>CM062809.1:20115605-20730948 GCA_031772625.1 Pinus tabuliformis
GTCGCGTGTACACGCAGGTTGGCTTCATTAAAAGCGCGTGTATGTGGAAAACTCATTTTGGTCCACGGCGGTTATTCCTTGGAAGTTGTGCATATGGTTTTGGACCTTGGTGTCTCGACGGACGTGTTGATCCGTAGTTTTAAAGTTGATGGTATTGGATTTCTATGGTTGTGGCCCTTGGTATTGAACAAGGCCTAAGGCTATATAAGGAGAAGGAAATCATTAGGCAAGTGTATCTGAAATGTCTTGAATATCTGATGAAGCATTAGATCCAGTATGCAGGGTTATGGGTTGATGATGCATTGCTTGATCTGAGCTAAGGAGAGATCTCATAGGTTGATGGAGAGCAAGATCTAAGGAGAGATCGGGATCAAATGGTTTGAAATGAACTATCTTTATGATGCTTATTCTAGATCTACATACTGACGCATGTATTGTTCTATAAATATTATGAGTATGATTGATGTCTAGTACAGCTGCAAGTTAAGAGAAATTATTTTTAGATCTGTACGCGGGTTGTCTTTGGAAAAAGCGCGTATACACGCGGGTTTGATTCATCTAAGTAGCGTATACATTGTAAAGCTTGATATTTGAAGTTGCAGATGGATCTGATGGTTATTACAGAGTTCTGTGTCTGCTCTGTGTTCTGGTGACTGTTGTTAACAGGGTTTCAGTGATTCAGGGTTTGATGATTGTTTTGAGCTTCAATGATAGTTATGGGTCCAGTATGAAAATTGGATGAAAAGTGGCCTTACAGATTATGTGTTGTGCTTCAGTGTATCCAGTCTGAAAATTGATGAAACGTGGTACCTGGAGGAGAGAAGATTGTAGGCAAGCACCTACGTACTAGTATCTAAGCTAGTACAAAAGCTAAGGGAGATCTTTGGAGCATTGTAGCAGGTAGCAGCCTGCGTACTAGTAAATGGATCGGCTAGTACAAGAGCAAAGGGGGTTGTAGCTCCCGTACTGGTATAAGACTGCACCAGTACAAATATTGTAAAAGGATTTTCTTATTAAGAAGAAGATTGAGATGACTTGCAGCAGGTGGTTTTCACCCACATTGGGTTTCCACCTTATATCATGGTGTTCATGTGTGTGGCTCTTGTGTGATGTTCTGTTCTGTTATACTGCACCTGTTTACTGTTAATATGCTTAATAATGTTCTGATGCATCTACTGAAGATTAAGATAACTGAATTATAAGATCTCTAGATATACGCTAGTTGCTTTAGACACAGTAGCGTGTACACGCGGGTTCACTTAACTGAAGTCGCGTATATGTTTCTGAGCATGAAATTGAAAAGTTTTATTGATCTGATAATACTGATTCACCCCCCCTCTCAGTATTATTTCCAACAATTGGTATCAGAGCAGGTCCTTTGGTAGAAGCTTGATCGCTTGAAGGAGATCCGTGGAACAATGGGAAAGAAGCTTAAGAAGAAGGCTCATAAGAAGAAGAAGACATCTCAGAAGGACTATGACAGTGGGAGAGTCGATTGGGGATTAGGTATAAGAAGTTCTTCAGATTCAGAATCAGATTCAGAATCATTATCAGGTATGAATGTGTTATCCTCTGATGTTCCTGCTATATTTCCTTGTGAAAGTGATGGAAGTGATAGTGAAACTACTGAACATGCTTTTATGGGTGAGCAAGAAAAGTATCAAATAGAGGCAGTATTTAGAAGGCTTACAGACAAAGTTAAAGATCAACAAGATCTATTGAACAAAAGGGAATGTGCTTTCAAAGAAGAAGTTACCAAACTAAAGGCCCAACTAGAAGAAGGAAACAAGGTAAGAAAGCTACTCAAGGACAAGGAAGATCAATGTCAAAAATTGCAGCATGAAGTGACATCATTAAGAAAAGAAGTCAACGAAAGAAGCACAACCATCAAGAAACTCAAAGATAGATCCAGCTACTATGAAAATCTTGAAGCTACAATCCTCTCACTAAAAGGAGATCTTGAAGAATCAAAGAAGCAGAATACAGATCTACTCCAAGCTATTGCAAAACAAGAAAACGAAGCCACCAGCTTAAAATCTCAACTAGAATGTGCCTTCCGAGTTCGTCAAATGCAGCAGGATCTGAATGAAGAACAAGAAAAGGAGATTCTCAAACTAAGGGAACAAATGGAAGAAGGAAGGAAAAGTGAAGAAGATTTGAAAAAGCAATCTCTTGAAAAGGAAGAACAGCTTCAGGTTGAGGTAAATATCTTGAAAGGTAAACTAGAAGAAAAGGATAAACTTTTGAGATTTCAAGATAGTACTAAAGCCTTGGATGATATTCTTAGTAGTCAAAGGTCTCCTGCAATCAAGACTGGTCTTGGTTTTCATGAATCTGTTGAAGGTGAATCTAGTTCACAAGGTGAGGCAAGGAACTCTAAAGAGAAAACTAAAATGATCAACAAGGAGATGAAAGGTCAACCCCATCAACAATCAAGGAAAGAGGCTACTCAAAGAAAATCTTTTACTCCTCCTATGAATAATGTTGAATGTTATGTATGTCATAATCTTGGACATGTTGCAGCTAGATGTGGAAGAAGAAGGGTTCAAGACCATCATGTTAAAAGATCATCACACTTTAATGGATATTGTTTCTCTTGCAATATGTTTGGTCACAAAGCTGTTGATTGCTACAGGAGGAACATGAAACATGTTAGATGTTATGCATGTAACAATCTTGGACATATAGCAAAGGAATGTAGGAACAAAGGATGGACATCACACCAAAAGGAGAAAACCACATCACACTTGAAGATATGGAGGAAGAAGGAAGTACAGTCAGCACAATGTACTGAGACACAGCACAGCACAGACATATCAGACTCAGGGGGAGCTGAAAGTGTAAAACTTCAGTGTCCTGAATCTCATACGCAAGTTCCGTAAAGGGAAGTCGCGTATATACGCGAGTTAGACACTGCAAAGTCGCGTATATGTCAGTCTGAGGAAAAGCAGCGGGGACAGGATCAGAAAAAGGATCTGATATGATTCAGTCTGTTATTTGCTCTATTGGTTACAGTCTGCTGAGGATGTGTGGAAATGTTTTGTTACTTGTATGATGTCTAGAAGTGTTTTTGATCCTAACTTGAGGATGATGATGTTTTGATGCTTATTGCTGATATATACATGATCAGATCTAACAGATGGCACTGGTTGAGGGGGAGCATATACCTTTAGTAATTCATTGTTGGCATTATGGTTAATAATCCTTGGTGATGATTCTTATATGGCTAAATGATATATCTTGCTATGATGTGGTTGTGAGTTGTCTATGATAAACTCTCATATGATTCTTGAAGATACATAGAAGATGTTCAGATCAGATTTATGGTTTATTCTTTGATGATGCATGTATGGTGCTTACATGGTGATCTTCATAAGAACAAGGAGAAGTACAAAGCTTGAATACACATCTTCCTCACTTGATGATGAGTCACTTATATACTGCTGTTGTCATATGCATAAAGATCATACAGTTATGATGCAGGCACTCATGTGGATAAGGATTGTTGCTGTTGATGATATCAAGAAGTTTTGTCAAATGAGCTTGAGCTCAAGATACATAGTGCTGACACATGGATGACTACTCAAAGTTGCTTTATTGGAGACATGGTGATGAGTTCTTATCTATATGATGATAGGTTGATACTTACATATGATGATTGATGCAGATGTTCCCAAGAAATGATACTTGGATCTTGTAGATCTTGACGTTGATGTAATGGCTATGGTGGTTTCACATGTAATGTGAATGATTTCATGATGATGTTTAAAAAGAGGAGTTGACATCTATGTTCAGACATACCTTGCTGCAGGACATTTACAGGTTGTTGATATGGAAATTTGTGTACGCGTTCTGTTTAAAGGATATTCGCGTGCATACGCCGTTTTACAAGAGGATAGTCGCGTATATGGTATACGCGTGTTGCGTAAGGGATATCCGCGTATATACGCTTGTTTATGTGTATACAGACGCGTATATGGAGTTTTTGAAGAAAATCAGCAGGGACAGATGTTGGTTGCAGAAAGTCTGATATGGGTCTGACAGAGATCATCTGGCACAGGTTCAGGGGGAGCAGATAATCTTCCAATGATGCATTGTTGGCATTATCTTAAAGTTTTTGGTTCTGGTTCACTTTTGTTGTTGGTTTCAGATGGAACAAAGGCGAAAGGAGAACAGAAGGATCTCTTGGTTATTGATCTGAATGGTGATTATCAGATGCTGCTGGTGACTTTCATAAGTCTTGGTCTAGTTCTTACGTCTCTATGTCATGTATCTCTCTTGTGATATATCTTTTATGGTGTCAAGGTCATGTAACGGCCTATTTTGGTTTCCCCACTATGCCTGGGATGATTGATGCAATGTGTTTGGTTGTCATATATAAATTTTTGATGTATTCCCACTTGGTTGGGTGGATGAGTCAATTTTTGTATATCCTCACTTAGTTGAGAGATGGATGTATGTATGAGTCCTAAGTGATAGGAAGGTCCTTTATGATGTATAGAGTCATGTTCTTCTTGAAGAACATCTTTTGTAGATCTTGCCTACAGTCAGGAAGAGCATGAACAGCACACTTCAGCGGCACAGAGATTCAGCATATACTCAGAGGGAGCATGGACAGATTGGTACACCTTGGCATATACAAAGGGGGAGATTATTCAGAGATTTCAGCAGGTACTCAGGGGGAGTATGGACAGTGGAATGATTCAGCAAAGGAAGAGAATATCTTGGTCCACCCTTTGCCCTTGATGTCAAAGGGGGAGAGTGATTTGGTATTGTTGCCATCAAGTCCAAAGGGGGAGATTGTTGGCATTATGATGCATGTGTTGTACTTGATGGCAACCCTCTCATAGAAGAATATCTCACTTATGTATAACTGGATGAATCTTCAGAAGAGATATCAGATGTGACTGATGGAGGACAGCTCAAAGGAATCAGATGATAGTTCTAAGTGTGACAAGTTAGCTTTGCCATCAAGTCCAAAGGGGGAGATTGTTGGCATTATGAGATAAGTGTTGTCCTTGATGGCAAACCACACTGATGAGAAATCATAGTGCAGAAGGACAGCAGCAAGGAATTGATGATCAGACTATAAGAAGAAGAGAAAGTTCATACACGCAGGTTCGTTAAGCCCAAGTCGCGTGTACACGCAGGTTGGCTTCATTAAAAGCGCGTGTATGTGGAAAACTCATTTTGGTCCACGGCGGTTATTCCTTGGAAGTTGTGCATATGGTTTTGGACCTTGGTGTCTCGACGGACGTGTTGATCCGTAGTTTTAAAGTTGATGGTATTGGATTTCTATGGTTGTGGCCCTTGGTATTGAACAAGGCCTAAGGCTATATAAGGAGAAGGAAATCATTAGGCAAGTGTATCTGAAATGTCTTGAATATCTGATGAAGCATTAGATCCAGTATGCAGGGTTATGGGTTGATGATGCATTGCTTGATCTGAGCTAAGGAGAGATCTCATAGGTTGATGGAGAGCAAGATCTAAGGAGAGATCGGGATCAAATGGTTTGAAATGAACTATCTTTATGATGCTTATTCTAGATCTACATACTGACGCATGTATTGTTCTATAAATATTATGAGTATGATTGATGTCTAGTACAGCTGCAAGTTAAGAGAAATTATTTTTAGATCTGTACGCGGGTTGTCTTTGGAAAAAGCGCGTATACACGCGGGTTTGATTCATCTAAGTAGCGTATACATTGTAAAGCTTGATATTTGAAGTTGCAGATGGATCTGATGGTTATTACAGAGTTCTGTGTCTGCTCTGTGTTCTGGTGACTGTTGTTAACAGGGTTTCAGTGATTCAGGGTTTGATGATTGTTTTGAGCTTCAATGATAGTTATGGGTCCAGTATGAAAATTGGATGAAAAGTGGCCTTACAGATTATGTGTTGTGCTTCAGTGTATCCAGTCTGAAAATTGATGAAACGTGGTACCTGGAGGAGAGAAGATTGTAGGCAAGCACCTACGTACTAGTATCTAAGCTAGTACAAAAGCTAAGGGAGATCTTTGGAGCATTATAGCAGGTAGCAGCCTGCGTACTAGTAAATGGATCGGCTAGTACAAGAGCAAAGGGGGTTGTAGCTCCCGTACTGGTATAAGACTGCACCAGTACAAATATTGTAAAAGGATTTTCTTATTAAGAAGAAGATTGAGATGACTTGCAGCAGGTGGTTTTCACCCACATTGGGTTTCCACCTTATATCATGGTGTTCATGTGTGTGGCTCTTGTGTGATGTTCTGTTCTGTTATACTGCACCTGTTTACTGTTAATATGCTTAATAATGTTGTGATGCATCTACTGAAGATTAAGATAACTGAATTATAAGATCTCTAGATATACGCTAGTTGCTTTAGACACAGTAGCGTGTACACGCGGGTTCACTTAACTGAAGTCGCGTATATGTTTCTGAGCATGAAATTGAAAAGTTTTATTGATCTGATAATACTGATTCACCCCCCCTCTCAGTATTATTTCCAACACTAAGGAAAAGGGGCTACAAGGCAGTATGATCTTGGCGCCCGGGAGTTAAAGCAAACAGGTTTATGCGAGGTTTTGGAATAAATAGAGATAGCGGGGGGGGTTAGGAAATATGAGCGGGGTGAAAGGGAATACAAGCTTATGAAGGGTTTTGGAGGAAACTAGAAGCAACGAGAGGTTAAGAGGGAACGAAGGTAGCGGGACCATAGAACAATAAAGACAATGAAGGAAGGAAGGAAAACCAAGTGCTACAACCATTTTCGGCATAAACCAACCATCATACCTGCATTTGACCTTTAAGAACTGATGTTTATAGCAGAGCTCACACTGGCTCCTTTTGGGGATGAGATCCTCCCTGTGAGGTCTCAAGAACCTACAGACCAATGCCTTCATGCAAAACCAGCTTTAAAAACTGTGCCTAGTATCCATTGGGCATGGAGTCAAGCTAAGCCTATACTAAAACTTTAAAAGAAATTGCTTACAATCATTAAGGCCAGAGGACCTTAGACAACATAATCATTCAAAAATTGGCCAACTGATGGGCCACCAAAATTGCTGCCTGTCAACCGGTTCATCATAGATCAGCAAAACTGGATTAATTTGATCCTTTACCTCAAAAAGTTTAGGACATTTAAGCTTAATAGGTAAATATGGATAAAATTTCATCTCCCTTCTGTGTATTCTCCTCCTTGGATGTTCTTTATGTGAGCTTCTGTACACCTACTGAATAACCATTGTTGCTGTGTACTTGTCTATGTCTTCTGTGGCCTGCACAATAAATATAAATGGTGTATCAATATGTTCATGTGTAGGGGACACATAAATATTATCTGCTCCTGAATTTTTCTTTGCACAATCCTCATCCAAGGAGGAGTCCCATAACTGTACACCCTCTTCTTCTGTCATCTGATACGCTACCTTTTCAGTCTGTGTAGAGGCCACCTGAGCAGGTTTGAGAAAATCAAAACTGAGGTGATTAGTCTCAGCCTTGAGAGTAGAGCTATTTCCTGCCTCAGTGTTCAAGGGGCAACTTCGAGGGGTTGTCATTTGAGCAAACATAGGGACAAGAGATGACAGGGAGCTTTCCTCTCCCTTATTGATCATTGTGTTGGGAATAATAGCAGGCTAGCTCATTTGCAGATCTGCATAGCCATGTGAAGATGGGCTAGCATCGAGCACAGATTCTTGGAGGATGAAGGTGCCTTCTGCTGATTGCTGCTGCTGATAAGCTTGTTGTTCTGCAGGCACAACAAACTGACAAGCAGTGCCTCTTGATAATGCTTCTTCATATGCAACTCTGGTTAGGAAAGGAGCACCTTCCAAACTATACACTTCCTCCTCCTCATCCGGATACTCTTCTTCCATGACTATATTCTGACAAAGGGTCTTCACCCCTTTATCCTCATTTGTAACTTTATTTCTTTGCAAAATCTGCAAATGTTCATGTGCTCCTCTATATGGATTTGGAATTGAAAAAGAAAAGTCACAAGGAGATCCTGCTTCTTCAGAATACTGCTCAACCTTTAGCTTGGAAACTTCAGAGGCCAAAAACTCAATCATCCTAGCTAATTCATCTATCTCAGGCTCTGAGGATGATGAGGATTCACCTCCCTGTCTTCTCCATTCAGCATCACCTTCGAGTCTTTCTACAACAATAATATTTGCTTCTACTTCAAAGGTTGTAGTTTTCATATCAGCCAAAGAAGTACATCTTCTTTCTCTTAACAGCAAGCAGAATTGAGAATCGAAAGCATTAGCATAAGTGAGCATAGCAAAAGTAGAGGTCGGTCTTACTTCAACTGGCATTCTGCTGTACATATGATTGAATCTGATGTTAAATTTAGACAGCAGCTCACCATCTTCTCTCTGCAAGTTCCCAAATTCATCATGATAAAAGAGCAGATCTTTATTATTCCCCCAGTGCTTTAAGAACACATCATCTAGGGCCTCAATGTTTGCAATAGACCTAGGGGGTAATTCTCTAAACCATTTTCTAGCTTCCCCATCTAGGCTTTGGATAAAAACCCTCATCCAGACATTCTCTTCATTGATATCCAAGTTATCAGCATAGCTATAAAAAGATTTGAGATGCTCTTCAGTTGATACTCCTTCTTTACCAGTAAACTTTGGCATAAATTCTTGATAATCTCTTGCAGGCATGGCATTCAAAGGGGTAGGCAAGACTAAGGGTCCATACCTAGCAGCAACTATTCATTCTATCTTTGTGAGGGCTTGCTGGCCTACCATGACTGAGGCAAGTGGAAGGATACTGGTAGACTGAGTGGAATGGATCAATGAAAAGAATGATAGAAATAGAGGAATATGATGGACAGCATGGATGCTTTTTTTCACTGAGGTCTGAAAGGGAAATGAATAACAAAGAGCTGTATGAATCTCTAAAGGTATTTCTACACTAGCAGAGATACATAAAAATTCCAAGGCTTACCTGGTCCTAATGCTCCTTTCTGCAATGTTTACTTCTGTTCAATGATCTTTTTAGGGTCAGGCACTGGTTCAGCTGGTGGTTTCTGAAGATTTCTCTGAGCATGCTTCACAAACTGAGCCAGAACTTCAATGTGGAGTCGCCAAAGGATGGTCTTCCTCCAATGGAGTCGCCAGATAGATGATTACAACCAAAAATGTGCCCAGACCTTGTCTATCATCAAAATCTGGAACTGTGTCGTTTTCCCAGGGAAGCTCAGCTTCAATCTCCTGTCCTCCACAACGGTGCCAATTAATGTTATCACCCCAAGAAACTATCCTAGGTTGTACATCAGAGATGCTCGGGAACATTACAAACTCAACCAAAATGTTGGAAAATGGTGGATGGATGAAAGAAATGCTACATATTCAAGCCAGATAACCACTTCTACTATGCTTAACCCCTGACATGGGTGGACACCCCCAGACTACAAGGCTTTAGACCACCAATTACTCACAGATTTTAAGGAAAATGTGATGATGGAGAATACTGATCACACCAGCAGATGCACAGGACCCTGTGATGGCCAGCTGCAACCAGTTAAAATATCTGTAAATCTATTTCCTAATGCACAGACAAGATGATAGCTCTCTGGCATTAAAACAACAGAAACTTGCATACAAATTCAATGATACAGCTAAATTATAACACAGAGGTGGGATGACAACCCCTCTAATGCTAAACATCTACATCACATGAATAAATGCATAACAGGCACAGCCTCGAACAAAGAAGAAGAAGTGGAAAGTAAGCAATTAACAGCAAAAGAAGCTTGCATTAGCTGAAAATGAAGACCAGACACTGCAGGTATCACAGTAGTTACAGTCTCTAGAAGTTGAATCTTACATCAAAATAACATTCATCAACCATCAACCTTCTCTCTTCTAAGTATATATGGAGTTGTTTACAAAAATCTCTACTATCCTATGCGTTGAGGGGTCATAATGGACCACCAACCACATTTACAATCTAATATGGGCCTCTGATACAAATCTGACTGCTTTAATGGACAAAATGACCTTTTCTATTGTTCTGCGGTCCTTCTCTGAGCAGGTGGAGTGTTGACTGAAAGAAACCCATAACTAATAAATGCTATTATCTGCGCGAGGTCATCCATTTTCTTCTCGGCCATGCTCTTCTTTAAATGAAATTGGTGAGGAGTAATGGCGCAAAGTGCTGGATCTGGCCTTCTTCCTCCTTCGGGAGCACAAAATAGGTTAAAGGTGTGGAAGGAATGGTGGAGGCATGGGCGGAAGGAGAAAGATCAACCGTCGGATCGCGTGGATCAACGACAGAGATCAATTTGGAGGCGCTATCAGGAGACCATAAGATTGGATAATTGTGGGTCGTCGGATCGTAGTCAGGCAGATCTGATGGCCATCGAGTGGCAGAGGTGCGTGTATGTTAATAAGCGGGGGACCGGGTGGGAAGGCAGTAAGTGGTTTCCCTGCACCGCCCACGGGGGATAGGCGATTTCTGTATGCAGGGGTGCGATCCAATAAAATTGTGACGCGTGGCAGGTGAAAACCGCTTCCCCCGCAGGTTATCGCGTGTGCAAGTCATGGCAGCGGGGGAAGCGACTACCGTCGGATCTAACGATGGACGGTAGGGAAGGCGCACGAGGTTTAACGCACGAGCTGCGGCGACGGGGACCGTTAGATCGGGGCAATCAACAACTACGATTGTAAAAGCGACGTAGGGTTATATGGGCGCGGCTACGTGAGTTAAGTGCCCGGGGACTAAGGAAAAGGGGCTACAAGGCAGTATGATCTTGGCGCCCGGGAGTTAAAGCAAACAGGTTTATGCGAGGTTTTGGAATAAATAGAGATAGCGGGGGGGGGGTTAGGAAATATGAGCGGGGTGAAAGGGAATACATGCTTATGAATGGTTTTGGAGGAAACTAGAAGCAGCGAGAGGTTAAGAGGGAATGAAGGTAGCGGGACCATAGAACAATAAAGACAATGAAGGAAGGAAGGAAAACCAAGTGCTACAACCCTTTTCGGCATAAACCAACCATCAGACATTCATTTGACCTTTAAGCATTGAAGTTTATAGCAGAGCTAACAGCTGGAACCATGGAGAACTCTGCTTGGATTCAGTTTCATGTTTACACAAGCTTGAAATGAAAAACTATGCTTGCTAAAAGTTTGCATGCCCCTAGCATAATGACTCAAATCAAGGTACATGCCCCCCAAGCCTCATTTCATTCAACTAGGTGTATGGAATGAAGGTTCACTTGTGAGATCTTGGAAAGACTCGATTGGGATTTTATGAGATCTTAATCAAAGACTCGATTTGGAAAAGGAGCGGTTTCATTTTTTAATGAGGTTGACATAGTAAAATAACTATCCTCAATACCCTTGTTTCATTTTTTAGCGAGCTTGACACAAGACAAAGAACTATGCTCATCCGTTATTTCATTTTTTAACGAGTTTGATACAGGAACAAACTATCCTCATCACCCCTTGTTTCATTTTTTAACGAGGTTGACACAAGACCAGGAACTATCCTCATACCCTTTGTTTTATTTTTTAACGAGGTTTACACAAGACTAGGAACTATCCTCCGCACTCCTTGGTTTGATTTTTTAATGAGGTTGACACAAGAAAAGAACTGTCCTCATACCATCTGTTCATGGACCATACGAGAACATGGCTCCCAAGAGACCCTCACTAGATGGAAGAACCACGCTCTAGGAGGGATACATGTCATTTGGTACCAAAGACAGATCAGGTTCCAATGCCCCAGTACATAATGTGCTATACCATTTGTGTGATCATCAGTAGAGGTTGAGATGGAATGGGTAGCCACATAATTGACTTGTGGCAGGGAAGGTACTGCTTGCAAACAAGAGCCGATAGGGGATGATGGTGGAAAAGGAGGTGCCTGGTGACCAATGAATGACAATTGATCAATAGTCACAATTCCTCCTTCGTGTGGAAAATAAACCACACGGAAAAGTGAAGAAACAAGAGCTCCCATGACATAAATATAGTCGTGTCCAAGGAGAAGATTGAAATCTAACGAACCTTGGACTACCATCATGTCTATATAGATGGTCTTTCCTTCCAAAGTAACAGGGAACTTCGGAAGGATCCCTAAGGGTTGACTGGTTCCTCCATTGAAAGCCAACAAATTTTGGGTGATAGGCACAAGCTGTGGGGAGCCCAAATCTTGCCAAGTAGTGGAAGACATGATGCTAACAGACGCACCTTCATCTAATAGAGTGCCAAGTACTACCATATTATAGGCTTGTACAGTGATCTGAAAAGGCATATAATATGGGAGGCAGAAAGCAGTCAAGTGACTCCAATCGAAATAAACGACAGAACTACTTGGTGGGGGTATCATATGATTGCCCCCATGCTTTGCAGGAATAGAAGAAGGACTCTCCTGAATAGTCAGGATGGGAGGGTCACTCTTCAATTCATGAGAATCCGAGGAGATGAGAAGAACATGAGTGGTATGATCACCACACTCTTCTGAGACAGAGTGAGAAACTGGTGGCGAAACCAAGTCGATAGTCTCTCCGACCAATGGTTGGTAGGGAACAGACACAAGAGAGTCATGCTCAGGAAGAGTAGGATGGGCAAGAGATGAATCCAAGTCAATCTCTTTACCAACCAAGGGAGGGTTAGAAGAAAGCCTCTAATAACCAACAGGAAGTTGGGGTTGAGGAGCTGTAAGGTTTTCCAAAACTTTGGAAGCTTTATCCATAAGAGGACAAAGGTGAAGAAGATTCTCTCCTTCACATAACCTACAGGGAAACCTAATCTTCCCTTTCTTCTTACCATTGCTAGTCAAGAGTGCAACATCGACATGATCTTCAGAGGTCGATGGGGATAGTCAATCCAGATTTTGAGACCATACCTCCAAGACTCTAGGAATGCCAGGGCAGTCTCAAAGGAGATGGTCACCCATACACAACGTGCAAAGGAATTTGACCTTCCACGGAGGATCAAAAGGTTTGCCGATAGGAAGCACATTTGGAGTAACAGCCACACGGTCGGCCCCTTGCTTAGTTGACTTCTTCTTCTTCGTCTTCTTCTTCTTCTCCTTAGCCTCCTAGTTACTAGATTTGAAACTTTCACCAGGTGAAGTAGAAGAGGAAGGTGAAGAAACAGGGGAAGAAGGCGATGGGTCAACCTTAGAATCATGATGTTGTGATTTGAATGAAGGAGATGGAGGGGCAAGAGTTGAGACACTCGGGATCACTGAGGTCGAAAATAACTAGATAGGTAAACCAATGGTTAACCCAAGGAGGGACAACGTTGCCATATAAGGAGCACCAACATTTCCAAAGGAAGGAAAAGGACCAAGATTCCCTTTCGAGGGGAACCCTTGACTGGTAGACTCCGGAAATGTTGCCATTGGAATCGACTCTAAAGAATCACTAAGGAAGTCAACTTTTACCAGGAATATTTCGTGGTAAGTTAATTTTAGGACACTGAAACAAAACTTTGCCTTTTCATGTTTTAAGAGTTGAGAAAGGGACGAAAGGTGACTCTATCACTTTTGATTGGAAACAAGCTTGAAAGGACAAGTGCTTGGATGATCCTTTTACTTTTAGAGAGTCGAAAAGGAATGAAAGTGACTGCTCTGGAACTCTAGGCAAAAGGTTTACCAGGAAAGCGTGAACTGCAAAATAACTCTCGGCGAACCAAGAAGTACGAACAGGAAATCTCCTCGAATGCTGTGTTCAGTGTATCACGTCTGCAAGGTAGTTGAATCAGATTCCTATGGATGATAGGATTGCAACCTAGTGGGGTCTCCCATCATATGCGCGATGGTACAGGGAGCACAAGTCTGTACTAGCACTTAGCGAATCACAAAAGGAGGAATCACCCAACCTTAGTGAAAACAACAGCCACTAGGTTTAAAGACACCGGAACATGTCTCTAGCCTAGACCTCTAGATATGAGCGTTAAGTTTCAATGCTTCCTTAGGCTAATTCAATAAATTTTAACAGTTGATCTTGAATGAGATCTCAGTTCTAAGGCCCTACCGAATGTATCTTAAAAAACTCCTAAAATGCAACTAAATGTGAAAAGAAACCATTAATTTTCAATGAACAACTAATGAAAGAAAAGTGAGAAGTTCATTTCAAAGCAAGAAAATGCAAGAATGGTACTTTTCATCATTTCTCAAGAAAACCAATTAAGAGGAGAGAGCTATTCTAGTAACCTAATCAAGAAATGAACAACACATATTTCACTTTTCAATTTTTAAACGGAATGAATCAAAGACTCAAAACCAAGAAAATGTTTCTTTTTGCAAAATTGGAAAGCTTTTCTCACTGACCGGAAAGCAATGTGATCTATGCCAAGTGAAGGAAGGGAACCAAACGACCAAGACTTGAAAGCTTTGGTAATCAAACATCACGTACCAATCAAGAAGATGAAAAAAACAATTAATAAAGAGAAGCCTCAAACTAAGCAAGGGATTGCGCCAAACACGCCCAAAGATCAAACAAACAAGTAACCCAAGAAAACCAATGTTTCAAGAAACCCTAAGGTAAATAGGTCACATAGTTCAAAAGAGGAATGAAACCTGGAATCAAATATTCCAGTAATCAACAATTTGACACACAGTAAAAGGCAGAAGAGAAGTTCAAAAGGACAGGACACACTGGCCAATTAGTAAGCAAACCTCAAAATTGAAATCTACAGGAATCGTCGCGAGCATCAAACAGAGAACATGCACCGATAATAAAATGTCACACCTCCCTAACTAACAACTTGGCGATGTCGTCACTGAAGTACACCAGTTAACAATGCCGAGCTGATTTCAGAGCTCTTCACGACTGTGAGGCAACTTAATCGTGCCAAACAACAGAAGGCACACCTAAGCAGATAATGCAGGCATGACTATCTTCGTGACTGTCACAAAATAAACTGCGACGAACTTAAAATAAAGGAAAACATTCAAAAACTAGCCGAGGGAAGGCCAGACCTATCACTCATGACAGAGGGAAGACTACCAGGAGTAGTAAAAACAAACCAGAACATGAAAAATCCATCCCAAATGTAAAGGAGACAATAAACCAATAACAAACTCAATTCAAGAGACAAAAAACAAATCAATCTCCCCAATGGAGTCGCCAACTTGTGACACAGGAAACTTCCCTCTGCGGACAGAGGCGACCCCTCTAGCCCTAGAGTGGGTCTAGTCACAGCAAAGACAATACCAAAGCAAATTTCCTTACAAAGTTGATGCCATGAAGGCTTACCTTCAAACTGTCATTCGATGGAGTTCCTATTGTGTTGCTATAGCTTTCGTTCTTCTAATCACTTGTACCTGAAATCAACATACAGAACATAACTACGAACATAATAGAGTACGACAAAAACTATCTACTTAAAAAGTCAAGGAGCTCCAATATATCATTACGCATTTCGACATACGATATAGGAAATAAGTTGTTGATTTGTATTAATATAAATCAAAGTAGAACTTACAACCAAGCCTTGACGTCGTAAGCCTCCTTGAAGGGTCATGTCAGCATGTCCCCGCAAGCATTCACTCGTATACTATCTCCCAAAAGATGAACAACTCTCTCTCTCCTACCCAAAGGCTAATGCTAGAATACTCTTATAATCAAGTTAACTCCACTCAAAACCATCCCAAGCTAAGTTACATGAGAGGCTACTTCCACACTCTAGCAAAACTCTCTACTCTTACTATTGAATTCTTGGACTTTGAAGCTAGCTGATCTCAGTCATGGAGGAAGTATTTATAGGAGGAGGAGCTTCCATAAAATATGGGAGAAAGAGCTTATCCCTTTGAGAGGTTGCACAAAAGGTGGAACAACCATCCCAAAGGATAGAGGTGAGCTCATCTAATCGGACCACCCATGAAGCTGTTACACTTCGAAGCTTTGATGAGTTGTTTAAATTTTTTTCCAAAAGTAGCTCATCACGAGTGCAACATGGAGACAGAGCGAAGACTTCACTAGGGCTAGTGCAATCTTGGCCATCTTCGCAGGTGGAACAACTGTTGTCCTGTGACGACCCAAAAACATAGGTAAAAAAGGGTCTGCTCCAGGAGTAGTGAACTAAAGTATTCTTATTGAGATGACAAGGAAGATATTGACACGTAATTTGCAACATGACACAAGGCAGATGTCAATAACACGGACCGGCAGTGTCCGGAATCAAGGAATGCGGGGTTGGTGATAAATTACTGTGTAACAGTACCAAAAAGCCTAATAACAAGAAACAAGGTCTATATTATCCCTTTCATGTACCCACTCCTCCTTGGTGTTGGGATGGGGTCCCCTGGGTTAGTTTTGGGGGAAAAAGCCCAAGTTTTGATGTAAAAATATGTAAAGTCTCCACAAAATGTGGTCGCAGAGCGCGTAGCTAGTTAAGAGTCAAAAAGGGTTTTACCCTTTTTTTATGTAACTTGAATCGGTTTGTGAAGATCTACCCATGGTCCGCGGACCATGGGATTGTATAAATAGGTGTGTCTTAGGGATGTCTAAGGGAAGTAATGGAAGAAGTCTATGGGTACAAGCGAAGAAGTCTAGCGCAGAAGTAGAAGTCTTAGAGGAGGAAAAGGCTCTGTAGCTGAGTGCGCAGAGGCCTAGAGTAGTGTCTGCAGCTGAGTGCGCAGACCCCTGCAGCTGAGTGCGCAGGGAAGTCTTGAGTTTGTAAGCTTAACTGGATATCAATAAAGAAGATTGTTGCTGAAATTCTTATGTTTTATCTATTAACTTCTGTTATGTATGCATGCGCTTTATGTTGTGACGAATAATAGTTTTATGAAATAATGATGTATTGATGTGCGAATTTACTTATTCTACATTATTATCTGAATGCAATTAATGTTAAGTGATTACGCGAATATTATAACACTTTTTGTTAAAGTTATCGAACACTTAAGTAGATCTGAGAAAATAATGGTCTAAGAGTAATCTATGGTGCGCATAGTAGTTGATTCGCTTGTTCAGAGTTTGCAAAATCCATTCGTAGACCTTCACGGAGGTCTAGAGTCCAATTGGAGGAAGTTATAGCAATAGTTTGCATGATCATAGAGGTCTATGCGAAGGCAGATCTAGGTTTCCAAAGGGACATCACACTGATATTTGGGTGTGAAAACTTGGTTCCATCATCCCCCCATACTGCTTCTGGTGAGACTTCAATCCACGCCCCATAGATTGATGCCGAAAGGGCCAGTAGTGTAGGGATTTGTTTGGCGCAACTAACTCTAAACCTGGGTTAGGACCCCTTAAGGGAACAAATGGTTCCATTGCCGAGACTAAGATCTGCATAAAGAGATGTGTGATGTCGCATCACTAGAATTTGACCAAGAAGGAAATTGAGAAGTGGTTGGATAGAAAGATCCACAAATTTGAGGCCCAAGAAAATAGGAATCTGTGCCTGACAAGAGAACAGTGGTTGGACAGATATCTATACACAAAAGTACACAAAATATTCTTCTGCACCTTCCCGATCAAACTATACAAGTGGATTGCTAAATTGGCAGACGACCAAGGAAGGTGGAGGCTTAATAGTCCGATAGTGTGGACCTCAAAGCTCATGCGGAGGTTGGAAGCTTCTGAAGGTAAGATCGCACAAACAGTTGATCATTGGCTTGATCGAGTCATTGGAGGATTTGTTACAGAGTTCGCAGTTGATACCTCATTCAGTTACAGTGAAGCAGAGCAATGCTTCTTCAAGGGACTGCGAGGTAAGTACTTGAGATCTTTGAATACTTGGATTAAAATTCTCTTGTGTGAAAAGCGGGTTATTCCATTACCTTGATGTTTGGATCTACACGAAGTGGATGAAGCTTTAGAAATCAAGGAAGAACAAGGCTTGAATATAGTCCATTGATTGGACCTCCTTCAAGTGATGACGAGGGAGCAACACAGGCTTCACCACAGAGCGTTGTCCAGTTGATAAGGTAGGGTTTTCAATGAACACCTCATCCACCCATGCCACCTATGTCTGCACCTCCACAACATACACCTTCACCCACACCGCCACTGCCAATGGTCAATATGTCGAATACGATGAAGTTGCAAGTTTTCAAAGGCTCAGGAAGTAAGGATCCAGATCAATTTTGGTTTGTTGTGAAGGCTGTGTGCATAGCATAACAAATTACGAATGATAATATAAAGAAGGCACGGTTAGTCACTGCTCTACAGGACCACGCATTGACATGGTATGTAAAGTATTGTACTGATAATCTATTGGTGTCATTGGAAGATACACAGATCGCTTTGAACAAGGAATTCGGTAAGCCTAAATCTGAATCACAGTTGGTAATTGGATTTAAGGAAATCATGATGAGGCCCGGTGAAATGCCATGGCAGCTAGATCAAAGACTGAAGTGCAGGATCCACAAAGCTAATATGAATCTCATGAATAGCCAACACCATGATTGGTTTATAGTTGCGCTTCTGCCCCACTTAAGGATTGCTTTATCACAACAAAAGATAGAAACTTAGGAAGAAGCCCTGGAAATCGCGATGAGATTTCATGAGTCACCTATCCATGACGCTTCTTTGGGAGTTCAACATATTCATGCATATTTGCAGAACCTTTGCTTGGAGTTGCAGAGCTTGAAAAGGAAAAAGCGGCCTGGCCAAAGGTGCGCAAAGAAGTTTGGTGTCTCAAGTGTAAAAACCAGGGGCATGATAAAGATCACTGCCCTGTCTTCGTGAATTACATCACAGGAGGGGGGCATATGCCTCTAAGGCAGGAGGCTCTAGCAGGACCAAGTGTGGGGCTTGCGCTATGGTATGCTATTTTTCAAGTAGCCGGAAAACATGTAACAAACAATTGTCATTTGCTGCAAAATTTTGTACAGACACCACAACAATTGTTCTGTGATTTCTGAAAATCAGTGGGCCATGATGAGCGCCACTGTCGGAGCTATGAATTAATGATGGAAAGGATGATTATATATCGAATGCAAGTAGAAACTTAGCCTCTGGATCAGGGTGCATGAGGAACGTGTGGAGGATATCAAGGGTGCAGATGAGGCCAAGGAGGAGGAGGACCTGATAGATGTCCGGGGCAGGTCATCTGTTATAATTGCGGAATGCCAGGACACTACACGTGGGAGTGTATGAATTAGACACACCTATCACATCAATACTACACTCAGTTTGACCACACAATCGAAGAATGTCCTATATTGATGGCCAAGATGTAGGAGAAGAAGGTGCACCCTCAACATCCTACCCAGAACTTACAGATGATGAGGGTCAAGCCCCACGAAGAGGACTTGAATGTCAATATCGTACTACGAAGTGGGATCGCGACTGGTGATGATAAGGGAAAGCAACCTGAAGAAGGTGGATGGGTTTGCAAGGCTCCAGAAAAGGAGGTTGGGTTTGATCGGGAGCGTGCGAAGGAAACGTTCATGGAAGCAAAGAAAAGCTTCCGTGAGGCCTCTACCTTAGGAATTCAAGACAAACTACCTATAGAAGTTGACCCCTCTGTGCTTACCACTTTCTTGGAGACTTATATGAAACTAATGCGTGATAAAAAGGCTATAAAAAGGCTGCAAGAGTTGATAAAGAAGTGTGTCAGTAAGAATAATGATCTTGATGGACCGTGAGTAGTCAGAAGGATTTTTAAGCATAAGACAAGAACAGGGCGTGAGATGAAGCTTACCGCACAAATAGGAGACTATGAGATGGACCAGGTTATTCTAGATTTGGGGTCTGATGCAAACGTACTGCCCAAACAAACCTGGGAGAGAATGGGGAGACCTGCGCTACAGTGGTCTCCAATTCAACTAAGGATGGCTAACCAGTAGAAGATTATCCCTATGGGACGATTGCAGGGAGTTACCATAGATATAGAAGGTGCGCATGTCACACGGAATTTGTCAAGGGTGCGGACACGACTGACCTTCCTAGAAGTCTAAGACATTCTAATGACAAACAAGACAAAATGGAGTGATCTTTCTCTAAATACACCTTTTACAACATGAAAACTACAAGTGTTTAGGCTTACCTTATTCCAAAACGCTGTTGTTGAAGTCCGTTCTTGACGATCCGGATGAGCTCCTCCTTCAAGTCAATTCCTGCAACCACAAACAATCAAACAATTACCAAGCACTTGCATTTCATATAATAAAACATATATTCAACATGCAGACCAAGGAACACATGAAATAACTCATTAACACAAGCTATTGAGAAAAATAAACCAGTTTGTATTAATAACGAAACAAAGAAACTCTTACAACCTGGCCTTGGTGTTGTGCAAGTTCCTCCCAGGGTCCATCAAGGGTTTTCCTCTACTTTGACAAAGCTCACCCTCTTCCAAGTAGAATCAAGTAAAGACAATCTCTCCTTACAAAGGCTCTAATGGAAGACCTAAATCCTGCAGCATTTACCCAAAGAAAATGTATAGCTCCAACCTCCTCTCCTTCTGGCTCAATGCCTTTATTTATAGTGCTGTAAAGAGGTTATTCAGGTCCACTATCAATGGGATCATCCCCCTATTTGGGTGGGATAGCTCCCTTATTGATGGGATAAGTTCCCCCTTAATAGAGATACATGAACCAACTGGAGGCGCATCCATTTCATCAAACCGACCTCTAGAATGTTCTAGAAGTAACCACAAGTAACTTTTTTCAAGATAAAACTCGCGCATTTTGCATTTTACAGAGGGACGCACCTGTCCCTTAACATACAGAGCGTCCATGGACGCATATTTTGTGAACAAGGTCAGCGTCCCCGCAGGTAAGTCTAGAGAGAACCTGCGACCCCAGAGATAAACATAGTTTTTACAAGACTTTCTCTCTTCTTTGAGTTTGAGATGGATAACAGAGGCATGAGACTTGCCTAAGAGGGTAGCATGACTGTTGATTTGAGCCATACTAACTGTAAGTAGTCAAGGTGACATTTTTTAGTGTAACAGATTGCCCCCTAAAGTGCGAAGCCTGGAATAGAATAGGGTTTTGTAATTCTAGGAAGGGTGAAGCGCTTTATCGTTTCAAGGATTGCCTTGTGGATGGCCTGGTTGGAACCTGCAATTTTCAACACAAAATACATGGATAAGATTATATCATCACTGAGGTAGGCATTCCCATACTCAGATTCAAAACTTTAACTAATGGACTAACTATGCTGATACAGGAATGATCTTGCAGTACATCATTTTAATAGACTTTTGTAGACACAGTATGGACGCAGCCATCTGTTTATGATTAGTCTACATAGATAATGAATACAAAACTCCTCGCAGCCTGGATGGTAGAAACTAGCTCCAGGGTCTTCACTTCTACTTCCCGAATTGGTACGATTCTAGCCATATGATTAAATGATTTGATGTCGAACATGTTAGAAACCACTTGATTACCAGTCGATGATGTAAACTGTTAACAAGCATGAGAGAGACCACCAGTAATGTCAATGGTTCTCAAAGTACCAAGCACAACCCGTGAAATGTGAATAGATGTTTTGATGTCGAACACTTCACGGAATCCTTTGATCGAAAGTCAATGATGTAAACTGACGTCAAAGGCGAGAAACCTGCCATTGATGCATGCAGACTTCAAGGTACTGTCGATTCCTAAGTCATCTTTCTAGATAATGTGTCGATGTCGATAGAAAGCGACCCGTTGCAGGCAAGCCCACAACACGAAATCATTGTTCAAGTTGAAGAAATGTTGCTGTAAGGACTGACTCAGGGATGGTCAAATGGATGACAAGTATTTTGCAGATGAAAGTTTTTGCTTGCAGACCTCTTGAACACATAACGACACAACAGATGGCTTGGTGACGTATAACTCAAAGTTAACCCCTGGAACCCGGTTAAAGACTTTCAAAGTGATTTGGTCAACTGTGAGGTAAAAGATTTCCCAACCCAGGTGAATGAAAAGTGTCGTGTTCAAGAGTGGTAATAAAGTTTCTTCTGAGACAAATGGTGACAAACAGGTTCATTCTTCTCTCTTTTCCCCCACCATTTCTGGCAAGTACCTCTTTATTTTTAACAAGCTTGAGGAGGATAACATATGCTTGATTATAAGCTCATCCTTCGGACGAGTCCAACCTAGTTTAAATTCGAACCCTAGGAAGGAGTGGTTCGTTCCTGTTTGTAATTGAACAGGTCCTCTACTGTAAAAGTTTAACGAGCCCAGTATAGGAGAAACTCGGCGTTTTTCAATTTTAGAGAGTCTGAAAAAACTAAAGGAGACTCCACGTTGAACTTTTTCGTATATTTGTGTCCCTCAAGCCCGAAAAAGTATAAAATAATACCTGGGGGAACCGCTTGATCTTGCGACCAAGGAGTACTTTCATGATAGTGTCGTCGATCTGAAAAGTAAAAAGCGATCAAGGACACGTCGTTTTATTTCCTTATCGAGTTTGAAACGACAAAAACCCGGCAATCTTTTCCTGATTTTGCGGTCAGAAAAGAGCTAAAAGGGGACCGTCTTTTAATTCCGTTTTAACGAGTGAAAAAGAAACACTCGGCAATCTTTTCATGTTTTAAGAGTCTGAAAAGGGATTAAAAGAGAACTCCAAGGTTTCACTTTTTCGTAAGTTTTAACGAGTTCGAAAAAGGGATAAAAATGTACTCATGGTTTTCACTTTTTCGTAAGTTTTAATGAGTTCGAAAAAATGATAAAAATGTACTCATATGGCCGACTTTCAATTTAATTTACGAGCAGGAAAAGACGGAAAGAACTCGGCATTTTCATTTGTTTTACGAGAAAGAAAGATAGCAAAATAATCTCGGTATTTTCATGAGTTTAACGAGTCTTGAAAATAACTGAAATTGACTCGAGATAGGTTTCATTTTTACAAAAGCTTGAAACAGAGAAAAACTATGCTTCAGAGTAGTTTCATTTTTACACAAGCTTGAAACAGAGATAAAACTGTGCTTGATGCCCCCTAAGCATAACTGTCAGATCGACGACACTATCATGAAAGTACTCCTTGGTCGCAAGATCAAGCGGTTCCCCCAGGTATTATTTTATACTTTTTCGGGCTTGAGGGACACAAATATACGAAAAAGTTCAACGTGGAGTCTCCTTTAGTTTTTTCAGACTCTCTAAAATTGAAAAACGCCGAGTTTCTCCTATACTGGGCTCGTTAAACTTTTACAGTAGAGGACCTGTTCAATTACAAACAGGAACGAACCACTCCTTCCTAGGGTTCGAATTTAAACTAGGTTGGACTCGTCCGAAGGATGAGCTTATAATCAAGCATATGTTATCCTCCTCAAGCTTGTTAAAAATAAAGAGGTACTTGCCAGAAATGGTGGGGGAAAAGAGAGAAGAATGAACCTGTTTGTCACCATTTGTCTCAGAAGAAACTTTATTACCACTCTTGAACACGACACTTTTCATTCACCTGGGTTGGGAAATCTTTTACCTCACAGTTGACCAAATCACTTTGAAAGTCTTTAACCAGGTTCCAGGGGTTAACTTTGAGTTATACGTCACCAAGCCATCTGTTGTGTCGTTATGTGTTCAAGAGGTCTGCAAGCAAAAACTTTCATCTGCAAAATACTTGTCATCCATTTGACCATCCCTGAGTCAGTCCTTACAGCAACATTTCTTCAACTTGAACAATGATTTCGTGTTGTGGGCTTGCCTGCAACGGGTCGCTTTCTATCGACATCGACACATTATCTAGAAAGATGACTTAGGAATCGACAGTACCTTGAAGTCTGCATGCATCAATGGCAGGTTTCTCGCCTTTGACGTCAGTTTACATCATTGACTTTCGATCAAAGGATTCCGTGAAGTGTTCGACATCAAAACATCTATTCACATTTCACGGGTTGTGCTTGGTACTTTGAGAACCATTGACATTACTGGTGGTCTCTCTCATGCTTGTTAACAGTTTACATCATCGACTGGTAATCAAGTGGTTTCTAACATGTTCGACATCAAATCATTTAATCATATGGCTAGAATCGTACCAATTCGGGAAGTAGAAGTGAAGACCCTGGATCTAGTTTCTACCATCCAGGCTGCGAGGAGTTTTGTATTCATTATCTATGTAGACTAATCATAAACAGATGGCTGCGTCCATACTGTGTCTACAAAAGTCTATAAAAATGATGTACTGCAAGATCATTCCTGTATCAGAATAGTTAGTCCATTAGTTAAAGTTTTGAATCTGAGTATGGGAATGCCTACCTCAGTGATGATATAATCTTATCCATGTATTTTGTGTTGAAAATTGCAGGTTCCAACCAGGCCATCCACAAGACAATCCTTGAAATGATAAAGCGCTTCACCCTTCCTAGAATTACAAAACCCTACTCTATTCCAGGCTTCGCACTTTAGGGGGCAATCTGTTACACTAAAAAATGTCACCTTGACTACTTACAGTTAGTATGGCTCAAATCAACAGTCATGCTACCCTCTTAGGCAAGTCTCATGCCTCTGTTATCCACCTCAAACTCAAAGAAGAGAGAAAGTCTTGTAAAAACTATGTTTATCTCTGGGGTCGCAGGTTCTCTCTAGACTTACCTGCGGGGACGCTGACCATGTTCACAAAATCTGCGTCCATGGACGCTCTGTATATTAAGGGACAGGTGCGTCCCTCTGTAAAAGGCAAAATACGCGAGTTTTATCTTGAAAAAGTTACTTGTGGTTACTTCTAGAACATTCTAGAGGTCGGTTTGATGAAATGGATGCGCCTCCAGTTGGTTCATGTATCTCTATTAAGGGGGAACTTATCCCATCAATAAGGGAGCTATCCCACCCATAGAGGGGGATGATCCCATTGATAGTGGACCTGAATAACCTCTTTACAGCACTATAAATAAAGACATTGAGCCAGAGGGAGAGGAGGTTGGAGCTATACATTTCCTTTGGGTAAATGCTGCAGGATTTAGGTCTTCCATTAGAGCCTTTGTGAGGAGAGATTGTCTTCACTTGATTCTACTTGGGAGAGGGTGAGCTTTGTCAAAGTAGAGGAAAACCCTTGATGGACCCTGGGAGGAACTTGCACAACACCAAGGCCAGGTTGTAAGAGTTTCTTTGTTTCGTTATTAATACAAACTGGTTTATTTTTCTCAATAGCTTGTGTTAATGAGTTATTTCATGTGTTCCTTGGTCTGCATGTTGAATATATGTTTTATTATATGAAATGCAAGTGCTTGGTAATTGTTTGATTGTTTGTGGTTGCAGGAATTGACTTGAAGGAGGAGCTCATCCGGATCGTCAAGAACGGACTTCAACAACAGCGTTTTGGAATAAGGTAAGCCTAAACACTTGTAGTTTTCATGTTGTAAAAGGTGTATTTAGAGAAAGATCACTCCATTTTGTCTTGTTTGTCATTAGAATGTCTTAGACTTCTAGGAAGGTCAGTCGTGTCTGCACCCTTGACAGATTCCGTGTGACAAATTGGCGACTCCACTGGGCTTTAATGGAAGACCTAAATCCTGCAGCATTTACCCAAAGAAAATGTATAGCTCCAACCTCCTCTCCCTCTGGCTCAATGTCTTTATTTATAGTGCTGTAAAGAGGTTATTCAGGTCCACTATCAATGGGATCATCCCCCTCTATGGGTGGGATAGCTCCCTTATTGATGGGATAAGTTCCCCCTTAATAGAGATACATGAACCAACTGGAGGCGCATCCATTTCATCAAACCGACCTCTAGAATGTTCTAGAAGTAACCACAAGTAACTTTTTCAAGATAAAACTCGCGTATTTTGCCTTTTACAGAGGGACGCACCTGTCCCTTAATATACAGAGCGTCCATGGACGCAGATTTTGTGAACATGGTCAGCGTCCCCGCAGGTAAGGCTAGAGAGAACCTGCGACCCCAGAGATAAACATAGTTTTTACAAGACTTTCTCTCTTCTTTGAGTTTGAGATGGATAACAGAGGCATGAGACTTGCCTAAGAGGGTAGCATGACTGTTGATTTGAGCCATACTAACTGTAAGTAGTCAAGGTGACATTTTTTAGTGTAACAGCGCACTCGCTAGCTGATTTTGAAGTAATAGAGATTGTTGATGATAGCAATCCATACCTCGCGCTCCTGAGGATTTATTAGGCTATCAACATGAATGGGGTCATCAATTTGAAGAAGCGGAAAATGTCGTTTGAAAGGAAATTGATCTACATTATAGTACCATTGGACCTTGCAGAAGGGCCGCGCTATACTGAATTGGTCCTTGACTATGAGGAGAGTGATGATGATTTGGATCAGATCTATAAAATCACAGCGTGAGACCAAGACTGGGTTAATTCAACAACTGATGGATGAATTGCATGGGACTGCGAAAGTTCTTGTACCTTGGATTCAGACGAAGAGTTGGAACATTGGAAAAATAGGCTGCATGAAGTATCCACACTACGCTACAACATGATGACCAAATCATTGCATTGTGTGTCGTCGGAGGTAAGAAATTTGCCTTCCTATGAATTTTTAACTCACGTAGATAAAACTTTGGATTCTTTTGAAAGAGAAGTTTCTTTTGAAAGAGAAGTTCCAGAGGATTACCACTTTCAGGCATTGGACTAGGCACTACGCGCTACACCCAGTCAGGGGTTGGGTACGCACAAATACAACTTTGATGAGTGACGTGATTAAAGAAGAATGATGAGAATGTGATTTGGTCATCCTAAAGTATGGGTAACTGAGAAGTATGATGGAAGGAATGATCCACACAATCATTTGGCCAAATGGACTAAGGTATATGGAACAGAACCGCAACCATAATGGTACATTTATTCTGTCACACTCTCGACATAATCCTAATGAATTGGTATTTGGAAATGGAGCTCCACCATGGAACCACGAAGTGGCATGTCTTAAGAGAAGGGTCCGTGAGGACATTCAGCTTTGAGGACGGGTTTGAAAGCATTGATGAGGCGCTGCAGGAGGTTAAGGCAGTGATATTCTAAATCCCGAAGGATCCTTTGGAATTGATTCAACTAGATTGGAACACCTAGCTACGCCATGCACTCGAATGCTGTAATATGACTGCTGAAGCGGAGGATGAGGATCCAAGGAATATCAATATCCCAGAGGTAGAAGGCCACCGCGAGGTTGAGGGAACAAAGATAGAGAATCCAAACATCACTGCGCAATTGAAAATTAGGCAAGTAAACATTAGCACAGAGGCGGAGCTGAAGTTTGCGAAGATTGGGGATTACTGGGATGATGCTACAGTAGATAAAGTCGTTGAGTTACTCTGTGAATATAATGATTTATTCCCTACAAAATATTTGGACTTGAAAGGCATCATAGGCGATTTAGGAGTGATAAAAATAACTCTGAAACCAGACATGAAGCCTGTTACACAGAGGCCATATTGCCTTAATCCCAAATACAAGGAAAAGGTCCGCTTGGAATTGGACAAGATGCTTGAAGCAGGTATTATTGAACAAGTGGAGGAATCTGATTGGGTAAGCTCGATCGTAGTTTAGGTAAAGAAGCAGAAGGACAAAATAAGGATTTGCATAGACCTAAGAAAACTTAACGATGCCTATGTCCATGATCCTTTCCCAACACCATTTACTGAGGAGGTCCTGGAATATGTTGGAGGACAAGAGGCCTATTTGTTTACTGATGGGTTCTCTAGATACCATCAGATCAAGATCACACCAGAAGACCGAAGTAAAATAACCTTCGCAATGCAATTATGGTGTTTTCAATATACGGTGATGCCTTTCAGACTCAAGAATGCGTTGACAATATTCTCTCGTGTAGTCATCACGACATTCAAATAGTTTATTCACAATTTTTTTGAGGTCTATTTCGATGACTGGACAATGTTTGGGCTAGTTAAGCACCATGTAGACAGTTTGCGCTTAATGTTGGATATGTGCCAAAGGTATCAGATTGCGCTGAACCTGAAGAAGTGCTTGTTTTGTGTCCCCTTTGGGATTTTGTTGGGCCATGTGGTATTAAGGAAAGGACTCATAATGGACCCTGCCAAGATCGCAGTAATAATCAATTTGGAAGCCCCAAGGAGTTTTAAACAGCTGCACGCAATGCTGGGCAATACCGAGTATTATCAAAAGGTCATCAAGGCTTATGCTTAGATTACCGTGCCCATGGAAAAGTTGTTAGAGAAGGAATCTACATTCTGTTGGAATGAAGAATGTCAATGCAGTCTGGATGTCCTGAAGGAGAAAATTGTTACCGCGCCGATATTGGTCTTCCCGAATTGAAAGAAAGAATTCCATGTGCATGTTGATGCTTCATGTATCGCGTTTGGAGCAGTGCTAACACAGGCTAGTGAAGGAGAACTAGATCACCCTATAGCCTTTGCGAGCAGGGAGTTGTCAAAAGCTGAAAAGAATTATTCAACGATAGAGCATGAAGGATTGACGATGGTGTACGCGCTCCGAAAATTCAGGCATTACCTGTTAGGCAGACATTTCAAGATGTACACAGACCATTCTGCATTAAAGTATCTAGTCAATAAGCCTGTGTTGGGAGGGGAATACGCAGATGACTGTAGTTATTCCAAGAATATGATTTTGAGGTAATTGTGAAACCGGGAAGGTTGAATGCAGGACCTGACCATCTGTCGCGCATTGAGACAGGAGAGGAGCCTACTAATTTGGAGGAAGGGTTGCCCAATGCGTAGCTCTTCACGATGTGCATAGTGGATAACCACTTCATAGATATAATCCACTTCTTGACTACGGGGATGACTCCAAAAGGATACAACAATGAGAAGAAGAAAGAGTTGATGGTGCGCATGGCCAATTTCTCAGTAATTGCAGGCCATTTGTATAAGATGGGATCGGACGAGATACTTCGATGATATGTGCCCAATTTTGAATGAAATAGTATCCTCGCTGAAGCTCATGGAGGAGCTGCGAGAGGACATTATGCAGGGAAAGAAACAATGCAGAAGGTTTTGCGCGCTGGGTTGTGGTGGCCGACGCTGCATAAAGATTCTAAAGCACATTATAAGTCATGTGATGCATGTCAGAGGACAGGCAGGCTATCGTGGAGGGATGAGATTTCATTGAATCCGCAAGTGTCATTGCAGCCATTTGAGAAATGGGCAATTGATTTTGTAGGACGGATTCAACCCCCAGGTAAGAAAATAAGTGCATGCTACATTATCACCACAACAAAATATTTGACCAGATGGGTGAAGGCACAACCTGTGAAGGACTGTACAGGGGAAACAACAGAAAATTTTTTGTTTGAATATGTGTTGACCAGTTTCGGTTGCTCGAAGGTATTGATGAGCGACCTCGGTACACATTTTCTTGACGAAACGATCAGCGCAATGACAGAAGAGTTCCAGGTTTACCATCAGAAGAGTACACCATATCATCCTCAGGCCAATGGAACAGTTGAGGCTTTCAATAAGATATTGGAGAATGCGCTGATGAAGATTTGCAATGCGCAGCGGAATGATTGGGACGTGTGTGTACCAGCGATGTTATGGGCATACAGAACTACTTGCAAAAAGCTAACAGGTCAAACGCCTTTCCGATTGGTTTATGGTGTAGAGGCTGTAATGTCGATGGAATATATCGTGCTAAGTCTACGCATAGTAGATTTCATAGGAATGGTAGACCACGAAGCCTTAGAAGGATGGATCGTGGAGCTAATGGAGCTTGAAGAAGATAGGTTTCTACCTGGATTCCATCAGTAGGTTCAGAATTAGGAACGCGAAAAATATTGTCATGATCAGCACATCAAACTGTGCACCTTCAAGGTAAATGACTTGGTTCTATTATATGATAGCAAGTTCGCTAAGTTTCCAAGAAAGTTTCAGATGCACTGGCTGGGGCCATATGTCATCAAGGAAATTACAGATGGTGGCACAGTTCAGCTTGCAAAGTTGAATGGAGAACCATTTCCGGGAAGGGTAAATGGAAGTCAATTGAAGCCATACACAGGGGATCTAGCCCAATGACGGCATGATGGTAGGAGAGTCTTAACGCTCCAGGTAGCTGCAAGGGAGCACGGGACTATAAACTACACTGCCTGGTTGGTGGAACTACGCGATAGAGGGGCTGCGCGAAAAAGGGTAATGTCAGAGTATCAGAAGGCGCATGAAGGGAGATGTGCTATGGGGGGAGGTACTGTGTAACACAGCTAGAAAATGACTGTTATAGTCACTGTTCATGATTTGACAACCAGGAGATGGTTAAGAGGAGCAGGGGGGCGACATTTAATTCCGAAATCTTTGAAGATTTGTTGCCAAATCAGCATTTATGGACGGATTTTGGGGGGAACAATTGAATTTGAATGCGTGGTCATCCAACAGAGAACACTTTGCATCCTTAGAATTTTTTAGCTATGTTGTCCATTGTTTATGAATGCTCATTTTTTCATAGACTTAGTCGCCATCTCTGTGTTTGATACTTTGCCTAAGGATACCTAGCAGTTTATTCTCAGCACTATGTTCGAACTAGGTGATATTGCAAGCAACGGAGGAACTATTGCAAGAAGTTAGGGAACAACATGAAGTAGCTGTTAAGGATGGACTAGCTACTGTCGATGTCATGGTAGTGGACTGCACAACGTTTTTTTAGTAGGCCATGGAAGTAGTGACGACCCTATTAGAAGATCCCAAGTTGCAGAGATTAAAAACAGAGACCCGTGAGTTTCAACAACAATACAATGAAGTGCAAGTGACGGTGCGCACAATGGCTACAGCGCAATGCCTTGCCAAGTTGCAGGAGGGCAAGCAACTCCTTACACAAGTGGAAGCCATGCAGAAAAAAGAGGTAGTCATTAAGGCACGATTGGACCCTTGATTGGAAGAATCCTACCAATTCTTAGCCAACATACAAGACAAGTTGGTGAACCTGTAGCTTACACAGTAGAAGATCAAGAAGGATAGCGAGGGACCAGCCACAGAGCAACTGGTTGAACAAGTGAACTAGACAGCCAAGTAGAGCATGGTTTAAGTAGCAGTGGTGCAAGTAGAGCTGGGGGATCTTTGCAGCAAGATCTTTGCGCCAGCTTAGTGACTCGAGGGCAAGTCACGATCTTTGTGTTGGGGGCCTGTTGGGATGGGATCCCCTGGGTGTTTTGGGAATTTTTAGTGTCTATGGATAAACACTTAAACCCCTAGACTAGTAGCTAAGTCTAGAACAACAGTGCAAAGCATTCTCTACTTTTTCTATAGCAAGTAGATTAAATAAGAAAGTAAAGAAGCCTACCTGAAGCTTTCACTTACTCCTTATCTCCCTTGACCAATTCTGTTGCTCCTTTCTGTACTTAATCCACTTGAAAATTACCTGCACACAGACAGAAGACAAAAACCGATCAAAGCATATGATAATGATCTATTGATTAAACATAAAATGGAATCAAGTGCATAATACACATATGAAAGCATCAATGAACAATACAAACATATGGAAAAATCTTTGAACACTTTATTAATAAAAGGAAGAGTTACAACCCAATTTTCTTGATTCAGTGTCACTCCTCCAGTTCAATCCCATCCTCTCCTCATAAAAAGCAAGACATTTTGACATCATTACAATACTTGAAACCAAATCAAGTCTCATACTAACAGCATCTCCCTATAATTCAATGATTTCCAGCCCCTGATCACTTAGATGAGTGGTATTTTTATAGGTGAATGAAAGAAGTTATGCCATAAATGGTGATAATGAATGCCCTCCTAAACTTAGGATTTAGTTCCATGGAGGAAGGGATAAAGGGATTGATGTTCCTTAACTCCCTCCCTCATCCAATTTCGAGCCCAAAGGAGTGGATAGCCTTAGGAAACTTCTAGAGGCATCCTATGGATAAGAATATTCCAAACCCCAATGCAGATTTCACTCAAATTCGCCCAGCATAGGCCAAAGAGGGCTCAAGTGCACTGCAATGCACCCTGACAATGTACTGGGCTACACTGCAGTGCACCTTGATAAAGGCCTGCCTGCGCTGATCTTCTTAGAGGCAGTTTTTGGATGATTTCAGTCATGGAATCTCTTGGGAAGGAGGCATTCTGATGGTTGACTTCATTTAGGGCATGTAACAACTGAATTAGGGTTTGATGGGCCCTAATAGTACTGATCTGTAAGTCGGGGTTGATGTGCCCAAATGGATCTATAATAGTTTCCCCCTAAAGCATGAAGTCATAAATATGTATGTTGAGTGAAATGATTTACTATGTGGAGAGGAGGTTTCGAAGTAGAAGGTGACCTGCATCAATTACAATACATATATCATGATAAATTGATTTTTTCTCATAAATTTGCTGAGGGAAGGCATACCCATGCTCAGCTTATAAACTTCCATTACATGTACAAATATAGTCGTCTACAGATATAGACCCATGAATGGATGACCATGAATGTAAGGCCATTGTACATTTGATTTAGTACTCCTGAAAATATCGCAGCTTGGATGGATGAAACTAGATCCGGGGTCTTCAATCTTGTTCAAGTACAAGTCTAACCATGTGAATAGATGATCTGAAGTCGAACATAGGAAGACGTCATCTGATTACCAGCCAATGATGTAAGCCATTAACAGACGCGAGAGAAATCACCGATAATGATGATGACCCTCAAGCTACTACAGTACATTTCGCATGGTGTGAATAAATGATTTGATGTCGAACACCATACAAAGTCTTTCGGTCGAAGGCTAGTGATGTCAACCTATCGCCAAAAGCGAGAAACCTGCCATTGATGTATGCAAGCCTCAAGGTACTGAAGGGGTGTTTTTAAGTCAACTTATTGGATAATGTGCTGATGTCGACAAGAAGCGACTCATCACAGGAGGGCCTTGATGTATCCCACATCAACAACACGAAACGAGGTAGATGATTTTGGAGATGAAAAAATTGACTAACGACAAAAGATTCAAGAATGGCAGTCATGAAAATAAAGGTTTACGGTATTGCAAAGGATGAAGTTTGAACTGAATGACTTCTCTTGAACATGTCGGTGACACTAAAATGAATTGGTAGCATTGATCCAAAACAAAGTAATGGATGGTATGATAGACCAATGGTGTGATAACCATCAAGCTAAATGACCCAACTCACATAGTCACGGTTGATGAGGTGAAAGTGTCATGTTCAAGAGCGACTTGCTACCATAAAGTGTTCTTCCATTTTTTCCCATTTTCCCCATTCATTGCTGACTAGTACCTCTTTATTTTTATCAAGCTTGAGGAGGATAACATATGATTGTTGTATAATTTCACCCTTCGGGTGAATCCATCGCTATTTGATGCTTTAACAAGTCTAGCGAATGTGAAACTCAGTCTTGTCTAGATGGACAAGTTTGTTGCTATTTGATGTTATTAATGAGTTTAATGACAAAGATAACTCGGTCCTTTTCATGTTCAGAGAGTTTGAAAAGGAACAAAAAAGGAAACTCCAAAAGTTCTTTTTCATAGATTTGTCTCTCAAGTCTGAAAAAGCATAAAACAATACGAGAGAGAACCTATTGATCATGTTCGATCAACGTATTCCTTTTTCGTAGTTAATCTATCTCAGCCCGAAAAAGGGTTAAACTTATATTGAGTAGATATCAATTCCAATCCGTTAACGAGCTGGAAATGACAAGCGCTCGGCAATATTTTCATGTTTAGAGAGTCTGAAAAGAGCTTAAAGAGGACTCCAAGGGGGTTCCTTTTTCGTTTTTAACAAAGCTCGAAAAAGAGATAAAAGTTTGCTTTGTGGTCAAAGATGTTCAATTTACATTTGAGCACGTCAAATTCTGCATGTCAGTTGTCAATCCTGCTCAAAACACCATCAAAAATAGATTAAAAATATCTATTTCATGGATAAAATGAATAAAAGCTAATGTTTACTCGATTAATGTGCAAGAAATAAACATAAAAACAAGTTTTACCATTCATTTTTACCATTTCACATTTACCCTTTGATTTTGGTGCTTTGGAGCAGTTTTTACCTCGAAGCTCACCAGTTGATTGCAAAAGATTTAGTGGACCATTCCTCATGTCGTCTGGACTAGGTAGGAGCTATCTCTGTTCTCTTTCATTTCATATCATTCATTTTCAGTTTCAGGCAAAATTTTTGAGTTTTTGGGGCCCTTGGGGTTTCAATTTTCCAACCTGGGATCAACACACCCTTTCATCATCGAAAGGTGCGCTGCAGTGCACTCACCTAGAAGGTTGCCTGTATTGCAGCACACTGTCCCTAAGGCTGGGCTGCGCTGAGTGCAAAACCCAATTTCATTAAGCTATTTTCACCCAAAAATTCTTCTGTTTTTTGCAAGAAATGGATCCTAATTTTCCTTATGGTTGTATTTTCAAGTATTCATCGGATCAAAATGACGATTACATGGAGAGAACGAGAGCACGAAGAATAGGATATGATTGCCCTAAATAACCAGGGCATGGTTGAGGCCCTAAGGAATTGCGGGTTACTCAAATATTTCCGATTATCTGGTATGAGGCAGCAAATTGAGCTTTTGCAGTTCCTTGTTCGTTCATGGGATCCTACTGATCAGGCATTTCACATTAGAGACAAAGTGGTCTCAATTACCATCGATGACATATACTTTCTTACCGGACTGTCGAGGCGGGGTGCCCCCATCTCACTTTCTGGATTTGCCAAAGGGGGTGAATCAGTGAGAGATTACATATGATAGTTCTGTCAACCAGGTGCACAGCCTAGTAGGGATGGAAAGATTAACATCAGGGATGTTAGTGATTTACCATTGAGGACGATCCTCTTTACTATTGCCAAATTGGCTAGCAGCGCGACACTACATTTGGAAAATAGATCATACATGTAGTATGCATTAGAGTGTTTAGAGCCAAAAGTGTTCAACTGGTGTGAGGCAATACTTTCATCCTTGAAAGAACAACTGACCAAGGTGAAAAGTGGAAAGACAAAGAACTTTGGCTATGGGTCGATCCTGATTTCTTTCTCCTTGGAGAGAATTCCACTTATGCAGCCACAACTTGTTTCACTGGGTGTATCTGGACCTAGGGATCCATGGATGCAGAGATGGGTAGATCTTATGGCTAGGCATGCTGGTCAGTCATTGATTACATTTACCCCTGCATTCTTTGAGTGGCTTGATCGACAGGATATGGCCATCGCAGAGTATCCATATTCAGGGATGGATTTCCACGGAGATCCAAACTTGATGTTACCAGTTGGAGCACAGTGGGGTGCTATAGGTAAATTGTTTGACCAAAGTGTTTTTTGATTTTAAAGTTTCTACATTTTTTTGTGTTTTTTGATTATCTCCAAGACTAAACAAAATCATTTTTTATGTATGCAGACGTTGGACCTGTTCGACCTGTGGGGCACCAACGAGTGGCAAGTGGGCCAACACAGAGACCTGTTGGGAGAGCAGTTCTCCGAGACTTAGATTTAGCTGAGACACTGGCTGAACTACAGGACCACATAGAGGGTTTGACCCTAGGCATTCTGGATGTTCGGATCGAGGAGTTGCCTATGCGACTGCAACGCCACACTATTGGCATTTTGAGTCATTGGATGAGACTTTTACGCATGATAGCACAGGTTATGACCTGTTATCATGAGCACCACTAGTCTACTTAGATGTTTTCTGCATACATTTTGAGTTTTTGGATCAGATGACTAATTTTTGTCTTGGACACAAACTATTTGTAAAAACTTTTAAAACAACTATCTATTTTACTTTCAGAGTTTTATTATGGTTATGTGATGCAATCCTATTCAACTAATGATGTGAATTGAAAATATTTACTTTACATATGTCGCAAATGTCTATTTAACACATAATTCACTAGAGAATTAGTTAATGTGTTTAGATTTCTGGAAATATGTTGATATTGAATAAACTCAAAATACCTTTCCAAAATACAAACTCTAAGGAACATGTGATAAATTGCTGGGTTTCGGACAGTATAAATTCCAGTAAGTTGTAGTACAATGAGTTGTGAGTCCAGCCTAATGATGATTCGGCGTATGCCAAGTGAAATGGCATCAGAGAGAAGTTCAATCAATGTGCTATACTCAGCGATATTGTTTGTCAATCGACCAATACAAATCCCTTTAAAACTCACTAACTCACCGCTTGGAGTGAAAATGGTCCATGCTGCAGAGGATAAGTTTTGCGTACTATGACTAGCCCCATCGGCATAACCAAAAAATTGTTCCAAAACTTTCAACATCTGCAACAAATGCAAAGTGGATTACTTAACCAAATAAAAACTCTAAAAGGAACACATACACACATGAAATCAAAGCATATTTACAATGAGTTTTACTACACTTAACTAAGCATAGTAATGTTTAAGGTACAACCTGTTTTGGGGCTGTGACAATGGAATCCCATCATAGTCCACTAACTCGTAGGCACCTTTCATCAAAACACGCTTAACAATATAAGGGCCCATCCATAGCGGTTCAAATTTTCCTGCTCCAAGTTTATCAAACTCCTGATCGTAAAGAAAGACTAGGTCACCTTCTGAGAAGACACGAGGCTTGACATTTTTATCATATTGCACCTTAATACATTTCTTATGTGCTTCGTTAGCCAATGCGGCATCACGGCGAGTTTCATCTAGACAGATTAACTCTAAGAAATGTGCTTCTTCTTTAGAAGTGTCAGGTAGCAGGTCAATCACGAGTTTGAGAGACGAGATTTCACATTGAATTGGTAAGACTGCTTCCAAACCATACACCAACTGAAAGGGTGTGAATCTGGTCGCATTTCTCACCGAGGTTCGATATGCCCATAGAGCCGAGTACATGATTAAATGCCAATTTCTTTTATGAACTCCAATCATTCTTTGCAACATGCGCTTAAGGACTTTGTTGATGGCCTCAACTTGTCCATTAGCTTGCGGGTAGTATGGAGTAGAACTATCATGTGACAGTCCTAACTTGGCGGTCAACTCAACCATCATGTGATTACGAAAATGCAATCCATGATTTGTAACTATGGCTTGTGGTACACCAAACCTGGAAACCACATGGTTGAAGAAAAATAAAGCAACCGTTTTGCCACTGTTGTTCAATGTTGGCATTGCCTCGGCCCATTTGGTAAAATAGTCAACGACGACTATAATATACCCATGCCCCCGGCTGAGGTGGGGTTACATGTCATAAAGTCAATGCCCCATTTGGCGAATGGGCCAATAGCAACGACTGGATGCAAAGGTGCAGGTGGTAATCTGGTTTTTTGGTCATATATCTGGCATGCATGACAGCTTCTGACAGCAATAATGCAATCTTTGAATATGGTTGGCCAGAAGTAACTAGCACGGAGAATTCTCTACACGGTAGCATACCCAGATAAGTGTCCACCACAAGCACTTGAATGACATTCATTCAAAGCTTTCTCGGCTTCCTCATGAGTGAGGCACCTACGTAAAATCGTATCGACACCACGACGATAAAGCATATCACCAATGATCAGATAATCTTTGGCTTGGTATCGGGTACGTCGTTGTTCAGAGCGAGAGGTATTAGGCCGGAAAGCTTGGGTCTGGAGATAGACCAGTATATCTCCATACCACGGATCACTTGATGAGATAAGAAACAGAGACTCATCCAAGATTGATGCTTCTGATGTTGAATCATTGGAGGATGAGGGAAGGTCGCAAAGTAACTTGGCAAAAACAAGAGATTTATTTGATTTAGATTTGATGAATTCAAAATCAAACTCCTGCAAAATAACTATCCATTTTGAATATTTGCCCCCCAGCAATTGACATGACAAAATGTATGTCATAGGGTTGCAATCTGAAACAATAGTAGTTTTACAGAGGAGGATGTAATGATGAAATCTCTGCATAGCTTGAACAGCTACCAAAGCTAACTTTTCAACATAGGAAAATGTTGATGCCTTGAAAATCGCTGCAACAACATTGGGGGATAACCACTCGGTCTGGACCTTAAAAGCAGCTCCTTTTCCATTTGGTGTGGTGGCTCCAACTGGTTCAACTAGGTCCAGTTACCTTTTTCCTATTGCTATTGGTTTATGATGTATCTTTAACTACCAATAGACAGGGATATCAGATCACTTCTTCTTGCTGATCAGGCAAGAGAATGACCCTTAAGCTGATTTGGGTTCAGCCAAGCCACAACTAAAATTTTGCCTCTTTGAGGAGAGGACTTAAAAGAACGTATAATTTACTCTAAATGCAAGCTTATTCTATGATGCAAGCAAAAGAAACTAATCTAAATCCTATCTTAATTAGGCAGATATAGATCTAACCCAACTAAGAGCAAGATAATTAAAGTATTGAGATTTAAATATGTATTGTTTATAATGAATATCAAGTTAATGAAGTAGTTCAATTAACTGATATTATAGTTACCAAAACACATCCCATTGAGACCTCTTAACTGAAATAATAAGCCAACAACATTCAAGAAGTAGTTCATAAAAATGATATTAATTATCAAATCAGTAAATCCAATAATTGAATAATGATATGTGGAAATAGTTCACAACACATTACCATTCAATAAATCAGTTTTATAAGACAGATTTCTGAGTAAATAGTTACTCAGAAATCAGATTTTAATTCATAAGAACAGAGATACCTAATAACAAGATTGAGACAAATTACCCATATTGACAACAGTGCACAAACATGAATAAAATGAAACATTCCTGTTACCATAAAAATGAAACTGATATTTGAAACAGTAGTATTAAAAATACCAATTTATTGCATCCATTTCTCTGATCTTGGTCTCCAACAGTCCTTTACATTGCTTGAACTTCTGCCTTCAAAGCTAAAGCCACAATAGTGAAAACTCTGCCCCTCATACATAATTCAAGATACAAAGGAAAAATCCTCAATAATCCCCAGATCTGAGATTTTCTCTCCTCTCTCCTACAACTCTAAATTCCTATTACAGTAGTGCTTTTAGAAGTCTAGCATTGCAGAGGAGAGCAGCCCTTATTCCATTTTGCAATCTATTACTTATACTATTTGTGAAGGAATTCTTGAGAGAAGAGTTTTTTGAAGAGAAATCTGCTAAATCCAATTTTACTTGCTCAAAATTCTGATCTTCAATTGCTGGAGCATTCTCATTGATTGAGATTTTTATCTCCATATTTCTTCCACTGTTTCCTGCAAAAAGAAATCAAAATAAATTAAAATGCAACCATAAAATCAACATGGCATTGCTGGCATTTAAATCAAATCCAATCAAATTCTATAAAATATAAATTCTCTATTGATGCCTGGGATGATTTAATTGGCCAAGAATATCATTGACGAGTGAATCTGCAATTAGAAGAGGCCTGGACCAATGAAAATAAAACTCAGAAAAATGATTTTGTTTTCAAAATTCGGAGCTTGATCTTCTGCCTGATTTTTGACCCAATAAATGACCAAATCTGTCAATGAAATCTCCTTAGAAATATTCTCCTTGATTTTCTCTTTCCAATGAGCTGTCCTGGGCTTCATTTGGCCAAGTAAAACTCATTCTATGAGCTTCCAAAGTTGATGAGTCAAATCTGGCATGAATCTGGAAATTCTGTTGCTGGGCTAAAAAAAATTGTAATTAAAAGCTAATCCTAAATTAGTCTCTAATTAATTCTAATTTAATTGCTAATTATAAACTAAACTAATTATTAGTAAACTATTTATTAATTAATATCTAACTAACTATTATAATTAATTAATCTAATTAAATATTATAAACTAATTAATACTAATTTAAATAATATTTAAATTTAAATTTAATTTAATGAATTAAATTTTATATTTAAATTAATTAATATAAAATTAATTATTTAAGTTAATAAATATTAAAACTAATAAAAAATAAAATGGACTAACTTACCTTACTCATACGTATGAGTGAATTTAAAAGTCAAAACCAAAACAATGCTAATCGTTATGAAAGTTATGGTAAGTACTTTATGCCATTTCGCATCGGCAAATCGGGAGGACATAGTATCAGGTTTTTTAAACTTTGGCGCATGAACTTCCCGATACGATATGCTTATTCATTCCCTTTTGCTTTTCGGCGATTGGAAGTATGGAGTGTCGGGGATCGGCCATCGAGCTTTTATAATAATGCAATACAAAATCCCCGATCCGATATCACATCAGGGTATGATGTGCATCGGGGCTTTTTAAACTTGCCATATATGAAACTCTCGATGCGATATATTTTTTTTTATATATTAAATTTTAGTTTAATTAAATTAATTATATTTTAAATAATAATTAATTTAATTAATCTGAGATTTAATATTAAAAATCAATTTTGGTTTTGATTTTATTTTATGAGGGTTATTTTATAAACTACAGCCACTCTTAATAAAAGTAAAAATAAAAATAAACTACAGCCACTTCGAAAATTTTGGGTTTTCGAGATTAATAATTGATTTAAAAATTGGAGTAAATTTCTTAAATCTCGATACTTAATGATTTGGCCGCATAACTAAAAATGAAAAATGTTAGTAAAAACTCGCTACGGGTTAATATTTAAAATGAATGCCTTATTGAACTAATTTATTTACAAAATGCAATATTGTATATTTTATGCATTTTTAACCTAGGCTAGATAAATGATGAGACTTCAAAGGAGTGCCATTTTCAAACCAGTTGACCAAATGAGGCGAAACAAGCGTCAATGGGAAGCTTATAAAAAATCGATTCTAACAAGGCAATCAAAACAAGAATCGAAAGAAAATGTAAAATTAACAAAAGCGTAGGGCAATCAACTAAATAAAAATCCAAAAAGGTGTTTAGCCAAAATTTTTATAGAAAGGGTCCCCATTATTTGAAGTGAACAAGTCAAAAATGGGGGGTTGTGTTTTTACCACAACAATGGCGACACACGGGAGAAGAACCAGTTATCTCTCTTTGATATGAATTAGATTTAAAGTAAAAATAATTAAAGAAGATAAAATTATGCTTGAAATGCTTGACTAAGTTCATTAGTCTGAATAAAAGCAAGAATCATCTAATTGTAATTTTTCTTAAAATTCCTCATACATTAAAATATTTCAAAACTCTACATCAGTCCTTAATTAGTTGTAGAGATAAAGCAGGGGTCACTTTACAGCTTAGCTTTTAAAATATACTCCTTTGTCATAGGTAGAGCCACTGCTGCCAGCAAACATCTATAGTTTCGACAGGGTTACCTTTTAATCATAAATGATTCAGAATTCCGTATGTTTAAGAATTATTGATCTAGAGATAAATCCATTTATATATGTTTATTTTCTTTGAATTTTTATTTTTTATTTCTCTTAAAAGCCATTGTCCTGGTTTGGTGGCCAGATAGTTGACAATGCCATTCACTGGTTAAAATTTGACTGAACAAGCTGGCTCGTGATGAGACCCCTTGTCTTATAATTGTTTGCAATCATAAGCCATTACCCTGGTTTGTTTAGCAGTGTTGGTAATGTCAGCCTATTTTTCCCCTATGATCATGGTAAACAGGCTCACGATAAGACCTCTTATCTTTTAAGTTGAAATATATTTCTGGATTATACTCTAGAAAAATAAGACTCTTTGGGACAAGGAGAATCATTGACTCCTTAAGAGTTAAGAATGACAATTTCAGAGTTAAAGGTGCTTTGCTGTAAAGTGTCTTTACTTGGTTATATATAACTTTTCTTGACTGATAATAAAACTTTGAAAGATCTTAATAAAATATTGAAATCTCAAAATAATTACAATTTCGATGAAAAATAACTTTTCAGATTTTATGATACTTTGCCAAATTTCCTTGATTAATAATCTCTTCCTTAAGTATGTCTACCTTTATAATAATAAAATCAAACTTCACTAAGAGATTTAAGAAAAAGCTAATAGGTGACTATTAACAATTTTTCTCCACGTATCCTGACCATTGCTAGGTAACAAATAGGCCTTCCATATAAATAATGGCAAAGTCACCAAAATCAAAGCTGAAATCCGAAGGAAAAGAATTCTTATACTAAAATGAGACAAGAAATCAACAAACAAAAATAAAAACGATGAAGTCTCTAAAAATGAAAAGGAAAATCCAAGTTTCGCAAGATAAACTCAAACAAGAATGTTTATACCAATGTCTCCAACAATATGAAGAAAAAGAAAATAAGCATGTAATCATTCCTTCTTATGTTGAGATTTAGAAAAACATACCTTGCAGAGTTGTGAATGCTTTAGGTTTTTAAATAACAGTGATTGTAAAATTCAGCCACAATGAATACCTTCTGTCTGATATGAATCTTTTTGTTTCCAAGCATCATCTTAATCATTTTCTAAAAAGGAATGCTTAAATAAACAAACTAAAGGTTCATAAACTTCCTGGTGTGGCTGTTTCAATGAGGATTATCGCTGCCTCTTGAAATTAAGCCAGGAGAAGAGTATGGACTTCAAAAATATGATCTGGCGGAGGATTGGAAGCTTCAAATGGAGAACTGCAAAACAGAGTTTTATATCAGCATAATTTAAAAACAAAAATGAAACTAGAGTGATGAAATGGAAATTAATGAAAATGGGCACATGAATCTTACCATTGGATAATTGCTTTTGATCTTACCTGAAAGGTATCAATTTCTCCAAACTAGCTGACTCCTTATTTTAATTATCATTAAAAACATGAAGAAATCCCACTAACCAAAATCCTATAACCCAAAATCATTATTTATTTTATTTAAACTAAAGCAAGCAGTAAAATGTAAAAATAGAATGTTTAGTGCTCAGGGGAATTGAAATTAAAAGAACTGCATCAGAAATAAGAATGAGAATGTGCAGTAATCACTGTTTCTCAAAATATTATTAGTTTTATATAAACTCCATGATTTTATAAAATCCAAAATCAAGACCAAATCGAAGATAATAGAATTCAAATATGAAGATAGAGAGGTCTTGAATTCCAATTTTAATTATGGAATTATATATTTAAAACTAAAATGTATGAGAAAATGAAATGTTTTTTGTATGCTGTAAATTTGTCCTCATTTGCTTTTTCCCATAGTGGTTACCCAAGCTCGCTTTTAAAATAACATATCGCCACACATGTTTCTTCACCATGCTTTAAGTTTAATTTGCAAGACTTCAATTTTATTGCTATGCCATATATTGATTAAATGTTAATGGCTTATAGGCATGCATTGGAAGTTCTTGCATCAAAGGTTGCAATGGTGAATTGCCGATATGAAAACATGTGATGAGAAATTGTGCTATGAGATGGAGCGATTGCATTATTAAAGAAATATTATATCAGGGGTCAGGGCATATTTACACTGTGCTTCCCACATTGCACATCGCAAATTCAGAGATATGATTTGAGCATAAATAAAAATGCGATGAGATGATTGCGATATCGACGATTACTAATCGGCGATGAGTGGACTTTTGGTACTCGATGTAATACGATATATTTTTGCGATGCCGATATGCGATGAATGACGTGGCTAATCGGCGATCGGCAATCGGCGCAATCGGCAATCTTAAGCACATGATGTAACAATTCTCGATACGCCGATATGCGATGAAGAGTGGACCCGATAACTTTATGATAAAAATTTAATAATGTATCGGATTCAAAACATCGACCGCTTTAAAGTTATGCTCCTACCATTATTGCGATTGAGTGGATGCGATAGTTTTTATAAACTTGATTCAAATTTCATATCGGGTCCATAATTATGTGGTGGTCGCAATATTGGTAAAGTCGACTATCGGAGATCAGCGATTCACGATAATGGAAGTATACTTGAATTGCAAAGCTCCGATATGCAAAATGCGATATGGCATGTGAGTAAGATAATACATTGGAGGTATTTTATGAACAATTTGCTATCAAAAGAAATGCTAAGAACTACTTCCGATGAAATCTTATGATGCGAATGGTCTTACGATATTCCTTGAAATTTCAATTGGGTTTTCTAAGTAAATAAAAGCAAAGTTAAAAAATGTTCAAATTCTAATGAATCAAAAGTAAAATTTCCCTGACCCTGTTGCAAATTTGAAATGGGTTTATTGCTTACTTCAAGTTTTTGAAAACAAATAAAAACCTGTAAATAAAATAGAACACGAATCAAAAATAAACTAAGGAAACGAGAAACTAATAAGAGATGAGAACGAACTTGTAAATGCGTACCTGGAAGGAAATTGTCTGCAAATTTTACCTTATGAATCTTCAAATTCTTCCTTTGAGTTATCAAATTTCCCTTCGTTTAAAATCATCTCATTATTTATTCTAAATCTAAGTGTGCAATCAGCCTGAATAAAATTTGTTTATTCATGTTCAGGAAATATAGAATTTACCAGAAATAAATTCGAAAATAGTCTTCCCTTTTAAATTGAAACAACAATTTATTACCTCTGCTCATTTCGAATTAGCTTGAAAAAAATCTGTATTGCTATAGTGATTGTTTAATAATGCCTTTAGTAAATAAATATGATGCGTATTGTAGCATCAAATAATAAACTAAAGATCAGAAAGGAATAAAGCCACTAATTGAGGCAAAATGTCAAGACAGATTTGAATGTGTGCACACAGCAGAATGAACATCCTTAACAAATTCCGAGGAAGATAATATGAACTTCATGTGATTACCGTGAAAGGTTTGACTGACTAATAATGATTGAATTAGAATTAATCTTATCATAGACAGTCATACATTTCATGGGATAATGAGGTCATGAAGCTTTCTATCCTCAAATCCTTATCATATAAATTTCAAAAGAAAATCTTAGAAGGAAATCCCGAAATGAAGAAAAGTGGCTTTGAGGCAATCGATACCAAGTGCAACTTTAATTGAATTTAATCAAGACATTATTCAAAATAGGCATAGTAGAGGTATTGCTGTAAGAAATTTAAAAGAAAGCAAGAATTAAAATTTTCTGATAGGGAAAAATATTTTCACTGAACATGTATGAGAATGGCTGATTGTTTTGTTTTATTTTTAATCTACAGAACTGTTAAAAATAAATTATCTATACAAAACAAACTAACTAAATTAATTCTACTCCTATTCTAACCATATACATGAAAATGACTAGGTATAGTCATATTTTTAGTGTAGCCATTTTCTCATTTTTATTCCCGCGTTTATGTACAGTTCAAATGTTAGTAATAAAAATATAAATTTGACTAAACTAAGGAAAATAAATATGAAATCAGAATGTACAGTTATTGTTAGGAACTTAATTAAAATCTCTCTCTCCTAAAATTTCCTCTCCAATTGACTACCTATTGGATCATAAAAATCTGGATGGATTTCTATTAAGGATTGAGAAATGTTCAAAGGAAGAGATAACAGGCCAGATTGTGAAGATGAGCTTTTAGATTCTTTGACCTGAAAAAATTTGTTAGTGTTATGTACAAATGTTAAATCATTGACAATTTTACTTGAAGAAAAAATTTCCAAACAATTTTCAAATGAGTCAATGAAAAATGGATGGAAGCCTTTCAAATAAAATGGAAATTTATTAATTGAATTGAATTGAATTGCTGGCCAGATTGCAAAAATACATTCTCTTGTTGACATTGCCTTTGAAAAGATAGAAGCTTTTGATAAAACATTAGCATTGATATAAATTGGAATATTAATATCTTTCGATGCTGATGATTATAATATGAAACTTGAATTTCCCAATTGGGAAATGCATCAATTGAGTGTTTGATAATAAGGTATTCAATATGCCAGATAAAAGTGTGGAAATTTTGAAAAATTAAATCTGATTTTATACAAAATAAGTGGGGAAATAAAAATAAAATGAAATTACTATTTTTACAACTAATGTTACAGCACATTTGGGATCGTTTTGAAATGATTTCATTTTCACAAGGAATGGCCAGAATTATGGAATTTGGATAATTTCGAATTCCAACTTGTGAAATAGAAAACGAATTATGATTATGAATAGGAATGGGAGTTTGATCCTCATATGAATCATAAATTGGAATGATTTCTTGAATGGTGAAATCATGAAGATAATTTGCTGCTCTAAAATGAGGATTAGTTGAGATAATTCCTAAATTGAAGCGTTCCTCATCCTCAGACGTTATTTGAATTTTATCATGAGGATTCTCTTGAAAATAATAGAAATCAACATCCTCAATGTCAGAGTAATCATCATAAATGACCTCACAAGATTGTCTGGAATTCCCTTCGATTTCATCCAATATACCAAAACAAGGAGGAACAAAAATCTCATGTTCATTAGTGGCAAAAGAATGATCAATTATTGTTTCTTTATCTTGATAAAAATTTAATGGTAATTCATTTAAATCATCCTCTTTAATTTCTGAAATATCATTAATACCAAGAGGGGAAAAATTACCATCATTAAAAATATCAGGATAAAGGGAAAAATGTGAACCTGAAACAATGCATTTAAAACTGTCTCTGTTCGAGAACTCTTGTGCATTATGCTCATTGTAAATTTCAGATTGCAGATCATTCCTTTGCGTGCATATGCTTTCTTGAAGAACGCTGCTTTGCTTCTCTGATTTTGGCATTTGCTCATCATGGAGAAATTCAGAAATTTGTACAGCAGTTTGCATTTTATTTACTTTGATTGCTGCTTGTACTTGCTGATTTGCGATTTGATTTTCCGAATTTACTTCAAAGTAGCTTTCAGATTTCAAGGCGGCTTTTTCTCCAAAATTGTTGCTGTTGTCTTCTTGCATTTGAATGGAAATATTTTCCAAGCTTTGTGAAACCACTTCATCACCATTTATTTGCACATCCATATTGGAATTCTCATTTATATTAGAAGGGGATGGAACAAAGCTCGAATTAATTTCATATGGATTGGGAATGGTTGGAAGAGAACAAATATATTCAAACCAATCTAATGATTCTTCTTCCGTAGGTTTATCTTCGTCTTTAAATCTTAAGCAATTCAAATGAAATCGAATATTAAAATCATTAACAGACTCATTTTCAAACCTTCGGAGATATTCAATTTCTTCACTTACCTGTTCATAATTATAGCCGTCAAATTTACAAATGAAAATTGTAACAAATTGTTCCCAGCTGTGGATTGAAGCAACTGGAAGAGTTCTACACCATCTTCTGGCTTTTGCCGCAAATGTAAGAGTAAAAATTTTGCATAAGATGCCTTCATCAATTCCTTGAAAATCATAATTTGAAATGTTTTGAATAAATTGAAAGACATGGTTAAAAGCAAAATAATTTCTCTTACCATTGAATTTTACTTGACACAAGAGTCTTCCCACTTCGGGTGGAGTATTGAAAGATGCACGTCCATGGATACAACTCCAAATTGGAAGTTTGAGAGGAGCCATCACAATAAATAAAATATTAAAATTGAAAAGACTCCAACAGACAAAAAGTCTCAGGCCCTCCTTCTAGCGCCAAAAATGTTGATGCCTCGAAAATCGCTGCAACAACATTGGGGGATAACCACCCGGTCCGGACCTTAAAAGTAGCTCCTTTTTCGTTTGGTGTGGTGGCTCCGACTAGTTCAACTAGGTCCAGTTACCTTTTCCCTATTGCTATTGGTTTATGATGTATCTTTAACTACCAATAGACAGGGATATCAGATCACTTCTTCTTGCTGATCAGGCAAGAGAATGACCCTTACGCTGATTTGGGTTCAGCCAAGCCACAACTAAAATTTTGCCTCTTTGAGGAGAGGACTTAAAAGAATGTAGAATTTACTCTAAATGCAAGCTTATTCTATGATGCAAGCAAAAGAAACTAATCTAAATCCTATCTTAATTAGGCAGATATAGATCTAACCCAACTAAGAGCAAGATAATTAAAGTATTGAGATTTAAATATGTCTTGTTTATAATGAATATCAAGTTAATGAAGTAGTTCAATTAACTGATATTATAGTTACCAAAACACATCCCATTGAGACCTCTTAACTGAAATAATAAACCAACAACATTCAAGAAGTAGTTCATAAAAATGATATTAATTATCAAATCAGTAAATCCAATAATTGAATAATGATATGTGGAAATAGTTCACAACACATTACCATTCAATAAATCAGTTTTATAAGACAGATTTCTGAGTAAATAGTTACTCAGAAATCAGATTTTAATTCATAAGAACAGAGATACCTAATAACAAGATTGAGACAAATTACCCATATTGACAATAGTGCACAAACATGAATAAAATGAGACATTCCTGTTACCATAAAAATGAAACTGATATTTGAAACAGTAGTATTAAAAATACCAATTTATTGCATCCATTTCTCTGATCTTGGTCTCCAACAGTCCTTTACATTGGTTGAACTTCTGCCTTCAAAGCTAAAGCCACAATAGTGAAAACTCTGTCCCTCATACATAATTCAAGATACAAAGGAAAAATCCTCAATAATCCCCAGATCTGAGATTTTCTCTCATCTCTCCTACAACTCTAAATTCCTATTACAGTAGTGCTTTTAGAAGTCTAGCATTGCAGAGGAGAGCAGCCTTTATTCTATTTTGCAATCTATTACTTATACTATTTGTAAAGGAATTCTTGAGAGAAGAGTTTGTTGAAGAGAAATCTGCTAAATCCAATTTTACTTGCTCAAAATTCTGATCTTCAATTGCTGGAGCATTCTCATTGATTGAGATTTTTATCTCCATATTTCTTCCACTGTTTTCCTGCAAAAAGAAATCAAAATAAATAAAAATGAAACCATAAAATCAACATAGCATTGCTGACATTTAAATCAAATCCAATCAAATTCCATAAAATGTAAATTCTCTATTGATGCCTGGGATGATTTAATTGGCCAAGAATATCATTGACGAGTGAATCTGCAATTAGAAGAGGCCTGGACCAATGAAAATAAAACTCAGAAAAATGATTTTGTTTTCAAAATTCGGAGCTTGATCTTCTGCCTGATTTTTGACTCAATAAATGACCAAATCTGTCAATGAAATCTCCTTAGAAATATTCTCCTTGATTTTCTCTTTCCAATGAGCTGTCTTGGGCTTCATTTAGCCAAGTAAAACTCATTCTATGAGCTTCCAAAGTTGATGAGTCAAGTCTGGCATGAATCTGGAAATTCTATTGCTGGGCTAAAAAAATTGTAATTAAAAGCTAATTCTAAATTAGTCTCTAATTAATTCTAATTTAATTGCTAATTATAAACTAAACTAATTATTAGTAAACTATTTATTAATTAATATCTAACTAACTATTATAATTAATTAATCTAATTAAATATTATAAACTAATTAATACTAATTTAAATAATATTTAAATTTAAATTTAATTTAATGAATTAAATTTTATATTTAAATTAATTAATATAAAATTAATTATTTAAGTTAATAAATATTAAAACTAATAAAAAATAAAATGGACTAACTTACCTCACTCATACGTATGAGTGAATTTAAAAGTCAAAACCAAAACAATGCTAATCGTTATGAAAGTTATGGTAAGTACTTTATGCCCTTTCGCATCGGCAAATCGGGAGGACATAGTATCGGGTTTTTTAAACTTTGGCGCATGAGCTTCCCGATGCGATATGCCTTTTGCTTTTCGGCGATCGGAGGTATGGAGTGTCGGGATCGGCCATCGGGCTTTTATAATAATGCAATACAAAATCCCCGATCCGATATCGCATCGGGGCTTTTTAAACTTGCCATATATGAAACTCCTGATGCGATATATTTTTTTTTATATATTAAATTTTAGTTTAATTAAATTAATTATATTTTAAATAATAATTAATTTAATTAATCTGAGATTTAATATTAAAAATCAATTTTGGTTTTGATTTTATTTTATGAGGGTTATTTTATAAACTACAGCCACTCTTAATAAAAGTAACAATAAAAATAAACTATAGCCACTTCGAAAATTTTGAGTTTTCGAGATTAATAATTGATTTAAAAATTGGAGTAAATTTCTTAAATCTCGATACTTAATGATTTGGCCGCATAACTAAAAATGAAAAATGTTAGTAAAAACTCGCTACAGGTTAATATTTAAAATGAATGCCTTATTGAACTAATTTATTTACAAAATGCAATATTGTACATTTTATGCATTTTTAACCCAGGCTAGATAAATGATGAGACTTCAAAGGAGTGCCATTTTCAAACCAGTTGACCAAATGGGGCGAAACAAGCGTCAATGGGAAGCTTATAAAAAATCGATTCTAACAAGGCAATCAAAACAAGAATCGAAAGAAAATGTAAAATTAACAAAAGCGTAGGGCAATCAACTAAATAAAAATCCAACAAAGTGTTTAGCCAAAATTTTTATAGAAAGGGTCCCTATTATTTGAAGTGAACAAGTCAAAAATGGGGGGTTGTGTTTTTACCACAACAGAAACTTACTTTCTGTATCGTTGAGATTACGACTCAAGTAATAAATAGGATGTTCAATTCCACTTTCTTCTTGGACTAAAACCATGCCAATGGTTGTATCTGCAGCAGCGAGATACAGGTAATAGTCTTTTTGATAGTTTGGGGCATACATTAATGGTGCTTTAATCAGGGAATCTTTAAGAGCATCAAAGGAAGCTTGCACAACTTGATCCCAATGGAAGGGTACCGCTTTCTTTAATAGACGAGTAAAACCTTTAGCTAATTCAGCGTAGTTTGGAATGAACCTCCTCAGAAATTTTGCCTTTCCTTGAAGTCTTTGTAACTGTAATAAGTTTAAAGGTGGAGGCAAGTCAAGGATTGCCTGAACCTTAATTGGATCAAGTCGAATTCCATATTTTGAGACCATGAATCCAAGGAATCAACTAGAGCCAACACAAAACACACACTTGTGTGGATTGAGCCATATCTTGTAGTGTCGGCACCGTAAAAATATTACTCTCAAATGTTGCAGGTGATCAGTCCGCTTTCGTGAATGAGCACGAAAATGATCAAGATAAGGTTGAACAATGTGCTTGATGTCATGGAAGGCATAATTCATCACCCTCTAAAATGTAGCCCTGGCATTCTTCAAACCAAAAGGTAACTTTTGATAGGCAAATGTGCCCCACGGACAAATAAAAGTTGTTTTAGATTGGTCCTCTGGGAGGATATTGATTTGATTGTAGCCAGAAAATCCATCCATAAATGAGAAGATTTCATGTCCGGCACATTTTTCAATAATATGGTCGATAAAGGGTGTAGGATAATTGTCTTTTGGACATGCTTGATTTACATCTCTATAATTGACGCACACTCGAATTGTCCTTTGTTTTTTCATAACTGGAACAATGTTATATACCCAACCGATAAGAGGTACAGAGAAAATGAAGCCAGCATGCAAAAGTTTTTCAACCTCTGCTTTAATGGCAACGACTTTCTTTGGATGAACAAGTCGAAGGCGCTGTCGTACTGGTTTGACATCAGGCTACATTTTGATCTCATGTTCAACAATGCTTGAGTCAATTCCTGGCATCTCCTTGTAATTATCAAGTTCCAATGGAGAACAAGATTTGCCGATATGAATGTTTTCTACAATGTTAGGCTTGGTTGAAATGTTTATAGAAATCGTTTCTTCTATGTTTGACAAATTACGCTCAGAATCTACAGTATCTACTCTAACAGAATTCGACAGGAAATCAACGATTGATGGGTGGTTTAGCTCATTTGAATAATCTTTGATTTCTTCTGGAAGATGGGAATGATGATGATAATCTTCCCATGGTTCCTCTCCTATCATCACTGATTGGATGATTCCTTCATTTGTAGAATGTATACATGAAAAAAGATCCGAAGAGGTACCATATTCTAACGACCTATCTACCCATACAATTGTTGAGTGCGGTTTTGGGTTTGCCGCACAAGCCCGAAAGATTGATTGCTATGATAATTTAATGGGGCTTAATGACAACACCTCAATATTACTATCATCTTCAACTTGGTTGGTTATCCTCCTTAAATCAGATGAGGAGGAAATCATGTTGCAAGTCTCTACTCTTGTCACTTCCGCCAAATCAGATGGTGACGAGAGGGTAAAAGTACCCATTAGGGAAGGATCTTTAAAAAGACCTACTCCAACACTTTGAAGTGACAGCAGGGGTCCATGTACCAATGGAATGCTTCCCGTAGCCTGTGAACTATTGGCAAAGAAGGCTAGCTGATCAATGACTGTGATTCCACCCTTAAAATGGAATGCAATAGTACGAAAGTACGTGGAAACCACAGCAACCATAGCATATACCCAAGGCCTTCCCAGTAAAATGTTGTAATCGAGGGGTCCGTCAACTACCTCAACTTCAACAGTAACTGTTTTGCCCCCAAGTTCAATTTGCAGGTTACTCAAAATCCCACATGGAGTATATGTTCTTCCATCAAAAGCTTTCAACATAGTTGGTGATCGTGACAACGGCGGTGAACCAAGTGTTTTCCAACAGCTCATGGACATAATGCAAGTAGATGCCCCCTCATCAATAATAGTTCGGTGAACATTCTTATTGAGAGCTTTTACTTGGATTAGGAAAGCTAATTGCGCCGGTAACTGTGGTGAATATCCTGCATGGTTAAAAACCACAAGATTTGAATCCATAGGATCTATTCCGCCTATTGCTGACAGTAAAGCCTACTTTTGGGAGGGACAATTTTGCAACACCTCGAGTGTCGACATAGCGGAAGGTGATTGAGCAAGATCTTCCACTATGTTATAATTTTGAGCTGCTCAAGCTCGAGGGTTGAATGTCGATTTGTGCACAACTCCCTTTGGTGGTTTTATTGTCAATTCAGGTACAATGGGTGGAACAACTTCAGATGAAGTCGAAGTCGAAGGATTAGGTTGATCAGTGGCCTGATTATTCGATGACAATGGATTTCCATAATCTTTGTTTCTTGTTGACACCAAAACTTCATTTTGTGGCTTTGTGATGGATAACATGAGTACTTGGGATGTGGAAGCATGGTTTGTTGCAACCAAATGTGTCTCTGGGGTTGGAAACGGATCAGTCAACACTGTCGATGTGTTTGAAGTCTTTAAAAGTTTAGAGACCTCAGAGCGATGTGGACAATCTCTTGTAAAATGCTCATCATTACATATCAGACATGGATAATGAGGTTTCCTTGTCAAAGTAGAGGAACCAGATGATTTCTCGGGAGGGAATCTTCTTGTTTATTTTTGTTTTTCCCCTTTTTCTTGCTCCCAGGTTGCTTTGGATTTTTGCCTTTGTCAGATGACACGACATTAATCTCAGAGGCAAGAGTATTTTCTGAAGCATTGGTAGTTTGGTTGGAAACAGTAAGAGTTTGACCAGATGGTCTCCCTGCTGTTTGTGTGTTTCAAAAACCAATCACACCATCGCCAGCATGAGAGTCCTTACTCGATTGTGGAGGAGGAGGAACAGTGAAAGCTGGTTAAGGTGCATTGGGAATTTTATCATAAAGCATGCCGGATTGTGTGTAAATCAAATCCAAGTATTGGGCACGAGAAATAACTTGCTCTTCTGTGACAACTCCACCTTTTGCCACATCCTCGGTGATTGATGGCAACAAGGATTTTATGAACCACTCAGCTAAAAGTTGATCGGGAACATATGTCTTAACCATTCGACGATGACACCACCACTCATGAATATGATCTGATATATGGGTAGTAGTAGTCTGTTTAAAGTTGGTTAGGAGTTCTGTTCCAGTCTCGTATCTGATAGGTAACTGGAAGTGGGTCAAAAAAGTAGTGGCTAAAGTGGTGAAATTATTGAAAGAAGCTCTTGGTAATTCAATGTACCATTTAATAGTTGGACCAGTAAGTGTTCTTCGGAAAAGACGAAGTCTAACCGAATCATCATTTAAGGAGTTTGATGAACACCACAAATGAAAGGTCATAACATGATTTGATGGGCCTTCTTCAGGATTTCCATTAAATTTTGGAATGTCAGATGGTAACTTAAGCGGAATTACCGGCCACCAAGGTGCATATAAGATTTGATAATTAGTGAGCTGATTTAAATCTGGTAATTCTAAAGTTGCTACAAATGGCAACTGTTGATTCAAGTCATGTTGAGCATACCTAGGATATGATAGAATTGCCTGAGCAATAGGTCTTTGCATACTGACATAGGGCATCTACATTTGGTAACCTTGGCATGGTTGTTGAAAAAAACCAGTATAAGGTGGTTGTTGATAACTAGGTTGAATGTGTGGTTGTCCATAACCTGCAAATCCTTGTTGACCAAAACCAAGTTAAGCTTGTGGAACAAGTCCAAATTGGGGTTGGAATTGCTAGAATTGGGGTTGTTGAAATTGAGGCTACCACAGTTGTTGAATCAACTGTTGTTGTTGTTGGTACAATTGTTGTTAATTTAATGGTTGTTGCTGTCCAGCAATGAAAGGTTGGCCAGGTTGTGAATAAACTATACCAGTGTAAGCCTGGGTCAGTCCAAATAAGGGTATACTAACCTGAGGTTGTTGTTGAACTCCAGAAACAAGTGGTTGTTGTACAAAAACTTGAGGAACTTGAACTTCTTGACTTGAAACTTGTGATTACAAGGTAGAAGGATCAGTTTGTATCGATTGAGATACAATAGTTTGAACTTGTGACTGTGGTATGGTAGTAACAACAGGTGTAGTGGGAATAGCTGACACAGTTTGCATTGGTTGTGTTGGATACACAAGCCTTGGTTGAACTGGCATTGTTGGTTTCCATTTACAAACTCTAATTCTAGATTGAGCTTAATACTGTGGGATATTACCATATGGTAGTCCCCCGGAATAAGGAGGATACGATGAATAAGCATATTGCTCTCCATATGGTGGCAATCCAGTATTTAATGGATACATAGGTCTTTGTTGATCAGATTACCCAGCTTCATACTGATATGCAGGATCAAACTATTGAGTTCCCATTAGAGAAGAACCAAGTAAAATTCCAGTTGATGACATGGGTGACAACCATGGTGTAGAAGCAACCCCTGAGTGGGTTCCAGACAATGATTGGTAACCAACCGAGATGAATGATTCACCATATAGGTGCGACTCAGGTGTGGTAGAAAACATCGAAGAGGTTACAACAGAAGATTCTGTTGTAGCTGCATCAGATGATATAGTCTGAGATGTTGATGGTTGTTCAGCCATAGTTAACTATCCCAAAAGTTGTCCTAAAGAATCGACGGGTACTTGAAAAGAAGTAGGATCAAATGAAGCGAAAAAAGCAGGAGTATTAGGGTAAATATAAAGCCCAATTCCAAAATGAAACGGGGTTCCAGGTGTGGAATATTCTTCCAATTCCTCCTCTATAGAAATTAAACCTGGTGGAAGAACTTCACCGTCAGGTCCGTAAAATATTTCTGGTGTTGATGAAGTTGAAGTTTCAATAGTTACTGATGTCTAAGGGGTAACCGGTTGATCGTATTCCGGTAAAGTAACAACTTCTGAATGTTCAAATTCGAAGTCCAGATGTTCAGGTAAATGAACAACGATTTTAGAAAGAGGTTCCTGAACAATTTCAGGTTCAGATGTAACTTCTATTTGAACTGGGATAGTTTTTGGATTAACTTCTGGTTGAATTGATTCAAGTTTAGAAGTACTTTCTTGTTGAGCAATTTCAAGTTGAGGATCAACTTGTTGTTGAACAACTTTAGTTACTGTTTCACTAGGATCAGTGTTAATGTCCTCAGGTAATTGTGAAACTTCTTCTTCAGGAACAGATGTACCAGAAATAGTTGGAGTAACTAGAGTCTCTGTACTTACCAAAATAGATGATTCAGGTAACTCAGATGAAGAACTAGGAGTTCTTGATGTACTAAACTCAGTTAAGCGAGACCTCTTTGCCCGAATTGGTGTCGCTTCAGGAGGTAAAGGCAGTTTGCTCGCTATTCTCTGCGAACGATGGGGTATGGGTTGATGTTCCTCCATGATTGCTGATTAATTTTATTATCAAAAAAAGAAATAAACAAAAATGGGTATACTAGGCAAAAGGTTTACCAAGCAACTGTGAACTGTAGAATACCTCTTGGCGAACCAAGAAGTACGAGCAGGCAATCTCCCCGAATGCTGTGTTCGGTGTATCACAGTTTACAAGGCGGCCAACTCAATTACTTAAGGATGGATAGAAACCTAGAGTTGTCCTCCCATATATACCCGAAGGTACGTGGAGGCCCAGTCCGTATAAGCGCTGTCTAATGCAAAACCGCACAGTGAGAGCATTCCCATATACTTTACATACTGTAACACCGCCCTATATACCCAAAGGTACGTGGACGAGCTACGATATACTCACGTACGTGGAATGAGGTATCACACTCAGGATGTATTGCAGACAAGTTAGTGACAGCTACTTTGTTTTACGATGCCAGAACACATCTCTAGCCTAGAACCACTAAATGTTCTCGTTAATGACAATGCTCCATTAGGTAAATTGATGTTTATTTTAAGTTGATCTTGCTTAGGAATTTGCCTTTCAAGTTCACCACGTGATGTATTTTGAAATTCCTAGGAATGCAACTATCATGATAAGCATTTTTCCATTCAATTTAACGATGAAAATCCTAGCTACTTAGGGATAGAGCAATTAGATTTCTTTTGATCAAAGAGAAAAGAGCACAATCTAAATGCAAATTCCCTACACTATTCTTATCAGCACACACAAAATTTTTCAATGCAACATGCATGCATTTCTTTTCGATTTCCCTTAATGTGAATGAACAAAAAAGGAAAACTAATGCACAATTGATCAATAAACTCTTTTCATAAAAATGATGATTTTGCGAAAATTTCTTTTCAAGGAAAGGAAGACTTTACGACACTTTCAACAAAAAGACTAATCATATGCACACATCAATCAATCAATCTTTCATGAATGAAGACTTTACGACAATTCAATTTTCGAAGGAAAAGACGATTTTACGACACTTTCTTTCGACAAAGATCAATTAACCAAAAACTAACTTTCGACTATAGATTGAAAATGACAAAGTAAATACATAAGAAGCATTTATCAATCCTAGTCTAAGTAGGGCTAGCTAAGGAGATGAAAAACTATTTTTAGAGACAAGACATCATTGACATTTAGAAAATCATTCAAATAAGAGAAAATTGGCACAAAACTTCAGCTCCTAGATGGGAAACTGACCCCCAAGGGATTAGCGTAGGCCGCAGTGAGAGACAGTGTGCTTTAGTGCACCGGCTCTATGCGGGAAGTGCATTACAGCGCACTGTGTCCTTAATTGGGCTACACTAGTGATAGTAAGCCATTTCTGAAGGCAGTTTGACATAGTTTTGACTCAATTTTCAATGAAATAAGACTGAAATTCAATCAACAACCACAATTACAGTATGTAAAAATGTCTTACGAGGCTGATAAGATACTACGATGGATAATTGGTCCCCAGCGGAGTCGCCAATTTGTTTTGGGAAGTTTTAGTGTCTACGGATAAACGCTTAAACCCCTAGACTAGTAGCTAAGTCTAGAACAACAATGCAAAGCATTCTCTACCTTTTCTATAACCAATAGATTAAATAAGACAGTAAAGAAGCCTACCTGAAGCTTTCGCTTACTCCTTATCTCCCTATTCTCTACCTTTTCTATAACCAATACATTAAATAAGATAGTAAAGAAGCCTACCTGAAGCTTTTGCTTACTCCTTATCTCCCTTGACCAATTCTATCGCTCCTTTCCGTACTTAATCCGCTTGAAAAGTACCTACACACAGACAAAAGACAAAAACCGATCAAAGAATATGATAATGATCTATTGATTAAACATAAAATGGAATCAAGTGCATAAAGCACATATGAAAGCATCAATGAACAATACAAACATATGGAAAAATCTTTGAACACTTTATTAATAAAAGGAAGAGTTACAACCCAATTTGCTTGATTCAGTGTCACTCTTCCAGTTCAATCCCATCCTCTACTCATAAAAAGCAAGACATTTTGACATCATTACAATACTTGAAACCAACTCAAGTCTCATACTAACAACATCTCCCTATAATTCAATGATTTCCAGCCCCTGATCACTTAGATGAGTGGTCTTTTTATAGGTGAATGAAGGAAGTTATGCCATAAATGGTGATAATGAATGCCCTCCCAAACTTAGGATTTAGTTCCATGGAGGAAGGGATAAAGGGATTGATGTTCCTTAACTCCCTCCCTCATCCAATTTCGAGCCCAAAGGAGTGGATAGCCTTAGGAAACTTCTAGAGGCATCCTATGGATAAGAATATTCCAAACCCCAATGTAGATTTCACTCAAATTCACCCAGCGCAGGCCAAAGAGGGCTCAAGTGCATTGCAATGCACCCTGGCAATGTACTGGGCTACACTGCAGTGCACCTTGATAAAGGCCTGCTTGCGCTGATCTTCTTAGAGGCAGTTTTTGGATGATTTCAGTCATGGAATCTCTTGGGAAGGAGGCATTTTGATGGTTGACTTCATTTAGGGCATGTAACAACTGAATTAGGGTTTGATGGGCCCTAATAGTACTGATCTGTAAGTTGGGGTTGATGTTCCTAAATGGATCTGTAACATTGGGTCAGTTTTGGGGGAAAATCCCAAGTTTTGATGTAAAAAGATGTAAAGTCTCCACAAAATGTGGTTGCAGAGTGCGTAGCTAATTAAGAGTCAAAAAGGGTTTTACCCTTCTTTCATGTAACTTGAGTCGACTTGTGAAGATCTACCCATGGTCTGCAAACCATGGGATTGTATAAAAAGGTGTATCTTAGGGATGTCTAAGGGAAGTAATGGAAGAAGTCTATGGGTACAAGCAAAGAAGTCTAGCACAAAAGTAGAAGTCTTAGAGGAGGAAAAGGCTCTACAAATGAGTGCATAGATGCCTAGAGTAGTGTCGGCAGCTGAGTGCGTGGACCGCTGCAGCTGAGTGCGCAGGGAAGTCTTGAGTCTGTAAGCTTAACTGGATATCAGTAAAGAAGATTGTTGCAGAAATTCTTGTGTTTTATCTATTAACTTTTGCTATGTATGAATGTGCTTTATGTTGTGATGAATAATGGTTTTATGAAATAATGATGTATTGATGCACGACTTTACTTGTTCTACATTATTATTTAAACACAATTAATGTTAAGTGATTACGCGAAGATTATAACGCTTTCTGTTAAAGTTATCGAACACTTAAGTAGATCTGAGCAAATAATGGTCTAAGAGTAATCTATGGTGCACGTAAGTAGCTAATTCGCCTATTCAAGGTCCGCAAAAGCTAGTCGTAGACCTTCACGGAGGTCTAGATGTTGATTGGAGGAAGTTACAACAATAGGCTACAGGAGCATAGAGGTCTGCGTGAAGATAGATCTAGGTCGCCAAAAGGACATCACATTGATCTCTAGGTGCGGAAACTTGGTTCCAGCATCCACCCATACTGCTTCAGGTGAGACTTCAGCCTGTGCACTGCGGATTGATGTTGAAAGGGCCAATAGTGTAGGGATTTTTTTGGTGCAACTAACTCTAAACCTTGGTTAGGACCCCCTAAGCCAACACTTGGGAAATAATTTCCATAGATTTTGTGCAAGGTTTACCAACAACCAGGAAGGGACATGACTACCTATTCATGGTAGTTGGCGGGTTTAGTAAGATGTGATTTCTAATACCCTATAAAAACACCATCAATGGGAAAGGAGCAACACATATGTTCTTTGGAAAAGTTTCAATGCGCTTTGGAATACCAAGAAACATTATTTTAGACGGGTAAATAATATTTCTCAGTGTTTTTTGAGCTACATTGTGGGAGAAGATGGACAAAAAGTTGAAGAGGTATACCACATTTTATTAAAAAACAAATGGGAAAATAAAAGTAGTCAATAGGATTTTGGTGCAGATTTTGAGTGGTTACAATTAGAAGCACTTGAATACTTGGGATGAAAATCCAGTATATATAAAACACTCTTATTAGCAAGTATTCCATGCTTCTATTGGTAATTCCCCATTTGAAACTTGTTTTTTATATTTGCCACCTTCACCTTGGAATATTGCATAACGATAGCAAGGAGGAGTGAGGGAGAATCTTACAAAGGGTACATTAAGGGCATAATTGTTTTTATAAGACCATGAAAATCCATATATAGGTACAAGAGACATTGTAGGAGTCACAAGAAAATTATAATTCCATGCATGATTAGCATAGAACAAATAATTCCTTCAAGGTGAGAGACAAATTATGGTTACAGTTGAACAAGGAGAGGCTACAGGGTCCTAATAAGAAAATTAAGGCTCGATGATATTGTCCCTTTGATATATTGGCAAAGGTGGAATATAATGCCTATAGACTCAATGGTAAATGTAGAGAATCTAAAACTCTATAAACCTTCCATGCTAGAACATGAAGAGGAACAAGTCTTCCCATTTATATAGGATTCAAGAGTAGATGCTTAGGTAGAGTTAACAGAGGGTATAGTTTTGTAGAATAGGTCCATAACTACATGACAAGGGTAGCATGACTCTTAGAATATTGTGTTGAAAGAATAGCTTCTAGGCAAGGATAAATGGTATACCCAATAAAAGGTGGAGGAAAATTTTCCTCACCTCATTCAGTAGAATATTTTGGTGACCAAGATCCTCCCAAAATGGGGAGGTTTGGTCCAGATTGGATCATTATATTTTTTTTTATACATATTGAAGCTTTCGTGATGGGAAAAGTAGAGGAATCAGTTCTTAGGACCATTTTTACCGTCGGGACCTAGTTTGGCAAATTGGGGTCTAAAATCTTTCAAGGGTAACATGAGGAATCAAACAAAACTTTCTGGAGGTAAAATATTTCCACTTAATTACATATCTTTAAAAACTATTATGCACACATATATTTCCCAATAACGTAAGAATCACCTCAATCAAAGTCCGTATGCAAAAGCTATGCCACTCGAAAGTTGACCTTCCTGTTTTGACCACTGTAATTCGAGAGGATCTTATTCTAACACACATTATTCATGGAAAATGGGCTAGCCCCATGATCAAGATGAAGAATACAGTAGAAGATTCAATATTTTAACTCTAATTAAGAGTTGAAGGATTCAAAATTAACCATTACTAGGCTATCGAGATGTGTTATAACCAGGCCACTAGGAGGAAAAGGGGTTACATTCTATTCGAGAGAATTTTGTTCCATACATGACGAGAGTAGCCATGAACGGATAGGTAGAGAGTAGATAGAGAGGACTTGTGCACTATACTAACCCATGGGCCACATGATTCACTTCATTGTGTTTGGATCCATTTTTCCATTTAGAGAAAGAGAGCAGAGCAACCTCACGTTCTAGCTAGATTTTCTCCCAAAATGATTTCTAAGTTATTTCTTGTGTCACTTTTTGGTTTTTGATTTTTATTTTAATGTTCTTTATTCTCTATGTAATTATAATTTTCATGTATACACAATAAACAATAATTAATGTACCAATAAAACTAAGGAGAAATAAACTCTCATAATGTATATTTCGGGTTTTCTAATATAACCTAGTAGATCTTTTATGATGAATTTTATAGTGAAATATCCAAGGAAATTTATATATTACTAAAAGAATAAATATGGATGATAAATAATATGATTATCCAATCTAGATCATACCTCCCCATTTTGCCATGCTTTTATTTCCCAAAAGATTTTATTTAATGAGTTGAGGAAATTGTCCCTCTACCTTGTCCCTGGAGTACCATTTAGGTTGAATTGGAAGTTTTCTTTTTAACCCAATATTACAAAGGTTATGATGACTTGTATTATATTCTTGGACCTCTTATACAATACTATATCCTCTATAAACTTTTCATAAGCATCTAGTGCTAAATCCTCCACAAAAGGTAAGACTTGTCTTCTTGGTCCAACATGGAAGGCTCATAAAGTTCAATATTTTTTACATTCATTACTGAGTAGAATTGCATGTATGGGTGTAGACTAAGTATATAGGTGTTATCTCCCATTATTTCCAATATCTCAAAGGGACCATATCATAGAGCCTTACTATTCTTACCAGGACCCTATAACCTCTCCTTGTTTAACTACAACAATACTCAATCTTCCACTCTAAATGAATTCTTTTTTTGTGTTGATCATTTTTCCTATGAAATATACAATGTATCTTGTACTTATAGATGGATCTACCTAATCTTCTAAAAAAAAAATTGCCCTTAAGGTATCCCAGAAAAGATCCTCCCTTGCTCCTTGTTGTCCATATGCAATATCTAAAGGTGAAGGTGGAAAATATCCAAAACAAGGTTCAAATGGGGACTTACCACAAGTTTCAAATGGGGACTTACCACCATAAGTGTGGACTTATATTTTATAAGAGTGTTTTATACATACCATATCTTCATCCCAAGTCTTTTGATGATTCTAATTATAACCTCTTAAAAGTTGCAACCAATGTGTTGTCGACTACTTTTGTTTATCCATCTATGTGTGGATGGAATGTTGTAGACTTCTTCAACTTTGTGTTTGTATTATCCCACAATGTATTCCAAAATGCACTAAAAAATATCGTGTCCTTGTCTAAAACTATGCTCCTTGGGATTCCAAAGTGCATCTAAATATGTCCAAGGAATAAGTTTACTACTTCTTCTAGTTTGATGGTATTTTTACAAGGCATGAGAATTCACATCTTGATGAAATTGTCAATAGCCATGAATGGGTAGTCATGTCCCTTCCTGATTGTTGGTAAATTGACTATATTTTCAATTTCTTCTTATATTAGTGAGAAATTTGTTAGATGTACATTTATATTGTCATTCCAAGGTTCATTTGGAACTTGTTCGAGCACAATATATGTTAGTGAAATTTGTTATGTGTCTTGGAGTTGTAGTAATATGATGGTTGTCATAACACAAGAAAAAGGTGCTTTCATAGGTCACTGATATGACTAAACACACCACACTTTGTGATGAGCCCCAAATTGGGTAACTTATTGGGCTCCTTTTGCCTAATTGTCTTTGATCAATCCACCATTTTTCATAGATTATGCTTGTTTTTTTTAGTATGTTTATGTTATTTGAACGAATAAGAGTGGTCACTCTACCAAGGAGGCTAATACGTGGTTATTTTAGGTTTTTTGGACAAATTTTGGAGCAAAACCAAGCAATTATGGGCCAGGTGACAGCCAAGCTTGAGGTGAGGATTCGTAGGGAGGTTGTCTCTTGCATTAAATGGCCCTTCCTCGAAATCTCCACCCTCAAATCCGAGCTCAACAGGCCACCAAAACGAATCCTAAGGGCAGCCGAGCAGCTTTGGGAAGAGTGATTGTTTACTGGCAGTTTGAACGGCCGAGTCCCTTGAATTAAGGAAGGCTGCTAGGCCCCTCGTAGTGTATAAATAGGAAGGCCTCAGCCTTCGTAGTTTACTTTTGGAACTGTTGGTATTTGCACTATAGTGCTGTCATTTTCTTAGCTCGTTTTCTTGTAGCTACTGCTGTATAACTTTCTTGTGATGATTATTTTTGAGTAATGAAAAGCAGCTTTACTTGGCATCAGATCTGAGTTCTTTATAGGAGCCTGCAGCTCTTGGGGTTGGGCCCAACCCAAGTGCTAAGGCCTCCTTTATGTATTGTTATTTGTTCTTTATGTCTTTGCAAAATCATTTCTGTTAAGTAGATTAAATCTTGCTGATTAACTAGGTCACTGTTGATGATTAGAAAGACTTTTGATGTTCAGATTAAGTTTATAGGTTATTGATAGGGAAAAGCTCCAGAAAAAGGCCATCAAGCACCTCTGATTTCACCTCTCCCTCAGTGGGATCAGGAGCTGGGATCAAGGTGACCTTGTTGCCAACAAAAACACTGACTTTGCTTTGCCATGCAATCATTAGTGTTTGATTTTCATTTGCAGAAGTTGGTTACATGTTCAGATTCTTGAATTCTTCATTGCATAGTTAGTATACATGGTTTCATTGCAATTAAAACTTCTATTCATTCTCTTTACTGTTAGCTAGATCAGATTAGGTCAACGTAACTAGGTCTCTGATTTTACAAGTCTTCGTTGGTTCAATTGGAAAAACAATTTGCAAAGCACCTATACCACTTCTCTATTTGCCCATACTCCATCAATCCCATCTGCTCCATCCCCTAACTCAGATTCTTGCCTCACTGCAACACTTGCTCACACAACCCTAATTTTTGTGCAACATTGCTTCATTCCTCCTTGAACAAATCCAGCCATCTTCATCTTTCCTCAACTCCATCCACCAAGTCCTGGACCTCCTTACACCCTTGTCCTACCTCCATACTCACTCCTTCACCTTTCTCTCTCCATCCATCCTCCAAAATCCCATTTCTAAACAACCTGTAGAAGATTATAGACATCTTGTAGAAATTCCAGAACATCCTGTAGAACCCCAGCAGACATCCTGTAGAGGCTCACAAATGAGGTTTCTTGATAGCCAAACTCTGTGAAACTCTCTAGAAGGGTGTTAGGGACCCCTTAGGCCCTCTCTGAACCTTCCCAACCTTATCCAAGCATTTCCTCTCGCCAATCCACCTCGGCATAGTAAAAAACAGTCAAATCGCATGCATGATAATTCTGGCAACTTATTCAAAAATATAAAAAGTTGTTTTTTTCAGATGTTACTATAGAAGTAGCTTAAATACATGTATTTTACCTTCCTAGAAGTCAATGGCATCTCTTTCAGTAGCTTGCATCCTCTTTCTTGCATCAGTAGGGCTAGCTGGTAAAATTAGGGTTTGCTAGGGTTTACGTTCCCTTTCAACTTTCCAGTTTCTTTCTGCAAGTAGATTAGCCTTCTTTGAGTTAGCTTTCATCCATCAGTTAAAAAGATTCTTCTCAGAGCTCATAGAAGTTGGCTTAAGCTCCTAGCAGACTTGTGCCAGCTGACCAAGTGACAGCTGCGGCAAGAGCTAGTACTTGTGCATACAGCACCGTCGCTTCCAAGTTTGTTACGAACTACCGGGTTGATAAAAGTAAAGAAGGGAGTCCCAGGAGTTGCAACATTATTGCTGCAATACTAGAGCCCACCATTCTTTTTGGCGCCGTTGCCGGGGAAGCGTCAGAGTATTTGTGATTGCTGCTTTTCTTCTATTTTCCTACTCTAACCTTCTGCTAAGTAGTTTATTTCAGTTCCATTCTGCAATTTCATTTCTACAAAAGTAAACTAGACATTTCCTGCTTTCATAGATTAGCCTTTCAATTCCGCAATTTCAATTCTGCAAACGTAGAATAGAATTTCAATTCTGCAAGCGTAGTCTAGCATTTCATTCTCGCAATTTGATTTCAGCAAAATAGATTAGTCCTTTCCTGCTTTCATTTCAATTCCGCATTTTCATTTCCACAAGATAGATTTCAGTTAGTTGCAATTCCATCTGTTTCAGTTTTGCAGGTACAAGCAAAAAAAAACAAAAGAAACCAAAAATCTTTTCATGCCTTGTAGGAACAGAGATAATACCGGAAAATTCCTACCCAACACCCCCACCACTTCACTGAGTCACCCTTCTCTCTTCTTTGGTGGCAGTGACCCAGAGGAACAGTTTTCAGAAGATAAGAATGGGGTCTGGAGAGCCAGCCTACACCCTTTTTGGAGCGAGGTCAGCCTTCAAATCATGAAATACATTACCCGTGAGGGGCGGTTTAATATTTTTTACAGTTATCACTTCCGCTTGCTAAGTGAACTCAGACATAGGATGGATTTACCCCCAAAACAAAAGTTAAGCATCCCCTATTTCCTCCTACAATCATTAATTGAGTGTGGCACGAAATTGAAGGAAGGGACACTGGACCAGCTAGCCCATCATGGGCTTATCAAGCTTCTAGTGGAAGATGCCCTCCATACCTACACTGTCCCTCTCTCCTGGGATATTTTTCGCAATATATCCAAGGATGATGATATTCGGATTCTGGCCGAGGAACTCACTTCATCCAGCAGTGAGGAAAGGGAGCATATTGAGGCAGAAGAGAAATCCAAGGGTAAGGAAACCCAAGACAGACCACCATAGAAGGAACAAGAAGAGGAACGAGGGAAAGGCCAAGCTGCTAAGCCCAAAACTGTGGGTGGAATAAAGGCACAAACACCAAGGGAGAAACGATTGCAAATCAGGGCAGAGAGGACTAAAAAAGTCCAAACAAGTGAGGACACAACCAAGGCAACCACAGCAAAATTAAAAGGGAAGGCACCCCCAGCCAAGCAGACCAAAACAGTGAAGACAGCTTCTACAGGAAGCCAGAAAACCGCTTCTATAGGAAGCCAAAAAATCGTTTCTACAGGAAGCCAAAAAATAGTAGACACAGGACTTTCTACAGGAAGTCTGGAAACAGGGCAATAGAAGGAAAAATCGCCTGAGATTTTAGCCAGGGAGGCAGCAGCTGTGCTGGCTACCCTAAGCACATCTCCAAAGCAAACAGGGAAGCAGAAGAGGGAGCCTTCCATGTATTTTAAGGCAAGAAGGAGCGTGAGGATAAAGACTGGCAGACCCCAGCCACCGTCAAAAGAACCAATCATGATTGTAGACACCCCAGCTACACAAAAGGAGAGGTCTCCCTCAAAGGCATCCATCACCTATGAACGGGGAAGCCCGAAGACATCCACCTGGAGAGAAAGAATGAAAATGTTGGACACAAAGGCCTCTCTACAGGATGCTGAGGCTGTTCTACAGGAAACACTGGCTAGGCTAAAGGAGACCGAAGAAATGGAGGGGGAGGCAGCTAAATCACCACAGGAGGAAGAACAAGTGGAGAAAATTGTGGAACCTAGCCCCCAGCCCAGCTTGGGCTCCTACTATAACTTCTTAGAGGCCAGAAAGATCATTCCCCAAAAATTCACAGTGCCACTTTTCCTTGCACTAGAAGAAGAGAGAGTGAGGACCCACACTTGGATGAAGATCGCTAAGTCCAAGGGTGTGGCAGATATAGGTCCTCTAGAGGAACAACTCAAAGAGGCAAGAAGGGAATTGGCTATGGTACGACATGTGGAGAGCAGCCAGCGGGTCAAGCTACAGGAAGAAAATGAGCTGCTTAAATAGCAGCTACAGTTACAAGGACAGAAGAAGGAAGATAGGCCTCACGTCTTGGGAGAAAAACAGAAATAGTAGGAGCCCACATCAGACAAAGATACCCCTGATGAATAGCAGAGAAGGGAAGGGATGCATGCTGAAATTGAGACACTGAATAGACAGCTATAGGAGAAGGAATTGCAAGCAGGCCTGGAGATAAAGTCTCTGAATAAGCAGGTACAAGAAAAGGAGGCTCAACTGGCCTACATGGCCAGCTGGGCAATGGAAGCTCTGCAGTGTAGGCAGCCTGCCAAATCCTATGCCCTATACCTCAAGGATCAGTGGTTATAGTTTCAGATCAACACCTTGGCCCAAAGGGGCATCACCCTATTCCAAAATTATCATCAATTTGCAGCTCTATGTGGCAGTAGTTCATCGGAGGACAGGGCCAAATTATCAAAGTTTTACTTGCACAACTTCGCCCTTCCGAACATGAATGCATGGGATCCCAACACTGTGATAGGAGATGTCCAACTTATGGCCATGGCCTCTTGGATGAGTCATGAGGAGAAGAGAGCAGCAGAGGTCCGCAGCATCATAGGCAGAGAACTCAGTGAGCCACTAATGATCAGAGCAGAGTCGGATGACCCCTCAGTAGTGATAAGCGCCCACCAGCACTTGGCCAACAGCCCTTAGGATCTACCGGAATACATTGAGCAACAGGCTCAAGCTATTTCCCACTTTGAGGACATGGAGAGACTGTTGGGAGAAAACTGCCTGCATGCCTACACAAGGCGGTGGAACACACTGCCTCACAGCTTGAAGATAAAGGAATACCACTCTCCCACCAGGATGAGGGAAGCCTTGGCAAGGGTACCTCTCTACAAACAGTTGATGCAGAATCTGCAGGCCAATTGGATTGGCCTGAAATTCAGTCCTCCTTTGCTTTTGGGATTGCTAGAAGGAGTTAAGGAAGAGGAGGAAGGTAGACAATGGGAGGAAGTGGAAAGGAAAGCAGGATTCCACGACCGGGAAGAGGATATCACCATGGAGGCCTGGGACGTGAGGGAGGCGGTCAAATCCATAAAGGATGATGAGCTGGACTAGTTGCTCGGAGGATGAGCAACCCATTTAGCAAGGGGGTGATGATGAGCCTCAAATTGGGTAACTTATTGGGCTCATTTTTCCTAATTTTCTTTGATCAATCCACCATTTTTCATAGATTATGCTTGTTTTTTTTAGTATGTTTATGTTATTTGAACGAATAAGGGTGGTCCCTCTACCACGGAGGCTAATACGTGGTTATTTCAGGTTTTTTGGACAAATTTTGGAGCAAAACCAAGCAATTATGGGCCAGGTGACAGCCAAACTTGAGGTGAGCATTTGTAGGGAGGTTGTCTCTTGCATTAAATGGCCCTTCCTCGAAATCTCCACCCTCAACTCCGAGCTCAACAGGCCACCAAAACGAATCCTAAAGGCAGCCGAGCAACTTTGGGAAGAGTGACTATTTACTGGAAGTTTGAACAGCCGAGTCCCTTGAATTAAGGAGGGTTTCTAGGCCCCTCGTAGTGTATAAATAGGAAGGCCTCAGCCTTCGTAGTTTACTTTTGGAATTGTTGGTATTTGCACTATAGTGCTGTCATTTTCTCAGCTCATTTTCTTGTAGCTACTGCTGTATAACTTTCTTGTGATGATTATTTTTGAGTAATGAAAAGCAGCTTTACTTGGCATCAGATCTGAGTTCTTTATAGGAGCCTGCAGCTCTTGGGGTTGGGCCCAACCCAAGTGCCAAGGCCTCCTTTATGTATTGTTGTTTGTTCTTTATGTCTTTGCAAAATCATTTCTGTTAAGTAGATTAAATCTTGCTGATTAACTAGGTCACTGTTGATGATCAGAAAGACTTTTGATGTTCAGATTGAGTTGATAGGTTATTGATAGGGAAAATCTCCAAAAAAATGCCATCAAGCACCTCTGATTTCACCTCTCCCTCAGTGGGATTAGGAGTTGGGATCAAGGTGACCTTGCTGCCAACAAAAACACTGACTTTGCTTTACCATGCAATCATTAGTGTTTGATTTTCATTTGCAGAAGTTGGTTACATGTTCAGATTCTTGAATGCTTCATTTCATAGTTAGTATACATGGTTTCATTGCAATTAAAACTTCTGTTCATTCTCTTTACTATTAGCTAGATCAGGTTAGGTCAACGTAACTAGGTCTCTGATTTTACAAGTCTTCGTTGGTTCAGTTGGAAAAATAACTTGCAGAGCACCTGTACCACTTCCCTATCTACCCATACTCCATCAATCCCATCTGCTCCATCCCCTAACTTGGATTCTTGCCTTGCATTTGCCACACTTGCTCACGCAACCCTAATTTTTGTGCAACATTGCTTCATTCCTCCTTGAACAAATCCAGCCATCTTCATCTTTCCTCAACTCCATCCACCAAGTCTTGGACCTCCTTACACCCTGTCCTACTTCCATACTCACTCCTTCACCTTTCTCTCTCCATCCATCCTCCAAAATCCCATTTCTGAACAACCTGTAGAAAATTATAGACATCCTGTAGAAATTCCAGAACATCCTGTAGAATCCCTGCAGACTTCCTGAAGAGGCTCACGAATGAGGTTTCTTGATAGAAAAACTTTGTGAAACTCTCTGGAAGGGTGTTAGGGACCCCTTAGGCCCTCTCTGAACCTTTCTGACCTCCTCCAAGCATTTCCTCTCGCCAATCCACCTTGGCACAATAAAAAAAAGTCAAATCGCATGCATGATAATTCTGGCAACTTATTCAAAAATACAAAAAGATGCTTTTTTTCAGATGTTACTGTAGAAGTAGCTTAAATACATGTATTTTACCTTCCTAGAAGTCAATGGCATCTCTTTCAGTAGCTTGCATCCTCTTTCTTGTATCAGTAGGGCTAGCTGGTAAAATTAGGGTTTGCTAGGGTTTACGTTCCCTTTCAGCTTTCCAGTTTCTTTCTGCAAGTAGATCAGCCTTATTAGAGTTAGATTTCGTCCATCAGTTAAAAATCTTCTTCTCAGAGCTCATAGAAGTTGGCTTAAGCTCCTACCAAACTTGTGCCAGCTGACCAAGTGACAGCTGCGGCAAGAGCAGCTAGTACTTGTGCATACAACACCGTCGCTTCCAAGTTTGTTACGAACTATCGGGTTGATAAAAGTAAAGAAGGGAGTCCTAGGAGTTGCAGCATTATTGCTGCAATACTGGAGCCCACCACTTTGCAGGAAATAAAAGACTCTTGTATGAAAATAAATTGTAGAGTAAGTAAATCACAAATCATGAAAGTAAACACAGTTGCAAAAAAGTTAACAAACCAACTGCTAGAAGTGACATGTTCAAGTATAATGATATTCTTGGTTTTTTATAACAAAGATGCAATGGCACATTCCTATGGTTCAATGAATGACAATAAAACTACCTAAAAACAATATTCAAACATCACAAAGATCTCAATCATAAACTATTACTGAAAACAAAGTAACACTAATCTACATGTGAGTTGCAACAATAACCAAAATTTCCATAAATGCATTAATCATTAATTATGAAATTAATGTTTTAATCACATAACCTAGAGTTGCAATAACATGTAAGTAACATGACTACAACATAAGAAACTATTAGAGTTGCAACAAATGAAACTAACTAAGTTGCAGCAAAAGGAAATTAACAGAATTGTAGCAAAAGGAAATTAACGAAATTGCAACAATAGTAACTAATTGAAAATTAATAGAATTGTAAATATTAAATACCTACTAATGCTACCTAGTAGTAACAAGCTAAGGAGTAGGCCATAACTCCTTATAAAAGGTACTATGAAATCTTTAGTCACATGATCACAAAATTGACATCGAGCAATTGAAACAAAGGAGTTTTTCTATTACTGTAAAGAGAGAAATTCTACAAAGGGTAATGGTAAAATCTTATTTTCTTTCTCCTCCCTACAAAATTTGAAGGAAACCATGTATTTATATAATATGTTTTCTAACTAAAATAATGGAAAGGTCATATGGCCAACTCAAGAGAATCAGATGGTTCGTTCTATTACAACAAGCTTATCAAAAATTGGTATGAATTAAGCAAAAGATAACTCGAATTAGTTGGGCATCATTGGCAACTCATTTATCCTTCTTAATTGGTCACCCACTTTCCTCCATCACCTTCCATCATGAGAGACTCGTGTTAGGCATAAATTTGTAGCAATGACTTACGAGTTGGTGTAGTATGTTGGAGTTGCAACAACAGGAGTTGCAACAAAAAGAGTTGCACTAAGAGAGTTGCAGCAACACAAAGTCCAAGGTATTCATGAGCCACATCAACTTCAATGGTAATGAGTGAGTTGCAGCATTCCTTTTTGTAAGTGACCACATCAGAGTTGAAGAAACACAAAGGATTTGCAGAAATGGCATGGAGGAGAGTCACAACACTTGCTTGTCTTTGTCCAAGGAATTGCAGCACACGTGTCAGTTGGCAACACTTGTTGTGGGGGTGCACCTGATGTTGTAGCAACACAGAGGAGTTGTAACCATCACTTTTGCAAATTTCTGACAATGTTAGTATGGTTTTTTTTTCCAATATAGTGCATAAGAATAAGTGTAAAAGTGGTGGAAAAAATATTATTCATACCTACACAAAAAATAGGGTAATAATGGATGAAAAATGGATAAGGAAGGAATGGAAAGTGGAATAATGACATAAAAAATGTTACAAATGAGTGTTGAAAATGTGCCAATTTGGATACTCATCATCTCCCCCTAGAAAAAACTACTGCATGACCCTTATGTAACTAACAATCAATTAGATTCAAATAGAACAAGGCTCCCATGGAAGTGGCTAAGGTTGAAATATGTTTGTCCTGCTTCATATGTAAGGAGGTATATCCCTCTTCGTGTATGGTTTTATAATATACAACTTCATTTTTCTTGGCCAAATTATATTCCTTCTTGTAGGGCTTGTCCAAGAAAAAAAGCATAAGATAATGGAAATATAATCTAATCAAATTATACCCACATTTTCCCATGCACTTTACATATTTTTGCACTCCATCCAAGGAAATATGTAAAGTGCTAGGATCTTTTCACTTTATGTCCTCACTAACATGTTTCCAACTTATTTTACATTCTTCCTTGGTAGGTTCCCTAAGTATGCTAATTTGATCCAGGCAACGTGTAATGGCCTCATTCTTATTGTTTAATGCAAATTCTTCCTTAGGAGGAGAAGAGATTGAGCTCTTATGATTCTGGATAACTTGTAAGGGCATGGAGTCTTCTCCCATTATCCATAGACTACTATCAAAATTATTTTCTATAGGTTTGTGAGTCGCAACCTAGTCATTGTACTTGGTTGGTTAAAAAGGAAATAAAATTGATTGTTAAATAAGTATGCTTTATTATTTTTGGAGAAAATTAGTATGTACAATATTTAACAAGAGAAAAGTCATCCTTAGAGGGATGCCCTAAGGCACAAAGACATAGACTAGAAGAGTTGTTACACGTATACATGGGACTATGATGGGAGCATAAAGGGATACCACTCAAGAGGGAAGTGGATCACATGATCCAAATCTTTCTAGACTCTCTATTTCCAAAAATTGGGATGTATAAATAGTTCGTTCTAGAGGAAAGTGAAGTAAAGAAGCAATTCTAGTAGCGATTGGAGCAAGGTATTTAACCTAGTACCTCACCATGTGGGTCACCCATCATGATTATGCCAAAGAATGATGGGACTTAATGGATTTGCATTGATTATTGGGATTTAAAAAAATTACACTCAAGAATAGGTACCCCCACTCAGGATTGGTGACCTATTGGACTAGTTAGAACGAGAAAAATATTCACCAAGTTGCATTAAAACTAGGGTATCACCAAGTTGGGATCAAAGATGAATATACTTGGAATACCTCCTTCAAAACCAAACAAGCTTTTCATGATTTGTTATTCATGGCATTTGGTTTACATAATGCACTAGATACATTCATGATATTAATGACTGATATATGTTCCCATATCTTGATTGATTTTTTATTGTTTATTTGGATTATATATTGGTATGTAGAGCTACTTGGGAGGAGCACATCTCAAATTTGATGTAGATGCTAGAGACTTTTAAAAGTCACTAATTATTAGAAAATATCAAGATATATGAGTTCGTGCAATACTATTTGGTGTATTCAAGCCATGTGATTGGCGGAGTAGAGCTCAATATGGACTTCGCTAAGATGGAGGCCATCATGACGTGGCTAGTTCCTACCAATGTTTCTGAGGTTAGTAGTTTCATTGGGGTATCACAATACTTAAGAAAATTCATAGCCTCATATTTAGTTGTAACTACACCACTCCATGCCATAAAAATGAGTGGAAAGACTTTTCAAGTAGGAAAGGGTTAACATAAGGCCTTTGAAGATTTGAAGAAGAAAATAAGTCAAGTAATGATTCTTGCATTACCAAACTCACAAAAAATATTTAAGGTGGAGATGGATGTGAGTGGGTATGCTATGGGAGTGATCTTGGTGTAGGGAGGAAGGCCTGTATGCTACCAGTCTGAATTATTTCATGTGGTGGTTCTCAATTACCATACCTATGACAAGGAGTTCTATTCCCTGGTACAAGATGTCAAAATGTGGAAACACTATATTATGGGAATGGAGACAATCATTCATATAGATCATTAGCCACTACAGTACCTATAGGCCCCAGTAAGTTACAATAGACTAGACATTTTAAGTGCGCAAGCCTTTTGTAGCAATTTCATTTAGTGATAAATCATAAGAAAGGAAGTAGAAACAAGCTGGCCAACATGCTTTGACTCCCACCCACATTAAAAATTACACCTTTTGGAACTCTGATTCATATGGAGCCTTTCACCCATGATGCATATAGAGAGGCATATATAGAGGACAAGGACTTCAATAAGGTGATTCGACAGTTGTCGAGTGAGATTCATGTGGACAATTAAGATTGCACAATTGACCATGATGTCCATAATGGCTACTCGATGAGTTGGATAGGCTATGTGTTCCTCAAGGGGAGCCTCACACCTCCAACATTGAAGGAAATTTTGGTGTAGGGAAGGTAGTTTCTAGTCTGCAAAGATATATGTACTAGCTCAGAATGCAAGAAGATGTAGCTAGGTTGATAAGAGGAAGTATGCTTTGTTGTATTAGCAAGATTAGTAACAGGAACAATATCTCTACCATACCTTTCTTGTACCCACTTATCCTTGAAAAATAATTTCGATGCACATTATGGGAGCTTTATCAACAAAATGGAAGGTAGATGACTACCAATTCTGTTGAGAAATCCTTAGGGAAACATTAAGGCAAGTTAATCTTGATTTCTCCTACTTGACATTTACTTGTGATATTATATTACTCTTTTTTTTACTATATTAGTGTTATTATCATAAAATAAATGCCAAAAACATGAAGATCACAACCATACAAGATGAACACAAGATGTAGGCACTCAACCAGGGAAAAACCCCTCTCCTAAGGAAAAAGCTAGAAATTATTCTTCTCTTCTTTTAGAATCAATTCAAATGAGACAACCAAAACCTTTGACCAAAGTCATAGACTAACTCCAAACCACCAAGTCAGCCTCCCATGTAGATGTTTCAAACTTTAGTCAAAATATCAAGATTCAACATAAATTATCCGTCTAAGAAATAAGGTCCCAGTTCTCTCTATTACTTTTGCAATTTCCAACATGTGATCTCAGTCCTTTGTAAGTTCAACCCTACAATATTTCAGGCTTACAATTATCTACACATGTGGCATAAGGACATGATATTTCAGCTTTCCTTTGACTAGATAAAAACTTATTCTTCATCATCACGATCTTCCTTCATTTCTAGGCCATTTGTATCCCTTTTCTGCCTTGAAATTATGGATCAAATTCCTTACTTGAATGTGCTCCTCAAATGGTTGAATACATGGGTATATATACTAGTTTGAACCTCTTCTATTTAGGCCGACATGAAGAATGGGGTAGTCTGACTTGGTGGTGGATAATTGCATGACTATTTTACATAAAATAAATTTCTCTTTTTGACACAAAGATTGCAAGAAGGGTCTCTTACATCATGAATTATATTTCGACTTAAGACACAAACCCTAGAGCACTCAATGGGTTCTTTTCACCTAAATAAAATAAATAAAGCATGAAATCCATGCTTAAATAATTTTTCTTTTACAATATATTTCTTTTTTCTTTCCTTTTGATAAATACAACATGAATCAAGTACAATTATGAATATTGATACTAGTTTCATTTATCAATACTCCCTCTTAACTAGGGAGGTATTAATAATTGTTTAATTGGTATAAGGTTGACCGCAATTTGAAATGTTATAAGAATAATATAAAGAAGAATTCAACAACATATGAAATGCTTGTGATACCATCACTACCAAGGTATCCTCACATCAAATATCCATGTGTCATGACACTAACACAAAGCATCCAACTCAGGGATTCCAGTGTGATACACCCATCCAAGTATCTAAGACACTAATCAGGACTAAAGTGTTATCTAGGCATCTTCCACGATAGGTGCCATCAGGATTCAAACCTAACACCAACCCATAGGGATTTATGTATCATATCCAAGGTCAAAGCTCCACAAAAAAAATGATAGCCTCCCTCATTGGGATCTAGACATCATCAATGGGTTGACCAATATGTCCTCCCAAATACCATCACTAGCATTTTATGGTACTTCATCCCTTCCTCTTAACCAAATCAAATAAAATAAATTGTCAAAATAAATATTTACCAACCTTTCAGGAAGAGATTAGCACATCCACCAATCTGAGCATGCTCCAAAAAATTGACTTCTTATGGGAAGATATTTTGTCAACAAATTAGCTACTTGTTCATTTTTTGGCATGTACTATAGATAGTGTTTTTGTTCTGAGTCCCAACAAAAGGCATTCGTTGAACTAAAGCACCGCCTCTACTTTTCACCTATACTCACATTACCAGACCTGCAACAACCATTTGAAATTGAGATAGACGCCTCTGACTATGCTATTGGTACAATACTCACCCAAAGCAGACATTCAGTGGCCTATCATAGTGAGACACTTTCATATACAATTCGAAAATACCCCACCTATGATAAAGAGATGTATTCTATCGTACAGGCTTGCCAACAATGGAAACATTACATTTTGGGGAAGGAGACAAACATCCACACTGATCATCGACCTCTTTTGTCTATACATACACAAGGGTAGTTGCAGAATGATCACTGTCATAAGTGGTTTACACATCTGCAATAATTCCACTTGAATATTAAATACAAAAAGGGCAACACCAATCATGTTACAAATTGCCTCAGTCGGTCGCCCCTAGTTGTAGCACTAACTACTGTTCTCAGCTCTTGTGGCCATGAGACCTCTAGATGGCTGCAATTGTATAAAAATGCTCCATAGTTTTCCACCACATACCAGATGCTAGTGGATGGCAAGCAAGTTCCAAATTTCCACCTCCAGGATGCATTATTATACTACCTATCCCACCTTTGTGTTCCTTTAAGCAAGCATGCCAAGCTTATTTGTGAGGCACACTACAATTGGGTCATAGGACACTTTGGTGTGGAAAAAACTGTGGCCGTACTCTAGAAGTAATTTATTGGCCAAAACTCCAATAGGATGTTGGAAAATATATCAGATCCTGCACTGCCTATGTCATCACCAAGCCAACCATCAAGAAGTAAGGTCTGTACACTCCTCTTCCTATTCTTGACTAGCTCTGGGAATCCATCTCCATGGAATATTTGTCTTGCCTCCCTTTTACCAAGCATGGTAATGATTGTTTATTTGTGGTTGTGGACATATTTTCTAAAATGGCTATATTGGTGGCTTGCAAGAAGAGTATCACCACAGAGAATATTGCCGAACACTTCTTTGAATGAGTGTGGGTACATTATGGGATCATGTAGACCATTATATTAGATCAGGATAGCAGGTTCCTGAGCACATTCTGGTTGAGCCTGTGGACACTATTGGACACCTAGCTCACCAAGTCATTTTCATTCCATCGCTGGACTGATACTCAAACAAAATACACCAATAGGATGATAGTGAACATATTGCACATGTACAACTCCAAGAATCCATGAACCTAGGCTGAGAGTCTTCCCTATGTGAAAAAAAACTATAACAGAGCTCTCCATAGTTTGACTGTTGGAAGTTCCTTTCAAGTGATCTAGGATTTAAACCATTGTGTCTTATTGATGTTGTCATGCCTCATCCGACTACCTAGGTAGAATCCACAAATGTACAATCTGAGGCTGATAAAGAAACTAGGTTTATTGAATGCATCAACATGTCCTCTAGTAGGTTCATGACATCTTAGATACGTTCAATGCCAAGCACAAGCAACGACATGATCAACATCAGGTTTCTCACAAGTTTCAAGTGGGCAAACAAAGGTTGGTTACATTTGCAAAAAGAATGCTCAGACCACTCTGATATGGGCCTGTTGTCTAGGTAAATCCTCTCTGTGGACAGAGATGATCCCTCTAGCCCAATGAGTGGGACTAGCAGCCTACATGACAATATACTAGACACTTTCCTAAGTTACAATTGAAATGAGAAACGAAGAAGATGGCCTACCTTGTTCTAATGCTATCACATTCTCCTTTGTTGAAGACCTTGAATCACCTGCATCACAGGCTTGTTCTTACTGCTTACGACATTTATGCACCTGCACAAGATATCAAGACACAACAAGGCATGCAAATAAAAATAGAATATTCAAAAGTAACCTACTTAATAGATCAAGGAGTGTTAAGCCAAATGATACATGAACATACACATTTAGGGAAAATGAACTAGCAGTTGTATATTAATAGAATAAAGGAGGAAGCATAAAACCAAGCCTTGATGTCAATAGGCTCTCCTTGAATGAATTTCCAAGTCAAAGATAAGCTCTCCAAGCACTCCTTCTCCAAGCCAAATGAGTAGCATACAGGCATAATCTTAGCATAAGGTTGCAAATAGATAAAGACCAACCATTTGGGAATGGGAGAGGATGAATATATAGGCAGGGAAAGGGAGCTAGGATCTCTCCAAAGATAGGATTAGGCCTTCATCTCAAGGAGGTAGCTCATAGGGATAAGACCAAGAGGCCAAGTTGGGAGAAATCAACATCATCTACGTCGAACAACCTCCAGCTCGCTGCTTTGGAATATTCTAGATCATGAAGCTTCTCACCCTCTTAGGAAAAATTTCCTTTTTGGGATCATCACAGGTATACAAGTAAATAGAGTGATGCCATCGCGGGTCAAGTATAATGCAACAGGTGACCATCACAGTTTTCAGTCTCATAAGAGTGATGATTCTCAAATTAAGGTTTTAGAGCTATTTCCTTCAGGGGAAGCTCAAGGCATTTTCCAATCAATGTCTTAGGGAGGATCTGAGCTGCATATATCAATGAGTACACTACATGATGGTCATGTTTTGAGCACTTCGAGGTATGTCACGGGGAAGTGCAAGAGGTGTGACAAAATATTGTGTAATAGATGCCACTTAAAGCATGTAGGTAGAATGGGGAGTGATGGTTGAGATGCTTTACAAGCTTTTGCAAGGAAGAGAACAAACACTGTCAGGAGACCTGGAAATCAAGGACACATATACGTATCCATATCTGATATCAAAACATGAATCCACGGTATGGACGCAACCATCTGGATGATAAGGACTATATGAAAGGATCCATGGCATGGGCGCAACCATATAAATGAGAAGGATCATTTGTAAATGTAAGATCCAAGGTATGCACAGCCATCCAATATAGAAGGATCATCATAAATGTAAAGTCCCATAGTGTGGTCACACCATCCGCATAGCAGAAACATATGTACAATCATAAATAACACATAACTCCACACAGCCTGAGTCATATCAGACAATACTTGGGGTCTCGGGCTCCATCCCAACCCAATCAAAGTACAATTTCTAACATGCAAATGAATGTGTCAAAGTCGAACATGCTAGAAAACTGCCTGATTACCAACCAATGATGTGGACCGTTAAAAGTCATGAGAGAAACCACCAATAATGACAATGGCTCTCAAGGTATGACAGTACAATCCTCAAATGTGATAATGAAGCTGAAGTTGAACACTCGTGGAATCACCCGATTGAAGGCCAATGATGAAAACCTATCGTCAGATGTGAAGAACTTTCCATTAAGGCATGCAAGCTCTAAGGTACTGAAAGGGAGTTTCTAAGCCATCTTCCTAGATAATGAGTTGAAGTCAATAGGAAGGAGGGCCATAATGAATCCCCCATCATCGACGCAAAACAAGGAATAAAGTGGAATGGAATGAATAAAATCCAAGACTGTAACAATGGGTCAGACAATGTATAGGTAAATAACTGTAGATAGGACTTCTCTTGAACATTGGCGACATGACTCCAGAGTGTGGAAGAATTTGACTCAACATAGGACTAAAGGTCATGATGACAAAATAGAATAGTCAGATGAGAGGAAAAAATGGGTTGCCCAAACCCGGGAGGACAAGTGACTGAGTGAGGATATCCAAAACCTGACACGAAAAGTAGAAGAGTGTCATTTTCAAGAGCGAAATGCTGCCTATACAAAGGATGTTTCATTTTCATTTTTTCCCACTATTTCTAGCGAGTAGCCCAATTATTTTTATCACAAGCTTGAATGGGATAGAATATGCTTTTCGTGTAAGTTCATTCTTCGAATGAATCCATCCTAGTAAGTTTTACGAGTCCTAGGAAGGAGAAACTTAGTCTCATCATGGTGACAAGTCTTTCGTCATAAAATTTTAACAAGTCCAACGTAACAATAAATCAGTATCTTTTTCATATTTAGAGAGTTTGAAAAAGAGAGGAAAAAGAAAACTCCATCATGTCCCTTTTTGTAATTTGTCCCTCGAACCCGAAAAGGTAGAAAACAATATTTGAGAGAACCTCTTGACCATATCGACCAAGGTGTTCCTTTTTCGTAAATAGTTAATCTCATCCCGAAAAGGGGGTAAACGTATATTGAGACGATGTCAATTTATTTAATTTAACAAGTTCGAAAAGACAAGTACTCGACGATATTTTCATGTTTATAGAGTCAAAAAAGAGCTTAAAGATGACTCCAAGGGGTTCCTTTTTCGTTTATTTTTAACAAGTTTGAAAAAGAGATAAAACAAAACTCATTTGAATCAGTCAATAATAATCACATGTTCACCAGAAAGTACCTGTAACTGCACAAGGAAAACAATCGATCACTGATATCGAGAAAAATAATAAAATATTAATAAAATAATGGAAAAAATGAAATTAAAACTTATAAATAGACCACAAGTTAAAACATTTTTACCATTTCACTGCATTAAATTTTGAGAGTGCATTTTACCCTTTTTCCTTTAATTTTTAGGCGAACGATGCGGGAGATCCAGGGCATCATTTCTTGAGCCATCAATAGCAAGCAAGAGATTTGTATTTTCTCTTGCATTTTATTACATTTTGATGCATTTTTAATGGATTTTTGATTCCCAGTAGGAGGATTTTTGTTTTTAAACCGCGTGGGTGATCATCGCGGGTTTTCTCATCGGACCCATGAAGATCACCCCCAAGCCCAAAGGCCCTCGCAATGGCATCGCTCAGTTAATAAAAATAGGCATGATGGTTTCGAGGTGGAAATTTTTGAAGGAAAAACCCTCTTTAAAGGTTTTTTTTTTTTGAATTAAATTCCACAAGAAGGAATCTAATTGCTGTGTAATGATGTTTTGCAAGAGATTGTAGCCAGCCATGGTTCTAGAATGGAAAGAAAGAGGCCATGAGGAGGAAGACCACCAGGTATCCCAAGATCTGGAATGTATCAATGCTTTGAGGAATTGTGGGTTGTTGAAGTTCTTCAGGATTATAGGATTGAGAGCTTAGAATGAACTGTTACATTACTTGATCAGCCTATGGGACATTGATCAAGAAATCTTCATCATTAGGGACCAAGAGTTGGAGTTGGAGGAAACTAATATTTATTTCATCACTGGATTATCGAGAAGAGGAGAGAGATTTCAACTCTTTGGGTCTCTTTCGGGAGGTGAGAGCACCAGTACTCTATTCGTGAGACATTGCCCAGGTGTCGAGATGACAATGGGTGAGAATGTGAAGATAGCTACAGTCAGAAATCTTCCCTTGAGGACGATCCTATTCACCATAGATCATGTAGATGGGACACAAGATTTGCCTGAGACTTCGAAATCCTAATTTCAGTATGCAATGGAATCCCTCACTCCAATAGTATTCAACTGGTGTTTGGGGTTGCTAGCCAATATGAAGAGGCAGCTGACCAAGGGTAAGCGTGGAAACGTGAAACAGTTTGTCTTCAATTTGATTTTGGTTACTTTCTTTCTGGAGTGTGTGCCCCTATTTTGTTATCCGTGGACAGAGGTACCAAATCCTAATCCACAAGATTTGAGACTAGTCAAATGGAGTGAACTCAAGCCTCGAGTAGGAGGGGGTCAGTAGATGAATTTCTATGCAAGCACAGATTTTAGATGTGACCCAGATCTACCCTTTCCACTGGGTGAACAGTGGACTGATGCAGGTAAAAACTTGTTTTTGGATTTTTCAAGTTTTTATGATTTTTTATGAAAGTGAAACTAAGACTAAAATTGTGATATATGTGCAGATGTTGGACCAGAAAGGTCACCTGGCATGTCGCTAATGGCATGGTGAGTAGCCCAACAAGTAGCAGATGCTCCCTATGAGGAAGGAGTGGACCCCATCAGAGAGATGGAACATACTCTAGATGTGATCACTCGATGGATTCCAGAGTACGCTACTATAGATGATGTGCCATTGCAATATCATAGGCACACAGTAGGGGTATATGCGAGACTTCGTCGACTGTTAGGCCGAGTGATTAGGGCAGTCTCGTGTTATCACTATCACCATGCAGGTGCGTAGCTTTTCATATATTTTTTGCACATGATGTAGGCTGTGAGAGCCAAGTGTCTCGAAACACTTTATTTTTTGAGATTTTGATGTTTAAACACTCTGACAAATGCGATATATATATATATATATATATATATATATATATATATATATATATATATGCATGTTTTATTTTCTAATTATGTGTCCATGTATCATGATGATGTTATTAGGTGTATAAATTACAAAAATGTCTATCAAGAACATATTTTGTTAATGCATCTGTTAATGTATTCAAATTGCATGGAATATGTTGATATGTGATAAAATCAAAATTTCTTTCCAACTGTAACCGAACACGTAGATACATACGCAATATCTGTGGATTTCTTACTGAATAATGATTGTTTAACTATAACACAATGAGTTGTGAATCCAACTTGATAACTAAATCTCTAATTCCGAGAGCGACTGCTTCTGACAATAGTTCAATGACTACATTGTATTCAACAATATTTTTAGTTGTGTGTCCTAGGCATATACCTTGTAAATCAACCAACTTGTCATCAGCGCCAAAGAGTGCCCAAGATGTGGAAGACAAATTCCATGTGCTACGACAAGCACCATCAGAAAAACCGACATAATGATTTGAAGACATCTGTAAAATGAGTGGAACACAAGGTAAGCACAAAAACACATGTCTACAAAGAAAACAAGCACACCAAAAATCAAAAAGCGCACACCAATGAATTCACACACTAATGTACAAAAGGTAATTGCGCAAATTTAATGCATAATAATTTTTCAAATACAACCCATTGCAAGGCTATGACAATGCATTCCCTTCATAATCAACTAGCTCATAAGCACCTTTTTGCAAGACATGTTTGATGATATATCGCCCATGACACATAGGTTCGAAATTTCCAGTGCCCAACTTATCATTAGCTTGATCATAAGGGAGGACCAAGTTGCCTTCAGAAAAAGTGCGAGGAGAAATGGTTTGATAAAAATGAGCTTTAACATGCTTCTTTTGGGCTTCGATTACCATTGCAGCAATGCGACGGATCTCGTCAAGCCTCTCAAGGTAGAGTAACTTCTCCTCTTCAAGCGAGGTGTTAGGAAGAAGTTCAATAGCTAATTTGAGTGAAGGAATTTCACATTCAATTAGGAGAGTTGCCTCTAAACCATAAACCAACTAGAATGGAGGAATTCCAGTGGTCGTCTTAGCTGAAGTCCGATAAGCCTAAAGAGATGAGAATAGCATCAGATGCCAATCCATTTTGTGCTTCCCAATTGTTCGTTGAAGCATAGTAATCATAACTTTATTAGTTTCTTCAACTTAGACATTGGCCTGTGGATAGTAAGGAGTTAAGATATCATGACAAAAGCCCAATTGAGCAGTCAGCTCTGCCATCATGTACTGACAAAAATGTGATCCATGGTTAGTTACAATGGCTTTAGGAATGCCAAAACGTGCTATGACATGGTTGAAGAGGAACTAAACTGCAGTGATACCGTCAAAATTATATGTGGGCAGCACCTCAACCCATTTAGTGAAGTAGTCGATGGTGATGATAATAGCGCCGAGTGTTGGTGGGGCACGCTACTTGCGGTTAAAAATCCAGCATTCATGGCATTTCTAAACAACCATAATACAATATTTAAATATGGAAAGCCAGAAATAATCGCCGCGAAGGATTTTATGAGGAGTGGCGTAGCCTGACATATGACCACCTCATGTCCCAGAGTGGCAGTCACTCAAGACCCATTTAACCTCTTCAAGCGTTAGACATCTGTGAAGAACAGAGTCAAAACAGACTCGGTATAATGTATCACCAAGAATCTGATAGGGTTGGGACTGATGCCGAATGCAACGTCGATCGGATTGAGACAACTCGGATCGAAAGTTTTGGGTTTGAAGTCAAATGATAATATCCCCATACCACGGGTCAAGAGTGTTGATGAGAAACAAAGTTTCATTAGGAATCTTCTTAGTAAAATCGGTGGAAGTGCTTACAGACGGAAGGGCACATATCATCTTGGCAAAAACAAGTAATTTTTTGATTTGGCAGCAGTAAAATCCAAATAAAAATCATGTAGGATAATGTTGAGGGCCCCGAAATCGGGTCGACAACAAGGGGGATACCTGTTGTGGGGAAAAATGCCTATGCAGGACGATCCTATCCACCTAAGGTGTGACAGTGCCTTAGCAACAAACGAGTACAGCTATACTGGTTTCTTCCTTTATGAAATGTGAAAGAAGAGAGATCAATAGACTTACCGGTGTCTTCCGTTTGTCCCTCGATCCAGATCCTCTTCCTTTTGGGTGTTCACAGCTACTTGCCTCCTCGCTCGCCCAAGAGAACAGCTACTTGATTCCTGCGAGATCACAAGAGAACAGCTACTTGCGACAAGAGAAGAACACAACACAAAGGCAAATATACATATTCATAAATGATTCAGGATTAGAAACAAATCAAATACACTAATGCAATCATACATCAAGAAAAAATCATCATATAGGAGAAACCAAGATAGCTTTATTGATGAATAACAAGGTTCAGGAAGAGATACAACCCAGAGGGCTCCAATCCAGCATCTCCTTCCCAGCAAATGGAATTCCTATCTTCAGCCCCTTCAAAGCATTAAGCACCCAATAGTTCCAGTCTCAAACCAACAGCCATTGTTTACAATAACAAAATTCCAGCCTCTAGATCTCATGGAGGAGAGATCTATATATAGATGTTTGGAGAGGGGATGAGTCAACTTGAGATCTGACTAGTGTCCTCTCCCTCTCTCAGTTCTTGAATCCACTTGGAGGTTCTTGCTTCCACTTGGAGATTTGGAACCTCTTACTCATCACCAGTCGAATTCCCTGAGGCAAGTGTCATTTTGGAAGCTTCCTGGCTTCTGACACCTTGAGGAATGAGTCTGCCACATGTCCAAACTCGCTCAGCGCAGGTAGCTAGTGTTGGAGTTGACATTCAACGCAGGTAGACAGTGGAGCCACTGACATTCAGTGCAGATGGTCAATGGAGCAGTTGACATGATCCTAAATTGACTTGTTTTTGAGCAGTTTCAGGTGGAGAACTTCTGTGAATTGCTGTGGTTTGTTAGCCTTGTTCCTCTAGGGGTAGGAACAACATGTTTAGGGACTTTGGATCCCTTAGATTATGGACATTTCATGCTCAATGCTATAAGGCACAAAAATGTCTATAATAGTTGCCCCCTAAAGTATGAGGCTGTTTATCAGGTGAAATGCTTTATCAGGGGGATCCGAAGTTCATCCAATGCTGGGAGGAGACCTGTAATACAATGCAATACAATACATTATTTTTCATACTGCTTTCATGATCTAGCTGAGGCGGGAATTCCCATGCTCAGCTTTATAAATACATTTTTCTGTACATAGAACAGACAATCATCTTTTGATAGACTGATAATTGATGAAATTATCATCCTTTGAGTAGGATGATTATCTGCTGCAATGATGTACATGTCAATGTCTTTATCTTTCCTGAATATATATCGCAGCCCGGATGGATGAAACTAGATCCGGGGTCTTCAAACTCGTTCGATCTTCACTCTAAGTACAAGTCGATCCACGTGAGAATTGTTCTGGAGTCGAACATGGAAAGACATCGCTTGATTACCGGTCAATGATGTAAACCGTTAACAAGCGCGAGAGGAATCACCGATAATGATAATGACCCTCAAGGTACTGCAGTACAATTCACGTGGTGTGAATAAAGGACTTGGCGTCAAACACCACGCAAAGTCTTTCGGTCGAAGGTCATTGATGTATACCTGTCGCCGGAAGTGAGAAACTTGCCATTGAGGCATGCAAGCTTCAAAGTACTGGAGGGGTTGTTCCTAGATCAACTTCTTGGATAATGAGCTGATGTCGACAAGAAGCGATCCGTCACAGGAGGGCCTTAATGAATCCCACATCAGTGACACGGAACGGAGCTAATGATTTTAATGGAGGTGAAAACGATCTGTGACATATGATTCAGGGTGGCGGTCATGAATGGATGAAGGATAATGTATCGCAGTGGATAGGACCCGGTTGACTCTTTCTGAACGACTTCTCGTGAACATATGGCAACACTGATGCGATGGATCGGTAGCATTACCCCAATTATGGATGGTATGGCGAGACCATGGATGTGACCGGTGAATGAAACAACCCAACCCGAATGTGGTACGGAGGAAAAGTGTCATGTTCAAGAGCGACTTGCTACCATCAAAGTTTTCTTTAGTTTCTCCCAATTTTTCCCCAGTCATTGCTGACCAGTACCTCTTTATTTTTGTCAAGCTTGAGGAGGATAACATATGCTTGTTCTATAACCTGCCCTTCGGGCAAGCCCATCGCTATGTTTTAACGAGCCTAGCGATAGGGAAACTCGTTCTCGTCTAAAGACAAGTTTGTCGCTATTTAATGATTTTAACGAGTCTAACGACAAGGATAACTCGGTTCTTTTCATTTTTAGAGAGTCTAAAAAGATACATAAAGTCAACTCCAAAATTCCTTTTTCGTCATCTAATCCCTTCAGTCCGAAAAAGTATAAAACAATACAGAAGGGATGAGTTTTCGATAGTTTTAACGAGCCGAACAAAACAAGCGCTCGATCTTTTTGTGCAATAATCCCTCAGGTCCAAAAAGATTAAAATCTAGAGGAGGGATAGCTCTTCCGGTCACTTTAACGAGCTGGAAGGCCAAAACTCGGCAATCTTTTCATATTTTACGAGTCAGTTGAAAAGAGCTTAAAGAAGACTCGTCTTTTGAGGAACGAGTGATGAAGAGGGTTAGCAGCTGATTCCAGGTACAGGTTGGAATTTTCCAATCACGGCAGTGTCACAAGGATGGCTAGGTGAAATCACTCTTCGCAGCTGTTCCTCAAAATGGATAAACAATCATATGGAGGTAAACGATCGGCCAAATGAAAAGTGGAGGTGACGGTGCAAACACGACCAAGGCTTTTATGGTTGATAAGGTTACGTACACAATGGTTATTTTACCGGTAATGGGTTCATTTTTTAAAGAGCTTGAATGCGCCAAAACACTGCTCAATCTTATGTTTTATTTTTTAACGAGCATGAATTCCGCGTTAAAACTGCTCGGATCTTGCGTTTATTTTTTAACGAGCATGAACTTTATGCTAAAACTGCTCGTTTACCCAGTCATATGATAAGAGTGTCTCATCAAGATTCTATTTTTTATGGAGCTTCATCTCACTAAGCTTTGCTCCTTATCCTTTCTTTATGCAAGTTTGGAAACGACTAATCCTACGAGTTTAAAGGGTTAGAGGTCCTAAAAATTTTAAAAATAAATAGTCGCCCCTCGCTTGCACTCCAAAAGGTTTGCATGCCCCCAGGTATAAAGTACGATTTCAAGGTTACCCCTCAATTTGCAAGTAAAACATCTGTTCTACCAGGAAAGGCCTACCTCTTTCAGGTTACCCAAAGATTGTCTCGTCAATCTTTCAAACAAAACACTTCTTCAGCAATGTCTACCGAAATAGACAAGGGTGAATGACTCTGGCAAACACGTAACTTTGACAAAAGAATCCTATTCTAGAACAACCCCTCTTCCAATTACGGATGGGGTACGGACTAGTCATATTCTCCCGCGGAAACCTACTCTATACCCAAAGTTTTCCTGCCGAAGTAGACTAGGACGCATGCCCCCTGGGTTCCAGTCATATCCTCCCGGATTACTCGCACTCATTAGGAGGACGGACCATGGGTTGAGACACTTCTTTCGTGAATAGACCATTTAGGGATGGTTCATGACTATTTGCGATGCGTGATCCGGGAAATGAAAGTTGGTCCACGAGCTTGACCACTCTTCCTCCATGCGGAAAACACATTACTCTAAAGAGTGAAGAGACGATGGCTCCCATGCAATATATATAGTCTCGTCCAAGGAGTAGGTTATAATCCAAGGGTCCTTGAACGACCATCACGTTCATTTGAACGGTCTTCCCTTTCAATGTTATGGGCACATTGGGGAGGATCCCTAAAGGTCGACTGGTTCCTTTATCAAAACCTGATAGATTTCTCATTTCAGGTAAAAGCGCCGGCGAACCAAGCGCTTTCCAAGCAATAGAGGAAAGGATACTCACAGATGCCCCTTCATCAATAACTGTGCCAGCCATTACCATCCTGTATATTTGGACAATAATTCTGAATGGTATGCTAGCTGGCAAGCGGGGTCTGCCTAGTTGGTTCCAGTCAAAGGACACAACCAGGTTGCTTGGTGGTGGGACCAAGTATACGGCCGGATATCGCTCTGATGAACTTCCTTCCTGCGATAAAGGAATGGAGGCATTGCCCCCTTGATCATCAGAGTCAGTGCTGATGAAGAGAATTTGGACGGTGTCGTCTTTATTCTCTTCTGTGACGGTGTCATTCGAAGATAGAGCCTCTGAAGGCAAAACCGGGTCAACTGCCGTTTCAACCTTTAGACTTTCGTCAGGTATGGATTCAGACGGTTCATCTTCAATGACAGGTGCTTCAGCTGACCACCTGGGCGGGTCAGCTGGGTTCTCAACTAGTGAAGGACTTGGCAGGAGTCTTTGATATCCAGGAGGAAGTTGCGCTTGTAAAATCGGGCGATCTTCCAGAACTCTTTTTGCCTCGTCTAAGAAGGGACAACGGTGGATGGCGTGATCGCCTTCACACAGTTTACAGGGAAATTTAGCTTTCCCTCTCTGTCCTGCTTCACTTTCACTAGTTGATGGTGAGCAGTCAACATGGCTATCAGAGGTTGATGCTACCGAATTGTGCAGACGGGGAGACCAGTCCTTTAGTATTCGAGGGATACAGGGACAATCTCTATGAAAGTGGTCTCCCTTGCATATGACGCATGGCGATTTAGGCCTGGTCAGTGCTGTGTGTGGATTTTTGTCAGACGACTCTCGTTTGCCCCCAGTCGCCTTTGGCTCCTTCTTCTTCTTTTCTTTCTTCTTCTTCTCCTTCTTCTCCTTAGGAGCCTAGTTTTTGGCTTTACCAGTTCCGTCAAGCGAAGAGGAAGGAGGAGAGGGAGATGAAGTAGAAGGCTGGGAGGCAACTCTTGTTTGATCTAACTGTTGACTCGACTGTTCAGGAATGGTGGTGTTCTGAATGACATTGGTTGAAAAGAGCCAGACTAGTAGGCCAATTGTCAGTCCTGGAAGCGACAATGTGGCCATGTGGGGCACACCAACATCTCCCCAAGAGGAGAAGGGACTAGGATTTCCACCAAGGGGAATTCCTTGGTTGGTGTGCTCCATCTTTTCAACCTAAAGATCAACGCGGGAATAAAGGGTGATTGTTCCGTTTAAAATAAATTGTTAACGACGCTTTAGACACAACTTGCTTTTTCACTTTTAAAGAGTCGAGAAAAAGCTAAAGATGACTCTAGTCTCCTTCGATGTTTTAACGAGCCCGAAGTGACAAATGCTCGGATGGACTTTTTCTGTTATAGAGTCTGAAAAAGGCCAAAAGGAACTGCTCTGGAGTTCTAGGCAGAGGGTGTGCCAAACTTTTCGCAAAACCGCAGAATACTTTTTAGGGTACGGGCGGTCGATCTTCGTGAATGTTGTGTTCACTGCATTGCGATCAGTAGGGCGGCCGACATGGCTTCCTAAGGATAAAGGATATATGCCTATAGGGGTCTCCCAATATATACGCGATGGTACGTGGTAGCACAATCCGTACTAGCGCTATTGTCCCTCAGGAGGAATCACCTACCTTCCACGAGATCGACAGTCACTAGGCTTAACGACGCCGGAACACGTCTCTAGCCTAGACCTCTATGTTGTGCGTTATGTTACAAAGCGTTGTTAAGTTCATTCAGTTTATTTTAGGTTGATCTTTTTAAAGTTTGCCTTTCAAGGTTCACCACGAGATGCATGATACAAATTCCTAAACGCAGTCTAAAGATGATAAGCAAGCTTTATATCTTTTCAACTTTGAAAATCCTAGCTACTAAGGGAAAAGAAAGACACCATCTTTTCTCAAAGAGCAATCAGCACACTCTAATGCACTTTTCCTAAACCCAACAGGCAAACTATCAAATGCAAAATGCACAATGCAGGTGTTTGTTTTCCGCTTTCTTAGTATTGATGCCTACAAAGAAAGCTTTTTGTACAACTTTGAATTTGCTTTTAAATGATCAATACAAACAAGTTCACTTTTTCGAAATCAGAGAAGATAGAAGAGATTACAACACTTAACGATTTTCGAAATAAAGATTTGTTTTGACACTTAAAAGAGACAAATTCAAACCAATAAGCAAAAGTAAATATATAATCAATCTGCAAACAGCCAATGAACTCTCTTCTAAGATCACAATCAATCAGATCTGAATCAAAGGCTACAGGATGACTACTTTACTCATGCAAAGGAAAACTGTAAATGATGCCACAAACACATAAAAACACTCACAGTCTTTTTGTACAAAAGGAGGCGGAATGTAAGCAAAGAAAAGGAGTTATCTGACTGGTACCTATGCTGGTTAAAGGCTGCAAAAACAGAGATCAAAACATGGCAACAGAAAGCAGAGAACCCCAGCTGCACAATGCCAAACTGGTTCAGCGCAACCTCAACACTGAGGATTTGACATTCAGCGCAGGTAACCTTCACGGGACCTGTGTTGAAATGCAGACTGCCTTCACAGCAGTTGCGCTGAAGGAGAAACTCTCGTTTCTCCTAGGTTCTGGGTCACAAATTGCTCAAAAATCAACAGTTTCAGGCCAAATCAGAAACACAAGAAAGGTATAACTAAAGGGATGCTTTGAAAGCTACTAAGATCTATCACAAGGATCATCAAATCATTTGTGAATCCATTGTTCAGATCGTAGACAAAATCCAGTGAAGGATCAAGGCAGCAACAGTCTACTTTGCAGAAGCAGTTCGATTGTTGCTGTTGAGTCTATGAAGCAAACAATGATGTAAACACAAATAAAATGACTAAAAAAAATTCTTCCCCAGCGGAGTCGCCAATTTATTGTGGGGAAAAATGCCTATGCAGGACGATCCTATCCACCTAAGGTGTGACAGTGCCTTAGCAACAAACGAGTACAGCTATACTGGTTTCTTCCTTTATGAAATGTGAAAGAAGAGAGATCAATAGACTTACCGGTGTCTTCCGTTTGTCCCTCGATCCAGATCCTCTTCCCTTTGGGTGTTCACAGCTACTTGCCTCCTCGCTTGCCCAAGAGAACAGCTACTTGATTCCTGCGAGATCACAAGAGAACAGCTACTTGCGACAAGAGAACAACTACTTGCGACAAGAGAAGAACACAACACAAAGGCAAATATACATATTCATAAATGATTCAGGATTAGAAACAAATCAAATACACTAATGCAATCATACATCAAGAAAACATCAGCATATAGGAGAAACCAAGATAGCTTTATTGATGAATAACAAGGTTCAGGAAGAGATATAACCCAGAGGGCTCCAATCCAGCATCTCCTTCCCAGCAAATGGAATTCCTATCTTCAGCCCCTTCAAAGCATTAAGCACCCAATAGTTCCAGTCTCAAACCAACAGCAATTGTTTGCAATAACAAAATTCCAGCCTCTAGATCTCATGGAGGATAGATCCATATATAGATGTTTGGAGAGGGGATGAGTCAGCTTGAGATCTGACTAGTGTCCTCTCCCTCTCTCAGTTCTTGAATCCACTTGGAGGTTCTTGCTTCCACTTGGAGATTTGGAACCTCTTACTCATCACCAGTCGAATTCCCTGAGGCAAGTGTCATTTTGGAAGCTTCCTGGCTTCTGACACCTTGAGGAATGAGTCTGCCACATGTCCAAACTCGCTCAGCGCAGGTAGCTAGTGTTGGAGTTGACATTCAACGCAGGTAGACAGTGGAGCCACTGACATTCAGCGCAGATGGTCAATGGAGCAGTTGACATGATCCTGAATTGACTTGTTTTTGAGCAGTTTCAGGTGGAGAACTTCTGTGAATTGTTGTGGTTTGTTAGCCTTGTTCCTCTAGGTGTAGGAACAACATGTTTAGGGACTTTGGATCCCTTAGATTATGGACATTTCATGCTCAATGCTGTAAGGCACAAAAATGTCTATAACAATACCCACCCGGTCGGGAACCTGGTTGGCGGCTCCATGCTCGTTTGGTGTAGCAGGTCCAACTGGGGATGATGGGACCAGCTTCCCAATCTAAAAGATGTGTGTGTGTGTGTAGATTTTGAAGATACTAATCAAAAGGTAATTTTAAACTAATTTAATTCTAGACTCTAAACTGACTCTATGCTACTGTAATCTAACAAAAACAGCACATCTAATCTATACTAACCTGGGGTAAAATTCTTTCATTATGTGATCTAAAAAGATTTCATACAATAACTGGTAATAAAGATCATTCAGCTATCATAATAATATAAATCAATTAAGATGAACCATTCTGCATAAGAAGTTAGGCAAAACAGTTGTGAATAGCATATCGCATAATCAGTTGTTCATATGTCAAGCACAAACAAATGATTCCACCGTACAAAAGTGCCAAATGGTAATCCAGACATTCATACATTAACATATAAGCAAATCAGCTGTATATCACTCTAAGAATATGAGCAGAAATTAATCAAGAGATAAAAGTACCATTTATGACTGACTTCACTCACAAACTTCAAGCAATAACGATTTATCTCTACTTACTTCTAACATCTACTAAGAGTACAGAAGTGCAACATCAGTAGCAGATATTAAAATGTAAACATAAATAAATCTCGATCTGTCCATTCATCAAAAACCCCCTCCGAGGGTGCAAAAGTGCATGTTCTGAGGACAAGTTTTTTGACAAATTTCCGGACCCTTCTCCAAATGCCATGAGAAGGGTTAAATACTACTAACCGACTAATTTTAATTACACAAATTTAGGGAATGGCTTCAAATGACCGCCCTTTTACTAAAACAAATTTATTTCTAAAAACTGAATCTAATTTCTAACCATTTCTGTATCTACTCCTTAGTGCTGTAAGCGATGCGCTGTTCGCCTTGAAAGAGTCGGCTGATTGTCCTTTCCTTTTGTTCAAGTTTGAAAATTAGAAATAACAAGAGCTGGCACCTCTTTCTGACAAACTAGAAGATATTTCTGAAAGTCTTCTTCTGGAGGAGTGTCTTCACGGCGTGTATACTTAGTACAACTCAGATTTCTTTCAAACTGATTATGCTGTTGCTATTTCGGTTTCCGACCGTGCGGATGACTCAATGAGTTGGGGACTTTGTTGCCTGAACAATTTTCTGAATTGAAACTTGTTTCCGTTCTTTGTTCCAGGCTTTTCTGAGATGTCCTTCCCCTTAAGCGTTTTTCTTTTTGCTTTACCCAATTTGGGCTTCAGGATCTTTCGTAAACGCTTTGCTTTTGTGCGCCTTTGACTCTGAGTCCTGAATAGTCTATTTCCATCAGTATTTGTTGAGTGATACTCTGGAATCCGCGGTCCTGCTGCATGCGGTATCCATTTGCGAAGTCATCTCCTCTCTGTTCTTCTAGCTCTGGCGCTTTTCCTTAGATGTTTCCTGCATATAGATTTATATTAGTCGCTGCCTTATAGTTCACGAAAATGAAAAGAGACGCGAAGAAAAGATTGACATGAAAGCATTAAGTTCTAATGAATGCATAATCATGACACCCATTATGGCTTGACTCTTCGAAAAATGCAACACAATCATCTTTGGATACACAGGCGTACAATCATTAATTTCCCGTAAGGTGCGCGCCCAATTTTGGGCTTACAGATCATGCCGAGGAATGCTTGCGATGAATGGTTTCTGCGATTTGCATCACAGCGTCGAAGATTGCGATGTAAATAAGTGCCATCGCAGCATTTGATAGTCTCGCTTGTCGCAGATCGCAGATCGCAGATTTTCAATTTATCACCTTGTGCAGCTTATGTGATGCTGCGACGTGAGACGTCGCATGTCGGTCGTCGCGATTCTTTAGGTTTTCCCCTTTTGAGCGCTTTTGATGCATGCGATGCGATGGGTTTCGCGTCACTCCTGCGCAGCGTATTTATGCGCTTTGGGAAAACGCTTCTCTCTACCTTTGCGACGCGATATAGCTCTTAGGGAGTTAAATACAAAATATTTATTAACAAAATATTTTTTGGATTTTTGGTTAAGGGTCCCCCTTTGCTTGATGTTATTGCTAATATCAAACAAAGAGGGGGGTTGTTGGTGACCACAACAATGGCGATTCACTGTGAAGAACCAGTTATCTCTGCTTTTCTATTGACCGTTCACTTCCGAAACAGCAAAATTTTCACATGTCTAAATTTTGTTATGGACAGATAGAGTAGATTACCCCTCACCCTATCAACGATACTTTGTCTCAACCCTTTTTATATTCCAATTGTTTGTTTCCTCAGGATTTTCCTTGCATTCACACCAGACATTACTCGGTCTTTATTAAAGATAAAATAAGGTCTTCTCTGCGTACTGGCTTAAAAGTATACTCATTTGTCGTGGGTAGAGCCTCTGCTGCCCACAAGCATCCATAGCCTCGACAGGGTTACCACGTTATCTAGTAATGATCCTTTTTCCTGCTTGAGGTTACTCGCAACATTCCAGAGAAAAATCCTTTTTGACACTTTTTCCTTTTTTATTCTCTAAAGAACAATGTCTTGGTTTGGTGGCCAAATTATGACACAGTCATTCACTTGATTTACACTTTTGCTGAACAAGCCGGCTCGTGATGAGACCTCTTGTCTTTTGATTGCAACAATCTTAAGTCGTTGCCCTGTTTTGATAGACAATATTGGCAAAGTCAGCAAGTTATAATATTTGTGATCATGATAAGCCAGCGCGTGATGAGACCTCTTATTCTTTGAGATATAGTGTTTGCTTTGGATTGTTTCTCTGAATGCTGCGATTTCCTTTTAGCAGGGAGGAAGTCATTGTTTTTCCTTAAGAAAGCTCTGGACGACAATAATAGAGTTTTTGAAAACAACAGTTTTGCAGAGAATATTTATTTTATTATTGATGATACCTTTCATTGTGTTGATACAAAAACAATTCTTTACCAAAGGTTGCTTTCGTCAAAGTTTTTTGAGGTTGAAACTAATATCGTAATCAGGGTGAAGTTAACTCTATTTGTCAATAATAAAATTCAGATTTTTCAAAAAAAATTCTATTTGTACAAGCGAAATCAAAATCTGATAGAGAATTGGCGTGCTCTTTCATGAATCCTTCTAAATGATCATTTACAACCGGTTTTATTCATAAAGGAGAAAAACAAATCAAAATAAAAACTAAGACTATCCTACAAAAAATAGAAGAACGCTCTTCTATGGAAAATATACTTTAAGAATCTGTCCATTGACAGGTAAAGAATCTCTTCTCCCTGCCAAATCCTGCAACACAAATGTAGACGGGCCTACGACTTCCACAATCTGAAAAGGGCCAAGCCACAGCTTCTGAAATTTCGTATGTTTGCCCTTTTCTTCATGAGCCTTATCCCATTTCAAAACTAAATCACCCATCTGAAAGTTTTTTCTGGTTATGATGCTTGAGTCAAAAGAGGATTTTATTAGCGCTTGGTGATGAGCATGGGTTTTCCTAGCTTGTTCTCTTTGTTCTTCTAATTTGATTATTTCCATTTGTCTTAATTGTAAAGAGGAAGTAGATACTTCATCGATATATTGCACTAAAGACAAAGAGGGAATGACTAGGTGAGTCGGAAGAACCACTTCTCTCCCATAAACTAAATTAAAGGGAGAAGTGCCGATTGAAGCTTTCTTCGTGATTCTATCTGCCCATAAAGCATTTACCAGCGCTTTGTGCCAATTCTTTTGGTTTTGGTCGACTGTTCTTTTGATAATCCTGATTAGGTTCTTGTTTGTTGATTCAGCCAATCCATTACCTTGTGGATAGTAGTTGGCAGAATATTTCAGTTTGAACCCTCTTTTAAGCGCAAACTCAGTCATAACATTTCCAGAAAAATATGAAGCATTATCAAACATTAAGGCCGTTGGCAATCCAAACCTAGTGATGATAAATTGATCTATGAACTCAATAATGTTTTAAGAATTGACTGTCTTGAGAGGAACTGCTTCTACCCATTTAGTAAAATAATCGGTTGCCGTAAGGATATACTTATGCTTCTTAGAAGAGTGAGGAACGATCTCACCTATTATGTCCAAGCCCCATTGGCTGAATGGTTGCTCGATGTTGACCGGTTGTAGCGGCATGGACGGTTTCCTTTGTTTTCCTGCAGCAGTCTGGCAGACTTGGCATTTCCTTACGTGATTGTATGAGTCTTTGAACAGCGTGGGCCAATAATATCCTGCACGCAAGATTTTATGTGCAGTCGCATCTCCGGCATAGTGTCCACCTGCTGGTCCGTCGTGGAGTTCCTGCAAAACCTTTTCGGCTTCAGTTTTCTCAAGACATCTAAGAAGCACAGAATCGTAATTCCTTTTAAACAGAACATCATTTATGAGCTGGTATTGTTTAGCTTTTAATCTCAAAGCTCTTTTCTTGGTATGATCCAGACGTGATGGAGCATACCCGTTCTTAAGAAAATAAATGGTGTCAGCATATAATGATTCTGCGTCGTTTAGGCTTACCTCATACGTTTGTACCTCTTCAGATGATTTCTCAGAAATCTGCGATGCTCCAGCTAACATTTTACAGAAGCCTTGACCTCTTACGATGTTTGCTGGTTTGATCTCAAGATCATATTCTTGTAAAGCGGTAATCCAATTAGCTCTTTTTTCGCCCACGTCCTTCTGTACCAGAAGGTTTCTTACCGCTGGAAACGGTACTACGACTTTGGTGTGGGCTTTAAGCAAGAAAGGTCTGAAATATTTGATCGCTTTGAAAATGGCATATGCATGTTTCTCTACGTCTAAATAATTAAGTTCAGCACCTTGTAAGTTCGAGCTAAAGAATGCGATTGGAGCTTCCGCTTTTTCTTGATTTGCTTGGGTCAAAATCGCGGCATAAGATTTCTTTGAGGCAAAAGTGTATAAGATAAAAGATTATGAAAAATTTGGGGTGGCCAAAGATGGAGCATTAATGATAGCTTGTTTGATCAAGTTGAATGCTTCGTGCTCATCTAGACCCCATTTGAAATTTGAATTCTTTTTTATCATATTTTGTAAGGGAGAAATAATGCGTGAAAAATCAGGGACAAACCTTTTCACAAAATTGATCTGTCCAAGGAAAGATTGCATGGCTTTCTTGTTATGGGGTATGGATATTTCGGAAATTTCCTTGATTCTGTCGGGTTCTATGTGAATACCAGATTTCGACACTATGAATCCGAGCAATTTCCCTTCGCTTAATGCAAAGAAAGATTTCTTTGGGTTGAGTGATATCCCATACCTCAAACATCTTTGAAAGATTTGCTTCAAATCTTTGAGATGGTCGTTTCGTTTTTTGGAGTACACTATTATATCATCCAGGTAAATCACTACTGATTTATTGACTAACCCTTTAAATGCGATGTCCATGGCTCTCTGAAAGGTAGCTCCGGCATTGATCAGACCAAATGGCATCTTCCGATATGCATAAGTGCCCCATTTGGTTCGGAACGTAGTCTTTAACTGATCATCGGGATGCACCAGTACTTGATTGTATCCTGAAAATCCATCCAGGAAAGACATTAATTTTGAGCCTGCTACTGCCTGTAATATTTGCTCCATAGGTGGGAGGGGAAAGTTGTCTTTCTGACAGGCTTTGTTGAGATTTCCGAAATCGATACAGATTCTAATGTCTCCGTTTTTCTTCCTAACGGGCACCATATTGGATACCCATTTGGAATGTCTGACGGGGAAAATTATTCTGGCTCTCAACAACTTATTTAGCTCAGTTTTTATTTGATTTTCTAAGTTAGGGTGTATTTTCCTAAGATTCTGCTGGACAGGTTTTTCATTGTCAATCATAGGGATAACGTGTTGAATGATAGAAGTGTTGTATGTTTTTATCTCAACGTAATTCCAGGCAAAAACGTTTTTGTATTGTCTCAGAAGATGGATATATGCTGATTTCTCTTCAGGAGCTAGGCCGTGGCCTAGGTTAACATTTTGTGGCTTCTGATCGGTACCTAGGTTTACTAATTCATAGTTCAAAGTAGAACTGTAGAGTTTAGCATTGGCGGACCTTTTAAACCGACTTTTCAAATCATATAAATCTTCTAACTTGACCACTGATTTCGGTATAGCATTGTCAGTGCCATTTGGTTGTATTTGGCGATCATGATGGTCTTCGTCAATTATTTGATTTGAGTAGGATCCTTCAGAAGTAAGGAAATTTACGATGTCAGGGTCATCGTTGAATACTCTCCAATTGGTGATGTTGTCAGGGATGGATGGTCTAAAGATTAATTCTATCGAAAACCTATCAGGACTAAAATCCTCGGAGGGAATAAGTCTAGAGGCTACGTTAGCTAACAGGTCTGCGCTCGCGTTTTGAATTCTTGGAATTGACGAGATGTTGAATGCTATGAAATGTGCAGTGAGATCTTGAACTAAAGATTGATAGTGCTTTAAATGACTTGACAGGCAATGTATGGTGTTACGTACCTGTTTGACAACGATCTCAGAATCTCCAAAGACTTGAAGATGCTTAACGTTCAATCCGATTGCTTTGTATAGGCCTTGGACCAAGGCTTTGTACTCCACTGTATTGTTCGTGCAATCGAACTCAAGTCTGCATGTGAGCATAATCTTGTTCCCGTCTGGGCTAATCAGAACGCATCCTGCTCCTGCTCCCTCATTGGATTTAGAGCCGTCAAAATATAATTTCCAAAACAAAGATGTATTTACAGAATTATCTAAAAAACTAAAACATTTTGAGTCATCAGTTTGGGAGAAATTTTCAACTTGGGATAAAATTGAATCCTCTAAGTAAGGTGAGATATGAGCATTGAAATTGCTGAGGAAAGAATCTACTGAGTAATTGCCTACAATGCTGCTATTGTAAGTTATGGCTTCATTTTCTCCTTCCAATTCTGTCACTATGTATTTTTGGTGCAACTCTCGTTCAACCTTTATCTGATTTGGTTTACCATTGTATGGTAACCACATGTGCGACCAGTCGGTTGAGAAATATCCGTGGAGTTTCTCCGACCAATCCCTGCTAAGAATCAAACCATAGAATTCAGGGATATCAGCTACTAGAATGTCGATAACCTGACCCAATTTTGGGTTAGACGACAATCTTATGGTCACTTTATTAAGTTCACCAATCACTTCAACTTGGGATCGATCAAGTTGAACTATACGTACTGCGGATTTTTGAGGTTGAACATTCAATTTGGCACATATTGACCTGGGTAAAATATTCGTTGAAGCACCAGAATCGACCAAGCAATTGTGCACGTTTTTATTGAAGATTTCATAGGTGAGAAGAAAAGGAGGAGTATGAGATCTTGATCTTCCTCCAATCAAGGCGATGTCATTTGGATCAATCTTATTGATCACGTTGGTTGGAGGTCTTCCCATATTGTGGGAAGCTACAGCTGTAGGTAAAGATGTAGTAGGCACAGCATGTAATTCTTTCATCATTATTTTCTGTTGATGTTTCAATTTGCTCAATTCATACAGAGTAATATTAGCCCTAGTCTTCTTCATGTCATCAATGATGTTATACTCCATTTCATCCGACACTATCAGTGTTCTTGATGGAGGTGCTTGATCTGATTGGACTGGGCTAAGCTGGGTCGCTTTAGCAGTTGTCTTTTTTGTTGCGACCTTATCTTTTGTTGCAGGGCTTGCGCCCTTCTGTTTAGGGGTAGTTTGGGGAGGATCAAGTTGATTTTTGCTTCTTGTGCTAACAGGAAATGCTTCTTGATCTTCTTCTTATGGGAGGATGAAGTCCCACATTCCTTGTAGTTCCACAACTTCTTCATCGTCGGTCTGCCCTTCAGTGGCATTCTCTTCTTCTTCTTCATCTTCAGATTCAACGTTTGAGACAGCACTGGGTGGCTTTACCTCCATGGGAGGATTTCTTTTAAAAGTTCTATAGGGCTTTTTCGAAGAAGTCTCTGCTACTTGTTTCTTAATTTCAATCATCTCATTGGACATGGCCTTCAACACTTTTTGTAATCCTTACAAATCGAAAGGATCTTTCGTTTGCTTCTTCTTGGTGTCTTCTTTGAAAGAGATTTTCTTAGATTTGCGTTCTTTTAAAGCGGATCTCTTTTCTAGGGCTACCACGCGTTTTTCCACTGCTAACGCCTCTGTCAAGTTGTCAACTAAGGTGTTCTTGTTTGCCCTATCTACGAAGATAGCCAAGTTTGAAGGTAAAGCCGTAATGTACCATTCACATCTTACTTCCTCGCTGGGTTGTGAAGCAGCGGGGATTTTGTTGAGGATCTTATTGAACCGTAAGTTAAAATTTTTAATGGGTTATCTAGCCTCAGCCTTAAGATTAGATAGGTCATTGATCAATGTCACAGTGGATCTATCATCACCGAACTTGGTAAGGAATTGGCTTTGAAAAATGTCCCAACTTGTGATGGATCCGGAAGGTAACGAAAAGTACCATGACCCGGCTGTTCCTTGCATTGTATAGGGGAAAAGTTGGACGACAGCGTCTTCGTTAGTAACTCCGTTGAGATTAACAAAAAGCATGAAATTATTGATATGCTCTTCAGCTAGCATGCATGTTTCTGGATTGAATTTAGGTAGCCACTTCTCAGGATGGGCCGGTATTGGGCTCAGGGGTGGAGGCATCAACACCGCCCCAGGATTGTTCCATGGAGACTGGGCCATCGTTGAGTTGCTAGTTATTGAAAGTGCAGAAGATGATCCCTGATGCTGAGAAGATGAAGATATTAAGATCTTTGATGTTTGAAGAGGAAGGGTCGTGGAAGATGGGTGAGTGAGTTGGAATGAAGATGTGGGTGGTTGACTTCGCGGTGAGGGAGTTGAAATGGACGAAGTGGATGAAAGAGTCTTACTGTCAGACTCTGGTGGTGTTTTCCTTGCTCTTTTCCTGGTGGGGAGAGGGAGTTCACTTGGTTGTATGCCAAATTTCTCACTCTTTAATCTAGTAAGGGGATGAGCAGGGTTGTACTGCGAAGTCACGCTACTTTTGGATTTATCAGACCTCTGGTTAAAAATAGAGAATCCCTAGAGTTTATGAATCAAAGTTTGAATTTCAGGGGGTTCAATGATAGATTGGTCTGATGTATTCGAGTATGTAGCAGCGGTGGATACTCGAGCGACTTCAAATTCCGGGTTTAACCGTGTTGGAGAAGTCGAGGGAATTGTTGAGGGTGTATTACTCTCAAAATGGTATTTAGATATTGCTTTAGATGCCATTCATATTTCGTGCCCTCCTTCTAGCGCCAAATATGTTGAGGGCCCCGAAATCGGGTCGACAACAAGGGGGATACCCACCTGGTCGAGAACTTGGTTGGCGGCTCCGTGCCCGTTTGGTGTAGCGGGTCCGACTGGGGATGATGGGACCAGCTTCCCAATCTAAAAGATGTGTGTGCGTGTGTAGATTTTGAAGATACTAATCAAAAGGTAATTTTAAACTAATTTAATTCTAGACTCTAAACTAACTCTATGCTACTGTAATCTAACAAAAACAGCACATCTAATCTATACTAACCCGGGGTAAAATTCTTTCATTATGCGATCTAAAAAGATTTCATACAATAACTGGTAATAAAGATCATTCAGCTATCATAAGAATATAAATCAATTAAGATGAACCATTCTGCATAAGAAGTTAGGCAAAACAGTTGTGAATAGCATATCGCATAATCAGTTGTTCATATGTCAAGCACAAACAAATGATTCCACCGTACAAAAGTGCCAAATGGTAATCCAGACATTCATACATTAACATATAAGCAAATCAGCTGTATATCACTCTAAGAATATGAGCAGAAATTAATCAAGAGATAAAAGTACCATTTATGACTGACTTCACTCACAAACTTCAAGCAATAACGATTTATCTCTACTTACTTCTAACATCTACTAAGAGTACAGAAGTGAAACATCAGTAGCAGATATTAAAATGTAAACATAAATAAATCTCGATCCGTCCATTCATCAAAAACCCCCTCCGAGGGTGCAAAAGTGCATGTTCTGAGGACAAGTTTTTTGACAAATTTCCGGACCCTTCTCCAAATGCCATGAGAAGGGTTAAATACTACTAACCGACTAATTTTAATTACACAAATTTAGGGAACGGCTTCAAATGACCGCCCTTTTACTAAAACAAATTTATTTCTAAAAACTGAATCTAATTTCTAACCATTTTTGTATCTGCTCCTTAGTGTTGTAAGCGATGCGCTGTTCGCCTTGAAAGAGTCGGCTAATTGTCCTTTCCTTTTTTTCAAGTTTGAAAATTAGAAATAACAAGAGCTGGCACCTCTTTCTGACAAACTAGAAGATATTTTTGAAAGTCTTCTTCTGGAGGAGTGTCTTCACGGCGTGTATACTTAGTACAACTCAGATTTCTTTCAAACTGATTGTGCTATTGCTATTTCGGTTTCCGGCTGTGCGGATGACTCAATGAGTTGGGGACTTTGTTGCCTGAACAATTTTCTGAATTGAAACTTGTTTCCGTTCTTTGTTCCAGGCTTTTCTGAGATGTCCTTCCCCTTAAGCGTTTTTCTTTTTGCTTTACCCAATTTGGGCTTTAGGATATTTCGTAAACGCTTTGCTTTTGTGCGCCTTTGACTCTGAGTCCTGAATAGTCTATTTCCATCAGTATTTGTTGAGTGATACTATGGAATCCGCGGTCTTGCTGCATGCGGTATCCATTTGCGAAGTCATCTCCTCTCTGTTCTTCTAGCTCTGGCGCTTTTCCTTAGATGTTTCCTGCATATAGATTTATATTAGTCGCTGCCTTATAGTTCACGCAAATGAAAAGAGACACGAAGAAAAGATTGACATGAAAGCATTAAGTTCTAATGAATGCATAATCATGACACCCATTATGGCTTGACTCTTCGAAAAACGCAACACAATCATCTTTGGATACACAGGCGTACAATCATTAATTTCCCGTAAGGTGCGCGCCCAATTTTGGGCTTACAGATCATGCCGAGGAATGCTTGCGATGAATGGTTTCTGCGATTTGCATCGCAGCGTCGAAGATTGCGATGTAAATAAGTGCCATCGCAGCAATTGATAGTCTCGCTTGTCGCAGATCGCAGATCGCAGATTTTCAATTTATCACCTTGTGCTGCTTATGTGATGCTGCGACGTGCGACGTCGCATGTCGGTCATCGCGGTTCTTTAGGTTTTCCCCTTTTGAGCGCTTTTGATGCATGCGATGCAATGGGTTTCGCGTCGCTCCTGCGCAGCGTATTTATGCGCTTTGGGAAAACGCTTCTCTCTACCTTTGCGACGCGATATAGCTCTTAGGGAGTTAAATACAAAATATTTCTTAACAAAATATTTTTTGTATTTTTGGTTAAGGGTCCCCCTTTGCTTGATGTTATTGCTAATATCAAACAAAGAGGGGGGTTGTTGGTGACCACAACAGATAACAATCCATTTGGAGTATTTTCCCCCAAGTAATTGACGAGTCAAAATATAGGTCATGGGGTTGTAATCAGAAATCACTGTGGTTTTCCATAGAAGGATATAATGACGAAATATTTGGACAACTTGGACTGCTGCCAAGGCAAGTTTCCTAACATGGGCATATCGAGTTTCAGTGTCAAGGATATTTTGGCTTAAATAATAAACCACATGTTCGATCTAAGGCTTTTGTGATCCATAATGAAGATAAATGTCATTCGGATTAATCAAATTTTAAACCACATGTTCGTTGCCATCGTCATCATCCTGAACCAACACCATAGAAATGGTACTGTTAGTTGCAGCCAAGTATAAGAAATAATCACGTCAATAATCAAGGGGATGCAGCAAAGAAGAACTGATAAGCATGTATTTAAAGACATCAAAGGATTTATGGGCAATATCATCCCAAATGAAAGGGATCCCCTTTTTAAGCAAGCGAGTAAAACCCTTGGCGAGTTCATTGTAGTTAGGAACGAAAAGACGAAGAGAGTTAACCTTTCCTTGCAAACTTCGCAATTGAAGTAATGAGGTAGGAGGGGGTAAGTTTACAATAGCCTCAACTTTTAGAGGATCTATTCGGATACCTTCGCGGGACACAACAAAACCTAAGAGTCAACCAGATTCAACACAAAAAATGCACTTGTGTGGATTAAGACGAATGTTATAGTGCTGACATTGTAGAAAAATCGATCTTAAGTGGTCCGGATGGTCATGAAACTTAGCAAAATTGGCTGGTAAGTCATCAAGATAAGGTTGAACAATGTGTCAAATGTCATGAAATGCATAGGACATTGCTCTCTGGAAAGTAGCGCCAGCATTTTTTAAACCGAAAGGAAGCTTCTTATAGGAAAAAGTGCCCCATGGACAGATAAAGGCCATCTTATGTTGATCAATAGGTGAGATGTTGATCTGGTTGTAACCAGAAAAGCCATCCATAAACGATAAAATCTCACTCCCAGCACACTCGTCGATGATCTGATCGATAAATAGACTGAGATAGTTGTCTTTTGGGCATGAACGATTGATGTCATGTAATCAACACAGACTCGGATCGTGCCCTGCTTTTTAGCAACAGGGACAATGTTAGACACCCAATTTTTCAATGGGATCAGATAGATAAAAACAACTTTTAAAAGATTTTCAACTTCTGCCTTAATAGTAGTAGCCTTTCGAGGATGCACAGGACGAAGTCATTGACGAACAGGCTTTGTACCAGGATAGGTGGGTATTTCATGCACCACAATTCCTGGATCAATACCATTCATTTCCTTGTATGACCATGCGAAGACATCACGAAATTATTTGAAAAGTTCAATGTAACCTTGATCTCATCAAAAGAATAGGAAACCCCAGTATGAACGTTCTCAAAAATTCCAGGTTTAATGGAAATGTCAAGAGGAATGGTTGAAATAATGTTTCCCATATTACCCTCAAACAAGACTTCGTGCACAAAAACAGGTGTTTGAATTGGATGCGTTGTGTTATGAGAAACAAAATCTTCAAGACACGAAGGAATCTCACTCAGGCTAGGAAGAAATGAAGAACGATGATGGAGATAGTTACAAGGAGTTTCGTCTAGAGACATAACCTAAACAATACTCTCGTCGGTGGGGAATGTCTCATTCAAAGGATCCGGAGAATCCCAAGAACCAAGCCAAGGAGATGGCACATAAGTACCCAGGTTCATATTGAAAATAGCATGACTTTCTGAAGCAGTCATTGAAGCCAAGACAATCTCTTGATAAGCTTGTTCTAATGGACTTAACAGAATAGAATCACCAAATGAATCAATTTGATATGGAGTCATAATAATCCAAGGATTTTTAGAGACAGAGATCATATTGACCGAAGTGACATTCAGAGGTGGGAAATTAAAAATACCCATTAAAGAAAAATCTTTGAAATTACCTGCCCCCACACTCTCATAAGGAATTTTGGTATTTCCCACATATGGGACATTGTCGTTTGATGCAACGGAAGAGAAAAAAGGTAATTGGTCAACAATGACAATTTTTCCTTCGTGAGGAAAACGAAGCACCTAGAACAAAGAAGAAACCACACAAAACATAGCATGAGTCCAACTTCACCCGAAAAGAAGGTTGTAATTGAGATTCACATCTACAACTTCCACTTTTAGCTCAACAGTCTTTCCTTCCAACATGATAGGTAAATTTGTGAGAATACCATACAGACGGGAGCCTCTGCCATCCAAGGCCTCCAAATTATTCGGGGACTGGTTGAGGGGAGGAGATCCAATGGCCTTCCAACATGAAACATACATGATACAGGTGGAAGCACCTTCATAAATAATAGTCTAATGGATCGTCTTTCCTTTAATGATAACTTGAATTAGAAAAGTAATCTGATGAGGAAGACAAGGAACATAGTTTTCAAGATCAAAGGAAATTAAACTCAAATCGGCAGGATCAATAATGCCTATAGCAGACAACAATGATTTCCCATACGTTGGACATTTTTGGATAACTTCCAAAGTAGATATCACCAAAGGAGCTTGAGCTAAATCTTCGACTATATTATAATATTGTTTAGCTTTAGCATTCGAATTATAAGATGATTTCCGAAGCACACCTTTAGGAGGTGGTCAGATTACAGATTCATTGTTAGGTCACTCAATATGGAGCGTATCAGAACTAGGTGGAGTGGAAGTAAAACGCATATCAGTGAATTCTTTCTCCACCATATTCTTTTGCAGGGTTTGATAGTCCTTTGATTGAGTAGAAATCTAAATAGGTGATTAACCTTACATCATGAAAAATTGAGAACCAGAGGAGGAAAAGGATTGCTGTTGGTCTACCAACTGTCTCTGCTAAGATGGAAATGGTTCTTTCAAAACAGTGAGAGTCCCTTTCAATAAATGGTTAACTTCAGCACGTCAGGGACAATCCTTGGTATAATGGTCTTCCTCACAAATGAGGTAAGGATATTTCGACTTTCGCTTGGAAGCATCATCAACAGATGATTTAGGTGGATCCTGTTTCGGGGTATCAGATTTGATTTTACCTTTACCCTTTTTCTTACGTTTTGAGGTCTTATCTGTTGCAGTATACTGAACAGCATGGACCTCGGAGGTGTTACCAGGATTTGATGAATTTTTCGAAGGATGGTTGGAACCAATATCTGAAATAGACTTTTTCTTCAAAGAAGTCTTAGTGGATGTCTGGGATACTTATCCAATTATACCATCAACAGGTGGTACATCAGGAGACTTTGAAGCTGCCAGATCCAAAGATGGTCTTGGAGCATCAAGAAACATCTCATATAACGTGCCAGATTGGGAATAGACTAAGTCTAGATATTGGGCATGAGCAATAGCTTGGTCCTCGGTAACACAACCACCCATTTCTATATCTTTAGCAATCTTGTTTACGAATGATTTTGTGAACCATTCAGTTAACAACTCATCAGGAATCTCGAATTTTATGAGGCAACACCTGCGTCTCCATTCATGGATATGATCGGAAATGTGTGTCGCAGTATCTTTCTTAAGAGATTTTAGCAAATGAGTCCAGTTTCATAATGAACTGGTAACTGGAAGTGGGTGAGGAAAGCCATAGCTAAAGAGTTAAAGTCGGCATAGGTACCTTGAGGTAATTCGACATACCATTTTGTGGCAAGAACTGTTAAGGTTCTCTGAAAGAGGCAAAGATGGATATAATCGTCAACATAAGAATTTGAAGAGCACCATATGTGATATGTCATCACATGGGCTTGAGGGTCCTCTTTAGGCTTTCCTTTGAATTTAGGGAAATCGCTTGGAATTTTAGTTGGAACTGGAGGCCAATAAGGCGAATGAAGAATAGGATCATTTGTGAGCCTCGAGACATTAGGCAGTTCCAACATGGATAAAAATGGAAATTGTGGATTGAATGGCATGTAGGGCCTTTGAGGAGGACCAAACCACGGGTTCAAACTTTTTTGGTAAGGATTCTTTCCCCACAACGGAGAATTTTTACCATAGGGAACTCGATTTTTCCCCCACTAAAAGGTACCTTGACCATAAGGCAGATTTTTTCCAAGGTAGGTTTGATATTGACCTACCATAAGGTGTTGATGGGCAATATACGTGGCATACAAATTGTAAGGTTGTTGGACCTATTGACCCTGGACCTAAAGAGATTGGCCCTACTGCTACAGGGGTTGACCTTGTGTCTGCAAGGGCTGACCTTGTTGATAGACATGTTGATATTGATGTTGCAGAGGTTGACCTTGCTACTACAAAGGTTGGCCTTACTGCTGCAAAGCTTGACCTTGTTGCTACAAAGCTTGACCTTGCGGATACACAGGTTGAGTAGGCTGCTGAACAAATTGATTTTGTTGCTATAAAGGCTATTGATACTTCTGCAAAGGTTGCCCCTACTGCTGCAAAGGTTGCCCTTGCTGTTGTAACGGTTGCCCTTGCTGCTGGTTGTTGGGCAGTTCCTTGTGGTATATCCTGTGGGTATTAGTAATTTCTAAATTGGATCTAACCATATCCACCAAGAATAGTGGATTGACTAGGCTGGACATAAGCTCCTGCTTGTGGAATGTAAGATGGATTGACTAAGGCTTGCAAATCATATGGGACATTGTTGTGGGGAAAAGTATCCAACACGGAATGACCCTATCCCACTCTAAGGGTGACAGTTCCTTAGCAACAGCTGAAAGCAAAGCTATCTGAAGTTTCTTCTTTATGACATGCAAGAGATAAAAGGAAGAGATCCACTTACCGATGTCTTGCGCAAATGGTCGATCCAATCTCCTTTGATTGTCGCTTGCTCCCAGCTCCAAGTCTTTTCACGGGCCCAGCTACATGAGATCCTGCAAACAAGACAAAGAAAGGAAACTACAAGGAGCATGCATTCATAACTGATTCAAGGATTAGCATAAATCAAAGACGCAAGTAAGACAATACACCATTGAAACACATGCGAATAGAAGAACCTCAAATGCTTTATTAATATATGGAAGTAAGGTTCAGGCGGTGATACAACCATGAGAGGTCCAATCCAGCATCACCTTCCCGACGGAGAGAAATCTCTTCTTCACCTCCCTCAAGAAATCACCCAATGCTCACAACTGTAAACCAACAGCAATTCTTTGCACTAAATTTCGCCCTTTTAGATCCCATGGGATGAGATCCTTATATAGAGTTTTGGAGTGAAGATAAGTTAGCTTGATGTGTGACTTGTTGTCCTCTTCAACTCCAGTTGTTCTTCAGTCCTTCACTCGGAGTTTCTGCCTTCCACTTGGAGTTTTAGAACCTCTTAACTCATCATTAGGTGAATCTTCTGATCCAAGTGTCAATTTAGAAGCTTCCTGGGCACTGGCACATTGAGAAAAGATTCCTCCACATGTCCAAGTACGCTCAGCGCAGGTAGCCTTTGTCCTACTTGCTCTGCAACGCAGGTAGCCTTTGTTGTACCTGCTATGCAGCGCAGATGCCTAGTGGAGCAGCTGCAATGATCCAAAACTGACCTGTTTTTGAGTGTTTTTAGTGGAGAACTGAACTGTAGTGCTGTGGTTTGCTGACCTTGTTCCTCTAGGGGTAGGAACAACATGTTTGGGGACTTTGGATCCCTCAGATTATTGACATTTCATGCTCTATGCTGTAAGGCACAAAAATGTCTATAACAGTTGCCCCCTAAAGTATGAGGTCGTTTATCGGGTGAAATGCTTTATTAGGAGGATCCGAAGTTCATTCAATCGCCGGGAGGTGACCTGTAACAAAATACAATACATTATCTTTTCATACTTTCTTTTCATGATCTAGCTGATGCGGGCATTTCCCATGCTCAGCTTTATAAATACGTTTGCTGTACATAAACAGACGATCGTCTGATAATAGACTGATAATTCTCTGCTTTTAATTATCATCCTTTTAGTAGGATGACCATCTGCTGCACATGCCTATGTCTTTATCTCCTGAATATATATCGCAGCCCGGATGGATGAAACTAGATCTGGGGTCTTCAAACTTCCGATCTTCACACTAAGTACAAGTCGATCCATGTGAGAATTTCTTGAAGTCGAACATGGAAAGACATCGCTTGATTACCAGTCAATAATGTAAACCGTTAACAAGCGCGAGAGGAATCACCGATAATGATGATGACCCTCAAGGTACTGCAGCACAATTCACGTGGCGTGAATATAGGATCTGACGTCGAACACCACGCAAAGTCTTCCGGTCGAAGGTCGTTAATGTATACCTATCGCCGGAAGTGAGAAACTTGCCATTGGGGCATGCAAGCTTCAAAGTACTGAGGGGGTGTTCCTAGATCAACTTCTCGGATAATGAGCTGATGTCGGCAAGAAGTGATCCGTCAAAGGAGGGCCTTAATGAATCCCACATCAGTGACACGGAACGGAGCTAGTGATGATGGTGAAAACGATCTGTGAAATATGATTCAGGGTGGCGGTCATGGAAGGATGAAAGATGATGTATGGTAGTGGATGGGACCCGGTTGACACTTTCTGAATGACATCTCTTGAACATATAACGACACTGATGTGATGGATCGGTAGCATTACCCCATGTATGGATGGTATGGCGAGACCATGGTGAAGGGACCGGTGAATGATAATAACCCAACCCGATATTTACGGAGGCAAAAGTGTCATGTTCAAGAGCGACCTGCTACCATTAAACTTTGAGGTTCTTCCCAATTTTTCCCCAGTCATTTCTGACCAGTACCTCTTTATTTTTGTCAAGCTTGAGGAGGATAACATATGCTTGATCTATAACCTGCCCTTCGGGCAAGCCCATCTCTATGTTTTTAATGAGCTTAGCGATAGGGAAACTCGTTCTCGTCTAAAGACAAGTTTGTCGCTATCTAATATTTTTAACGAGCCCAGCGACAACGACAACTCGGTCCTTTTCATTTTTAGAGAGTCTGAAAAGGGTACATAAAGTGGACTCCAGGGGTCCTTTTTCGTCATCTAATCCCTTAAGTCCGAAAAAGTATAAAACAATACAGAAGGGATGAATGTTCGATATCTTTATCGAGCCGAACTAGACAAGCGCTCGATCTTTTTGTGCAATAATCCCTCAGGTCCAAAAAGATTAAAATCTAGAGGAGGGATAGCTCTTCCGGTCCTTTTAACGAGCTGGAAGGCCAAAACTCGGCAAACTTTTCATATTTTACGAGTCAGTGAAAAGAGCTCAAAGAAGACTCGTCTTTTGAGGAACGAGTGATAAACAGGGATAGCAGCAGATTCCAGGTATAGGTTGGAATTTTCCAATCACGGCAGTATTACAAGGATGGCTAGGTGAAATGACTCTTCGTAGCTGTTCCTCAAAATAGGTAAACAATCAAGTGGAGGTGAATGATCGGCCAAATGAAAGGTGGAGGTGACGGTGCACAAACACGACCAAGGCTTTTATGGCTGATGATTTTAAGGTCTCAAATGGTTATTTATCGGTTCATTTTTTCCAGTGAGCTTGAACTCTGGGGGAAGCTTGCTGACAAGCTTAACATTTCTTTTTTAACGAGCATGAACTTCCGCATTAAAACTGCTCGGTTTTTGCGTTTATTTTTTAACGAGCATGAACTTTGCCAAAACTGCTCGTATCTTGTGTTTATTTTTTAACGAGCCTGAACCTTGCCAAAAACTGCTCGTTTTTACCAGTCATAAAGTAGGAAGGTCTCATGGAAGATCGCTATTTTTTAAGGAGCTTCATCTTCCTACGTATTGCTCCATACCCTCTCTTTGTGCAAGCTGGGTATCGGCCCATCCTACGAGTTAGAGGGGTTAGTCCTACCTAAAACTAAAAAGCCGCCCGCGCTTGCATTCCAAGAGGTTTGCATGCCCCCAGGTGTAAGTCTAATTTCAAGGTCGCCCCTACTTATCCGTTAAAAACCTTTGTTTTCAACAGGTGAGGCTTACCTCTTTCAGGTTACCCAAAGATTGTTCTGCTAATCTTTCAAACAGAAACTTTCTTCGGCGATGTCTATCATTAGGTTATCCAAAGATGGTTACAATCTGTGGCAACAACAGCGTCTCTATCTTTGGGGGCTGCCCCTACTTATCCTTTAAAACATTTGTTTTAATGGGTGAGGCTGGCCTTTTACCCAAAGCCGGTACCTACTTGCTGCCACAAACGGATCCCCTTCTTTGGTAGAGCCTACCTATTTAGACAAAGGTGAATGACGTGACTAACGTCAGACACTTAACTTTAACAAAAGAATCTTATTCCAGAACAACCTCATCCCTAACAGCCCCTTCTGAGAGTCCAACTCTCTCTTTGTCTTCTTGTCCTTCTTCTCCACGAAGATGGCTCAGAGGAAGATTCACAAAGATGAAGGAGGGGGACGGGGTACGGACTAGTCATATTCTTCCGCGGAAATTCTACTCTACACCTAAGGTTTTTTCTGCCTCCATAGCAGACCAGGATGCATGCCCCCTGGGCTCCTGCGTTCCTTTCCCGAATCACTCGCATTCATCAGGAAGAAGAACCGGGGGAAGAGACCTTTCTTGATCAAATAGATCATTTAGGGTACGTATGTGACTATTGGCAATGCGTGATCCCGGAAATGAAAGTTGGTCTACGAGCTTGACCATTCTTCCTTCGTATGGAAAACACATTATTCGAAAGAGTGAGGAGACTATTGCTTCCATGCAATATATGTAGTCTCGTCCAAGGAGTAGGTTATAATCCAAGGGTCCTTGGACGACCATCAAATTCATCTTGACAGCCTTCCCTTTCAAGGTAATAGGCACATTAGGCAGAATCCCTAATGGTCGACTGGTTCCTTTGTCAAAAACCCGAGAGACGCCTTGTCTCGGGCAAAAGCGCCGGGCAACCCAGTGCTTTCCAAGCAATAGAGGACAGGATACTCACAGATGCCCCTTCATCAATGATAGTTCCAGCCATCACCATTTTGTATATTTGGACTATAATTCTAAATGGTATACTGGCTGGTAACCGGGGTCTGCCTAGTTGGTTCCAATCAAAGGACACAACCAGGTTGCTTGGTGGTGGGACCGAATATACGGCTGGGTATGATCCTGATGAAGCTCCTTCCTGCGATAAAGGAGTGGGCACATTGCCCTGATGTTCATCAGAATCGGTGTTGACGAAAAGAATATGGACGGTGTCATCTTTATTCTCTTTGGTAGGGGTGTCAGCTGAAGATGAATCCTCAGTGACTGTGGTATTTGAAGATGAAACTTCTGAAGGGAGAACCGGGTCAACTGCCGTTTCAACCTTTGGACTTCGTCCGGTCCGGATTCAGTAGGTTCACTTTCAGTGATTGACACTTCAGCTGGCCCTCTGAGCAAGACAGCTGTATTTTCGACCAACGAAGGACTTGGCGCGAGTTTTTGATATCCAGGAGGAAGTAGCAACGGTGCAACCAATTGATCTTCCAAAACTCTCTTGGCTTCGTCTAAAAAGGGACAACGACGGAGGGTGTGATTGCCTTCACACAATTCGCAGGAGGATGTCCATCCTCTTCGTCGTCTGCGACCTTCACTTTCGTTGGTCGACGGTAAGCATTCGACCTGGTTGTCAGAGGTTGACGCTTCCGAATCGTGCAAACGAGGGGACCAGTCCCTTAGTATCCGGGGAATACTGGGACAATCACTGTGGAAGTGGTTCCCTCTACATATGACACATGGCGACTTGGGCCCGGTCCGTGCTGTGTGTGGGTTTTCGTTAGATACCTTCTGCTTGCCCCCAGGCACCTTTGGCTCCTTCTGCTTCTTTTCTTTCTTCTTCTTTTCCTTCTTCTTTTCTATGGGAGCCGCGCTTTTGGCGGCTTGACCTTTCGAAGAAGAAGGATCGGAGGAAGGCTCATAAGAAGTGGAAGGCTGGAGGGTAGTTCTAGACTGGTCTAACTGTTGACTCGACTGTTCAGGAACCGTGGTGGTCTGAACTACAGCGGTTGAGAATAGCCAAACTGGCAGGCCAATTGTCAGTCCTGGAAGCGACAATGTGGCCATGTGGGACGCACCAACTTCTCCCCAAGAGGAGAAAAGGCTAGGGGTCCCCCCCTGTGGGATCCCTTGGTTGGTGTGTTCCATGTTCTCAACTTTAAAGATCAACGTAGGAATCAAGGGTAATTATGTTCCGTTTAAGATGAATTTTATATGACGACGCTTTAGACACAACTTGCTTTTTCACTTTTTAAAAGTCGAGAAAAAGCTAAAGATGACTCTAGTCTCCTTCGATGTATTAACGAGCCCGAAGTGACAAATGCTCGGATGGACTTTTTCAGTTATAGAGTTTGAAAAAGGCCAAAAGAAACTACTCTGGAGTTCTAGGCAAGGGTGTGCCAAACCTTTCGCGAAACCACAGAATACGTTTTACGGTACGAGTGGTCGATCTTCGTGAATGCTGTGTTCACTGCATCGCGATCAGTAGGGCGGCCGACACGGCTTCCTATGGATAAAGGCTTTGTTCCTATAGGGGTCCCCGAATATACGCAACGGTACGCGGGGGCACAAATCCGTATTAGCGCTCTCGTCCCTCAGGAGGAATCACCCACCTTCGTAGAGATCGATAGTCACTATGTTTAACGACGTCGGTTCACGTCTCTACCTAGACCTCTAATGTGTGTCGTTATATTTCAATGCGTTGTTAGATAAATTCAGTTCTTTTTCGGTTGATCTTGCTTAGCAGTTTGCCTTTATGGATCACCACGTGATGTATGAGACAACTCCTAAATGCAGTCTAAGAATGATAAGCAAGCTTTTTCAATTCTTTCAACTTATGAAAACCTTAACTACTGAAGGAAAAGAAAGACATCATCTTTTCAAACAGATCATAGAGCACACACTAATGCACTTTCCTAAATCGACATGCAAATTGTCAAAATGCACATGCACAATGCAAGTATTTCTTTTCTTCTCTCTTAATGTTTAGTGTATGACAAAAAGAAAGCTGTTGTACGATTTCGAATTCAACTTCAAGCGAAAGCAAACAAGTATTGTCCAATAATCAAAAGAACACCTTAAGATTCACTCGTTTCAAACACAAGAAATACTGAAATTTGAACCATATAACGAAAGCAAATGCTCAAGCAGCTATGAACAGCAATAAACTAACTCTTAGAATCACAATGACACTTTCTCACAGGTCTAGATCCAAGAGGTCATAGCAAGACTAGTTCACTTTCGCTATGGGAAACTGTGAATGCAAGCAAGAAATACAATAAGAACAATCACGGTTTCAACATACAACTGAGGCGGAATGAGGGCAAAGAAAGGTAGTTTCAGTTGGGTACACAGGTTGACAACAGGCTGCAAAAACAATACTGAAAACTGGGCAACAGACAGTGGAGAATCCAAATTGCACAAAGCAAAACTGGATCAGCGCAGGTGCTGCACTGTCAATCTGAGATGCAGCGCAGGTAGCCCCTTCGGGACCTGCGTTGCAGTGCAGGTAGCCTTTGTTGCAGCTGCACTGATGAGACAACTCACGTCTCTCTCAGATTCCGGGTCACAGTTTGCTAAAAAATGAGCGGTTTTTGGCCAAATCAGAAGCTATCAGACAAGTATACACTAGAGGATGATTGAGGAAGATGAACACTATCACAAAAGAGCTAAAAAGAGTCCTTGTGGATCAGCTCTTTAAATCATGAACATGCCCAGCACTGGGCTAGAGTAGCTGCCCTCTACTTTGCATTCGAAGGATTCGAATGCAGTTCGATTCGGTACTCCCTTTGTTCAAGAGATAAATAGCAAGAATACACAAGCTACCAACAAGACACGATCCCCAGCGGAGTCGCCAGTCTGTTGTGGGGAAAAGTATCCAACACGGAATGACCCTATCCCACTCTAAGGGTGACAGTTCCTTAGCAACAGCTGAAAGCAAAGCTATCTGAAGTTTCTTCTTTATGACATGCAAGAGATAAAAGGAAGAGATCCACTTACCGATGTCTTGCGCAAATGGTCGATCCAATCTCCTTTGATTGCCGCTTGCTCCCAGCTCCAAGTATTTTCACGGGCCCAGCTACACGAGATCCTGCAAACAAGACAAAGAAAGGAAACTACAAGGAGCATGCATTCATAACTGATTCAAGGATTAGCATAAATCAAAGACGCAAGTAAGACAATACACCATTGAAACACATGCGAATAGAAGAACCTCAAATGCTTTATTAATATATGGAAGTAAGGTTCAGGCGGTGATACAACCATGAGAGGTCCAATCCAGCATCACCTTCCCGACGGAGAGAAATCTCTTCTTCACCTCCCTCAAGCAATCACCCAATGCTCACAACTGTAAACCAACAATAATTATTTGCACTAAATTTCGCCCCTTTAGATCCCATGGGATGAGATCCTTATATAGATTTTTGGAGTGAAGATAAGTCAGCTTGATGTGTGACTTGTTGTCCTCTTCAACTCCAGTTGTTCTTCAGTCCTTCACTCGGAGTTTCTGCCTTCCACTTGGAGTTTTAGAACCTCTTAACTCATCATTAGGCGAATCTTCTGATCCAAGTGTCAATTTAGAAGCTTCCTGGGCACTGGCACATTGAGAAAAGATTCCTCCACATGTCCAAGTACGCTCAGCGCAGGTAGCCTTTGTCCTACTTGCTCTGCAACGCAGGTAGCCTTTGTTGTACCTGCTATGCAGCGCAGATGCCTAGTGGAGCAGCTGTAATGATCCAAAACTGACCTGTTTTTGAGTGTTTTTAGTGGAGAACTGAACTGTAGTGCTGTGGTTTGCTGACCTTGTTCCTCTAGGGGTAGGAACAACATGTTTGGGGACTTTGGATCCCTCAGATTATTGACATTTCATGCTCTATGTTGTAAGGCACAAAAATGTCTATAACAGACATAATCTTGTTGGAGTGGAATCTGAGTCGTATAAGGATCTTGATACTGGATATTACTCGACCTGGATGGACCAACAATGTTAAGAATACCACCAGAATAAGATTGATTGACTCCAAGCATGTGAGTTTTTGATCCACTCACATGGGTTCCATCTAATATAAAAGTAATATTGTATTTTCCCCCCTAGGCGGTGGTACATTTTTTCAACTTGACGGAGGGGTGGAAGAACTGACTGAAACCTAACTTGAAGCAATCGATTGTACTGGAATGGATGGTTGAAACAACAATACAGGTTGTGATGGAATCGTAGGTTGAATGGGAACTGACGTAACAACGGTCTATATAGAGACTTGAGAAGTCACATTTGGAATAAAAGGACTAGTAGTAGGCATGGAATTTGAAGACCAAATGGGATTTTGATACAAAGATGAAGCATTAGGAGTTCCTGAAACTAGCTAGGCTAAGGTTGTATAACCAGGTGGAAACATAGGCGCACTGGTTTTAGGAAGTGTGTGATATGGGAATCTTCTTGTAAAAGGAAAGCATTCTGGAGGAAATTCATACCCTTGTTCATCATCGACATGAGGAGTATGAGTAGTGGAAACTTCCGAATAACCTGGAGAAGAGGTTGGGATCTCACCTTCTGAATCCATGGGTGGAAGCAAATGACGAGGAGGAATCCAAGATGTACGAGGAGATAACTCCAAAGGAACACTAGGTTGATCGTAAGGACTGTAAGGACGCTGAGGAGATATCAGAACAGGATCAAATAATGGATTCAGCGAATATAAGACAAACCTTTGTGGACTCTTAGGGGTTTTTGGATCAGATTCTTGAGCTGACAAGGAATCTGAAGGTGGTGGACGAGAAGAAAGGGGTCGAATGCTCGGTACAATCCCAATTTCAAAGCCTTGAGATTTAAGTGACTGAGGAAGTTCTAGATGAACTCCTTGTGAAGACCCTTCAGTGTCAGACAACGAAGGAGAACTTTGGGGTGAACTCAATGGTTTAGCCATGAATTTCTCTCAAGAGTAGAAAAAGGAGAGGAGATTCATTGAGGGATGATTAAAAATAAAATTTACAAGGATTTACTCAATATGGGCCAAGAAGCAACTTTTTGCATTTGACATGTTATCGTTGGCAGTTAATTTTATTGACATGAAATAACAAATAAATAAAAATGGGTATAATCTAGGCAATAGGGTTTACCAAGTATTCGTGAACCACAATATACACCCCAATTGAAGCCAAGGACTTAACATATGGTGGTCAATCTCCCCGAATGTTGTGTTCGATGTATTACATTTACAAGGCGGCTGAATCGGTTACCTGTGGCTAAAGGATAACAACATAAGGGGGTCTCCCAATGTATATGCAATGGTATGGGGAGCACAAGTCCATGTTAGCACTGTCTAATGCAGAATCATTCGATGAGAGCATCCCTATATACTTTTCATACTGAAGTTCCTTCGGTATACCCGAAAGTATTGGAGAACCTTCTATATACTTCCATACTAGGACATGATTTCACCCTTGGGATACACTGCATGCAGTTAACGACAAGTTGCCATGTTTTAAGATGTCTGAACACGTCTCTAGCCTAGAATTTTGAATATTTTCGTTAAGTGAAAAATGATCCTTAGGTTAATTGAGGTAAATTTTAAGTTAATCTTGAATTAAGTTTCAGTTTTGAGGGCTCAACAATGTCACTTGTTCCTAGAATGCAACTAAATGATGAAAATGAAACTTTTCATTCGATGAAACCTATTCTAACAAGGGAAGAGAAATAATTAATCAATTCATCAAACAATCCAAAAAATATCAATACAATTATTTTTAATGCAATATGTAAAAATGAAACCTAATCTTTCATTCTACTAACAAATGCAATTCCATAGAAATGAAAATCTTTTTATTTTCACTAAAGATGAAATAATGATTTTCCTTTCACTTTAATTCAATTAATGCAAATGAATGCAAAAAGTAAAGGGAAATGAAAACAATTCACTAATCATGAAAACCTCTTTCACTTTCCGATTTGAATACAAGAAATGTCTCAAAAATACTTAAATGATATACACTTTTAGTTTTTGAAACATAAGAATGATAACAAACACTTTCTTCTAATTTAACCAAAGCAAAAAATTTGTCATCTATGCTTGAAAATGAAAGTAAAATGATCTCCAAAGCATTGACAATATGATTCAACACCAATGAGAACAATTTCACACTAAAGAACCAAAAGCACTTGCAAAAGAGGTCCTGATACAGAAGACTCTTGAACAGGAGTGATCAATCTCTGAGAAACAGATCAATCAATGAGTGAAGGGTGAGCTAGAAACCCTGGAAACCCTAAGAAGCAAACAAGCCTCAAACACACAAAAACCAAATCAAGAGACAATTTCAATCAATCAAGCATTAATTAGGACAAACACACCATAGACACTGGAAAATCATTGATAGAGGACACAAAGATTGAAAACAAAAAGAAAAACCATATTTTCTCTTATACTCTAGGATCATTGCACCTGTTAAAGGAAAAACAGTGATGAAAGTGTGATAATCACAACTATAATTAAAGGATCCGTGATGATATCGCGACTATGAGAGGCAAACCCATGATGGGCGAGAAAAATGAATAAAAAATAAGAAATCTTCAAGACCAGACAAAAATCAATGTCCTCAAGTAATCACCAGTAAGTGAAAATAGTTACAGAAAACTAAACAAGCTAGAACACTGATGGTTGGTCAAACTCATCACAAATTCAAGGTGAAGGACCGAATGGAATAGCTTCCCCAGTGGAGTAACCATTTGTTTGTCTAGGTAAATCCTCTCTGCGAACAAAGACAATACCTCTATCCCAATGAGTGGGACTAGCAACCTATGTGAAAATCTACTAGACACTTTCCTAAGTTACAATTGAAATGAGAGATGAAGAATATGGCCTACCTTATTCTAATTCTATCACGTTCTCCTTCGTTGAAGACCTTGAATCACCTGCATCACAAGCTCGTTCTTACTGTTCACAACATTTATGCACATGCACAAGGGATTAAGACACAAAAAGGCATGGAAATAAAAATATCATATTCAAAAGTAACCTACTTAACAGATCAAGGAGTGTTAAGCCAAATTATAGATGAGCATACACATTTATGTAAAATGATCCAGCAGTTGTATATTAATAGAATAAAGGAGGAAGCATACAACCAAGACTTGATGTCAATAGGCACTCCTTGAATGAATGTCCAATTCCAATCGAAGCTCTCCAAACACTCCTTCTCCAAGCCAAATGAGTAGCATATAGGCACAATCTTAGCATAAGGGTGAAAATAGACAAAGACTAAACATTTGGGAATGGGAGAGGATGAATATATAGGTAGGGAAAGGGAGTTAGAATCTCTCCAAAGATAGGAGTAGGCCCTCACCTCAAGGAGGTAGCTCATAGGGATAATACCAAGAGGCCAAGTTGGGAGAACTCGACCTCATCTATGCTAAACAACCTCCAGCTCACCGCTCTGGAAGATTCTAGATCACGAAGCTTCTCATCCTCTTTGGGAAAATTTCCTTTTTGGGATCATCGTAGGTATACAAGTAAACAGAGCGATGCCATTGCAGGTTGAGTATAATGCAACAGGTGACCATCGCGGTTTTTAGTCTCATAAGAGCAATGATTCTCAAATTAGGGTTTTACAACTATTTCCTTCAGGGGAAGCTTAAGGCATTTTCCAATCAATGTCTTAGGGAGGATCTGAGCTGCATATATCAATGAGTACACTACATGATGGTCATGTTTCAGGCACTTCAAGGTATGTCACAGGGAAGTGCAGGAGGTGTGACAAAATATTGTGTAACAGGGCCTTACACCATCACAAAGGCTATGGAATATAAATATTTTGAGCTCAGCATTCCCCCATTCCTTGGTATACACCCAATATTCAATGTGGACCACCTTCAGACACACTTTCCACCATTACTAGACAAGTCAGACATTGTATAATAACTCACACCAATTGAGCTAAACCTATAATTCATGGAACATGCCACAATTAATCAGATCATGGACATGCATATCAAGAAAAATTTCCAGAAGAAGATCCAACTATGTCAGTTTTTCGAAGCTAGCCAACTCCAGCACCAAGGAAAGTGGCTCACCAGGGACCAAGTTCAGCATAAGTTTCCCCATCTCATGGAGGCAATCAACGCAATGGGGACCATTAATTCCTGAGGAGGAAATAATGATCTAGGTGGATATTGGTGGCCACTCACCTATTCCACTTGGACCCCGGCTATTGCTTCTTTCAATTTCCTTAATTGTAAAACAATTTACTATTTTTGGCAGTTTTTCGAGTGTTGAACTTCCAGAGCCATTTTGAGGCCCTAAAGGATTCTTTTTTAAATTTCAAAGAAATATGGTGTTATTTTCCAATGACATCTCGGTGTGGAAATATTAACAAAACACCCTGGGGCATATTATAAAAAACAACGCGAGGACGTTTTTAAATTCTAAAAAAATAGCAATGCTATAGTAGTAACAGAGCACCGATGTGGTACTTATAGAGGAATGCCCCAGGTCGTCTCATGAAAAGCACCGTGATATTTTTTAGTTGAAAACAATGTGGTGCTTTTGGATATATACCACACCGGTGTGTTTGGAGAAACACATTGGCAGAGGGTTAAATAAGAAAACCCTCCTGACCATAACTTTCTTTCTTACAACCTCAACTATGAGAGAGCTCTGAAGCACTGGTGCCACTCTTTCTACATGCAAGTGCCCGGACGTCGGTGCTTCTCTTGCTTACTGCCCTTCTATACCGTACTCACTGTTTTATTTTTCAATTTTCTCAAACTGTCCTAAAATTTGTTTTTCTCCATTACATGTCCACAATTCCTCCCCAATGACAAAATGTCTTAGTAATGTCTACCTTTCTCTGTAATTTAAGCTTTTAGCAGATTTGAATTGTAAATCAGGTTAAATTTACCATTGTATTTCAATTATTTTTTTCATCGCACGGTGCGTTCGATACATCTGACTCACAAGATAATGGTGCACTTTGTAAAGTTAAAGGGTGCATCGCTTATTAATGTGTGAACATAACACATTGGTGTTGTTGTGGTGCATTTTGTAAAATAAAACACACTGGGATTGATGCGACAGATTGCACGTCAATGCATCATGCCCGATGTGTTTTAATTTACCAAACTTGATATTTAAAAATATAGCCATAGCTCAGTGCATTTTTGCCTCACACCAATAGCGGTGTGCCCTGTAAATTTATAGGGTGCACCACATATCAATGTGTGAACATAACACACTGCGATTATTGCGGTGTGTTTTGTAAAATAAAATGCACTAGGATTGATGCGAAAAATTGTATGTCGGTGTGTCACGCCCAGTGCATTTTAATTTACAAAAATAATGACAAATTTAATATTTATAAATATAGCCATAGCTTGGTGCATTCAATAAAATGAACGTTCTGTACCGGTGCGAAAAATGTTATCTGTGTGCACTGGTGCACAAGTTCTTCGCACTGCTGTCAAAAGTTAAAATTGTGAACCAATAGTAGTGCATCTTAGCAGTGATATTGTAGTTTAATGTGCACCAAAGCCAATGCATGACTATGTTTTTTGCACACTAGTAACTTTTTTTTTAATTGAAAGCTATGTTTCCATATTTATACATGCATGTTTCATTTGATGAAAAAAATTGTATTTTATGTATGAGGCTAATGTATTTTATATGTCAATTATGTAGCAGAGACATCAGCAAAGGGAGCAGCAACAGGACTAGGAGCAATAGGCAGACCCATACAATATGATCCGAACATGGCAGATCAGAGAGAGGGAGAGAGATTTATACCCTCGCACTATTACTACAGTGACCTGAGCACTCTTGAGAAATGTAGGCCTCCTCAAGTACTATGAGGATTCTACATCCCTTAAGGTGCACTCAGTCTTTTTGGCACATCTAGTCTGCCCATGGAATGTCTAACAGCAGGCTTTCTATGTTAGTCCTGGGGTGTGGTATAGGCTCACTAAGGAGGACATGTACTTTATCACTAGCCTATCTAGGATAAAGGAGGATTTCCCCAGTTCCCTGATGTCCCCCATGGGGTTGCAGCTGAGACTCAACTTCCATGCACTCTGAGATATGTTAGTTCTCATGCGGTCCATCCATTAGCTTTTCAGGTCTATGGTGGACAACTACATATTTCTTCTTTTGTTGCTAAGGATGTTAGGAACCTCTCATTATTAATCACCACCATTGCACACTCTAGTACTAATGGGAAACACATTAGTTTTACTCTTTTGTATTATGTTGATTCTTTGACTCAGATGCCACATTGCATAAGATGATCTACCATTTTTTTGAGGCAGTTTTGCATGGCTTTAGATAGATGTCGTGCATTGAGACATGGGGGGGATACCTTCCCTTTCGCTTCCAATATTTTTTGTTTATTTTTTGAGGGGTTTATAGATATGAGGCCTACATTTGTTTGTCGCCATCCTAGGCTAGTCACTAAGGTCTAGATGCACATGTGGGGGTAGATGATGCCCAAGAGGGGCCTACCAGAGTTTCTGGTCGGGATTTCTCGCGAGGCACTGGTGCTATTGGCCAATGAGGATGACCATGCATTTTTCATGTTGGCGTTTCCATATGCAGGGATTGATTGGAGAGGGTGCCCCAACATATTCTTCATAGCGACTGAACTTCCAGATGATAGAGGTAATATTAGTGTTTTCTTTAAACTAATAATCTAGTTTCATTTTCTCGTTGTAATGAATTATAATAAAATTTATTCTAGCATGGTATATAACTTATTTTATTAAATTGTTTAATGAAATTATCTAATTGTTTATCGATACTATATAATTTGTATATATCGACATATTCGATGGGGATGTGCCTCCTCCCCCACTAGATGTCGAAGGAGATGAAAATCTGGGCGAGCCACATCCTCAGGGGGCATGGGCATCTGGGGTCGTAGGCCTGATCTATGAGTTCATATGGACTACTGCGATAGATTAACCAGAGCTTTGATTGATGCGATAGTCCACCTTGTGAGGTCTCAAGATATCATCGCGAATCCTAGTTTCATGGGTCTCTACAAGGTCTGTCCACGCAAGATGATGTCTCTTATGCGGCATATCATCGGAGCTAGTAGGGTATTGCCAACAATGAGGGATGCATACCAACATCATGTAGCAGAAAATACATGGGATCAGGGTGGTGATGATGATGATCAAGGTGATGAGGGTGGTGATAATGATGCTTCTTGTAGTACCACCCCATCAGATCATGGTCATTAAGGTATTGATGATCCTTCTTGATCTGAAATGGAGCAGATTAGTAATGTTGTGCTAATTACGCATTCAGAATTAAACCCAAGATGCTTATCATTTTCTTTTCAAGTGCTTAAGGGTTCAAGACTTTTGCTTAATTAACAGATTTTCATGAGATTTTCTTATGTAAATGTTATGAACAATTTAACATAAAAGCATATGCTGAACAACAGCAATATAAAAACAATGAACATCTTAATATAACACACAACAAGCACATGATAAAGGAGTTCACCCCTCCTAGGCTACGTCTCCTTGGTCCAGCTTCCAATGGCTTGTACCTCTCTATTATGCTCAAATTACATTAAAATTGTGTTTACAATGCCCAGATGCCTCTGAAACCTATCTCAATGAGTTCAGAATACTAAAAGATGGATATCTAGCCTCTTTTTTCATCCCATTTGGATAAGAACTAAAGAATTTATGACTTCTCCTATTTTCTCCACTAATTGTTCCACAAATTGCTCTAAAACTGGCAGAAAACTACATTTCCGCTCCAAAATTCATTAAGGAAGCGAAAATTTCACCACACCATGGGCCATATCCTGTCGGCCATATCGCAATCGCAATCGGCTAAGCTGCGAGCTCTTAACACTACAAAATGTTGTGATGCGGGGTTACAGACCCAACGGGATATTAAACTAGAACTTATAAAACTCCCGCGTTCAAAATCCTTCACTCATCTCAATCGGTAGTTCAACGACGAAGGTTTTGTTACACGGAAACACTACGATTGCAAACCCGCTAGGACTTTAAACTGTGAAATATAAACATACATCACGTACAGGATCTATCACCTTCAAAAATCACCTGCGCCAGGGTCGATTCCTGTTGCTATGATTACGATATGTGATTGCATCGCATCGCAAACCTTTTAAATACCTGTTCTGTTCTCCCCTTCACCATTTGCGATCTGCAATTGCGATTAAATCACATCGCAACCTGAACCTGTCAGGGGTCAATTTGTAACACCGAAACACTTACCGCTATGATATACAATTTGTGAGGGCCAATGGAGGGCTTCCACTTGGTGCCTCCTTATTCATTGAAGACTTGCCACATCATCCTAATCCTGCCATTTAGGTAAGTCAAACCTGAAATTTGACTTGCTCTAACTTTTGCATACGAACTCAGATTTGAGTGTCTTTAACACTGTTGGATTCAGAATGACAGGCGCTTCAACCTAAAGCTGAGTTTGATAAGATTCTATCGCTTTTTTTTAGCATAATTCTGAGCACCTTATCACTTCTAGTAATACATCTCCTCATCAATCACCTGATGATGAGATGCCAGAGCTAGTGGATGTGCCTCATGTTTCTCTTAATAGATTAGTAGACCAGCCACCTCCCCCTCCACCTCATAGTTTGCTAGACCGTGTTGAGGGCACAAACGTAGTTGACCATCCATCATCTTCTATCCATGCATACCAACAACCTCCTTCTCCACCTCAGCTGAGTTCAACAGACGTTGATCATGCAGTAGTTGACCATCCATCGTCTTCTAATGCAGACCAACCTGGCACTACCTCTGTTTTATCGAATATTTGATTGCACTTATTTGACTTGATGTAGTTATTTGACTTGTTTGTTTGTTTGTGTGTGTGTGTGTGTGTGGTGCATTTTTTTTGTTCATGTTTATGTACTTATTTTATATGTTGATGTCGATGTGTATATTGTTAGGTCATGTTAGATATGTTCATTTAATGTGCTTGCAGATAGATGTGTATGTGAATATAATAGTTGTTTGACATGAGATTTATATTAATTTGAGGATGTGTGTGGTGATGATGTTAGACTAGAATGTTTTTGTTTTGTTAGATGTGATCACGATGATGATGCCATGTTAGATTATTAGATTTTTGTGCTAGCTAATGACGTTTATATGTGCTAGAGGTGTATATAATTAGATTATGGTAGTGAATTTGAATTTGTATCTTAGATGATGTTAATGATTGTTAGATAATTATCATCACGATGTTTATTTTTAAGAAATAATATTTATTATAGATTATGTATTGGTGAACTTAAATCAAACTTTTATATATGAAATTGCATGCAAATCGACTTACTTTAAAAAAAAATGCAAATTTTTATAAATTACAGAGTTTAGTATGGTTAAAAATATGATTGTAAAATTAGGCTGATATAACAGGCCAATATGGATTTAGGCTAGTATAATATATATGTAGTTGACATTGAAATGTTTTATTTATAATTCACGTTCTCCGCATTAAAATGTTAAAATATACCCCCTCATAATATTTTTTCCTGTATGTATATTTTGTAATATATTACATAGCAAATCCATATTAAACATTGAAATGTTTACAAATATCCCTCATATATTGAATTAGAAAGCAATTATTAATGGAATAACACTTCTCTCAACCTTTCTCACTAAAGTGAAAATATAAGAACATTTTCAATTTAAATTACTTTATTTTTCTCTTTATAAAGTATCTATAATATCATAATCATGCTATTTAATATGGACAATGAAATATTTTACTTATGGTTGTCAATAAAATATTTTTTGTTTTAAATATCACATGTAAATGGAAAATAGAATGAATTACACATAATGTAATACCAATAATATTATTTCTTGTGATGTGAAAAAGTTTCATTTCTTTCTTGTAGTAAAAAGTAAATTATATTTGTTTACTCATTACATTTCTTCCTCGCAATAAAAAATAAATTTTTATATTTTTACTTTTTGAATATAGAATTATATAAGATTAAGGTGTAAATTGAAGTATTGTAATTATGGTGGACATTAATTTCTTTTGTTATTACTATTTTTAATTTGTTAATTTAAATTATTATTTTACTATTTTTAAATGTAATGTTACGTGACAACATCTCTCCTATGCTATAGAGTGGCGCAATTAATTTTAGATTTAATATAACTTAAAAATTTATATTTTTATAAAATTTAATTTATTGCTAAAGTTATGAGATTTTCAAGAAATTTAAATTTAATATTTATTGCAACTCTTACCAATTTAAATTAGAAATTTCTCTCTCTAAAGATGAGGATAAAGAAATGTAACATGATAAGGCTTCATGTGAAGTTACTTGTAGTTGGAGATTTCCTCTATTGGAAGTTCTCCCTTAAAGAGGCAAGTGAATTTTTTTCTAGTAATAAAGATATAACAATTTGATGTTATTTTGGTTCTTTATTTGTTACTGTACTAGTTTAAATTTAACTCTTTTTAATAATAAATATGAGTTAAATAATACAAAAATGATAATAAATTAGATTTAAACTTTTGACAAATAATATGCTTAGTTTTAAGTACTGTAAAAAGCTTTCCACTACAAAAATATCCATAATAAAAATGGAAATACTTAGTTTTAAGTACTGTGAAAATGTTTCCACTACAAAAAAAAACATGTAAAAACATTTGTGAATCTTACCAATTATATTATAAAATGTCAACAAGATGAATGAAAAATAATATAATTAGCGAAATACTGACAACAAAAACATACAACAGTACATATCACTCTCCATTGTCATCACCATGATTATCTTCCTTGCTTGGCATGATAACACTATTATTCTAAAAAATATGTTTTGATCTAGGGTCTTGTATTAATACGAAGCACCAATCCCTATCCAACACATCTAGTAAAAAAGCACCCTAGTTGCATTGTTTGTATTAATATGAACCACCAATCCCTATCCAACGCATCTGGTAAAAAAGCACCTTGTTGCATTGTTTTGGGAAAACATAAGACTCCCTAGCTTCATGCCACATCTTTTTAGAGTTGATAGATATCAACCCACTATTGAAACCTTCATTTACATTACTCTGATCAAAGATGTCCCACCACTTACGCCTAAAAATAACACATTGGAATGAAGAGAAGTCCACTTGAATGATCTCTTGTATCTTTCCAACATAACCTAATGTCCCCTGCATTAGGTTTTGATCATAGTGGCTAGCACAACTAGATTGGTCGAACTCGACTTCAACTCAACAGTCTTGTGTCATGCATCCATCATTGACATCTTCCATGCGAAAATGATGTCCATATGCCCACATATATGGGAACAAATGAACCTATAAAAAAGTGAAAAAATCATAGTGTATGTGTCTAATAACCCGAACATATAAATATATATATGTCACAATTCAAAGGTGCAATGTGAAGTTAAAACGGTACACAAAGACAATATAATTACCGAATTGTTGCACCCAATCCCTATGTTTAGCGTATCCTCTTCAGCATGTGAGTAACAACCAAATGCGCGATATTTCACTCTGACTTGATCAACAACCCAACTATTATGGCATGTCATTGGCATTTTATCTTTTAAATGATCAGGGTAAGGCAGACTTTTACCATTCAACCATATGAATTCTTTCCTGTCACTATTCCATTTCCTTCAATTTCTGAATTTGTTGATGATCAAATCAAACCAACATGTATATATTTAGTATGTATGATATCAAAAAATGCATTAATATGAAGTTCAATATGAATAGTTATTGTGTAGTAATTTGAAAAATGATAAGCCTACACTTACTCTTTATCACGTGCATCTTTCCATTCGTTTCGAGAAACTCCCCTTCTCTTTTGTCTTCATCCATTTCGCTGTCCAAAATCACCACACCTGGTGTGTTGTCGATCTTCTTGTTGTACTCCCTGGCATAATACAAAGAATCATATGATATATACCCCTCTGCCTGTAGAAATTAATGTGTAGATTCGACACTGCTCATGAAATTTACTAAATCACAAGACTCGAAGCTACTCTATTGATCTGCAGAAGTTAATTCACAATCTAGAACACAAACCATAGACATGCAAAAGGAAACATCACACATACACAAAGATTTATCTAGGGGAAAGCAACTTCTCAACACCCCTTCCTATCTATATTGCATTAATCAGAGAATATAGATGAATACATATGCTTTCTCAAGCCTAAGCACAACCTGCAAGTGTATAGTCTATGCCTCTGCCTAATTGACTGACTCTCACCAACACTTAGCCAATTTTCAAGCCCTCCAAGCTCTTATTTCCTTGTGTTGTTCCTTGAGGAAATTAGCCCCTATTATTTAGGAAATTCCCTCAATTGGATTGCACAATTCCTCTAGGTCCTTCCTATAACTGCATGCACCACCTGTACACATGGGAATAGTCTACAACTGATAGTACATTGCCTTGGAATCTCCATCTCAACTGGGTAACTCGAATTCTCTACATGCAAAAATTATTTTGGGTTGATTAATCAGTTAATTGGTTGATCACTGAGTGTGGTTGAAGTTCCACTTCCACAACTTAACCTCCACTAGTTCCTCTGATAATTAGAACTAGTTTAAGTGACAATAACTCAATTTAACTGAAATAAATTGCTACAAATTATCAATTAATCATTTTGAACCAAACTCAAGCTTCCCCAACTTAAATTCGTTGCATTAACTGAGTGATAAGTTCCATGTCACATCAGTTAACTGCCTCCAAGATTTTTGATGAAATACAAATTCGAATTTTCTCTAGTTTGACCAAGGCAAGGTTAAATTGAGATTTTCTTGCTACATTTCAACACTGCCATAGACCCCTCATGTTTTTCCCTTTATCAAACAAAACCTTTCAATTTCTTCATGTACCTCTCTAAGAAGAACATCCAACAACAAGAAATGACCTCATCTAATTCAACCTCATCTACTAAGTGAATTAGAAGATGAACCTTCAAGTCCATGAAACTTGTCAGCAACTCCTTCTCAAACATACAAAAAATATTAGCTATCTCTTGATGCCACCGTGGAATGTTAGCCATATGAATATTCTTTGATGTGATCCAACATACAAATGCAGATAATTTAGATATGGCACATCATAGGTCTTGGGGGAAGTCATTGTTCACACACCCACACGCAAGCAGAGGATAATGGAATTGCACAGTAAATAGTACATTATGCAAAAATTAGTTATAAAATATCCCATTACATAAAAATAAAATAAAAAATAAAATCATGCTTTTGACATACATACTCTTAGAAGGTTCAAATGGTTATGTGATTTCAACCCTGACAAATGATATTCCAGAGTGAAGCAACATCATAGTAAAGACCCATATAAACAAAGCACCCTCACACTCATTACTACTTCCTTTTCCAAAGAAATATTGTATTTCTTTAAAATCCATGGGACATCACCTTCTTTGAAATACCAAGAGGGACCAACCTCTCCTCTAGTTTCTTGTCTTGGCCAATGTTTCTTTTTAGTTTTTGAATAAATAAGATCTCTCCTAACAACCAATGTGTCACTTTATTTCGATGATATGTGCCTCCATAAAGAAAATGAAACAAACACACACAGACATATATATATATATATATATATATATATATATATATATATATAGATATATGCATGGGATATAGTAAGTGGGCAATATTAAGATGCTCCCAATATGGGAACTCATAAAAGACAGATTTCATTTTCATCCCAATGGGAAATTTCTCAACATAGGTGTCAAATAATTATGGATCATCGAACATAGGCTCCCCATTTTAATCGAACATTTCTGCAAACTCCTTCTCCTTCTCTCTCTCATATGCTCTAAGCCATTCAACTAGTGTCATTATTGCAGGCCTTTAGGTTCTCTCTGGTTTACCATTGAAAGTAGATGTTTCTCTTCTATAAGGGTGTTCTTCTGGGAGGAATACCCTAGAGCAATCATACACTGGCTTTCATAGGTGGTCAGACCACCTAGCCTTCAGAGAAGGTCCATAACATTTACATCCATGATACCCTTTTGTTACAAGACCTGCAAAATTATTGTATACAAATACACATGTTAGCGACCATGAAGATCTAAACAATTGCAGTGAATTAAATTAATATGTGAAACAATATTTTTACTAAACATATCAATAAGAATTTAATTTACCAGAGCAAACTCCTAAGCCTGGATAATCATGTATGGCATAAGCACATATGCCATACAATGTAAAAATCCTCTCTATTGTGATGGCTCTTGATACATCGTACACATGTATCCCTTCCCATTATTCCTTCAATTCATCTACCAATGGTTGTAAGTAGATATCCATATTCTTCACTTTTTTTCTACTAGGGACTATGAGACACAACATAATATGTTCATTCTTCATGTACAACCATGATGGGATATTGTTATTGATAACTACTACAGGACAAACAAAATAGTTGTTGTTTTGGAGGGAATATGGGTTGATTCCATTTGTGGCTATGCCGAGTTGTAGACTTCGTACTTCATCCTTGAATATTTCAAGCCACGTATCCTCTATATGCTTCATGTCTATTGAATCTGTTAGGATTCATATAACTCTTGACTAAATTTTGTGTGAGGCATGCCATCCCTGCAACATAGTTAATTCTTTACAATGAAAGAGTCTTTGAATCCTTGGGATTATAGGCATGTGCCTCAATATCTTATGAGGAGGACCATGTGATTTACTCATTTTTTTAAAATTACGGTACCTGTCATGCCCACATTTCAGGCATATCTCTTTGTCTGCATATTCTCCTCTATATAGAATACAATCATTCAGACATGCATGATATGATATGTACTCAACACCCAACATTTTCAACAAAAAACATTCTTCCTCTTCGTGGCTACCCGACAAGACATTATCACTCAAAATATCCTTATCTTTGAAGATTTTGCAGTTGGTGGAGAATATAATTGTACGAGTTCAATATTTAACATTCATAAAATCAACCATTTTTAAATTTGATTATGTGACAAAATATAAGGAACTTGATCGATCGTGCATGAAGTCAATTACCTCAATATTTTCGAGAAACATGCATTCGACATGCAAAAATTTGCTTTCACATTGTATAGAAACATCATTGTCCCCAGTTGAGTAGACTTTGACTTCCCATCAGGTTCAAAGAAAGGGGTGGTGGAAGCAAATTTCAGACTTTCAAAGAAGGTATCAGTGATATGAGCATCATCCCCTAGCTCACCATTCTAGAATGCATCTAACAACATTGCCTCCATGATAATCATATTTCATAAGTAATCATCCATACCAACCTCCATTTGATTTCCTCCTGCATTACCAACTTGTGATGAAGAACTACTATTGTTGTATTCATTCCTAATTGGTGAATTTGGACATAGTGGGAATTGAATAGGTGGTTGATTCAACCATTCTTTGTATGCTTCCTCTCTGATTCTTGCTCTTAATGCAACCTTCTCTCGATTTTACATTGTAGTGGGGTGCTCTGGAAGATGGTAGGTGGGTTTCTCATCATCACTAGAATCCTAATTTCAAAAAATATTGAACGTCATTAGTACAATATCAATGATATTAGTAAGCATGTCAATGCAATTGATTTTTTGAAATTACATTATACCAAACAATTATTACCATCATTGATCCAGGATTTCAGCTGAAAGATGTCATGTTTCAATTGGCAGGGTGAAGAGGTTGTCCATTTTCATCTACCAACTGCTTGTGATATGTTTCTCCTGATAAGAGCTTTCGACGTTTTTGAAAATAATATGGAGTAATATTTTATGCATTTAAACTCGGATCTGAATCAAGTTCCTGCAAATTTGGATACATTTTTATTCAAATTGACATGGATTAAAAGGAAAATCAATTAGCTAATCAAAATATAAATAAAATATGAACATATTGGAGATGGAACGGGAGAACTCTGTGAAGGACTTTGGTCAGTAATATGGAACAAGATGGAATTTGAAGAGTTTTCCATTTACAGATATCATTGAGATTTTCTCCCTGCATTTGAGAAAAACCATAAATAAAAATTTGTGTGCATATCGAAAATTAATGTCGACAACCATATAACCACAATCTAAATTTCAATATAGTTGTTAAACCATTTTTCAAAAATAAGGTGACTTTATGCAGAAAATGTATACTATGAATTATTGTAATTCATTTAGATGCATTCTAAAGGATAATTTGAGATTAATCTTCCATTTTATGTGAAATTAGTTTAAATATATTTTAAAACAAACCGGTGCGCTTATCAGAACAAAGTGTATCGATGTGTTTAAAACATTAACAACATCGGGATGTTAAACTAATACCCGCAATGGTTTTCGACATTCCGAAAAAAAATATGTTATCATATTAGTGCTCTTCTACAAAAATGCATTAATGTGTTTAAAAAAGAAAACACCACTACGCACCTGTTTCCCAATTTTAAAAAATAAAAACGAATTCAACCAACTCGATGCTCTTATAACAAGTAGAGCAGTGATGTTTTTAAATAGAAACTACTCCATTACATTAAAAATATTAATCATATCGTTTCGAGATTTCGAAAATAACAAAAAATTGTATCATGACAGTGTGTTGAAAAACTTTGCTGCGTCGACAATGTCGATGTGCGCTTTTTATATATGCACTAGTGCAATTGAGTATCGAATGCATCGATGTGTGGAGAAATTGGAAAAAAAAATGTGATTTTTCTTTTCTTCTTTTAAAATTCAAAAACGAGCGACAATTGATTTTTCGAAATCTAATTTCATAAAGTGTTTTAAATAGTAAAAATTTATTCACCATTTCATCATTTTACCCAAAATTTCAAGTGAGTGATTTGCAAGAGAGACATATCAGCAGCATTGTGCAACAACATAATACTTTGGAACTGCAAAACTATTTAGAAGTCCGAAGTTGAAAGGTATGGTGGTTCAGTAAAAAACTTGCATAGCAAAAGTTTTAAAATTTATTTTTTATTTTACTAATAATTTTTTTTACAATTTATGTTAGGGTTTAATTAAAAGAGAGATCATTTGCAAGAGATACATACTGAGAGCACTGTGGAGTTGCAAAATATTTTGGATCTGTTAAAATATCATAAATTGAAAGGTATGGTGATTCACTCAAAACCCTAGATAGCAAAAATCTTAAATTTTATTGTTAAAATATTTTACAATTTTTGTTAGATTTATTCATAATTCAGGAAAATAATAATAATAATAATAATAATAAATAAATAAATAATAATAATAAAAATAATTAAAAAATTAAAATAAATAGATAAATAAATAAATAAATAATAAAAAATAAAAATAAAATAAATGAATAAAAATAAATAAAATAATAATAAAAATTAATTAATTAATTAATTAAAATAAATTACAAATTACAAATTAAAAAATAAATAAATAATAATTAATTAATTAATTAAAAATTAAAATAAATAAATAAAAATTGAAAACCCTGTTTAATAAAAAAATTACTATGATTTTACTAGTAAATTTTTTTACGATCTTCTTTCCTATTTAAATTTAATTACAATTTAGACAAAAAAGAAAAAATAAATCAATATTTATCTTAAACCATTGTTTCTTCCTACAAAATTTCACTTTAGGGTTTAACTTCATCTACCACTTCACAATTAGGGTTTTTCAATTTAGGGATTTTAGATTTAATGGGTTTGTGTACTTACTATATATAGGACATTTGACATGTAAAGTAGATGAATCAATTATTGAATTAGATCCAAACACTATCATTCGTCTCTGTTTTTTTTTAAATGATTATATGTTTCATGGTGTGCCCTCTACAATATGACACATCGGTGCTCCCTATGTAATACAATGCACCAACATATTAGAATACTCTTGATTCTGTCTAGTTTTTCAATCATTGCTCCTGTTGTAATATAATACACCTGCACACCTCTTCCAAATAGTATTGTTAAATCATTTCAGTGTGTTTATCCTTACAAATCGAATTAAGTAATTTAAAATTATTTTTAAAATTTAATTTTCCATGACAGTGTGCTTGAACAATTAAATGCCTGGTATGTTTAATGTTCTAAACGCACCGGTTACCAGAGCTTTTTTAGATGAAAATTATTTGATTTATTTGTAAAATATATTTAATGACTTCTATATTGAATGCTACATGTTGTATATTGATAAAAAAAATGTCTCAGAAGGTCTCAAGTATCAAAAATATTGATTGACATAGTGATAGCACAACAAAAAAAGTAGAGAAGACAAGTTCTTTGTAAATTCTTTACAAACTTAATATTTTTGAGCTATATGTAAGTTTAACTAATATGTATTGGTTGGTGTGTGTCATGTAGAACCACAAAATGAACAAGGTGGATGATATCATTTCTAAGCTAAGTGCAGAAGAACATAAAATCTTGATAAAAAAATTGCAGGATGATGAATCAGGTGAATGAAAAAATACTATTCAATCTGAGTTTTTTTTTTGAATTTTCATTAAAATATACTTAAGAATATTAGATAACATATTTCAAACAATCTATTAATTCATATATGTTTAATGTTCTACATGTATCAACAATGAAGGAAAAGATCAATGTCCTTCTAAGAAAAGAAAAATTATAGAACATGTAAATGACGATGAATTGGTCCTTAGCTCATCTGGAATGGTGCTGGAGGTTAATGAAAAGAGGAAAAATATTTACAAAACTATGAGAGATCTAGTGGAACAAACATATAGATGTATTTTCCACTTAAAATACAAAAATCAATCCATTGATTTTAAGAACCAAATTATATCTAAACTACAGGAAGTGTTTCCAGAGCAATGGTCAATGAGACATGTCAGACTTGCAATAACAAAAACATACAACAACAAAAAAGAATCATTCAAAAGGTAATATTCCTAATTGTATAAAATGATTTTCTAGAATTATATGTATATATTACTATAGATCACTAATTTATTAATATCGATTTTGTTATATTTAGTTTTCATATATCATTATAAAAATAGTTTATTACATTTTTCAAGAAGATTATGAAAATCCCAAATGATTAATGTGCTAATGTGTGAAACATGTCAATAGGAATGTCCGAAAAAATAGATAAAGAGATGGTCAAAGAAATGGACATAATTGCATCACAGGATCCATCTCAATAACAACGTGCTTCAAATGTATGTAATCATGATTGAATTTGTACATATAAAAAAATAATTTGACATTAAATATTATTTTTCAATTATTTTCTTGCACAAAAGAAAACAAGTTGGAACTCATTCAACACATAAAACAGGACGACAAGGGAGAGAGGATTGATTTCAAAGTTTGTCAATAATTGTTAATATTTCCTTATAACAACTCAAGGTTTCATTTTTGTATATTTTAAGTGTTTTTACAAAAACTATCCTTGAATATCTTCAAATAGGTGCTAACATACAAAGAGGAGCCATCAGAATAATTGATTAACATTTGGTTAAAAACCAGTTGTGAGTATATGTTGGCATATAAAAAATTAATTGTGGAATTTGTAAGTTTCTATTTTGTTTTACTTCTCTAATTTTATACTTAATAGAACAAAAAAACCCTTTATATTAAATATATGATTTATTATGGGGTATAAAACTTGAAAAAAACAAAGTATGGAACCACACCAACAAAAGAGTTGATGAAACAAGACATGAGATTTGATTTTGAAAGAATGTTTATAATTCACGAGTTACTTCTTGCTATGGTACATTGCTTTTTGATTTACAATGATGTAAATTATTTATTTCAATTTTTATTATTCTCACCAATGTAGATACACTCATTACACTTTATTTTTATGTTTGTATATGGAACTACAAAATCAAAAAGACGAAAACAATCGATGCCATCAACAAAACATTCCTCCAAATAACCCAAGTCATGGAAGTAACTTGAGCACTGACAACAATTCCAGTGAAGAATGATGATCGATTTGGATATCAATGAAACCTGTTGTATTTTTTGAAATATTGTGTGTGAAAATCAAACATTTTATCTAATGTAATGGACATAATGTCCCAATTCAAAGACAAGGGGTTACCAATAATAATCCCATTTTTTATGACAAAGAGCCTCTTATTGATATATAATAAAATACATGTTAATTTATTCTATTGTGATATCCAATATCATTGTGAAATGTTACACCACTAATTAAATATATGGATGATTAAATATTATAATGAAGAGATGTGAAATCTGATAATATAACAAATTAATCAAAACATCATATACAAATGAACTAATCAAATTTTAATTTATATGAATGTCATTATAAGATATATGTCGATTTTTCAATGAATAACAGATTTACAAAATTACAATAATTGCACTGTCACAAGTTGATCTTTCAAAAAATGAAAAAATATCATTCAAAAAATTGATGTGTCTATAACATATAAAAGCACTGGTGCGTTGTGCTATATAAAATCACTGTGACGACATATTTTTGCATGCCCAGTGCCATTTAAGAAAATGAGAAGATCGATGCGTTTATAGCTTCAAGCAACAGTCTTGTTTGAGATTAACACTCTTGTGCATTGTAATTCTTAACACACCAGGGCTTTCATATGACTAACTTCCTAGTCCTACAAAATATTATTTCCAGTCCAGTGCTTTAAGGAACCTAACAACACAGTTCCTTCTGTATAGGTAATGCATCGGGGCCTTTTTACTAACGATATGCATCAGCACTGCAAGTTCCCCAATATTGCTCCTTAGAAGAATGCTTCGTCTTTCTATATCTCTTAGCACTGGTGCGTTATATATTATGCACCGGTATTCTTTTCATTCAACGCCTTGGTGCTTTTAGTTATGTATGTGGTCTGGTGCATTTATGTATGTAGTGCATTGGTGCTACTTATTCCATTAATCACACCGAAGAAGGAAAAAAAAAAAATTATGCTAGAACCTTTGGTCGCCCAGATTTTTTTATTTGTATTGAAGTTCCATTAAAACCTCCACTATCCCAAATGAATGTTTTAACGGTTGCTTTTTTGACAATTTTTGTCAATTTTATAACATTAAAAACCTCTGTTATAACCTCTATTAGAAGCTCTTTTCCTTGTAGTGTATATATTAGTTCAAACCTCCTCTATTTAGGCCGACATGAAGAATAGGGTAGACCTACTTGGTGGTGGAGAATTTCTTGACTATTTTACATAAAATACTTTTAACATAGTCACCGATCAAACGAGAACTATTACCTCAAAATGAGAACACTAACAAAAAAACCCCAAAAAAATGAAAAAACAGACTGAAAATGAATAGCGTTGATGCTGGAATAATTTTTATTTTTCGGGTACAATTTTTTAAAAATAGTAGTAAAAACAATTTTTTTTGTGCAAAAACACTCTGAAAACGAAAAGTGTTAATGCTGGAATAACGTCTTTTTTTTCGGGGTAAATTTTCAACATTTTTTAATAATGATTAAAAATAAAATATCATGACTCCAAAAAACTTTAAATTTCCAACGATTTTCAGGCATGGCATTAAAGATAAAATATCACACCAAATATCATGACTTGGGAATACTGCTCCTTCGCGCGCGCATAGCTCTGGTGTGACCTGACTCTCTGCCTGCTTCGCCATGGCCCCAGGAGGGGGCCCCAAGGCCCCTCCTCCTTCGCCTTCTCCACAATAGATCCTTGTGTTTAGGAAGCTGATCGACTCTAGCAGTAAACGCAGAGCAAGGGAAACTCAACGCAAGTTTGTAAAGAAACTTGACAACATCCCCATAGTCGCCCTGCCCACTAAATATTCTTGCAGATTTGCTATGAACTTAGCTGAAAGAGGGTTCATCAGTTAATTTACAGGCCTATGGCCTTCCCCCAAGGCTGTCGAGGCGTGGGTACAGAGGAACTGGAGACCATTAGTCAAGGAAGGCATAAGAAGTTTTCTAGTTGGTAAGGGCTTTTTTGTCTTTGTTTTTTATTCGATAGAAGACATAAATCTCATTTTTAGGAATGGACCATATTTCATGGGCCCTTAGGGCCTGTATTTAAACTCATGGTCACCAAACTTCAATCCGACACAAGATGTTCTATCAGCAGTTCTAGTGTGGGTGCGCCTCCCACATTTACCACTGCACTGATGGAACCTGAAGTCACTAGAATCGATTGGCAACACCCTGGAAAAATACATAAACCAAGAAAAGAGAAAGGATTAGTACTCATGTGCAAGAATATGTGTCGAAGTCGACTTGGAAATAGGGTTACCTAAAGCCATAAAGTTAACAATAGCATACTAGTCTTATATTCAAGAGTTAGACTACGAGCATCTTCCATTCAAATGCAGACATTGCCATGACTATGGTCATTTCGCAAGATACTCCCAAAATAAATGCGGAGGAAGACCTAGAGAAGTCGAAAGGAGAAAAATGGACCCAGGTACAAAAAGCAGTCCCGGCTAAGGCAAGTAACAGAAATAAAGGGAAAGAGGTACCATCGAAGTCTGGTGCTCCCTTAACAAGAATGGTACAAGTAGAAGGAAGAGGAGAATAGCCAAGGACAACAGCTTCAATAAACCCATTCAAAACCCTCAACACATCAATAGAAATTCCAGAATCAATGATAGAGGAGATTGAACACCAATTTCCTCCACCTGCAATAGAAAAGGATAACGTAGAAGTAACCCATCTTGACTCCCCGGCAGGAACCTCCTCCTCACCTACCTATGCAGAAATGACAAGGAAAAAACCTCCGGAAACCTCTGGGTCATCGGAAGATGAGACATTCGAGAGACCCTCGAAAAGAGTTGGGAGGAAATCTCGTAAGGAAGCCAGGGAAGAAGAAGCGGAGAGGCAAAAAATGCAAGGCAGTTAATCCCCCATTGAAATGTCCATCGGGAGAAACACCAGAGCAAGGTCCCCTAAGGGGGGCCCAACCCACTCCACTCCCGTTAAATAATGAGATTAGTCTCTTAGAATTGTAGAGGCTTGGGGAACCCTGCGAAGGCTGAAGCAATTAAAGACCTTCTGAAAATAGAAACTCCCGAGATCCTCATGCTCCAAGAGACTAAGATTAAAGGGGAAACCCTTCTTGAGATCAGCAAATTAAAATGGAAAAAAAATGCAGGAAAGGCCATTAGTGCAAGAGGTTCCTCTGGTGGCCTAGCAACATTGTGGTCACTGGACAAGTTTTAGTTAGAAAGTTCCTTTGTGACCCAACACTGGAATTACACCGAACTCCAACACCTCTCTAGTAAGCTCACCATCTCTGTCTTCAGCCTTTATGTTCCAGTCCTCCTTACCGAGAAGAAAGAATGTTGGCATACCTTGTCTGATTTCTTAGACATTTACTCCCCTCATAATATAATAGTGGTTGGAGATCTTAACCTCATCTTTGATCCAAAAGAAAAGAGAGGTGGCAATAGTGGTAGGGACCAAATGGTTCCATTTGTAAAGGAGCTAATACTTCATTGGGATCTTCTTGACTTCAAACCTACGAAAGGTCTTTACACTTGGACAATTAATAGAGTTGGGGCAGATCACATCTCTTCTCGCCTAGATCAATTCCTAGCACAAAGCTCTTTGTTGCTAGAAAAAAGGCTGATCTCCTCGAAAATTCTCCCAAAGTTGGCCTCAGACCACAAACCTATCCTCTTACAGCTAGAAGAGGAAGAAAATTTGGGCCCTATCCCTTTTAGATTCAACCTGCTTTGGTCAGGGAAAGAAGGGTTCATGGAAATTGTTCTGGGGGCATGGTCCACACCTATGACAGGATCTCCCAGCTTCGTGTGGGAGCAGAAACTGAAAGCAACCAAGAGAGCTTTGAAAAAATGGATTAAAAAACCCTCAAAATCTCCTACCAGCAACAGAAAGGAGACAGTTCAACTTTTATCAGATCTGCAAATGGATTTGGAAAGTAAGGAGATCTCTTCTTCAGATTTAGAAAAAGAACAAGCTACCCAAATCAAATCATTCCACGCTTTTCGCCAAGAAGAAGAGTTTTGGAGGCTTAAGTCTCGTAGCTTGTGGCTAAAAGCTGGAGACCGAAACACCTCATTCTTCCACAGGCAATATAGAGCTCGTCTATCCCAAAATCATATCTCTGAAATCACTTCTTCAGATGGGATTGTTCTCAAAGGTCAAGAACAGCTTAAAGAGGCAGCAGAAGATCATTTTCAGAATCTTTATAAAGAGGGTGGGAATGGCTGTGAAGAAGTCATCTCTGACTTTCTCTCTCATATTCCATCTTTGGTAAGCAAGGAGGACAACACTGGTCTCTTGAAACCTTTCTCTGAGGAAGAAATCTGCAAAGTAATTTGGTCCATGGAGCCAGACAAGGCACCAGGACCAGATGGCTTCTCAATTCATTTTTATAGAATCTGCTGGGAAATAATAAAAATTGATTTACTGAGGATGATTAAATATTTTCACCAAAAAGCTAAAGTGGGAGGCAGTACTAATTCTACCTTTCTTGCATTAATACCAAAAGAAGTGAATCCAGGCACTTTTGACAGGTTTAGGCCAATCTCGCTCTGCAATGCATCATACAAAATCCTGACAAAACTGCTGGAAAACAGAATCAAGCCATTGCTTGGGAAACTCATTTCTCCCACCCAAGGTGGCTTTGTCAAAGGGAGACATATCCTGGACAATGTAATACAGGTGCAAGAAGTCATACACTCTAGTTATCTTTGGCAGGAGCAAGGTATGCTCATAAAGCTAGACATGGCAAACGCATTCGACCGAGTAAATCTTTCTTTCCTGTACAAAGTCCTCCTTTCCTTTGGTTTCATCTCTAACTTTGTCAATTTTATTAAAGCTTGTACTAAAAAGCCATGGATAGCTCCATTAGCTAATGGCAGGCTAGCAAACTATTTTCAAGCCTCGAGGGGAATAAGGCAAGGCTACCCTCTTTCCCCTTTCTTGTACATCCTGATGGCAAACTTGTTAAGTAGAAAACTGACAGCTGAAAATAAAGTAGGGACAGCTCCAGGCATCAGGATGATGAAGGGGCTAGAGCCTCTCAACCATGCCTTATTTGAAGATGATTCTCTTCTTCTGGGTGGAGCCTCCATCAAGATAACCAAAGTCTACAGTGGAATTCTCCAAAAATTTTGCATCATATCAGGAGCTCTTATAAATAAAAGGAAAAGTGCAATATACAAGTGGAATGTGGATCAAAATTCAATCCAGAGAATAGCCCTCTTCTTAGGCTTCTTGGGTTTCGCTTCTTGGGATAAAATCAAATACCTCAGGTTACCAATAACCCTGGGTTGTAACAAATCTTCGTTGTGGACAGATGTAATAAGCAAAATTAAGTCCAAGATTATAGCTTGGGGAGGGAAATGGATCACCAACACTGGCAAACTTATCCTTATTAAATCTGTTTTATCCTCCCTGATAAATCCTCCCTTCCAATTTATCAGGCTTCCTTTCTTCTAGCTCCAAAGAAGATCACGGACTAGATCTCCAAACTGATCAGGGATTTTCTGTGGAGAGGAGGAAGAGGAAATCAAAGAAAATTTCACTTAGTGAATTGGGACACAGTCAAGCGCCCTATCTCTGAAGGAGGCCTGCAGATAAGAGACCCAGGCCTTGCTAATCTGGCTCTAGGAGGCAAAATCCTCTGGACCCTCTTCTCAAACAATAAACACCCTGTCAGTCAGGTTCTAAAGAAAAAATATCTAAATGGCTCCACGCCAAGAAACCTTCATATTGATAACAACATCAAAGGGACAATGATATGGCATCTATGTCGGTGTGGGATTGATTTCTTCCAAAAGCACTTGTATCGTATCCCTGGCAATGGAAAAAACACGATGTTGTGGCAAGATAGTATAATGGGTCAGTCGCCTCTTGGCAATTCTGAAGTAATCAAAGAAGTCAGGAATTGGCTCATGCAACAAGGAATTCTCACCCTGGCAGACATTTCAACATGGGACGACTTTGGAAACTGGAGAGATTGGAATATTCCACGAGCTCTAAAGAAGATGCGCATTCAAAAGACACTCATGGAAGAAGCTTTAACGGGCCTGGCACTAATCCACTTGCATTCGAAGGACAAATGGAGATGGGGAAAGACTGGAATCTACAAGGTAGCGCATGGATTCGCCTCTCTTCAAGCTCACCAAGATTCGATCCACACTGCACCGTTGTGGAAACAGGTCTGGTACCCTCTTGGTCTCCCCAAAATAAACTTCTTCACCTGGGTTTTAATTCATAGGAAAGTGCTAACTAGCGACAATATGAGTAAAAGAGGTATTTACGAGCCACATTGGTGTTCTCTTTGCTACAAAGCCCAGGAAACCATGGAGCACTTGTTCGTGGATTGCTCATTTTCTCAAGAAGTTTGGGATTGCATCCTTCAAGGCCTCAATGTCTCTGCCCCATCGCAAGTCACAATAGTAACCCTCTTCAACACCTAGAGAATGTGATACCCCCACAAGACCCAAAGAAAGATAACATGGAACAAAATCTGGAAAGCATTACCTAAATACATTTGCTGGAAAATATGGCTCACCAAAAATGATCAGATCTTCAACAGCATTCTGAATTCCCCTTTGAAGGTGGCAACAAAAGCAAAAGCACTACTCCTCGAGACTGTGGCCAATCACCCCTTTAAAAATGATAACTCGCTCCTCCCTGAAGAAAAGAAATGGTTGGGAACTTATATATTCCGAGACAGGATAAAGGACACTACTCGCCCCAGTAAAACTCTTGTATGGAGATTATGAGATACAGACACAGATTTTCAAGCTTGGTGGAGGAAACAGGGTAAAACAACAATCTTTTTTTATGGTGCCTCCAAAGGCAATCCAGGGACAACAGGAGCAGGCAGAGTGATCTACTCCCCGGATGGTATCCGAGAAGATAGCTTCAGCTGGGGTCTTGGACAGAGAACCAACAACCAGGCATAAATCCTTGGGCTGCTAAAAACCTGTCAAATAGCACGTGAAAAAGGCAATAAGGAAATACAAGTCTTCGGGGATTCAGAAATTCTGATAAAGATATTAAATTCGGAGGACCACTTCAGCAATCTGACGCTTAACAAGACACTTCAAAGGTTGTGATACGTGCTTCAAGATTTATCCTCCTACCTTCTTTTCCATATCTTACGTGGTTCAAATAAGGAAGCAGACGCAAAAGAAAACCTAGCATGCCTCCTGCCTCAAGGAGCATTTAGCAAGAATGATGAAGAAACTACATGGATCCTGATCCCATAATTTAGAGTATATCTACACCTTTGTAAGGAAAATGATAGCGGCAACTAAAAGTACTTCTGAATATTGTAATGATGGTTGTTTTGGTTTCGGCCCAACCTGTTTTTAAATAATTAATATAACCATATATATATATATATATATATATATATATATATATATATATATATATATATATCACACCTTTGAAAAGTCTTAAAATTCCAACAATTTTTAGGCATGGTGTTAAAGAGAAAATACTTATAATTGTTTTCAACCATAGCATTAAAGATAAAATATCATGACTTAGAGAAACATTAAATCTTGACAAATTTTCAACCATGGAATTAAAGCCAAAGATTATGACTACAAAAAAAACTTAAGTTTTCAAAATATTTCAAGCATAGCATTATGGAATAAAGTTATGACTAAAAAATCTTAAAAAATCAACACATGAATGAAAAAGTGATTATACCAAGAGTAATTTGTTTTTTAAATGCTAAATGTATTACGATTTTAAAATCTTACCCTAAGACAACTTGATACATTGCATCAAAAATTTAAAAATCAACTATCAAATTGACACGTAGTGGAGATGAAATCGACCCATTGTAATGAAAACTTAAAGACCAACCATGAAATTGGCACATTGTGGGGGCAGATTCAACTCATTATAACGAAAATTTTAAAATCAACTATCAAATTGCACATAATGGGACAGAGTTGATAGACGAGCATCGACACAGACCCTGCAAACAATAATAATAAAATCAAAATCAAAATAATAAATAAATAAAAATGAAAAATACAAAAGAAAACAAAAATTCAAATATTGAGAAAAGAAAACACAAAGAAATTAAAAAATAATAACAAATAATAAAACATAAAAATTAAATTAAAAACATGACAAAAAAATCAAATATAAAAAAAATGAAAAAAATTATTATAAAATGTAAAAAAATCAAAATTAACTCGTAAAAAAAATGCGGAAAATATTTCAAAAATAGACATAATTTAAGAAAATAAATAAACAAAAAGCAAAAAATCAAAAACAATTTTTTAAGTTAAAAGAATAAAATAAAATAAAAACAAATAATAAAAAATTAAAAATTAATATAAAACATTAAAAAAAAAAAAAAAAAAAATCCATCCTCGCCTACCCCATGGTCCAACCGGCCAAAGGTGGCGTAAATAAACAAAAAGCAAAAAATCAAAAACAATTTTTTAAGTTAAAAGAATAAAATAAAATAAAAACAAATAATAAAAAATTAAAAATTAATATAAAACATTAAAAAAAAAAAAAAAAAAATCCATCCTCGCCTACCCCATGGTCCAACCGGCCAAAGGTGGCAGACGCTGATTCTCATGGCCCAACCTGCCTGGGGTGGCAGGGGCCAATTTCGGGAATCGGCCCCTACAACAATCGGTCGCCGGCAAGGCAGGGTCCTGGGGGCCACCCCAGTGCTGACTCAGCTAGCCTCCAAGCTGCTCGGCCGGCCGTCAGGCCCCTGCCTAGTTGAGGGCCAATTTCCGAAATTGGCCCTTGGCTAGGCGGGGGCCTGAGGGCCGACCGAACGACTTAATTTAATTTTTATTTTTTTATTTTTAAATATTTTTTTTATTTTAATATTTTTTTTTTGTAATTATTTTATTTCTTTTTACCGAAGGGATGCTTATATTTCTTTTTGAACGTTGGAAATTTATCATTGCATCTCTAGTATAAATTCATGGTCTGTTGATCTTGCTCCTCATCCTTGTCTTGATGATGAACCTAGATAAAGGTTCGAAACATGTCAACCCTAAATTTGCTACGTGATTTCTCTAGAAGATCTTAGCTTATATCATGAATCACAAAAGCATCCAATCTGAGGTTTTTTTTTTTTAAATGTTTAAGATTATTTATTTTTTTGTTATTTTTTATTAATTTGCCCTTAAATTATATATATTTTTGAAAAAAAAAAATTTAATTTTTTTTTTGATATTTTTTATTTGTTTGTTTGTTTGTTTCTTTTTGTTTATTTTTGTTTTTATTTATTTATTTATTTTTTAATAAATTAATTTTTGTTTTTGTTTTTGATTTTTTTTTATGTTTTATTACCAATATGAAAATCACCAACATTTAAAAAAAATATCCACACTTAATACATTAGAAAATTTAAAGTGTAAAAAACAAGCCCCCTAAACAAAAAGGGTTGATGTTATATTAGCACTTTTCAAAATCAAGATGAAAATCACTAAAAAGAATGTTCATACTTGATACATAAGGCCCTCTAAAAAAATGTGTTGATGCTGCATCAACACTTTTCAAAATCAGCATGAAAATCACTAACATTTAAAAAAAATTGTTCATACTTGATACATAAGAAAATTTAAAGTGCCAAAAATATGCCAAAAAAAGTGTATTTGAATCACCACTTCTCAAAATCGAGCGATTTTTTGCTACCTCAAAAAAACGGGTACTAGGTAATTTTCTCGTTTGATCGGTAACTATGTTTTTTCTCTTTTTGACACAAAGATCCCAATAAGGGTCTCTTACATCATGACTTAGATTTTTACTTAAGACATAACCCTACGGTCCAATCGGCCTAAGGTGGCAGACACTAATTCTCATGGCCCAACTCGCCCAGGGTGGCAGGGGCCAATTCTGGGAATCGACCCCTACCACAATCGTCTGTCGGCAAGGTAGGGTCCTGGGGCCGCCCTAGTGCTGATTGAGCTAGCCTCCAAGCCGCTCGGCCGGCCATCAGGCCCCTGCCTAGTTGAGGGCCGACCAAACGACTTAATTTAATTTTTATTTTTTTATTTTTTTTAATTTAATTTTTTAATTTTTTATTTTTAAATATTTTTATTTTATATTAAAATTTATAATTTTTTTTTGTAATTATTATTTTTTTTTCACTAAAGGGATGCTTATATTTCTTTTTGAGCGTTGGAAATTTATCATTGCATCTCTAGTATAAATTCATGGTCTGTTGATCTTGCTCCTCATCCTTGTCTTGATGATGAACCTATATAAAGGTTCGAAACATGTCGACCCTAAATTCGCTATGTGATTTCTTTAGAAGATCTTAGCTTATATCATGAATCACAGAAGCATCCAATTTGAGGGTTTTTTTATTTTTTGTTTATTTTTTTTAAGATTTTTTTTTTTTGTTATTTTTTAATAATTTGCCCTTAAATTATATATATTTTTGAAATATTTTCTTTTTTTTTTTTTTTTTTTTTTTGATATTTTTTATTTGTTTGTTTACTTTTTTTTTTTTTAATAAATTGATTTCTGTTTTTGTTTTTTATTTTTTTTTATGTTTTATTACCAATATGAAAATCACCAACATTTAAAAAAAATATCCACACTTAATACATTAGAAAATTTAAAGTGTAAAAAACAAGCCCTCTAAACAAAAAGGGTTGATGTTGCATCAGCACTTTTCAAAATCAAGATGAAAATCACTAAAAAAAGAATGTTCAGACTTGATACATAAGGCCTTCTAAAAAAATGTATTGATACTGCATCAACACTTTTCAAAATTAGCATGAAAATCACTAAAATTTAAAAAAATTGTTGATACTTGATACGTAAGAAAATTTAAAGTGCCAAAAAAAAGTGTATTTGGATCACCACTTCTCAAAATCGAGTGATTTTTTGCTACCTCAAAAAAATGGGTACTAGGTAATTTTCTCGTTTGATCGGTAACTATGTTTTTTCTCTTTTTGACACAAAGATCCCAATAAGGGTCTCTTACATCATGACTTAGATTTTTACTTAAGACATAACCCTAGAGCACTCAATGGGTGCTTTTGACCTAAATAAAATAAACAAAGCATGAAATATCATGACTCAAGTACAACTATGAAGACCGATACTAGTTACATTTCTCAACATATTCATGGTAGTTGAGAGGTTCAACAAGATGTGCATTCTCATGCCCTATAAGATATATTATTAGTGGGAAAGAAGTAACAAACTTGTTCTTTGCACTAGTTTGGGTGTGTTTTGGGATACCAAGGACCATTGTTTCAAAGAGGGACAATAAATTTCTTAGTGAATTTTGGACTACATTGTGCAAGAGGATGGACACAAAGTTGAAGAGGTCTACAACACTCCATCCACGGACAGATGAGAAAGTAGAAGTAGTCAACAAGGCATTGGTGCAACTTTTGAGGAGTTACAATCATAAGCATCTTGAAGGTTTGGGAAGAAAATTGGTATATAAATAACACTCTTATAATATAATAGTCCACACTTCTACTAATAAGTCCTTATTTGAAACTTATTTTGGATATTTTGCACCTTCACCTTTGGACATTACATATGGACAACAAGGAGGAATGAAGGAGAGTCTCACATGGATGCTTTAAGGGAACATAAATTTTTTGAGAAAATCAAGAAGGTCCATCTACAAGTATAGGATACATTGAAGAAGTAACATAAAATGTACAAGGCTAGGAATTATCAACATAGAATAGAGAATTTATTTAGAGTGGCAGACAGAGTATGGTTACAATTGAACAAGGGGAGGCTATATGGTCCTAGTAAGAGAATCAAGGCTCTACGATATGGTCCTTTTGAAATATTGGAAAAGGTGGGAGATAATTCCCATTGATTCAGTCTATCCCTATACATACACATTCACTCAGAAGTGAATCTGAAAAATCTAAAACTCTATAAGCCATCCATGTTGGATAAGGAAGAGGAGAAGCATGTACCTTCCATAGAGGACTTAGCTTCATATGATCACGTAGAGTAGACATAGGATACCGTTTTGTAGAAGAGGTACCAAAATTCAAGACAGGTTAGCATGACCTTTGGCTGATTAGGTTGAAAGGATAACTTATGGGCAAGGATAAAAGGTACTTGAGGGAGAAGGTAGAGGAAAATTTTCCTTACTTTAGTCAATAAAATATTTTTGGGACCAAAAGCCTTCGAAAATGGGGAGGCGTGATCAAGATTATATCACTATATAAATTTCCATCCATCCCAATGCTCTAAAAGTGGAAAAATTGAAGGAATCTACTTATGGGAGCAATTTTGGAGGTGGGACCTAGTTTGGAGAATTGGGGTCTGAAACCTTATAGGGCTAATTTGAAGCTTTAAGTTTTGTTTTTTTGGGATAAAACTTTGTTGATTAAGTGTAGCACTCTGTGGCGCTATTCTACACACAAAAACCTTTCCAACAATCCAAGAATGATGTCAATCAAAATTTAGATACAAAGCTTATGCTCCCTGGAAGTTGACCTATCACGATTGACCAATATGATTTGAGAGGATGCCATGTCAACCCTCATTACTTATGGAAAATGGGTTAGCCACATGGAGACTATGAAGAGGAATCTAGAAGGGTGAATATTGTAACTCTATTTTATATTTGAAGGAGTCAAGATTAACCCCTAGTTAGCTATCGAGGTGTGTATGATAGTTGGGTTACTATGAGGAAAAGGGGTTCCATTCTATTTGAGTGCATTTTATTCCATAGTAATGCAAAGTAGTTGAAATTGGATAGAGAGAAAGCAAAATAGAGGGGGTTTGCATCAAGTAGCAACATATCGACCACTAGTGTGAGGTAACTTCATAGAGAGTGCCTTCTCATTTGTATTTGCATAATTTCCATTCAGACAAAAGAGAATAGAGTAGCCTCACCTTCCAACCGGGTTTTCTCTCGAAAGGGTTTCCTAGATCATATTTTGGTGTGCATTATGATTGGTGTGTGTTTGTATTTCATCTTTCTCTATTTTTTACATTTTATCAATTGCATGCATAAGCAAAAAAACAACTAAGGAAAAGTAACCCTCATACTATATATTTTAGATTTTGGTCTATTTTTATCATATTTATTGTGACGAACTATCTAGTGGAATATCCACAATAGTTTAAAAATAAGTTGAGGCATCTTGAGGCACACCAAAGTGGACCTCTATCCTAGGGGTTGTTTACCCCTCTATCCTTATCACAGTAGGCCAAGATGTCACTCGTGAGAATTGAACCTAGGTTGGAAGGAAAACAAATAATTCACCCAACCACCCTAGCTATGAACCTTGGACAATATATAAAATTGAAAGACAGGGGAGCATGTAGCTATTACTGACATCTTGTAATCTAGTACTAAACTTGTGACTTGGAAATGGTCAAGACATTTGAAGACACTTCCATATGGGGGTCCCACTGTAGGGTGGTACCTACTCTTCAAGTCTCATCATAGCAGACCAATATTAATCATTCAACATGTACAAATTCTACCCTCTCTAATTTTGAACCCATGATTTCTAAGGAGAAGACACGTGTTCCTAACCATTAGATCCACTCAAACTATATATTCTTGATAAGTAACTTGCTTAACTAAACACTTTACATCCCTTATTACAACTATACTATCATAGAACCTAATGATTAATCTATTATCATATTTTTAAAATAAAAGTATTGGGTTTTATTTTTCTTAAATAATTTAACAAAATTTATAGATTTTAAATTAAAATTTGAAAAACTATATGTGAGTTGTAAATATAAACTCATTATTATTATATGAAAACCAATATATTAATTTATAGAATATTTTTCCCAAACGAATATTCTAAATCATATTTCCGAGTTTAATAAATATGTCCAAATATGTTGAAAATTTCAACTATCTTTAGTGAAATAAAACTAACATAATATTAATAAAATTCAAGTAAATTAATAAAACATTCCAAACATCAAAATAATTAATTAAATTAATCCTTAATTTTACTTATTAGATAAGACAATTTGAAATTAATAATTTAAATTTAAATATTTGTTAGAATGGCGGGTACACACCATCACAAAATAATTAATTAAATTAATCCTTAATTTTATCAAAAACTTACTTATTAGATAAGTCAATTTGAAATTAATAATTAAAATTTAAATATTTGTTAGAATGGCGGGTACACACCATCACAATTTTGTTTCATTTTTATAAGTTTCTTCCTAAGGCGTGTCGTGGTGAGGTAATGACGTTTACCTAATTCTTGGTCACTTTTGAGCGGTAAACTCAGAGTCCTTGTGGCGAGGATGGTTGGTTAGGTATCTTCTGTTAATTACAATAACTTTTATGGTTTGAATTTGGGGGATTCTCAACATTAATGTGAGTAAATTATCTACTTTAACTATATCACGAGTTATGTACATGGCTTCTCCACGTAAGTAAGTCGACAGACGTAACTAAATGCAATAATATTATTTATGGTAGTTCATATTAATTTTTGCATAGTTGGGGTGGTTAGAGTTAGGTTGTTATTAGAGCAGGGAGGAAGGACATTTGTTGTTGGATGAATAGGGAGAGTAGAACCTAATTGTTATTAGTCCTTGTCAAGATAGGGTTCTAGTAATTGATTTGTTTTGAACTATTAATTAGTTGAGTTTTGACCAATATATTCTATTATATATATATATATTATTGAAAAAATTAATTTGTAATTATCTCATTTGTTTATATTTTGAAGGTCTTATTTGAGGCTTACATTGGAACATAATGAATTAATCATTCTTTCAAATGAATTTTATGCCACCCCAGAGTTTTGTGTAACTTCCATCAATATCATGACTCCTAGTCGTTCTTTCTTGCCAATTCTAAGGAAGAAGTTGACATTTATTCTGGAGGGATGAGATATGCTATTATCAATTCCTTCTCTCTCCACAATAATAAATTTGGGTTTCTTTTTCCTTTCCTTCCTCGTTCTTTGGTTAGTTTATTTCGTTAGTATGTTTGTGAGGTTGCATGATCAAATGCAAAAAAAATCTTTGAAAATTATTTCAAGAGTATAAGGAGCATTATTATTCAAATCCATGGAAGGTTGAACCTCTGCTCGTTGGGACTTGTATCCTATTAATGAAAATTTTACAGTATGAGGCCTACTATTGTGAGAATGCAATCATGGTTTCTCAATGAAAAAGTCTAAAATCGGGGTAGAGATGATTTCGGGGTAAAAAAGTGTTGGTTGAAAATTCCTAAATATTTTGAAAAGAATTTTTTTATGTGATTTTAACTTAGTTCTTTTTAGTCAAATTTCTAAAATTAACAAATTGGTTGCAGATGCGTTTTCAAGGTCTGCAGTGAATTTCAATGCAAGATGTAAAACAACATTCTCAACAATAATAATGGCCATTATCATAATGATAACTCTTATGTTTCTGAATTTTCTCTTCTATTACACTTCTACTAAGGTATTTTCATCCATAGTCATCTCGACCATGTTCAGCTTGATCGACATCCATAGTGCTTATAATCTATGGAATGTATTGAACAACTATTGCAAGAATTGTTTGGTTTGCATCGAAGATGAAATCTTTGCATGATGATTATGAACGTTTTGAGACCTTTCCCCATGGGCATATATACTCTAGCAAACAAGGTAAATAAGGGTTACTTCTTAACAGTGAAGTTATGTGAGTTAGTCATTTGAGTTCTGCAACGAATATAATAAAGTTTGTTTCAAACTCTTTTGTTGTTAATTGATTGTATTAGGAGATGGTATAGCCCGCCTTGGTATTCAGAAAATCTTATACCGTCCACTCCATATGGCCCTTTGGTTTTAAGAAGAGCATTCGAGAAAGTATAGTCATTTTCATCCTCGTGCTGCTTTCTCATATCAATTCTAACCTTGGTGTGGTCGCATAAAAAAAATATATCACAATTTTTATCCATGTGAAAATAGTGATATGATATGTTTGAATGATTCAAGTAGTCGTAAAATAGTTGATGACCGATGTTTCATTTGGAGTAAGCTTATCAAGAGGGCTTGATACATCCTTAGTTATGGTTGTTGCGGCTCACCGTTTGGCTGTTGCCAATGCTGCAAAACAGTGGGGAGAGAAACTACACTATTTCTGTGTTAGATTACAGGGCTCTTCATTAACCAACTTTGGGTGAACCCTTGTTTGGAAAACGGATATGTGTTGAAGCAACTCGGATGATCATTGACACTTATTCCCTTATTAATATACTGAAAGATCATGAGTGTATATTTTTACACAAGTATATCAAATAGGAAAAAAATCCATGAAGAGGAATCATCTCATGTTAATATAATCACCATTGGAATAGTTGAAACAAACCTCTTTTATACTTTGTTTCTTTGTGTCTGAGTAGGGTTCTCTAGATTTAATGTTTGCAAAAGAGGTAGCAGAGTATCTTGGTAATTTTCATCATGAACTCCATTTCGTTGTGTAGGTATTTGCTTGAACATTGTTGTAGCAGCTACAACCACCCTCCAAAATTTTGCATATGCTTCGATTTTGGAGCCTTTATTCTTAACCACAACAACTCATCTCGCACTAATCCAGGTATTTGTGCTTCAATTGGGACTCATTATTTTCATTTTATCTTGTGTTTGCTTGCTTAGTTGATTTTCTAACTCACAAGTTGATCTCCTAACTTGGTCCCACAACAGTTCTGGGTTTGCCCCAAGAAACTATGCAATCCTTTAGGGCAACCAACCTTGCTAATGGGAATTGCACAGTCCTGACTGCTAGTGATACTTGAGCTCAAAAAATGCGCAGTCAAGAGGAGGCAGCCCAGCACTGAGCCCAGAAATTGTGCAACCCTCACTGAGCTCAGAAAATGTGCAGTGAAATGAGTCGAAAATTTGCCGAGTTCCTAGAACTGCGTTGTCTTTCCCGGTAGTGTGCATGACAAGTTTCCCCGAAAAAGCAAAAGAAAAAAAACATCCCTAAAAATAGGGATCTATTTTTGGTATCCTAAAGGAGGCACTTCCACCAAGTGTCGCTTTTTCTTGATTTTAGGCATGCATGTCGTAAACCCTAATTTGTCCAAATCTATTTAATTGACACTACTAAAGCTCATTTGTACATTCGATCTTGGATCTCTAGCAATCCCGAGGAGATCAAAGAACCTTCGGTGTGATCGTCATCGCTTTTCTGGGTGAGTTTTTATTTTGTCGTCTTTTGCCACTTTTTCTATTTCTTTTGTGATTTTTGTTTCACTTGTTTCTCTGCATGGTTGCTACTGTTTTAACTTGTAGAAGTGTTGTTTCAAGTTATAGATTTCCTTTCCCAAGTGTCGCATGAGTTTTCATGTTTTTGCACCAACAGTCGTCGTTGCAGCAACTCTCCTCAGATACTTCATTTTCCTTTTGTTTAATCAATTGTTGCACTTGATTCACATTCATGAATCTACACTTAGTCAAATTTTCACTCAACTTCACACTATCTCTCAGATCTTCTTGTTTTCACACTTCCCTTGGGCAAATCTGGGTTTCCCTTGCCTCGATATCACTTTGCATAGCTTGCACTGCGCAATCTGGAGGCTCAAGCCACAATATTGGCCTTTGGAATTGCGCAGAGTATAGCCTAAGCTAGCTCCAACTGTAGACTACGTAGTTCCAGGAGCCAACCTCCTAGCTCGGCAAATGAGACTGTGCAATGCGCAGTCTCTCCCAGGCCTTTTCTCAAGATGAACTCCGCATTATGTAGTTCCAATCATCAGGATTCCACCTTGACTGCTAGGATTTCATATTGCGTAGTTCCCACAATCATCCTTTCACCCCTGTTAATAAAAAATGCGCAATCCCTCACATCTAGTACCTGGCTTGCTGCTTGAACTTTCCTTGAAGTTGTTTTGGTTTTAAACTAACATCTTCTCTCCATGAGTGTCCTCTTTGTCCCATGGGTATAACAGTTGTTGAGCATCTCACTAACAGTCACTGTTAACATGGCATCAAAGAGAGTTGCATCAAAGGAAACCATTGAGATCGGTATTTGGGAAGCAATTGAGTAGAAATTAGTTGATTTACTAGTATATGTTGATACTCAGTTGTTTATTGAGAAGGGAACAACACTGACATGGCAACAGATCAAAGATACTTTTGCAAAGGACTTTGATGCAAATTTGGAGGACCAACAGGTCTATCTTAGCATCTGAGAGTTATGGTTATACAAGGTTGCATGCAGCACTCTTCCTTCACGTGTGCGTACATCATCACCTCGATTGTCTCATATATGAATGAATAGACTATGACATTGAGCAGTACCAACGGGCATAAGATTGCCACCTTCAGGGAAGAATACTTTCAGCAGATGTGTCATTTTCCCGAGTGGGTGAAGCACATGGACTCACTCTTCTATGCCACCCACAACTATTTGAACACAAGAGACATTTTCAAGCGTTAGGTGAAAGAGCCATTGAAGTTTAAACGGACACCCACCCATGTGTACAAGACAAAGTCCCTTAGGAAGGCTTACCAGTTCTTGATCATCTTTGCTTGCAGAATATATGGTAAAGAGAGCACATAAACCTTTCTTGAAGGGTGGACAGTCTTATTGGACCAGTTGGTAAGTGATGGGAGGCCATTCAACTGGTCAAATATGTTGGCTCAATAATTGAAGTCCCATGTAGCACAACCTCAGAATCTGCCCAAGGATGAGAGAGAAAGGATTTATATGTCTACATACTTACTAGATGCAATATGTGCACAACAACAGTTCCCTGGCATGAACTGGATATGGACACCACAAGATACTATCGTGAACATCTATTGCAAGTTTCTTTCCAACTACAGTTATTGAGGAGTGATGGCAAGGCTAACTGGCCACTTTATCATCCCATTATACAATCTTATATTTGAAGAAGATCCACCTTCCATGTCCCAAGAAGAAATGGAGACGATAATAGACATTTCAAATTGGTATGCCTCACCAGGTGGCATATTCCTCAGAGTGTTTGGTGGAGATAAGCCTTTGCATGTCTTACCAAGCTATGCCACTAACAAGTTGATAATGCAACAAGTATCTTACCACCTCGCTATAGGGTTGTCAACAACACTCCATAGGAATACGAAAGCACCATGACCCACACTTCCTTTGCGGATCATATTATACAAGATTAAGAACCTCAAAGATGTAAATGTCAAGGCTAAGGATATAATGAAGTTCGAGTTCTGCACCAAGGACTTTAATCCGTATGACCCCCGTAATATTTTCAAGGACCACTATACAAGAGTCTACTTTATTTGGATCAATGGGGCATTTCATTGGCCAGAGGAGGATCCTTGGAGGTACTGCCATAATTCCTCTAGACTCAATGATTCGGTAAGTATAGAAAGGACTTTGAAGACTATGCCATAAACAACAACAACTCTAGAAGCAACAACAACAGAAGGCAGCAATCCTATGTAGGACAACGAAAAGAGGAAGATTGATGACACTCAAGAGGGAGAGAAAAATTGCAAAATGATGGCAGATCCCATTATCGTGAAGGCATCTTTAGCAGCAGAAGCAAAGAGGGAGAAAAGGATGAAGAGTGCATAACGAAGGAAGAGAGAAAACCAAAGGTTGCAGGAAGCAGAACTGAAGCTATAGGAGACAGAGAAGAAGTTGAAGGACGAATAGGAGTTGAGGAGGAGAGAACAAGAAGAGAAGAAGAATCAAGAAGAAGAACAAAGGCAAGGTGTAACGATGGAGGAAACAATGTCGATACAGGTTGAAGAGCCAGAACAATCAGCAGCTGAGGAGGAAGGTGAACAGATGTAGGATCAGGAGCTTTCTCAGCACATTAAGCAATTGATCCAAGTGACAGACATGGATTTGGGATAGGAGTCGTAGCATGAAGACATTGACCTGATGCCGAGACCACCACAGGTCATCCCTCAGTCTCCACCACCTCCAGTAGCAGAGCCAACACCGAGCGAGCAAGGAGATTTTGTTCTCCTTTATGATGATCTCATCATGGATTTGTACAATCTATCATTCGATGAGTTGCATAAGAGGATTGTACAGGCATGGAGGAATCACTTTCTGGATGATCACACATCACCTACATTCATCAAAGAAAGGGTGATAGTGTCGAACACTAGGAAGCATCCAACTGCCATTGTCGAAGCCAGCTTGGCCTATGCAGGAGCAACAAGCTCAAATGTTCAGTATCTAACGGCCGAGAATGAGCAACTGGAAAAGAACTTGCAGGCTACCAGGAAAGAGGCAGAACAACTCCGAACAATAGCACATAATGCAGTTTCTGCATTGGGGGAGATGAGGACAACAATACTTGCTGAAGTATCAACACTTGGAGAAACCATGCAGAAGCTCTATGATGGATTTGTCACCATGCATAAAGAATTTGTTGGTGTGCATGTCCTACAACAGCAGAGCAAAGAGTTTGTTAAAACTCTAAAAAACATACATGCTACCATTGCCTATGTACAAGAGTGAACAATGCGGTACAAAGGGGCCCTACTTGACTTAGTGAAGAAGATGAAGCCACAGGCAAAGCTATAGAAAGCAAAGGTTCGAATGTTGATTCAAAACAATGAGAAGCTCACCTCATTCATCGGCAGCATACAAGCATCATATGTGTGGTTGTATAGTAGTTTGGATGTCTTGGTGAGAACACACCAGATCCCATCAATCGATTCCCTCACCAATGCTAAACCCAAGAACCACGTCTGGCAGGAGGTCGAAAAGTACTTGGAGCAGTTAAGATAAGAAGCCACCAGGGAAGACTTGGAGCTGAACACACACAACATGTAGAAGTTCATCGGTGGTCCTGCCAAGGTCAAGACAATGCTTCTCATGCTTCAAAATGAGTTGGATATAGGTTCCAAGATGGTGTACCTAGATGCCATGGAGGTTAGAGTCTACTTCTAGAAAGACACAGTTAAGCAGTTTGGGGACACCATCACACAGTACCAAGCTTGGCACCAATATGTGACCGAGAAGTAGCAAGTGGAGTTTGTTGAGTTGGACTTCCCCCAAACTTCAAAATCATAGTGTTGTGTCTTGTTAGGCTATCTCTACCCTATTTTGTCTTATATGGGTACGAGTGGAAAATGTAATATTGTTTGTAATTAGGTTGTAAGTGAAATTCCAAGTGTGAATATTGGAATATAAAAATCACCTTGTAATGTAATGTGTCATTTAGTGAAGAAGTTGAAGAGTCATGAGGGTAGTCCAAAGGTCAAAAAGGGGATTTGAAGAGTCACCCCCTCTTGTTATCAATATAGCCTCATAACTCATGTACCTGGCTTTTGGGAGCCAAACTTTTGGCTAGGCTTAGGCTTAGGAAGAGCATGGGAGTATTGTGAAGAGCCTTGGCTTCTTCATAGCATAGAGCGAGTATACTTCTTTGGAGGAGCAGGTGTTGTTGACTATAATGTTCCACTATTGGGGCTAGTGGTTGTCAATGGTGTATGTATGGATGGAACTTTCACTTATAATAATAAAATCAAATCTGTAGAATTTCCCACTATAGATCAACAGATTATGCAATATACTAAAGCAAAATACAAGTTCTACAACAAGCTTGCGGAAGCTTAATCGAATATGAGCAAGATCAAATAGAACACATATAACTTAGAATGAGAAATCAATCACCCATGAATACATAAGAATACTCTGGGGAAAGCCTCAGCTAAAAACCCCGATCTCTATATTATCATACAAGTGGAAATATGTTCAGATTACAAAAAGAATAAGCTTACAAGCTATCTTGCTCTCTCTGCAATCAAACAATATAGCTCACAGATTGAATAGACACAATATATGCCTTCCCTCAACCCTCCAAGCCTCCTATTTCCTTGTGCAGTTTTCCTTGGGGTCCAGTGATGCCACCTGTGTGAATTGACCTCATCACACACTCACTAAACTAAAGAAGTAACTACGTAATCTCCAAGGAATGAATTCCTTCTGCATGCAAGAGATATTCACAATGGAATATTCATGCAACTGATAGTACATTGTCCCTCCATCTAATCACAACTGAGTCTCTGATTGAACTGACATGCATGAGTTATTTATGAGAGAATATTCAGTTATCTGAAGTGCAGCAGTTACATGCATGCATGCATTAACTAACTGAACTCACAATTAGTTCAACAAACTATTTGAACTAATCTAACTGGACTTAACTCAGTTAACTGAGCTAACTAATTACAACTCATCCTTATCTCTTTAACTAAGGGATAAATTCCTCAATCAATGGGATAACTGTTGCATGTCCTCACATAGACTTCATGTTTGATTTTCTACAACTAATTAACTCAAGATGAATTAATTAATTATTTTACAAACAGCTGCTAAGATCAAATTCGAATTTTACTTCTCTATTTTAGTTCAGGGACTAACTAAAATAGGAAGGTATCCCGAAATGCTATTTATAGTAGTGCTATTTTTAGCACTTCTATATTTAGCATTTCTTGTTGCTATTTTCAACAAGATCCAACACGCTTTCATGCATATGTTGTTAATATAGTAGGACTATTCTTGTTATATTGTAAATGTATGTTATTTAACTTACGCATCTTCTTATGAACTAATTTGTTTGAATTTGTACGAATCATGTTGAATGTGTGTGGTTGGATTAACTCATCACTTTAATTTATGGACTATTCTGCATTTTATCTTGTGATGTCATTTCGCTCGTGTGTTACTTTCACGATGCATACTATTATAGGCTTCCAAGGGGTGCACTTCCTTTTCCCTTCGTGTGTTGAAACCTTCATGCATCACACTTAACTATCGCGGGGTCACACACTTGCTCTCACCCAAAGATATCATACTTTCCTCTATGTGTTTCTGCGGTCAAGGGACAACATTACCATGCATTTTTGGGACTCCTACTCTAAACATTGTGAGGTCTAGTTGGGACTTCATATTGGGGAGATCCTCTTAAGTTGGCAGGTCCAACACCGTCAACAAATACCCATCTTTGTGTGTGAATTTGAGACTAAACGAAAGTTTTTCTTTTAATGTATTGAACATTTTCTTGTGTTTGAGGTGATCATAACATGATGGTATAGGTGTAATCAAGGATGTTATATACCACGTCGAAACATATGACGTGACAACTTTCAGAGAGAGCATGCCCATCTTCTTAATGTCCCTTAAAATCAAGACTCTAGGAGTGAAGATTGTTCTTTCTAGAGAAGGATCAAATGAGATATTTGGGGCCTATTTGTGTTTTCGCAAGGCTCCTAACAAAGAAGAATTCCATTAGGAAACCTGTCGTAAGGTGGCTAACTAGCAGCTCTATTTTCATGGATTGTAGATCATATAATCTTCTAATATAGGGACTATTGATTTCATCATCTATTTGGGAGGCTACTTGGTCGTTGTTCTTGCCAATGTTAAAGTTGGCCTTGTAATTGTGGTACTTTATAGACACAAGAATTTCTTGAATGATATCATAAATTAATTAAACCATTGAAATCTGGTAATGTTTCAATGGACAAATATGATGATTATTATCTTGCAGATATCCATGTCATTGGTAAGATTATTGATGCACATCATGAGGCCTCATACCATATCTATGGAAACATTTTAGATCATATATGTACCGAAGCATTGATCAATACCCTCATTCAACTAGAGTTCTGGGCATTCTCATATTGTGCATCGATTCTCCAAGTTTGTTCGCCAACTCTACTTATTTGAAGGACATGTTTGTCCATGGCTATGGGTTTTGATAGAAATCCATTTTAAATAGATAAATTAGTATTAAGCCAAAACCAGAACTTCAAAGGAGAACTTTTTTTAGTAAGAAAATAAAAACAACAATGGTTTCTAGTAGTGTTCTAAATTAAAATAAAAATAATAATGAATGATGGTAGTGAAATGAAATAGTATGTAAATTTATGAGAGGGATATATTTAACACCCATAGAATTAGAACCAGTAACCAATCTCAAGGAGTGTCTTAACAATACACCTATTCATCATCAATCCAAAATCCCATAAAGTTCATTTAAACAATTTTAATGTTTCATATTTTTTCAAATATTAAATACATTTATACATTCACAAATATATTTTAAATGACAAAAATTACAATCTCTTGAAAATTTACTTTTTAGAACAATGTATAATTTTTTTTATGTACAAATTCAAAGAAAATAAAAAACACCATAATTTATTAACAATTTAAAATAATTTTCACCTCATTGATAGTTATGATAATGGAAGTTGTGTATTAAAATACACAAAAATAAATTTCTTTATTATCGGGTATGGTGTATATTAAAATAGGCAAAGATAGTTATTAATAAGGTAGGCATGTTTATTTTGGAAAAGGGGCTTCCAAAATTTTAATTTTGTTATTAACAATTATGCGCGGATGGTTGGGATTTAACCTCCATGAAAGATTCTAGAATATTCATAGTAGTATACGCAAATCAATGGTTGAGATTTATCTTCAAAGTATTAAGGCTCTTTTTACCTTTTTAATTAAATTGATTAATTAAAATGAATGCAATATAAAAATGTGATATGGAGTGACTTATGATTTTTTAGACATGTGGTATGGATAAGCCATGGTATTGTAATAAAGTGAGATGTGAAATGATCTAATTGTTTTGATGCTTATTAGTCCCTGCGAAGGTCAGGCTCAAGTTACTGTGGAATAAATGGCATTCATTTCACTTAGCTTTTCTATGTACATTTTGTGTTGAATTTGGTCTCAACTATTTCTAAAGTTAAAATTATCAAAATTTATCTCCAAGATTTGAATATTTTTACAATATTCTAAATTTCAAGAATTTATTTGGTTAAAGTTAACAAAACAAATAGGACTTTAATAAAGCAGGGCTGGCCTGAAATGCCCCTAACAGATGTTTCTCATGGGCAACAAACAATCAACAAAAGCAACTGGAAACTATTGAGTAATTTCTTATTTGGAAAACATTCATTTTGGATGATTATTAGTAATTATAAAAAGTAGGGCTATAGTAATGAATTTGTTCTTAACCATTATTGATTTGCATTTCAATCATTTTCAATGGTGGGGACTAACACTGCCTTGAGCACTTAAGTGACCAAATGTTGGAGATGGAGGTAAGAAAGGTTAAAGTAGGTGATTTTCTATTAAGATTAAATATGTGGAAGATGGTACATCAATAAAACATGTTCACCTCTTCTAATTTTATAATCATCTAACATTGTTCTGCAATCAAGAGCTAGACATTTAACATGTGAAATAGTGCCCTTGATGCCTTCACATTTTCTTTTGCATTTCTTTATGTAGTATTTGAAGACATTGGATTTCATTTTCCAAACAATGGTGGTAACAAGTATGAATTGTAGAAATGGCAATGTGTGCATACACAAGGAGGAAGCATCACAACAGTTTTTTTACACCAAAGTTAGGAGCGACAAAGAGATCACTCAGAGATGGAGGAGACAAATGATGTGAAGGAGAGTGTAAAGGGAAAAGAAAATAAGGGGTTGGTGGAAGACAACATTGACTCTCCCTTCAACCTTATCCATGCAAAGGGATGGTCGAGTTGGCAAGATGATGTGTAATAAAGCCCGCCTTTGCTCTTTTACATGATGTGATTTGGTAGGAAGAATTCCTCCCTTTGAAACCTTTCATATGTTACCCATCCAAGAGAGGTCATGGATCAGGATAAATGCAAAAATGCACTAGGTCATTTTCATTGGCGACGACTCGACATTTGTTTATCATGAGGCCCTAGTTGACCATTTCATCTCCAATGAAATCGTTTCCGTAAAGAACATTAAAGAAGGATACTTTATTCAAATTTCTTGATAAGAAATTAGGGTCATTGTGTAATGTGTGAAAGGATGGAGAGGAGGTTGCATTAATTCATTTCCATGCAATGATGACAAGCATAGAGTTCCCTAAAATAGACATTCCCTCATGAATTCAAGAATTGAGAAGAGTAAGACCCTATCGGAGTGTCGAAACTTCTACTTTATTGTTTGAAACTATGTTCACCACCTATATATATATATATTTCATCGACGTTAATGATGACCCTTTCATACTCCTAGCATTACATAAACACATTTTGAAAGAGGAAAAAAATTAAAAATTTGGAAATGACCTTAAAAAAATCCATAGATAAATGGAATACGGGATACTAAAATAATATTCATTTTCAAAAAATAATATTTATAGATTATGTCTCACAAGTTTTTGCATACTATAAATACCCAAAACCTCTTATATATATGATTGGATTCTAACATCATTCAAGGTTAGAGTATCATTTGCATATATATATTTTTGGGCATTTAAGTGTATGAGTTTTTTTTTGAAAATGGTAAAATCTATGTTAACTTAATTCTTAATTGGGAGTGAGTATAATGAATAGAATATTGGTTGTTATCCATCAATATTCACTAACCCATCATTTTTATTTAAGAAAATCATACCATTTAAAATGATTACTTTTTGTATGTATACATTTTTTTTTCATTTAAAATGTAACTTTTCTTTTGAAAATGGAAAAGATCTATGTAATTGAATTTTTAATTGGTAGTAAGCAAAATAATTATCAGTTACTATTCACAAATACCCACTAACTCATTATATTATATTATTTAAGAAAACCATATTATTTAAAATCATCACTTGGGAATTAATATGTATGTAAATTTTCATTCTTACCAAGTATTTCTATCACTTGGTAATTAATATGTATGTAAATTTTCATTCTTACCAAGTATTTCTAATAATATGTATGTAAATTTTCATTCTTACCAAGTATTTCTAATTTCGAGTTGTTTTACTTTCAAGAAAGACAAATTTTTAATAAATAAATAAAAAAATCCAATTTATTTTAAAACAAAATTAGCGAAGGAACAACTTTCCATATCGTCAACATTAAAATTATAATAATGAAATTAATCATTCTTTCAAATGAATTTTATGCCACCCCAGAGTTTTGTGTAACTTCCATCAATATCATGACTCCTAGTCGTTCTTTCTTGCCAATTCTAAGGAAGAAGTTGACATTTATTCTCGAGGGATGAGATATGCTATTATCAATTCCTTCTCTCTCCACAATAATAAATTTGGGTTTCTTTTTCCTTTCCTTCCTCGTTCTTTGGTTAGTTTATTTCATTAGTATGTATGTGATGTTGCATGATCAAATGCAAAAAAATCTTTGAAAATTATTTCAAGAGTATAAGGAGCATTATTATTCAAATCCATGGAAGGTTGAGCCTCTACTGGTTGGGACTTGTATCCTATTAATGAAAATTTTACGGTATGAGACTTACTGTTGTGAGAATGCAATAATGGTTTCTCAATGAAAAAGTCTAAAATTGGGGTAGAGATGATTTCAGGGTAAAAAAGTGTTGGTTGAAAATTCCTAAATATTTTGAAAAGAATTTTTTTTTTGTGATTTTAGTCAAATTTAGTCAAATTTCTAAAATTAACAAATTGGTTGCAGATGCGTTTTCAAGGCCTGCAATGAATTTCAATGCAAGATGTAAAACAACATTCTCAATGATAATAATGGCCATTGTCGTAATGATAACTCTTATGTTTCTGAATTTTCTCTTCTATTACACTTCTACTAAGGTATTTTCATCCATAGTCATCTTGACCATGTTCGTCTTGATCGACATCCATAGTGCCTATAATCTATGGAATGTATTGAACAACTCTTGCAAGAATTGTTTGGTTTGCGTCGAAGATGAAATCTTTGCATGATGATTATGAACGTTTTGAGACTTTTCCCCCTGGGCATATATACTCTAGCAAACAAGGTAAATAAAGGTTACTTCTTAACACTGAAGTTATGTGAGTTAGTCATTTGAGTTCTGCAACGAATATAATAAAGTTTGTTTCAAACTCTTTTGTTGTTAATTGATTGTATTAGGAGATGGTATAGCCCGCCTTGGTATTCAGAAAATCTTATACCGTCCACTCCATATGGCCCTTTGGTTTTAAGAAGAGAATTCGAGAAAGTATAGTCATTTTCATCCTCGTGCTGCTTTCTCATATCAATTCTAACCTTGGTGTGGTCGCATAAAAAAAATATAGCACAATTTTTATCCATGTGAAAATAGTAATATGATATGTTTGAATGATTCGGGTAGTCATAAAATAGTTGATGACCGATGTTCCATTTGGAGTAAGCTTATCAGGAGGGCTTGATACATCCTTAGTTATGGTTGTTGCAGCTCACCATTTGGCTGCTACCAATGCTGCAAAACAGTGGGGAGAGAAACTACACTATTTCTGTGTTAGATTACAGGGCTCTTCATTAACCAACTTTGGGTGAACCCTTGTTTGGAAAACGGATATGTGTTGAAGCAACTCAGATGATCATTGACACTTAGTCCCTTATTAATATACTGAAAGATCATGAGTGTATATTTTTACACAAGTATATCAAATAGGACAAAAATCCATGAAGAGGAATCATCTCATGTTAATATAATCACCATTGGAATAGTTGAAACAAACCTCTTTTATACTTTGTTTCTTTGTGTCTGAGTAGGGTTCTCTAGATTTAATGTTTGCAAAAGAGGTAGCATAGTATCTTGGTAATTTTCATCATGAATTCCATTTCGTTGTGTAGGTATTTGCTTGGACATTGTTGTAGCGGCTACAACCACCCTCCAAAATTTTGCATATGCTTCGATTTTGGAGCCTTTATTCTTAACTACAACAACTCATCTCGCACTAATCCAGGTATTTGTGCTTCAATTGAGACTTATTATTTTCATTTTATCTTGTGTTTTCTTGCTTAGTTGATTTTCTAACTCACAAGTTGATCTCCTAATTTGGTCCCACAACAGTTCTGGGTTTGCCCCAAGAAACTATGCAATCCTTTAGGGCAGCCAACCTTGCTGGTGGGAATTACACAGTCCTGACTGCTAGTGATACTTGAGCTCAAAAAATGCGTAGTCAAGAGGAGGTAGCCCAGCACTGAGCCCAGAAATTGTGCAACCCTCACTGAGCTCAGAAACTGTGTAGTGAACTGAGTCGAAAATTTGCCGAGTTCCTAGAACTGCGTTGTCTTTCCCGGTAGTGTGCATGACAAGTTTCCCCGAAAAGAAAAAAACAAAAAGCATCCCTAAAAATAGGGATCTATTTTTAGTATCCTGAAGGAGGCACTTTCGCTAAGTGTCGCTTTTTCTTGATTTTAAGCATGCATGTCATAAACCCTAATTTGTCCAAATCTATTTAATTGACACTACTAAAGCTCATTTGTACATTCGATCTTGGATCTCTAGCAATCCTGAGGAGATCAAAGAACCTTCGGTGTGATCGTCATCGCTTTTCCGGGTGAGTTTTTCTTTTGTCGTCTTTTGCCACTTTTTCTATTTCTTTTGTTGTTTGGCTTGTGTGATTGTTGTTTCACTTGTTTCTCTACACGGTTGTTGTTGTTTTAACTTGTAGAAGTGTTGTTTCAAGTTATAGATTTCCTTTCCCAAGTGTCGCATGAGTTTTCCTATTTTTGCACCAACAGTCGTAATTGCAAAAACTCTCCTCAGATACTTCATTTTCCTTTTGATTAATCAATTTTTGCACTTGATTCACATTCATGAATCTACACTTAGTCAAATTTTCACTCAACTTCACACTATCTCTCAGATCTTCTTGTTTTCACACTTCCCTTGGGCAGATCTGGGTTTCCCTTGCCTTGATATCACTTTGCAAAGCTTGCACTGCACAATCTAGAGGCTCAAGCCACAATATTGGCCTTTGGAATTGCGTAGAGTGTAGCCTAAGCTTGCTCCAACTGTAGACTATGCAGTTCCAGGAGCCAACATCCTAGCTCAACAAATGAGACTGTGCAATGCGCAATCACTCCCAGGCCTTTTCTCAAGATGAATTATGCATTGTGTAGTTCAAATCATCAGGATTCCACCTTGACTGCTAGGATTTCACAGTGCGTAGTTCCCACAACCATCCTTTCACCCCTATTAATAAAAAATGTGCAATCCCTCACATCTAGTACCTGGCTTGCTACTTCAACTTTCCTTGAAGTTGTTTTGGTTTTAAACTAACATCTTCTCTCCATGAGTGTCCTCTTTGTCCCACGGGTATAACAGTTGTTGAGCATCTCACTAACAGTCACTGTTAACATGGCATCAAAGAGAGTTGCATCAAAGGAAACCACTGAGATCAGTATTTGGGAAGAAATTGAGTAGAAATTAGTTGATTTACTAGTATATGTTTATACTCAGTTGTTTATTGAGAAGGGAACAACACTGACATGGCAACAGATCAAAGATACTTTTGCAAAGGACTTTGATGCAAATTTGGAGGACCGACAGGTCTATCTTAGTATCTGACAGTTAGGGTTATACAAGGTTGCATGAAGGTACCCTGCCTTCGCATGTGCGTACATCATCAGCTCGATTGTCTCATATACAAATGAACAAACTATGACATTGAGCGGTACCAATGGGCATAAGATTGCCACCTTCAGGGAAGAATAATTTCAACAGATGTATCATTTTCCCGAGCGGGTGAAGCACATGGACTCACTCTTCTATGCCACCCACAACTATGTGAACACAAGAGACATTTTCAAGCATTGGGTGAAAGAGCCATTAAGGTTTAAACAGACACCCACCCATGTGTACAAGAAAAGTCCCTTAGGAAGGCTTACTAGTTCTTGATCATCTTTGCTTGCAGAATATATGGTAAAGAGAGCACATAAACCTTTCTTGAAGGGTGGACAGTCTTATTGGACCAGTTGGTAAGTGATGGGAGGCCATTCAACTGGTCAAATATGTTGGTTCAATAATTGAAGTCCCATGTAGCACAACCTCAGAATCTTCCCAAGGATGAGAGAGAAAGGTTTTATATGTCTGCATACTTACTAGATGCAATCTGTGCACAACAACAGTTCCCTGGCATGAACTAGATATGGACACCACGAGATACTATCGTGAACATCTATTGCAAGTTTCTTTCCAACTACAGTTATCGAGGAGTGATGGCAAGTCTAACTGACCACTTTATCATCCCATTATACAAGCTTATATTTGAAGAAGATCCACCTTGCATGTCCCGAGAAGTAATGGAGACGATACTAGACATTGCAAATTGGTATGCCTCACCAGGTGGCATCTTCATCAGAGTGTTTGGTGGAGATAAGCCTTCACATGTCTTACCAAGCTATGCCACTGACAAGTTGATAATTCAACAAGTATCTTACCACCTCGCTACAGGGTTGTCAACAACACTCCATAGGAACAAGAAAGCACCATGGCCCACACTTCCTTTGCGAATCAGATTATACGAGATTAAGAACCTCAAAGATGCAAATGTCGAGGCTAAGGATATAGTGAAGTTCGAGTTCGGCACCAAGGACTTTAATCCATATGATCCCCATAGTATTTTCAAGGACCACTATACAAGAGTCTAATTTATGTGGGTCAATGGGGCATTTCATTGGCCAGAGGAGGATCCTTGGAGGTATTGCCATAATTCCTCTAGACTCAATGATTCGGTAAGTATAGAAAGGACTTTGAAGGCTATGCCACAAACAACAACAACTTCGGAAGAAACAACAATAGAAGGCAGCAATCCTATACAGGACAACAAAAGAGGAAGATTGATGACACTCAAGAGGGAGATAAAATTTGCAAAATGATGGCAGATCCCATTATCGCGAAGGCATCTTTAGCAGCAGAAGAAAAGAGGGAGCAAAGGATGAAGAGTGCAGAGCAGAGGAAGAGAGAAAAGCAAAGGTTGTAGGAAGCAGAACTGAAGCTATAGGAGACAGAGAAGAAGCTGAAGGACGAATAGGAGTTGAGGAGGAGAGAACAAGAAGAGAAGCAAAATCAAGAAGAAGAACAAAGGCAAGGCGTAATGTCGGAGGAAACAATGTCGATACAGGTTGAAGAGCCAAAACAATCAGCAGCTGAGGGGGAAGGTGAACAGATGTAGGATCGGGAGCTTTCTCAGCATATTGAGCAATTGATCCAAGTGACAGACATGGAGTTGGGATAGGAGTCGTAGCATGAAGATGTTGACCTGATGCCGAGACCACCACAGGTCATCCCTCAGTCTCCACCACCTCCAGTAACAGAGCCAACACCGAGCGAGCAAGGAGATGTTGTTCTCCTTTATGATGATCTCGTCATGGATGTGTACAATCTATCATTTCATGAGTTCCAAAAGAGGATTGTACAGGCATGGAGGAATCACTTTCCGGATGACCACACATCACCTACATTCATCAAAGAAAGGGTGATAGTGTCGAACACCAGGAAGCATCCAACTGCCAGCTTGGCCTATATAGTAGCAACAAACTCAAATGTTCAGTATCTGATGGCCAAGAATGATCAACTGGAAAAGAACTTGCAGGCTACTAAGAAAGAGGCAGAACAACTCCGAAAAATAGTGCATAATGAAGTTTCCACATTAAGGGAGATGAGGACAACAATACTTGCTGAAGTATCAACACTTGGAGAAACCATGCAGAAGCTCTATAATGGATTTGTCACCATGCATAAAGAATTTGTTGGTGTGCATGTCCTACAACAACGGAGCAAAGAGTTTGTTAAAACTCTAAAAAACATACATGCTACCATTTCCTATGTACAAGAGTGAACAATGCGGTACAAAGGGGCCCCACTTGACTTAGTGAAGAAGATGAAGCCACAGGCAAAGCTATAGAAAGAAAAGGTTGGAATGTTGATTCGGAACAACGAGAAGCTCACCTCATTCATCGGTAGCATACAAGCATCATATGTGTGGTTGTGTAGTAGTTTGGATGTCTTGGTGAGAACACACTAGATCCCATCAATCGATTCCCTCACCGATGCTAAACCTAAGAACCACGTCTGGCAGGAGGTCGAAAAGTACTTGGAGCAGTTAAGATAAGAAGCCACCAGGGAATACTTGGAGCTGAACACACACAACATGTAGAAGTTCATCGGTGGTCCTACCAAGGTCAAGACAATGCTTCTCATGATTCAAAACAAGTTGGATATAGGTTCCAAGATGGTGTACCTAGATGCCATGGAGGTTAGAGTCTAATTCTAGAAAGACACAGTTAAGCAATTTGGGGACACCATCACACAGTACCAAGCTTGGCACCAATATGTGATCGAGAAGTAGCAAGTGGAGTTTGTTGAGATGGACTTCCCCCAAACTTCAAAATCATAGTGTTGTGTCTTGTTAGGCTATCTCTACCCTATTTTGTCTTATATGGGTACGAGTGGAAAATGTAATATTGTTTGTAATTATGTTGTATGTGAAATTCCAAGTGTGGATATTGGAATATAAAAAATCACCTTGTAATGTAATGTGTCATTTAGTGAAGAAGTTGAAGAGTCACGAGGGTAGTCCAAAGGTCAAAAAGGGGAGTTGAAGAGTCACCCCCTCTTGTTATAAATAGAACCTCATAACTCATTTACCTGGCTTTTGGGAGCCAAACTTCTGGCTAGGCGTAGGCTTAGGAAGAGCTTGGGAGTATTGTGAAGAGCCTTGGCTTCTTCATAGCATAGAGCAAGTATACTTCTTTGGAGGAGCAGGTGTTGTTGACTATAATGTTCCATTATTGGGGCTAGTGGTTGTCAATGGTGTATGTATGGATGGAACTTTCACTTATAATAATAAAATCAGATCCAACACGCTTTCATGCATATGTTGTCAATATAGTAGGACTATTCTTGTTTTATTGTAAATGTATGTTATTTAACTTACACATCTTCTTATGAACTAATTTGTTTGAATTTGTACGAATCATGTTGAATGTGTGTTGTTGGATTAACTCATCACTTTAATTTATGGACTATTCTGCATTTTAGCTTGTGATGTCATTTCACTCGTGTGTTACTTTCACGATGCATACTATTACAGGCTTCCAAGGGGTGCACTTCCTTTTCCCTTCATGTGTTGGAACCTTCATGCATCGCACTTAACTATCCGCGGGGTCACACACTTGCTCTCACCCAAAGTTTTCCTCTATGCATTTCCGCAGTCAAGGCACAACATTACCACGCACTGTTGGGACTCCTACTCCAAACGGTGTGAGGTCTAGTTGGGACTTCATATCGGGGAGATCCCCTTAATGTTGGCAGGTCCAGCACCGTCAACAGATACCCATCTGTGTGTGTGAATTTGAGACTAAACGGAAGTTTTTCTTTTAATGTATTGAACATTTTCTTGTGTTTGAGGTGATTGTAACATGATGGTATAGATGTAATCGAGGATGTTATATACCACGTCGAAACATATGACGTGACAACTATCAGAGAGAGCATGCCCATGTTCTTAATGTCCCGTAAAATCAAGTCTCTAGGAGTGAAGATTGTTCTTTCTAGAGAAGGATCAGATGAGATATTTGAGGCCTATTTGTGTTTCCGCAAGGCTCCTAACAAAGAAGAATTCCATTAGGAAACCTGTCATAAGGTGACTAACTAGCAGCTCTATTTTCATGGATTGTAGATCATATAATCTTTTGATTTATGGACTATCGATTTCATCATCTGTTTGGGAGGCTACTTGGTCATTGTTCTTTCCAATGTTAAAGTTGGCCTTGTAATTGTGGTACTTTATAGACACCAGAATTTCTTGAATGATATCAAAAATTAATTAAACCATTGAAATCCAATAATGTTTCAATGGACGAATATGATGATTATTATCTTGCAGATATCCATGTCATTGGTAAGATTATTGATGCACATCATGAGGCCTCATACCATATCTATGGAAACATTCTAGATCATATATATACCGAAGCATTGATCAATACCCTCATTCAACTAGAGTTCTGGGCATTCTCACATTGTGCATCGGTTCTCCAAGTTTGTTCGCCAACTCTACTTATTTGAAGGACATGTTTGTCCATGGCAATGGGTTTTGATAGAAATCCATTTTAAATAAATAAATTAGTATTAAGCCAAAACCAAAACTTCAAAGGAGAACATTTTTTTAGTAAGCAAATAAAAATAACAATGGTTGCTAGTAGTGTTCTAAATTAAAATAAAAATAATAATGAATGATGGTATTGAAACGAAATAGTATGTAAATTTATGAGAGAGATGTATTTAACACCCATACAATTAGAACCATTAACCAATCTCAGGAGTGTCTTAACAATACACCTATTCATCATCAATCCAAAATCCCATAGAGTTCATTTAAACAATTTTAATGTTTCATATTTTTTCAAATATTAAATACATTTATACATTCACAAATATATTTTAAATGACAAAAGTTACAATCTCTTGAAAATTTACTTTTTAAAACAATGTATAATTTTTTTATGTACAAATTCAAAGAAAATAAAAAACACCATAATTTATTAACAATTTAAAATAATTGTCACCTCATTGATAGTAATGATAATGGAAGTTGTGTATTAAAATATGCAAAAATAAATTTCTTTATTATCGGGTATGGTGTATATTAAAATAGACAAAGATAGTTATTAATAAGGTAGGCATGTTTATTTTGGAAAAGGGGCTTCCAAAATTTTAATTTTGTTATTAACAATTATGCGGCAGATGGTTGAGATTTAACCTCCTCCATGAAAGATTTTAGAATATTCATAGTAGTATACGCAAATCAATGGTTGAGATTTATCTTCAAAGTATTAAGGCTCTTTTTACCTTTTTAATTAAATTGATTAATTAAAAATAATAATTAAAAGTAATGCAATATAAAAATGTGATATGGAGTGACTTATGATTTTTTAGACATGTGGTATGGATAAGTCATGGTATTGTAATAAAGTGAGATGTGAAATGATCTAATTGTTTTGATGCTTATTAGTCCCTGCGAAGGTCAGGCTCAAGTTACTGTGGAATAAATGGCATTCATTTCACTTAGCTTTTATATGTACATTTTGTGTTGAATTTGGTCTCAACTCTTTCTAAAGTTAAAATTATCAAAATTTATCTCCAAGATTTGAATATTTTTACAATATTCTAAATTTCAAGAATTTATCTGGTTAAAGTAAATTAAACAAATAGGACTTTAATAAAGCAGAGCTAGCCTGAAATGCTCCTAACAGATGTTTCTCATGGGCAACAAACAATCAACAAAAGCAACTGGAAACTATTGAGTAATTTCTTATTTGGAAAACATTCATTTTGGATGATTATTAGTAATTATAGAAAGTAGGACTATAGTAATGAATTTGTTCTTAACCATTATTGCTTTGCATTTCAATCATTTTCAATGGTGGGGACTAACATTTCCCTGAGCGCCTAAGTGACTAAATGCTGGAGATGGAGGTAAGAAAGGTTAAAGTAGGTGATTTTCTATTAAGATTAAATATGTGGAAGATGGTACATCAATAAAACATGTTCACCTCTTCTAATTTTATAATCATCTAACATTGTTCTGCAACCAAGAGCTAGACATTTAACATGTGAAATAGTGCCCTTGATGCCTTCACATTTTCTTTTGCATTTCTTTATGTAGCATTTGAAGACATTGGATTCCTTTTCCAAACAATGGTGGTAAAAAGTATGAATTGTAGAAATGGGAATGTGTGCATACGCAAGGAGGAAGCATCACAACATTTTTTTTGCACCAAAGTTAGGAGAGACAAAGAGATCACTCAGAGATGGAGGAGAAAAATGATGTGAAGGAGAGTGTAAAGGGCAAAGAAAATAAGGGGTTGGTGGAAGACAACATTGACTCTCCCTTCAACCTTATCCATGCAGAGGGATGGTCGTGTTGGCAAGATGATGTGTAATAAAGCTTGCTTGTGCTCTTTTACATGATGTGATTTGATAGGAAGAATCCCTCCCTTTGAAACCTTTCATATGTTACCCATCCAAGATAGGTAATGGATCAGGATAAACGGAAAAATGCACCAGGTCATTTTCATTGGCGACGACTCGACATTTGTTTATCATGAGGCCCTAGTTGACCATTTCATCTCCAATGAAATCGTTTCCATAAAGAATATTGAAGAATGATACTTTATTCAAATTTCTTGATAAGCAATTAGGGTCATTGTGTAATGTGTGAAAGGATGGAGAGGACGTTGCATTAATTCATTTCCATGCAATGATGACAAACATAGAGTTCCCTAAAATAGACATTCCCTCATGAATTCAAGAGTTGAGAAGAGGAAGACCCTGTTGGAGTGTCGAAACTTCTACTTTATTGTTTGAAACTATGTTCACCACCGATGCAAAAGTGTGTGTATATATATATATATATATATATATTCCATCAACGTTAATGATGACCCTTTCATACGCCTAGCATTACATAAAGACATTTTGAAAGAGAAAAAAAAATAAAAATTTGGAAATGACCTTAAAAATCCATAGATAAATGGAATACGTGATACTAAAATAATATCCACTTTCAAAAAATAATATTTATAGATTATGTCTCACAAGTTTTTGCATACTATAAATACCCAAAACCTCTTATATATAAAATTGGATTCCAACATCATTCAAGGTTAGAGTATCATTTGCATATATATATTTTTGGGCATTTAAGTATATGAGTTTTTTTTTTAAATGGTAAAATCTATGTTAACTTAATTCTTAATTGGGAGTGAGTATAATGAATAGAATATTGGTTGTTATCCATCAATATTCACTAAACCATCATTTTTATTTAAGAAAATCATACCCTTTAAAATGATTATGTACATTTGTTTTCATTTAAGATGTAACTTTTCTTTTGAAAATGGAAAAGATCTATTGTAATTAAATTTTTAATTGGTAGTAAGCAAAATAATTATCAGTTACTATTCACAAATACCCACTAACTCATTATATTATATTATTTAAGAAAATCATATTCTTTAAAATCATCACTTGCGAATTAATATGTATGTAAATTTTCATTTTTACCTAGTGTTTCTATCACTTGGTAATTAATATGTATGTAAATTTTCATTCTTACCAAGTATTTTTAATAATATGTATGTAAATTTTCATTCTTACCCAGTATTTCTAATTTCGAGTTGTTTTACTTTCAAGAAAGACGAATTTTTAATAAATAAAAAATATAATCCAATTTATTTTAAAACAAAATTAGCGAAGGAATAACTTTCCATATCGTCAATATTAAAATTATAATAATGAAATTAAATGTTATCAAATATCATATAACCTCGACACCAGACAATCCCATTGGAATTTAATTTTGTTATCTAAAAAAATCAAAACATGGAAGTTGCTCATATAGCCTCAAGACCATACAATCCCATTGCAATTTAATTTTGTTATCTAAAAAAATCAAACATGGAAGTTGCTCGGCCACGAGTGATGTCTATCCCGAAGGAATTAATAAAAATAAATAAAATTAAAGAATCCATATCTGCGAGGAAGAAAAAAAAATAGAATCCATTTGGAAAGCAGACTATTCCAACGAGTGGTGAAAGAGTCGGTAATCTCGAATTGCTTGCACGACTCATTCCACCAATTACCAGAAGCCACGTCTCCTCCGCAATCAGTCGGCGCGTCTGTCTGGTATTAATAATGTTTCGCAGTCCACCACAGATAACTGAATGACCCCATAACACAGAAATTGGGAATGGCTCGATTGAAGCTGAACCTCCGCTCCCACCAATGGCGCCGCCTGTCCGCGGATACTCCCGGCAAAAGCAAAATTGAAGTCGCAGAGGTCCAGGAAAAATCAAATGAAGAGCCTGCAACAGCCGATAAGTTCTGCCTTTCGCTTTTGAATGACAAAAGCTTCGAAATTGCTTACCCATCAAAGAATCAACAACAGGGGAAATCGCGTGCCACCAGAGAGGCCGAGGTTGTGTCGGACGTCGGCTGCAGATGCCGAAGACCATCCAGCAATTCGCACCGGCTCCGCACAGAAGAAGAAGAAAAACCAGTCAGGGTTAATAAAAGCCGCGCTCGGAAAAAAGAAAATACCAAGGGGGAAGGCACTGCGGATCATGGTAATAATAATTCAGTGCCTTCGTCTGTTTCTTCCCCCATGAATTCTCGTTTTTCTAGCGCTGCAGCTAATTCGCCTGCGCCTAAACCCCCAAGTTCAAATGGTAAAACTTCCAGCGGTTCCGCTGCTGGTTTCGAACCAGGGACCTGCGGTGCACTGGATAATAAGAATTATAATATTTATTCAGCAGCTCGCAGCAGGGAGAACGATGAAAATGAGGCTGAGAATGATTTAGTAAATTGTAATTGGTGGGCGCAAAAATGCGAAGAATGTGCATGCAGTCATGATGTTGGAGGGAATCTTGAGATATTGCAGGGACGTTGCTGCAGCGTCCATGGTAAAGCTTGCCAAAGTTTTGCAGAGGTGAAAAGGTCAGAGGATCCATACTCTGATTTCAGGTGTTCCATGGTTCAGATGATTCTTGAAAAGAATATATATCAGCTCTCTGAATTGAGAGGGCTTCTGGAATGCTTCCTGTCCTTGAATTCTCCAGAGCACCACGGGATTATCGTCGAGGCTTTCACGGAAGTTTGTGTCAATATTTCGTGTATTCTTTCCGAAGGAACTTGATGAATGGACTGCCATTGCCAAGCACGGCAGTGATCGGTGTTATGTATATTGTGGATCACTGTGTTTTTGGTTTTTTCAAAGAGCATCAATGTCAGATTTGCATAACAACTCTGGGAAGGAGGAGGTTGGTCTTTCGCTATTAAATTTTCTCAGAAGTCAGAACATCATGAGGGTAAGTTATTGACATTATCTTCTACTTTGAATGGCAAACATGAATTGCGGAGGAAAAAAATATATATATAATAGATGGTGATGTGTTATCTGCATCTGTACGAGCGGCCATTGGTGATGGTGTTATCTGCATCTGAAGAAGCGGTCATCTTTTCTCTCTGTTGTAGATTCAGAGCATATCTCAGAATCCAACTAACAGTGGCATTCAGAGCATATCTCAGAATCCAACTAACAAGGGCAAGGTTGGTATGATTCCACGATATTTTTGGAATCTGCAATGCTATAAATTCAGTTCATGTTCATTGAGTTTAGAGTTTAATAATAACATGTTTATTTTGAAAGGATAGGTCACTTACCTGTTATAATTTTTGAATTTTATAAGAACATCAGAGAGGAAAGTTGACAAAGTTTCAATTTCTTTAAAGTATGGAGTCCGGGAAGATATAACAATATGAAAGCATGTCTTATCACCAATTTTTGCTTCTAGAAATTTCATGTTTTAAATAGATTTGCAGGGGCTTCATTGATTAGATATAAGTTCACAAAAAAAAATTATATTTTGAAAAAAATTAATAATTTCCTTAAAGATCAAAATAAATCTGATCTTTAATAAAATGAGTGTTTAGAATTTGATTTAATATATTTATTTTGTAAGAGGTGTAATAAAATTATCATGTATTTATTTTAATTTTTGTAGGAGAGGGTTCCAATTTGTTTTTGGATGTAAATATATTTTTTGGATTTGAATATTTTTTGGTTTGTGTTACTTTCTTTGAATGATTTGTAGTATGTGTTTGGATACTTTGAGTGGTTTGTGTGTTTATGTGTTTGGATTTGGATGGTAATGTTTGTGAATGTTACAGTTGTTGTGTTATATTTTTATGTGTATGTAATTTTTTATTAGTAATTAGTTGGTGATGAAGAAGGGAGACAATCTTCTCAATAGTTTACAGGAGGATTGATATTGCACATCTATTTCATTTAATTTTAGGTATCATAACTTTTGAAAACTAATTAATTTTTAATAGTGTTCCTCCAAATATTACAAAATGTATCTTGAAGAGTAGTTTTAATAATTTACTGTGTCAAGATTACTCTTGAAATAATTTTTTTTTTGTTTATGTTGGAAATAATTCATTTCCTTCAAGAATATTTTGATTTGTTTTGATGTTTATAAATATACATTTTCCTCTTATAAATATTTTGAATACATTGTTGTATGCAATTACTCTATTAGTAATTTTGAATATATGTAATTGTCTATTAGTAATTAGTTGGTGATGAAAAATGGACACGATCTTGTCAAGGATTAATTTTCACTTTGCTAGAGGATTGATTATGCACATCTTTTTCATTTTAAGGTGATGAAAAAGGGACACGATCTTGTCAAGGATTAATTTTCACTCTGCTAGAGGATTGATTATGCACATCTTTTTCATTTTAATTCTAGGTACCGCAACTTTTGACAGCTAATTATTTCTTAATAGTGTCCCTCTACGTATTACTAAATATATATTGATTTTTTTTAATAATCTACAACCTCAAGATTAACAACATTTAATGCATCTAATGCAAACAATCAAATAGGATTAGAAAACAACATCTACACTGAAATCAATGCATCTAATGCAAGCAATCAAATGAGATTAGAAATCAACATCTACACTGAAATCAATGCATCTAGTGCAAGAAATCAAATAGGATTAGAAATTCACATCTACACTAAAATCCATGCATCTAGTGCAAGCAATCAAATAGGATTAGAAATCCACATCTACACTGAAATCCATGCATCTAGTGCAAGCAATGAAATAGGATTAGAAATCCACATCTACACTGAAATCAATGCATCTAGTGCAAGCAATCAAATATAATTAGAAACCAACATCTACACTGAAATCAATGCATCTAGTGCAAGCAATTAGATAGGATTAGAAATCATCATCTACACTGAAATCAATGCATCTAGTGCAAGAAATCTTCTTCCCTCTCTCCCCCATCCATCTAATCTTGAAAAATATTTTTAATAATTTACAGTCTCAAGATTAACAACATCTAATCCATCTAATGCGAGCAATCAAATAGGATTAGCAAATAACATCTACGTTGAAATCAATGCATATAATGCAAGCAATCAAATAAGATTAGAAACCAACATCTACACTGAAAGCAATACATCTAGTGAAAGAAATCAAATATAATTAGAAATCAACATCTACACTAAAATCAATGCGTCTAGCACAAGCAACCAACGAAGATTAGAAATCACCATCTACGTTGAAATAAATGCATCTAGAGAAAGCAATCAAATAGGATTGGAAATCAACATCTAAACTGAAATCAATGCATCTAGTGCAAGCAATCAAATATAATAAAAAATCAACATCTACATTGAAATCAATGCATCTAGTGCAAGCAATCAAATAGGATTAGAAATCATCATCTATGTTGAAATCAATGCATATAGTACAAGAAATATTCTTCTCTATCTCTCCCCTCCATCTATATCTATATCTCCCTCCATCTCTCCTTTGTATCTCTATCTCACCCCCCAAACACACACACACTCTTTCTCCATATCTATCTATCTCTCCCTCCCTCTCTCTATCTCTCTATTCTTCCCTCTCTTCACCTCCCATCTATATCTCTATCTCCCTTTGCCTCTCCTTTGTCTCTCTATATCACCCCCAAAACATACACACTCTTTCTCCATATCTATATATCTCTCCCTCCCTCTTCCTCTCCCTCTCTCTTCCCCTTCACTCTCTCTCTCCCTCATCTATCTCTCTTCCCTCCTACTCTCCTCTCTCCCTCTCTCTCTATCTCCCTTATCACTCCCTATCTCTCTATCTCCCTTATCACCCCCCCTCTCTCTCCCCACCTTTCTCTCTTTGTGTATTTATTCTTACCTCCCTCTCTCTTTCCCTACAACTCCATCTCTCTCTCCCTCCCTCTCTCCTTCTATCTCTCACGTTCTCTCTCTCTTCCTTCCTCTCTCTCCCTTTCTCTCTCACCTCCCTCTATCTCTTTCCTCCCCCTCTCTCTTCACCCTCCAACCCCATCACTATCTCCCTCCCTCTCTTCTTCTCTCCCCTTCTCTTCCCCCTTCCTTCCATCTCTCCTTCTTTGTCTCTGTATCTCACCACAAAACATACACACTGTCTTTCCATCTCTCCCTTGTCACTCTCTCTCTGTCTCTCTCTCTCTCCACTCTTCTCTCTCTATGTCTTTCATCTTCATTTTATCTCCATATCTCCCTTGTCACTCCCTCTATCTCTCCACCTCTATCACTTTATGTCTTTGTTCATCCCTCCATATATATGTCTAGAGTTAATATATATCATGATATATTAATATATATTATAATACAACAAATTAAATATCATATTAAATTTATTATTGTATTAGTAATCCAAAGTTATTAAGTTTAATAATATTAATATTAGATTTAATAATGTTTTTTATGGCATGATAACAAAAATTATAATAAAACTACATCAAATTAATATTTTCAAATATTAGAACTTTGATGTGGAAATATTTATGTCTTTAAAGACTTTAATATATCCATAGGATATGGTTTTTCCCTTTAAAGATTCATTTTACAAATATTTAATTAAAAAAAATATTAAAATATTTTGGAGCAAGATTTTCGATTCTTTGTGTTGAATTAACTTGATTCTTTTGATTTAAGAGATGTTATTAGCTTTAGTAAATCTGAGTAAAGATGTTTAATATTTTACCTAATTTGGAATTTTAATGTGGTAATTTTTTTTGTTAAAAGTAAATTTATGATCCATTGAAATTCATGTATATGATAAAGGAACTATTAAATGCATGAGATAATTTATTATCCATTCAAATTGTATATAATAATACGTAGTTATATTTTAATAATTAATCTTTGTCCATTAATAAGATTAAAAAGTTATATATAATTTAAGATTCAAGCTAATGTTTTGGCCTACATTAGTAAAAAATATTTTTATTGTCTTTTTTAGGGTGTGACATTCTTACACATCAGGGTCATACTGGGTTGTAGAAGGTGCCTCTCGACTCAAAGAAGTAGTCATGGGTATGCCAAGAAATAAAGCTCCTCATCGGGATGGCTTCACAACTAAGTTTTTCAAGTGTGCTAGGCTATTGTGGGAAGAGATGTATGGAAAGTAGTAGAGGACTCTTGTTGTTCTACCTCTTTGCTCTCTGCCTTCGATGCCATCTTTATATACCTTATGCCTAAGTCCTCAACTGCTTATTCCCCTGCTGATTATAGACGCATTGCCCTGTGTAACGTCATTTATAAGATCATCTCCAAAATAGTTTCCAATAGACTCAAGCTTCTCCTTCCCACACTAATATCCCCTAATCAAACCGGCTATGTAGAGGGAAGGAAAATCCTTGATAGCATTATCCTTACTCAAGAGCACATCCATTCCCTTCGTTCCTCCAAGCAACCTGGGATGATTCTAAAACTTTACATGTCAAAAGCCTTTGATAAAGTGAGATAGCAATTTATCTATCATATTCTTGTGCCCTTTGGCTTCCATGAAAAATGGATCTCTTTGGTAATGACCCTTATCTCCAAAGAATTTTTCTCCATCTTAGTCAATGGCTCTCCCTCTCCAACCTTTACTACCTCAAGAGTTATTAGGCAAGGAGACCCATCTCTCCCTATATAGTTTTGTTGGTAGTTACAGGTTTGAGCCCTTCCATTAAATCTACACCCTCACAACAACGTCTTAAAGGTTTTCCCCCTGGAATCTGTTAGGTTCCTATATCAATAGGTTTCATTTTTCTTGATTGACCTGGGAAATGCCAAATATGTTCATCTTTTCATGCTGCAAAGGTTCCATATTTTGTAAAAAAATTAGAGAAAGTTAAAAAATGTAAAGAGAGTATGCCCTAAAAGAATTATCAAAGGGCAAAAAGAGTAAATTGGTCATAAAGAAAAACAAAAATGAACCCCAAAGAAAGACCAAGAAAGTGGCTAGCCCAAATGCCACTGCCAGCTGGATGGATGGCCCAACAGTTCAATCTGGACCATGCCATGTTTTAAATTGCTTGTTCTAGACTAGAGAATGAAGATCTGTTCAAACAGTTCAAGCTTGGCAGATCACTAGCTAGGTAGAGAAATTAAGGAGCCCAACTGCTCAATCTGGGCCCTTGGAAGAGATAAGGGTAGATTTAGATAGGAGGGCAGTCAAAAGAAAAGAGGATAATCAGGGTCTGCAAGTCTAAGTGCACCCATGCAAAAGGAAGAAAAAATGTTAGGTGTATTAGGCTGGGTAAGTAGTTGGAGGTTGCAGAGGCAAGGTTTGGATCACCTGGTACATTATCAATCAGAGCTTATCTCATCAATGAAAGGAATATCAAAGCAGTTGTTTGATGGCATAACTATGGAAGCATGTCTAATTCCCCTCTTTCCCCCATAAATCACTCACTAACATCCCCTGAAGGACCTTGGGATCTGCCCAACAAGTCCTGTTTTCACTTTATTTTTGTAAAAATACTAAGTCAAGCTTTGACTTTCTTCAATGAAAAGAAGCCACATTTCTTGTGTAAAAATCATTCTATACTCCTTTCATCTTCCTATGTCTAAGTTTTCATACTATGGACTTAGCATTCATCCATTCAGTTTCAATCCATAAACTCATATTAACCCCTAATTCTATTATATAGCTCCCTAAAAACTACTTCCCCGTCCCTATTTCTACAAAAAGCATATTAAAAACCCAAAAATAATAAATATTCCCACCCCTTGGCACTATAGCCATATAACATAAGTCTTGGGGAATAATAGTCCATTTGGGACTACTATTAGCCCTTCCGAGTCCCAACCTAGGGTTAATTTAACATTCGGTCAAATTAAACTCCCCCCTCTCACACATAAACCTTATAGCAATATCTTCCGCGCATACATTTTATTTGGGATTAATTTGATATTTGATCAAATTAATAACCACTGGCGCCCACTTACAAACCCATATAAAAACCCACATAACCTAAGTTTCCCCCCGCGGTATATTTTATAATAGTTAAAATACGGGTGGGTCCCCGCGCCGTATCACCCCACCATGTCCGCGTCCCGTCAACCGTTGATCTGTGCTCTGCAGATCCGATGGCCCAGGTGAATTTCGGAGCGCCCCCGACATTCGGCAGTTAGCTTCCGATAGCATAGCAGTTTCTCCGTCGTACAAAAGACGCGTGTCTCCATGTGATTGTATCGGAGCCCCTCTAACACTTACCGCCTCCGTACCAAAGGCGGTCTGATAAAACCACAAACCGCCTTCTGTCTCTCAGCCCCTGACGTCAGTGCCACGTCGCCGCTCACGTCACTTTTGCGTCGACCCGTTGTGGCCCCGTGTCATTGCCACCTCATCCCCGTGCGTCCCCACCTTGCCACCGTGTCCTGTGCCACGTCGTCGGCCCAGTCAACTGCCACGTCACCCTGCCGTACCCGGGACCCGCCGATGACGTCATGCTAACGTCATCACAGAAAAGCGCCAAAAGCGCCAAATATGCCAAAATTGCATAAAAACGTGTGTTTCGACCATTTTGTTCATTTCTATTGGACAAGTTGGAAGCACCAGTGCATGTCGTTTTACGTCGTTTGTCCACCCAAATGCAAATTTGACTATCCCAGCCGCTGTCGCCTGCAACTTCGACTCAATTGCTCGCCATTGAACCAGCTCGACACCCTCGGCTCTATAAAACCAGGTATTTGCCCAAAATTCTACCTGTTTACCCTTGTTTTCGCCAATTTCTCTATTTTTCTTGCTTAAAAACTCTGCAACTATCCAAACCAAGCACATTTCCACACCTAAATGCTGCTTGAATTCACTCAGTAACCCTCTGTTCACCAGGAACCCTCCGAACCCGCAACAACTTGCAAATTCGCCATTAAAAAACGTTTTTAAGCTCGGGTTGTCGGCAAAACTCCATACAGCCCAGCATTGTCCCCTTTTTACCACATTCCACTGTAAAAACTTCAGTAATTGAGCTGAGAACTATCCCCATTTCCCTCTGCAGTTTGCCCATAATCTTTTTAATCCCTGTGAATTCATCAAAGAAAAGAGAAGTTTTTCAAAAACTCTGCAAAGTGACCTCTTTATAATAGCCACAGACCTTGAAAGGTTATTGCCTCATTTGAACTCATTGTATAGCTCTTTTGCAAATCCTTAAAAAAGCTCTTTCATCAGCCTGTTGTTACACTAATCCTGTTTCCAAGGATAAGTACATATAAACCTCAAAATGGCCACTCCCATAGCATTAAATATTGCTCCCTTGAATGCACCACATAGGAACCTGGAATGGCTGGCCCTTGCTGACAGAGATTACCGAATGAAGGAAACAGTGTAACTCACCAAAAAATATCATATTCAAACCTTTTGTGAGTTAAGAAAGAAATACATGAGAAATGTTGATATCCTTGGTAACTGGGAGTCCAATCTCCGAATTTACTATCTCCCACAAGTTAATGTATTCCCTGACCTTATCCATCAATGCTGTGAGAATTATGAGGCCACTCAAAGGGAAATTTTGGCTCCATCTGGGAATGTTTTGTTTCACATCACCCCTCAAGCCATAAAAAAGATGCTCAATTTTAAGCCAACAAAGCCTCTGGTTCCTCTCTCCATGAAATTTTTGCTGGACCAAGGTGCCAAGCTGCCCAGCTCAGAGATCACAAGAATTGCCCAGCTGTTCATGAAACCAGATTGCCAAATCCAGTAGCCTCCTCCTTATTTGCATGTATGGTTTAATGAAACAGGAAGAATGCTGGTAGATATCATATCCTTCATCTTGGGATTCAATACCAGTGAGTATGTGGATGAGACAGTTTTAGTAATGTTGTCTATGTTTGCTCCAGGACAGCCCCCTGCTGTCCAATATGATTATGCCACCTTTATTGCTGATAAGATTCATGAGCAATTCATGAACCTGGAGAGAGAAAGGGTGTTCAAACATACCTCCTATATATATCACTTGCTAATGTACTATCAGCCTGATAGTTTCCCTGTTTTCCTCAGAAAATTAGATGCCAAGGGGGAGCGAAGGTCTGTAATATTCTAGTCACCAGTCTGCCACCATGTTTATTACTCTCCATATACATATTGTGAGTTCATTGACCTTTTTGTCTATCCAGCTACTTGCTTATTATCAACAAATCCTCCTCCCAGACTTACTGATGAGATGCAAAAGATCCTGCAACTTTCCAAAAGCTACAACATTGGTGACTGGTATTTTTACCAAAACCACACGGTAATCAGGGTTTATGGCTATGAATTGGCCCCTTACAGACTACCCAAATATGTCCCAATGAGACTATTTGCCTTGGAATACTTCCGGCAATTTGGTAATGCAGATCTGATCCATTTCTATGGCAAAAGCAAAAAGGCACAGCTGAAAATCAGACATCAATTGGGCCCATTCATTTTCAATAAGAGAGAAGAAGCCTGGGTGGAGGCAGACAAAATGTTGAAAAATTTTCTGTTACTAAAAACAAGCTTTTATTGGGCACCATATGACCCCAATCACTTTATAAGCCTTAGAAGAATCAAATACAGGCTCGCAGCATATGAACACTGCACTATCCCTCAAATTGAGCAATTTGCTAATCAACAAGAATGGGTAAAGGGCACTCTAGTTGAAGAATTTTCTGAGGAAGAAATAGCAGAAAAATCAATCAAAGATCTTGAAAAAGCAGTTGACTTGGAATCTTTTGGACAGGTGTTTTTCACAGCCCCTCGGCATCTTGGAGAAGGCACCTCTTCTGCCACAGCTCCCCAGCAAACTGCCCAAGTAAGTGCCCCACCTGCAGCAACAGATAAAGGAAAAGCAGTGCAGCATTCAGAAGAGCAAGTGCAAAATTTGGAACAGCAAGAAATGATGGCAGATCGGCCTACTTCTATAGATGGACAGAGTCAAGGGCAAGACCCTATAACTCAAAAAAAAGTGACTGAAATTCCTGTGCTACAGACACCTCTAAATGAGGAAAGGGCAAAGAAGAGGGATAGACAGGAAGAGACCCCCCCAGGGACATCCGCAGAGCAGCAAGGAGAAAAGAGGCAAAGGTTAAATCCTTTTTCAGAGGAAGAAATGCCAGAGGGGGCGAGAGAACAACAAATTCCCCCAAGAATGGAGACATTAGCCAGCTCCTTTCAGTAGGAGCAAGAGAGGAGCAGGGGTTGGAAGTAACATCCACAAGGCAACAGGGCAGACAGGCCTCTGATATTAAAAAATCATTCACTGATATCAAAGTCAGGAATGAGCCAGTGAGACTACAGCTGTACAACTAGCTAATAAGGATGGCCCCTACCAATCAGCAAAGGCTAATGGCATCCTATGACATCCAGGAAGGAAGAATGACCCTCGGTCACTTCAGACCTACAACTCAGCAACCCCAATCAGCTGCTGATTACATTAGAACCAATCTGGAAGTGTTTGCTAAGGATATCCATCCGATGGACCAGATTGAATTGCACAAGCAGACTGGGGAGAGTGTATATTCTACTCTAGCAGATAAGACATTGTTAGCCCACAGATTGCAAAACTCTTTGCACAATACTGCTACCCAATTAGAGTTAGAGAAAGCTTCATCACAGGCCAAGGACAATAGAATCAAGTCCTTGGAGGAGATTATCATAGAGCTGGGACATGACCCCACTGATCCCAAGGGTGCGCAAGCTTTGATAAAAAAAGAAGGATGAAGACATAGCTGCCCTAAGAAGACAAATCAAGCTGTCTCCCACATTGCATCCTCAAGCTACAGAGGTGGCACAACAAAAAGAGGAACAGGATGTAGTAGCTTTGCTTACAACCTTATGTAAAAGGTTGGTAGAGATAGAAAGTGCCTTGGAGGCATCATTATAGGGAAGACAGGGAGAGTTGGCCTCTCAGCCAATTCAAACAGCTCAGATTCTCACAGCTGCTCCTCCCATGGCCACCACAATAGTCACTCCCACTGCTACAACATCAGAAGCAGGTGCCTCGAGCTCAGCACCAATTTTAGCAACTACTTCAGCACCTACAGAACAAGGGACCAGCTTGAGAATGGACAACATGATGAAAGAAATAGAAGCCTTGGAATTACAAATGGAAGAATTGAAAGAAACCAAGGAAAAGCTGGTTAAGATTGAGGAAAAGTATGATAAATCAAAACAAGAAGTGGCTGAGAAGACAAGGGAAGTCAAAGCCTTAGAAAGAAGAATAAAGGAGCTGGAGAAAGAGCTCACTTTTGATAGGACTCTAGCAGATATCAAGAAAATTTTGTGGGCCAAGATTGGCCAATCCATTACTGACCAATGGCAATCCATTGAAACTATTCATGAGCAAATGGATTTAATAAGCTTGGCTCAATTTGGAAACCAAAAGGCTAGAACATCTCTAACAAACATGCCCAAGCAAACCAACAGAATGATCCAATTTTTGAATACTCGCACCAAAGGGCAGTTGGCCGAATTGGGAATCAGGAACAAGACTGAAACTATTTTGCTAATAAAAAGGGTGTTAACCCTTAGGAATTTTGTGCAGACATTGGAGAGAAAATGCCAAGAGATGCAAGCAGAGGTGGATGACTCCAGAATAAATCTCGCAGCATTACAGATCAGAGGGCTACCTAGCCTAGTAACCAGTGCTGGAAGACTGTTGTCACATGAGCATTATGCCAACAGAGTGAACAATTATGCTGCCAATCAAATCACAGCTTCCTCAAGCACTTCAGAAGATACAGGGCCTCCAACTGGACAGGCTGTCTTTGATAAATTAGAAAATCTATTCTATATTGCACATGAGATAAATCATCTCTTTGAAGACCAGCCAAACTTTTACAGATACACAGAAGCTGATGAAACACTGATAAAGATACAAAGGCATCAGCTACCTACAGAAGATTGGTGGAGAGGAATGATGGATACGTTGCTCAGGTGATTTTGGGTATTAATTCTTTTTTGTAAACTACAGTTCAACATATACAGATGGCACGGTCCAGCAAAGCAGCATAAAGCAGAATTGGAATGTTAATTACAGCTCATCAAAAGTAAAGTAGCCCAGCACCAAAGATGAAGACCATGAAGACCAAGACAACAACAGGCAGCATAACAGCATCAGAAAATCACACACACAATAAATGCGCGGCAGGCAGCCGACTCATTCAGCCCAGAAAGTAAAAAATTCTCTGACATAATAGACAACTAGCAAGCCAATATTAACTACAGTATTTAATTCTTCATTTACTTCCTTGGAAGAGTTGGTGATGTAATTTATTACATGAAGACTCATCATCTAGATATTTTGTATCATATTTTTGTATATATACCTCCCCATAGAACGTATTTGGGGTTGGTTGATGATTTTCGCTCTAAGAGTTGTGCTGTAACTTTCAGATTTCCTAATACAAAGAGCTGATGGAGTTTATGATTTCTGCACTGTCTGGATGTGAATGTGATGAGCTGCGTTCTGCTACAGGATTCCTGTGTTGTTTAATGAAACAATAAGTTTTTCTAAACCATGTTTTGTCTTTTCTATGTTTGCTAAATTCACATGTATGTTTCATGATCTCAGCAACAGAGAAAAAGAATAGCTCAGGACTTGTTTAAATACACCCTTTGCTCAATCTCTGTTTCTAATTATGTTTTCTGCAGAATTGGTCATGAATATGAATTCTTAATTGCTCATATTTGCACTGATTCTCTCATTATGAATGTTGTTTAGGAATTCTTAACTGCTCCTAGATAATATTCTCACCTTTCCCTCTATCAGCATAGTGAAAGATCCTTGACTGCCTTTCATTCCCTGATTCCATGCCATCGATTCCTAAATTTGAAGATTTGTTTCATGGATACCTATCTGGCTCTGTAGTACTACCTCTTTCCCAACAAGCACTTTCAGCAGTACACAGTCATTGACTCCATTGCCCAATGGTTTAAGCTATTCTGAGAGCTGCATATCAGATCTATTTGAAACCATCATCCAACCAAACTCAAAACAAAATCCTGCACATTATAACTAGCCTAAAATTACACCAAAACAAAGTTAAATCATAAAGAGAGAGCCCTCTCTGGTTGCAGGTAGGCTAGGACCTGTAGCTAAAAGATTGGTTAGTGGTTACCTCGGCCGTATTCCCTTGGGAGTCAAAGGGAACAACCTGAGTGATAACATCATTGGCGACTCCACTGGGGAAGAACCAATTTTTCAATTGTTGTCTGTTCCTTAAAACTACAGATGAAGCTTGAATGTCAGCCAGGAATCCTTTGAAATTGTTCTTGCTTTGCATTTATAGGATTAAATAAAAGCTGCTTCAGTCAATCTTCATTCGAGTTTTAAGCTTTAAACAACGATTCCAAAAAATTTGATCAGTTCCTTCCTAAAATTGGAAATTCTTTGGAAGCTGGCTCCAAAGAAGAAAACTCGTTATACCAGGTCAAATCCTGACCCACATCCTCCATCTGTTTTTGACAATCCTAATTTAATCCCAAAGATTCTTAGGAAACAAGAGGAACAAGAAGATCTTGCTGATTCTAGCCCTGAAGCAGTTCAACAAAGTTATATTCCAACCCCTGCTAAACCTTCAGTCCGTCCTCACATAACTCCTTCTTCTCCTTCTTCCTCATCCACTTCTCAAAGCACCTTCTCTACACCACCATCTACTACCCATATTTCTACCACCGTTACTGCTGTTCCAGCTGTCCCATTTCTTCCTGTTGTTCCATTTGTTCCTATAAATATGGCAAATAGATATGCCCCTTTGCAGCTACCTGGAAATCCCGAGGTTATGCCTCAGGATTATCAAAGTAAGATCACTTATTTTGATGGTACAGTTGCATATACTGCCCTACAACATACAAAGAAAATGCAAGACTACTTTGAGAATTATGAGATAGATGATGATGATGTGAGAATGAAAATTTTTGTCCAAAGTTTAATAGGTGAAGTAAGAACTTGGTTTAGTGCACTCGCTGCAAATTCCATAGCCAATCCGGATGCCCTTTACCAAACATTTCTCAACAGATGGGAAAAGAAAAAAGATCCACTGCACATTTTATTTGAGTATGACACTATAAAAAGAGGCCCACAAGAAACTGTCCTAGATTATTGTGCAAGATTCAACAATGTTTACAATGCCATTCCTCAAAACCTTAGACCTCCACCTGATTTAGCCTTAATCAAATTCCCTGATGGATTTGACTCTGACATGGCATATCAACTGAGGGAAAGAGCCCCTCCGACCTTAGCAGACATGCAGAATATAGCTGTTAGTGTAGAGGCAAACCTAATTGCTAAAAGAAATAGGGCAAGAGCTGAAAGAAGAACTACTTTCAAGGAAGAACCTTCAGCATTTGAACAAAAACTGGATGCAATCATCAAAGGTATGGACAGACTTGGGGATAGGGTGGAAACCATCGAGAGAAATTCATCATGGGAAGGTCAAACAAGTACTTCTAGACACCCAAACTTTAGAAAGAATCAAAATCCAAATGTTGGAAGGGCTGGTCCCGACCAGAACATTAGACCTCCTTTTCAAGAAAACTATGCTGAAGCCTCAACATCTAGTGAACCAACCGAGGACCCTCACATCAACTTAATGGGTTTGGACAGTGAACATCAGGTCTTTCTAACACAAGAGGATCAAGAGGCCCATAATTGCAATCAATTTCAAACCAAATCAGGAGAGTCATTTGACTTTAGGGAAGGCTATGATGCAACAGTTTATGAGGTACATAAACAGTATAAACTAAGGAGTAGAACCATAGATGTGCCTGAACCTATCAAACCAAAGGATAATAAACAGCCAAAAAAGACAAAAGACAAAGTTGTTCTCCCAGAATCCTCTGATAAAACAGACCCACACCCAAGAGAAGTCACTGTGGAGGATATATCAGATGTACAGCCCTCTAAAAATCAGCCATCCTCATCCCTCCCCTCAAAAGCAAGTTCAAACAGCATTCCTGAAAATAAATTCAAAACAGATTCAATTCAAAATCATACCCATGATGAAGAAAAGGTCACTGAAAATTCAACTGAAAAGGAAAAATCTGTTGCCCATAATACAAAGACTCAGATAGAAAAACCCTTCAACTTGGAAACAAAAATAGGTAAGCTGAAGATAGATATTCCTCTCTTTGAACTTGCCAAACATGAAGTATATAGACAACAAATCAATAGGTCACTCCAAATATCAGACAATAGGGATGCTGTGAATGTTCTAGATGATCAACCTGAATTACTTTTTGGTCCTGAAGTTAATGGAAAAACAACAAATGGAGGAGTTCCACCTTTTTATGTCAGTTTAAACATTCATGACAAGGTGTTACACAATGCAATGTTTGATTCCGGAGCCTCACAGAACCTAATGCCTAAATCTATGATGGAAAAACTAGACCTAGATATCACAAGACCATACAAAGATTTGTTCTCATTTGATTCCAGCCAAGTCAGGTGTCTAGGCCTAATTAAAGATTTGTGTGTTTCCCTGGTCCAATACCCAACCAAAACAATTCTGATGGATGTGGTGGTAGCTGATATTCCACCCAAATATGGCATGCTTTTATCCAGATCATGGGGGGCCAAACTCCAAGGATCCTTGCAATTGGACATGTCTTATGCCACTATTTCAGTCTTTGGACAGCCAAAGAGATTGTACCATGAAACACTGATGAAATATGTGGTGAGTAGTCAAGAAAAACCCCAAAACTTCCCCATCTATTCAATACATTCTGACATGGATTCATTCATTTTGTATAATGCTGACATGTGTACCAAAACTGATGCCAAACTCCTGATAACAGCACAACCAGAGAGTATGAATGAACAATCTACTGATCCAGATCGAAAAATTGTCAATATGACTAATGCAATAAAGAAAAATGACACATCAAATGACTTACAAGAACCCAATCTGCCCATGGTGCAACTTTCTAAAACTCTCAATGCAAACCTTGACCATGAAACCTTATGGTATTTAGAGTTTGATGGCTCAGTCAACAAATTAGGAGCAGGGGCAGGGGTCTGGGTACACAACATGCAAAATGACTAGGCTGAAGGTCATGCATACAGATTAAACTTCAGATGCACAAACAATATGGCCGAGTACGAAGCCCTTTTGTTAGGTCTCAAACTCATCAAAAACCTAGGTGCAACCAAAGTCTCAATTTTAGGGGATTCAGATCTGATCATACAGCAGATGAAGGGAAATTTTGTCACAAATGATCTTAGGTTGAGGGCTTATAGAGGTGCAACCATTGAAATACTTAACACTTTCTTAGAATTTTAGCTCACCAAAATCTCAAGAAAGCATAATTTACATGCACATAGCTTGGCAACTTTTGCCAGCACATGTAAGCTACCCTTTGAACCCAACCACCATTTCACAGTTGAAATCAAACATAGGCCTGCTGTCCCAGATAATGTCAAAAATTGGAAAGTCTTTGAAAGTGACACACAGAGAAATAACTTCCTGACTTTGAAGGAAGAGTTTTCCAGCATAAACATTGACACTGGCACTATGGATGATCAACAACAGACATACAAAATTAAGCAGAATATATCAGTTGAAACAACAAATCTGATTTTGCATCCTACTACCTTTAATGACCAAAATGTACAATAGCTGAAGCAAACAGATTTTGATGAAATAGCTGAAGCAGAAGCTGAAGTAATTGATTTAAAAGACAATTTTCTGCCCACAGGCTTGACTCCTTTGGAGGATTTATTCGATTCAAATGATATTTCTAGGAAGCCAAAAATGCAACCACTAAATGCTGAAATTGAGGACTGCAACATTGGAACCACAGAAAATCCCAAAATGGTAAAACTCTCCAAAGCTTTGCCTGCTGATCAGAAACTGAAATACATTGACTTGTTTAAGGAATTCCAAGATGTATTTGCTTGGGGTTATGAAGACCTCAAATCTTATGATACCTCAGTAATCCAACATACTATACCCTTGAAAGAAAATCAAAGGCCTTTTAAACAGAAGCTTAGAAGGGTCAACCCTGTCCTCCTTCCCCTAATTGAAAAAGAAGTTAAACGAATGTACGAAGCTGGGATCATTGCTCCAATTAGGTTCTCAGAGTGGATTTCAAATCTAGTGCCTACTAGGAAGAAAACGGGAGAGATTAGGCTGTGTTTTGACTTAAGGAATTTGAAAAAAGTCTCTCTCAAAGACCATTACCCCTTACCAAAAATGGATCATATCCTACAAAGGGTAGTGGGAGCCTCTAGGATCTCATTGTTAGATGGATTCTCTGGATTCAATCAGATTTTAGTACACCTGGATGATCAAGACAAAACTGCCTTTACAACACCTTGGGGAACCTTTAAATATGTCAAAATGCCTTTTGGACTTAAAAATGCAGGGGCCACTTTTCAGAGAGCAATGGACATAGCCTTTGCCAAAGAAATCCATGATTTCCTAGTAGTCTACCTTGATGATCTCACTGCCTTTTCAAAATCAGACCAAGAACACTTAGAACATTTAAGACAGGTGTTCCTAATTTGCAGAAAGTATGGCATATCTTTAAACCCAAAGAAATCATTGTTTGGCCTACAAGAGGGCAAGCTCCTAGGTCACATCATTTCAAAAGATGGCATTAGGATCGACCCGGACAGAATTCAAGCTATCCTTCAAGTGCCTCATCCAAGAAACATCAAAGAACTACAAGGTTTTTTAGGGAAGATCAACTTCTTGAGAAGATTCATTCCTAATTTGGCCGAGCTCATAAGACTATTGAACAATATGCTGAAGAAAGACTCTAAAGTCAAGTGGACCATGGAAGCCAAACAAGCCTTTGAGGACATCAAAAGAGCTTTGACAAACACACCAGTCCTCACAAGTCCCAGGTTTGATAGAGATTTCATCATTTTTTCCTTTGCCTCTGAGCACACAATTGTTGTTGTCCTATTGCAAAAAGATGACCAAGGATGTGAGAAACCCATTGCCTTCTTCAGCAAAGCTCTTAGAGATGCTCCCTTAAAATATCAGATTATGGAAAAGCAAGCTTATGCCCTGGTAAAGGCCATCAAGGATTTCAGAATTTACATTTTATACTCTCATGTGATTGCCTACGTCCCAAATGCTGTGGTTAAGGACATTTTAACACAAGAAGGAATTGAAGGAAAAAAGGGCAAATGGATTGCCAATATCCTAGAATATGACATTGAAATCAAGCCTACAAAACTAATAAAAGGACAAGGGTTAGCCAAACTAATGACTGAACTAAGAAAAGATTCTTGAAAATGAAAGCATCAAAGTTTTGTATCATAGACAATGTTTTGTTTTGGAAAAATCATGAAGGAATTTGACTTAATTGCCTAACATTGGATGAAACTGACAATGTCCTCAAGAAATTTCATGCAGGTGACTGTGGAGGACACTTATACTGGAAATCAACAGTTGATAAAATCCTAAGGGCTGGATTTTATTGGCCCTCCTTGTTTGCTGATGTGAAAAAATTTGTAATGTGTTGCCACAAGTGCCAAATCTTTGAAGGCAAAAGAAAACTATTACCTCTACCACTCAAACCTATCTCAACTGAAAGACCATTTCAGCAGTGGGGTTTAGACTTCATTGGTGAAATCCACCCTTCATCCTCTGGCCAACATAGGTGGATTTTGACTGCTACAGACTACTTTACCAAATGGATAGAAGCCATCCCTTGTAGGCAAGCCAATGACTCAATCATTATGCAATTTTTAGAGACCAACATCTTGTCCAGGTTTGGCTGTCCAGATAAAATTATTACAGACAATGCTGCTGCTTTCAAATCCAAAAAAATGATCAACTTTTGCCATAAATACCACATGACCTTGGGCCATTCCACAACCTATTACCCTCAAGGCAATGGCCTAGCTGAGTCCTCCAACAAAAGCCTTATCAACATCATCAAAAAGGTCTTGGAGGAGAACAAAAAGAATTGGCATAAGAAGTTGGTAAATGCACTATGGGCAGACAGATTGACCACTAAAAGATCCATTGGTACAAGTCCATATGAACTGGTTTATGGAATGGAGGCAAGGTTCCCTTCATCTTTGGGAATCCCTGTGATCAAGCTACTACAAGAAATACAGGCAGAGCCCAATGATATTCAAAGAAGGATCAACCAGACTATACATTTGTAGCAAACAAGAGAAGAAGTATATCAAAGAACCCAGATTCTACAAGATAAACTCAAAAAGATCTTTGACAAAAGAACCAAGGCTGAAGACTTCTTTATAGGAAACAAAGTGTTGAGATGGGATTCTAGGAGGGAGGACAAAGGGAAACATGGCAAATTTGATTTTCTTTGGAAAGGACCTTATGTCATTCATGTTGTACAAGGTAACAATACCTATTTCTTGAGGAGTTTAGATGGCACAAATACTGAGGAAGGCCCAGTCAATGGGTGAATGCTTAAGCATTATTTTGATTCCAGGCAATCAGCATAACACCACTGTGTATTGTACATAAATATTTGTAATTCCAGCATTTTTATTTACAGCTGTTAGATAAGGAAACAAGTGAAGCAAATTTTGAGGAAAATCAGGGAACTGCACCATTTTTTATATATGTTTTGAGTCTATCATTGGAAATCAAGAGCAAGACTTGGCAACTATGAAGATGATGATAAATATTCAGAGAAACCAACAAATACAAAGCTGTAATTTCACAGCAGATCAGCTCATAAGGACTGTATACAGGATACAGAGGTTCAGATCATTGATATTCAAGAGAAGAAAATTTCAGGCTACAACAATAGTTAAAAAACAAGGCAATCTGACCTGCTGTTCTTGGCCTTTCACAAGGAAAGGCCATCCCCAAGTGGAGCCACTGTTAGGTTCCTATATCAATAGGTTTCATTTTTCATGATTGACCTGGGAAATGCCAAATATGTTCATCTTTTCATGCTGCAAAGGTTCCATATTTTGTAAAAAAATTAGAGAAAGTTAAAAAATGTAAAGAGGGTATGCCCTAAAAGAATTATCAAAGGGCAAAAAGAGTAAATTGGTCATAAAGAAAAACAAAAATGAACCCCAAAGAAAGACCAAGAAAGTGGCTAGCCCAAATGTCACTGCTAGCTGGATGGATGGCCCAACAGTACAATCTGGACCATGCCATGTTTTAAATTGCTTGCTTTAGACTAGAGAATGAAGATCTGTTCAAACAGTTCAAGCTTGGCAGATCACTAGCTAGGTAGAGAAATTAAGGAGCCCAACTGCTGAATCTGAGCCCTTGGAAGAGATAAGGGTAGATTTAGATAGGAGGGTAGTCAAAAGAAAAGAGGATAATCAGGGTCTGCAAGTCTAAGTGCACCCATGCAAAAGGAAGAAAAAATGTTAGGTGTGTTAGGCTGGGTAAGTAGTTGGAGGTTGCAGAGGAAAGGTTTGGATCACCTGGCACATTATCAATCAGAGCTTATCTCATTAATGAAAGGAATATCAAAGCAGTTGTTTGATGTCAGAACTATGGAAGCATGTCTAATTCCCCTCTTTCCCCCATAAATCACTCACTAACATCCCCTGAAGGACCTTGGGATCTGCCCAACAAGTCCTGTTTTCACTTTATTTTTGTAAAAATGCTAAGTCAAGCTTTGACTTTCTTCAATGAAAAGAAGCCACATTTCTTGTGTAAAAATCATTCTATACTCCTTTCATCTTCCTATGTCTAAGTTTCCATACTATGGACTTAGCATTCATCCATTCAGTCTCAATCCATAAACTCATATTAACCCCTAATTCTATTATATAGCTCCCTAAACACTACTTCCCCGTCCCTATTTCTACAAAAAGCATGTTAAAAACCCAAAAATAATAAATATTCCCACCCCTTGGCACTATAGCCATATAACATAAGTCTTGGCGAATAATAGTCCATTTGGGACTACTATTAGCCCTTCTGAGTCCCAACCTGGGGTTAATTTAACATTCGGTCAAATTAAACCCCCCCCTCTCACACATAAACCTTATAGCAATATCTTCCATGCATACATTTTATTTGGGATTAATTTGATATTTGATCAAATTAATAACCACCGGCGCCCACTTACAAACCCATATAAAAACCCACATAACCTAAGTTTCCCCCCGCGGTATATTTTATAATAGTTAATATACGGGCGGGTCCCCGCGCCGTATCACCCCACCATGTCCGCGTCCCGTCAACCGTTGATCTGTGCCCTGCAGATCCGACGACCCAGGTGAATTTCGGAGCGCCCCCGACGTTCGATAGTTAGCTTCCGATAGCATAGCGGTTTCTCCGCCGTACAAAAGACGCGTGTCTCCATGTGATTGTATCGGAGCCCCTCTGACACTTACCACCTCCTTACCAAAGGCGGTCTAATAAAACCACAAACCGCCTTCTGTCTCTCAGCGCCACGTCGCCGCTCACGTCACTTTTGCGTCGACCCGCTGTGGCCCCGTCTCATTTCCACCTCATCCTCGTGCGTCCCCACCTTGCCACCATGTTCTGTGCCACATCGTCGGCCCAGTCAACTGCCACGTCACCTTGTCGTACCCGGGACCCGTCGGTGATGTCATGTTGACGTCATCACAGAAAAGCGCCAAATATGCCAAAATTGCATAAAAACGTGTGTTTCGACCGTTTTGTTCATTTCTATTGGACAAGTTGGAAGCACCAGTGCATGCCGTTTTACATCGTTTGTCCGCCCAAATGCAATTTTGACTATCCCAGTTGTTGCCGCCTGCAACTTCGACTCAATTGCTCGCCATTGAACGAGCTCGACACCCTTGGCTCTATAAAACCAGGTATTTGCCCAAAATTCTACCTGTTTACCCCTGTTTTCGCCAATTTCTCTATTTTTCTTGCTTACAAACTCTGCAACTATCCAAACCAAGCACATTTCCGCACCTAAATGCTGCTTGAATTCACTCAGTAACCCTCTGTTCACCAGGAACCCTCTGAACCCGTGACAACTTGCAAATTCGCCATTAAAAAACGTTTTTAAGCTCGGGTTGTCGGCAAAACTCCATACAGCCCAACATTGTCCCCTTTTTACCACATTCCACTGTAAAAACTTCAGTAATTGAGCTGAGAACTATCCCCATTTCCCTTTGCAGTTTGCCCATAATCTTTTTAATCCTTGTGAATTCATCAAAGAAAAGAGAAGTTTTTCAAAAACTCTGCAAAGTGACCTCTTTATAATAGCCACGGACCTTGAAAGGTTATTGCCTCATTTGAACTCATTGTATAGCTCTTTTTCAAATCCTTAAAAAAGCTCTTTCATCAGCCTGTTGTTACACTAATCCTGTTTCCAAGGATAAGTACATATAAACCTCAAAATGACCACTCCCACAGCATTAAATATTGCTCCCTTGAATGCACCACATAGGAACCTGGAATGGCTGGCCCTTGCTGACAGAGATTACCGAATGAAGGAAACAGTGGAACTCACCAACAAATATCATATTCAAACCTTTTGTGAGTTAAGAAAGAAATACAGGAGCAATGATGATATCCTTTGTATCTGGGAGTCCAATCTGCCAATTTACTATCTCCCACAAGTTAATGTATTCCTTGACCTTATCCATCAATGTTGTGAGAATTATGAGCCCACTCAAAGGGCAGTTTTGGCTCCATCTGGGACTGTTTTGTTTCACATCACCCCTCAAGCCATAAACAAGATGCTCAATTTTGAGCCAACAAAGCCTCTGGTTCCTCTCTCCATGAAACTTTTGTTGGACCAAGGTGCCAAGCTGCCCAGCTCAGAGATCACAAGAATTGCCCAGCTGTTCATGCAACCAGATTGCCAATTCCAGCAGCCTCCTCCTTATCTGCATGTATGGTTTAATGAAACAAGAAGAATGCTGGTAGATATCATATCCTGCATCTTGGGATTCAATACCAGTGAGTATGTGGATGAGACAGTTTTAGTAATGTTGTCTATGTTTGCTCCAGGACAACCCCCTGCTGTCCAATATGATTATGCCACCTTTATTGCTGATAAGATTCATGAGCAATTCATGAACCTGGAGAGAGAAAGGGTGTTCAAACATACCTCCTATATATATCACTTGCTAATGTACTATCAGCCTGATAGTTTCCCTATTTTCCTCAGAAAATTAGATGCCAAGGGGGAGCGAAGGTCTGTAATATTTTGGTCACCAGTCTGCCACCATGTTTATTACTCTCCATATACATATTTTGAGTTCATTGACCTTTTTGTCTATCCAACTACTTGCTTATTATCAACAAATCCTCCTCCCAGACTTACTGATGAGATGCAAAAGATCCTGCAACTTTCCAAAAGCTACAACATTGGTGACTGGTATTTTTACCAAAACCACACAGTAATCAGGGTTTATGGCTGTGAATTGGCCCCTTACAGACTGCCCAAATATGTCCCAATGAGACTATTTTCTTTGGAATACTTCCGGCAATTTGGTAATGCAGATCTGATCCATTTCTATGGCAAAATTAAAAAGGCACAACTGAAAATCAGACATCAATTGGGCCCATTGATTTTCAATAAGAGAGAAGAAGCCTGGGTGGAGGCAGACAAAATGTTGAAAATTTTTCTGTTACTAAAAACAAGCTTTTATTGGGCACCATATGACCCCAATCACTTTATAAGCCTTAGAAGAATCAAATACAGGCTCGCAGCATATGAACACTGCACTATCCCTCAAATTGAGCAATTTTCTAATCAACAAGAATGGGTAAAGGGCACTCTAGTTGAAGAATTTTCTGAGGAAGAAATAGCAGAAAAATCAATCAAAGATCTTGAAAAAGCAGTTGACTTGGAATCTTTTGGACAGGTGTTTTTCACAGCCCCTCGGCATCTTGGAGAAGGCACCTCTTCTGCCACAGCTCCCCAGCAAACTGCCCAAGTAAGTGCCCCACCTGCAGCAACAGATAAAGGAAAAGCAGTGCAGCATTCAGAAGAGCAAGTGAAAAATTTGGAACAGCAAGAAACGATGGCAGATCGGCCTACTTCTATAGATGGACAGAGTCAAGGGCAAGACCCTGTAACTCAAACAAAAGTGACTAAAATTCATGTGCTACAAACATATCTAAATGAGTAAAGGGCAAAGAAGAGGGATAGACAGGAAGAGACCCCCCCAGGGACATCCGCAGAGCAGCAAGGAGAAAAGAGCCAAAGGTTAAATCCTTTTTCAGAGGAAGAAATGCCAGAGGGGCCCATAGAACAACAAATTCCCCCAAGCATGGAGACATCGGCCAGCTCCTTTCAGCAGGAGCAAGAGAGGCAGCAGGGGGTGGAAGTAACATCCACAAGGAAACAGAGCAGACATGCCTCTGATATTAAAAAAGCATTCATTGATATCAAAGCCAGGAATTAGCCAGTGAGACTACAGCTGTACAACCAGCTAATAAGGATGGCCCCTACCAATCAGCAAAGGCTAATGGCAGCCTATGACATCTAGGAAGGAAGAATGACCCTGGATCACTTCAGACCTACAACTCAGCAACCCCAATCAGCTGCTGATTACATTAGAACCAATCTGGAAGTGTTTGCCAAGGATATCCATCCGATGGACCAGATTGAATTGCACAAGCAGACTGGGGAGATGGTATATTCTACTCTAGCAGATAAGACATTGTTAGCCCACAGATTGCAAAACTCTTTACACAATACTGCTGCCCAACTAGAGTTAGAGAAAGCTTCATCACAGGCCAAGGACAATAGAATCAAGTCCTTGGAGGAGATTATCATAGAGCTGGGACATGACCCCACTGATCCCAAGGGTGTGCAAGCTTTGATAAAAAAGAAGGATGAAGACATAGCTGCCCTAAGAAGACAAATCAAGCTGTCTCCCACATTGCATCCTCAAGCTACAGAGGTGGCACAACAAAAAGAGGAACAGGATGTAGTAGCTTTGCTTACAACCTTACATAAAAGGTTGGTAGAGATAGAAAGTGCCTTGGAGGAATCATTACAGGGAAGACAGGGAGAGTTGGCCTCTCAGCCAATTCAAACAGCTCAGATTCTCACAACTGCTCCTCCCACGGCCACCACAACAGTCCCTCCCACTGGTACAACATCAGAAGTAGGTGCCTCGAGCTCAGCACCAATTTCAGCAACTACTTCAGCACCTACAGAACAAGGGACCAGCTTGAGAATGGACAACATGATGAAAGAAATAGAAGCCTGGGAATTGCAAATGGCAGAATTGAAAGAAACCAAGGAAAAGCTGGCCAAGATTGAGGAAAAGTATGATAAATAAAAACAAGAAGTGGCTGAGAAGACAAGGGAAGTCAAAGCCTTAGAAAGAAGAATAAAGGAGCTGGAGAAAGAGCTCACTTTTGATAAGACTCTAGCAGATATCAAGAAAATTTTGTGGGCCAAGATTGGCCAATCCATTACAGACCAATGGCAATCCATTGAAACTATTCATGAGCAAATGGATTTAATAAGCTTGGCTCAGTTTGAAAACCAAAAGGCTAGAACATCTCTAAGAAACATGCCCGAGCAAGCCAACAAAATGATCCAATTTTTGAATACTCGCACCAAAGGGCAGTTGGCCAAATTGGGAATCAGGAATAGGATTGAAACTATATTGCTAATAAAAAGGGTGTTAACCCTTAGGAATTTTGTGCAAACACTGGAGAGAAAATGCCAAGAGATGCAAGCAGAGGTGGATGACTTCAGAATAAAGATCGCAGCATTACAGAGCAGAGGGCTACCTAGCCTAGTAACCAGTGCTGGAAGACTGCTGTCACATGAGCATTATGCCAACAGAGTGAACAATTATGCTGCCAATCAAATCACAGCTTCCTCAAGCACTTCAGAAGATACAGGGCCTCCAACTGGACAGGCTGTCTTTGATAAATTAGAAAATCTATTCTATATTGCACATGAGATAAATCATCTCTTTGAAGACTAGCCAAACTTTTACAGATACACAGAAGCTGATGAGACACTGATAAAGATACAAAGGCATCAGCTACCTACAGAAGATTGGTGGAGAGGAATGATGGATACGTTGCTCAGGTGATTTTGGGTATTAATTCTTTTTTGTAAACTACAATTTAGCATATACAGATGGCACGGTCCAGCAAATCAGCATAATGCAAAATTGGAATGTTAATTACAGCTCATCAAAAGTAAAGTAGCCCAGCACCAAAGATGAAGACCATGAAGACCAAGACAACAACAGGCAGCATAACAACATCAGAAAAGCACACACAGAATAAATGTGCGGCAGGCAGCCGACTCATTCAGCCCAGAAAGTCAAAAATTCTCTGACATAATAGACAGCTAGCAAGCCAATATTAACTACAGTATTTAATTCTTCATTTACTTCCTTGGAAGAGTTGGTGATGTAATTTATTACATGAAGACTCATCATCTAGATATTTTGTATCATATTTTTGTATATATACCTCCCCATAGAACGTATTTGGGGTTGGTTGATGATTTTCGCTCTAAGAGCTGCGCTGTAACTTTCAGATTTCCTAATACAAAGAGCTGATGGAGTTTATGATTTCTGCACTGTCTGGATGTGAATGTGATGAGCTGTGTTCTGCTACAGGATTCTTGTGTTGTTTAATGAAACAATAAGTTTTTCTAAACCATGTTTTGTCTTTTCTATGTTTGCTAAATTCACATATATGTTTCATGATCTCAGCGACAGAGAAAAAGAATAGTTCAGGACTTTTTTAAATACACCCTTTGCTTAATCTCTGTTTCTAATTATGTTTTCTGCAGAATTGGTCATGAATATGAATTCTTAATTGCTCATAGTTGCACTGATTCTCTCATTATGAATGCTGTTTAGGAATTCTTAACTGCTCCTAGATAATATTCTCACCTTTCCCTCTATCAGCATAGTGAAAGATCCTTGACTGCCTTTCATTCCTTGATTCCATGCCATCGATTCCTAAATTTGAAGATTTGTTTCATGGATACCTATCTGGCTCTGTAGTACTACCTCTTTCCCAACAAGCACTTTCAGCAGTACACAGTCATTGACTCCATTGCCCAATGGTTTAAGCTATTCTGAGAGCTGCATATCAGATCTATTTGAAACCATCATCCAACCAAACTCAAAACAAAATCGTGCACATTATAACTAGCCTAAAATTACACCAAAACAAAGTTAAATCATAAAGAGAGAGCCCTTTCTGGTTGCAGGTAGGCTAGGACCTGTAGCTAAAAGATTAATTGGTTAGTGGTTACCTCGGCCGTATTCCCTTGGGAGTCAAAGGGAACAACCTGAGTGGTAACAGAACCAATCATCAACGCTCTATGCATCAAAAATACATAGATGATACCTTTCTTTTAGTTCATCCTTCTATTCAGGAAGCTCTGGAGTTCAAAATCATTCTTGATGACTTTGTTTCAACCTCTCGCATGGATATCAACATAAGAAATTCCCAAATCTTCTTCTTTGACACCTCGCAAGCCATCCAAATCCATATCTCCCATCTACTAGATTTTAAGAAGAGCTCCATTCCATCCAAATACTTAGGGGCCCCGTTAACCTCCAACCCTCTTCACTAATTAGTGTGGGAAGACTTGTTGCTTAAAATTGAGGCAAAACTCTCAAGCTAGATTTTAAAGCCCTGAATCTTGTTGGTCGTTTACCCTTCTAAAATCAGTGCTTCAGTCCATCCCTACCTACCTCCTCTCTACCCTTGCTTCTCCTAAATCCATTCTTAACAAGCTTTGAAACCTTTAGCATTCTTTTCTCTGGGATGGAGCCAAATTGGATCGAAAATGGATGTTGGTAGCCTGGGACAAGCTTTGTCTTCCCAAGTCTATAGGGGGTATGGGATTAACAAACCTGGTGATTCTAAGTAAAGATCTGAGTGCAAAAATATGGTGGAGGTGGCTAAAAACCCCTGAACTTTGTGGTGCCAAATGTTGACTAAAAAATATGAACTCGGCATGCACTATCCTCAGCTGGCTAGAATGTCAGAAAACACTTCCAGATCTCATATATGGAATGCAACTTGGTGAAGTAAACCCTTAATCCAAGACCATTGCTTTTGCGAAGTACGTAGTAGAAATTCAGCCCTGTTTTGGGAAGACTCGTGGAATCAGTGACCTAAACTTTCTTTTGAGACCAACCTTCATCAAATTAGAGATAGTCACCATCAAAGAGGTTTAAATCTGGTCACTCAGTATTGGGACAACCCTTTTGTTGATTCACCATAGCGCCCATAGAAGCTTCAATCATTGGCACACATAGACACTCATGCAGAGGAGCAACTACTTTTAAAACCCATCTTGGACACTTGCAACATAGTTTTGCAGTCAGATGATGACGTCTTATGATGGGGATTGGTCCATTAGGGAATTTTAATCTCAAGGAAGCTTGCATAATTCTACAACACACTTAGCTCATTGATCCAAATCAAACATAGAAACATCTCTGGAAGTTTAAGCACTTGCCAAAAATCACCCTTTTCCTCTTGCTACTTCTTAAAAATAAAACCCTCACTTGGGATAAGTTGCAAAAGCATGGATTCTTGGGTCCCTCTATTTGTATTATGTGTTCTGCTGAATTAGAGGACCACAACCATTTATTCCTTTCCTATTCCTTCTCTCACCTTCTTTGGGAATGGATGGTTATTTCCTTTGCCAGATCAAACTTAGTTACTCCCTTTGTCGTTGCCTCTCTAAAGGATTGGTTTGACCCCTCTTTTCACAACCCTATACTCAATTGAGCCTAGCTCCTGATGTTGGGGTTCATCACTTGGAATATTTGGAAAGAAAGTAATAAACGTATCTTTAGCAACGCCACATCTACCCTGGATGTAGTATGGAGCCTCATCCTTTCACAAATCAAAGGGACTATTAAATATATGCATTGGTCCCCTCAGGATTGGGATTTCCCTCTTGTTGAGCAGAACATCTTGCGTCTTCTTGGTATCAAATCTAGCTTCTCACTTTCCTCTAATTTATCTCTCTCTTCCAGGTCTATTAGTCCTTCTTCTTAGTCCCCCCCTACCCCATTCTTTATAAATCTTAACTTTGATGGGGCTTCCTGAGGAAAAGCTTCGAAGGAGCCTTCAATGATAACTCTGGTCAAATGGGTTCACTATCAACAATGAAGCCGAGCTGTGGGGTTTGGAAATGGGCCTGGCCATTTCTTTAAGCCATAACCATCATTAGCTACTCATTGAAGGGGATTCATTGATTATTATCTCCATTCTAAAGAAACTTCAATGTGGCTCGCCCCTCTCCAAAATTTTAGGCAGTTGGCACATCGAGTCCCACATCTCCAAAGGTTCCTCACTTATTAGGTCCATTCAAGCTCCCCTGCTCTCTCATGTTTGTCGAATGGGTAACAAATTAGCTGATTACTTATCCAATCATACATTGGATTCAGAAGGCCCCTCTCCAAAATTTGAGGCAGTTGGCACATCGAGTCCCACATCTCGAAAGGTTCCTCACTTCTTAGGTCAATTCAAGCTCCCCTGCTCTCTCATGTTTATCGAACGAGTAACAAATTAGCTGATTACTTATCCAATCATACAGTGGATTCAGAAGGCACCTTACTAAATGTAGAATGGTCCCAATCACTTCTGAATCAGCTAAAAATGCTTGTCTCTCCATCGCATATCAGGACTTCCCCGGCACGACGGGTGAATGATTCAGACGTCTGTCACGACAATGATCATGATCTTTAGAACAATTTGCCACCTAGTTAGACCCGTGCTCCAAGCCCACTATAGTTGTCTTGGTTTAAATGCTTGAGTGAGGTGATGTTTTATGTACTCCCAACTATCATACACCATTCTCTCCTACTTCCCTCATTGCACTATGATCTCATCCTTCCCTGGTAGTATTATGATTTCCTACGATCATTATTTGGGTGAGATTCTTATTTCCATGACTGGGCATGGTGTCATAGCACGCACGCTCCCTCATTTAGGTATCTCCTTGATCTCCGCAAGCTACTTTCAAAATAATTCTGTTTCTTAAGATATGCCTTCTCATCATCATCATTCCTACCTTCTTGCTTACTATGGCGCATACCCACATCAGCCTGACCTTGGGTTTGTAACTTTGTACTACCTCTCTCAAAGGTGGCGTATTTGTTTTTCAATTCATACCTTCTTGCTTATTATGGCGCATACCCACATCAGCCTGACCTTGGGTTTGTACTACCTCTCTCAAAGGTGGCGTATTTGTTTTTCAATTCACGTTGCATTAGGCACTGCCCCATTCCCAGTCTTTCCTTGGTGGCTTGGAGTAGGTCAATGGCCTTCATGACTTACGTTCATGTTACACCTCTCCCATCGAGTTTCATGCATCCTTTCGATACGCAGACTTCTCTAAGGGGATCTCATGCTTGTTTCAAATCCCTACTGGAAAAGATCTGGTCTCTCTCCTCTTGTTGCACATTCAATTGCACTCTTGGGCACCCTATTTTGTTTCATTTGTGGTCATTTCTTAAGAGGTTATTTCCCCATAATTAGCTTAAAGTAAGCCCCCAAAAGGTCGTTGCATTAGGTCATTGCATTTGGTTTGTCATTGTTCGGGGGTGGTCGTTGTTCGTGGCTTAGTGTATCCAATGGCTCGTTGGGGCTATGGGTGGCTTGTTCAAGAATTTCATCATTGGTGCACATGGCTTTATGTTTTACTAGGCCCCTTTGTCATAACAATTGTGTTTAGAAAGAAAGAAAGAAAGAGATTATTTTAACGTCCACGAGGCTAAAGATAGATTATGGGACAGATTGTTTCTTCATCTGCTTGATGTATTTGGCCCTTTTTTTGTGAAGCTTCACAATAAATGCTCCCAGCTTCTAGACAAACCCCTCGCTAAATAGATTATCCCAAGGGCTCGCTACCAGCATATCTGCATAACTTTCCATGTTGTCTTTGAAGGCCTCACATTCTAAAATGAAATGTTTTTTTTTCTGTTTCCACTTTTCTGGAAGAACAAAAAATCCATACCCTTTCCTCCCACACTTCCTTTGGCCTTTTCTAGCACCTAGTTTCACAACAGAGTTGATGAGAAATAGTCCTTAACTGAGCAATAAGAATTTTGGCTCTCCAAGAGATATTGGCCTCTATGTATGCTTTTGGTTGATGATTATGAGTGGGATTAAACACTTCAATATAGTAATTTTTCTTTCTGCCTAGCTCCTTATCCCAAATACGTTTGTGGAACTTTTCCATAACAAAAGCTATTATCTCTTTGTTGTTTATGGGACACGCATTCAAGCAAATACCCCATTTACTAAACCATTTGTTATTTTGTTGCATCCAAGTTCTTTTGCTCTTGAACAATTTATCATTAAAGACAACCTTAGGCCATCTACCATCTTCCATTTTCTCAATTTTTTTTAAATACCTTATGACTCGCACCGTAGCAATTTCTTCAATAGGAGCAATCCCTGTTTCACTTAACAAGATATCATAAGGAACTACACTTTTCATCTTAAATTTGTTTGTAATCAAATGCTTATGAATTTTCTCAATTTTTCTCCATTGCATGTCGGAGGTACTGCTAGCCCACAGTTCACAACCATAGAGAATCACTGGAATCACTAGAAACCCAAAAAGAGTTTGAGCGGTTTACCAATCCCATAACTCTGCCTCTCTACACCTATTTTGAAAAGCATAAAATGCTTTCCAACCCCCCAAAGTTCTTTTCTTTCTACAACCATTCCAGCTTAGATTTTTGTTGAAGTCAATCCCGAGGTATTTGTAATCCGCAACTTCTTCCAGAATGTGCCTTCAAAGTAGAACTGATGCTGGTTATGTTTTCTTTTCTTAGAGAAGACCACCACTTTTGTTTTGTTGATATTGACTTGCATCCCCACACTTCTACAAAAATTCTCAACGGATAGTAAGTGCTCTTGCAAACCAAGAGCCAATTTAGCAATCAGAATAAGGTCATCTGCATACAAAAGAATCCTTATAACAGAATTGCACAAATAGATACCATCACCCCCTTGCGAATTTAACCACTCCTCAAGCTTGTCGATATATAAACCAAAAAGGGTAGGAGATAGTGGGCAACCTTTCTTGACCCCGATATCACTTCTAAAACTTTCAGAAATGCCTGCTAAAGTTCTAATTTTTACTTTCACATCTTCATACAACCTATGCACAGCTACTCTCAAATGTTTAGGAACCCCAAGTTCCTCCATTCTCTACCAAATGTTATCCCTGGGAACCGAGTCAAACGCTTTTCTGAAATCAACAAAGCAACAAAAGGCTTCTTCCTTTTTCTCCCAAACTTTTTCAATGATGTGCCTTAAAGTTATGCAATGATCATCTGTGGAATGTTTAGGTCTAAAACCTGCTTTCCCTTTAGCACGCTTATCTCTTTCTTCTGCCCACTTGCTAATTTTGTTTTCTAGCATGTTTCCAAATAGCTTTGCAAACAAAGGGTTTATCATGATGGTCCTATAATTGGAGGGATTATTGACGTCACCACTCTTGAAAAGAGGTATTGCCAGACTAGTTGACCAATCTGTGGGGAGCCCTTGTTGTATGATGTGTTGAAGATTTTTGTAATGTGAGGTGCAAGAATCTTTGAGCCCCACTTTAGATATTCTACTTGGAGTTCAGCTATGTCTTTTGCTTTTCCAACGCCCAACTTCTTTATACCCGTCTCTACCTCTTGTACCATGAAGAGTTCAGTATCAGTGTTGACCAAGGGGGGAGGGTCAACCTTGGGAACTTGCTCATAGAGTTGTCTTGCATAATCAAACCATTTAGAAGCTGTAATATTATTTCCAATTTCTATCTTTTTCGGTTGGAGCTCCTTCCAAAATAATTTAGGATTATTTTTCCCAAGGAAGATTAGTTCTTTCCTCCTTGAAACCATGAAATCGGCCTTTTTCTTGCTTAATAACTGCGTGTACAATTTGAGCTTTATGTTATCCTTGTTTGACTCTTTCCACATTCTCCTTGCCTTTTTGCATTCCTCGTCAAACCAAGCATTAACCGGAAAGCAATTTGTTTCAGACTTCTTAATTTTTGTTCTTTTGCACTTTGCAAGTGTGCATTGAATTAAATGTGTTAATTCATGACTATGAAGGCTGTGAATTGTAATTTTCTCATTCTCAAAGAGCCTCTCTAGCGTCATTTTGAAGGTATTACAATTTTCTGGCATCAAAAGAATTCTACCCTGTGGGAGATTTTGTTGGACATGCTGAATTTTTTACTCTAATTGTTTTTTTCCAATCCAAGAGAAACATAAATAAATTGGCTTGTGATCTTATTTCAAATCCCACAGCTAATCTCCAACCAAAACTTCTTCCATTTTCTCACACAAACCATGCGAGCAAATTACATAATCTACCACACTTGCTCCATTGTAAGCATTGCAAGTGAAATTATCGGACTTTTCCCATCTAGTCAAGCCATTACAAATGACTAAATCAAAGGCCCCACATAGAGTAAGCAATTTTTCACCAAAGAGATTGCAGCCCTTGTCCTCTGAAATTGTTTCCCACTGATGATTACTTTTTTCTGTAAGCCAAATAGGGTCACAATCATCTTTACAACAAAGAATGCTAGCTTGCTCACTTGCAGTCCTAGTATCGAAATCACCCACTATAAGGACTTCACCTAGCTATGAATATGTTGCAATATCCACTTTTAAAGCTGCAAATGGATCTTTGTGGTCAAGCCCTCTACCTTTGTAGACTTTTGAAACTTGTGGTGCAAAATAGCATGCTGCAATTCTGATGTGGTTTCCATTTTCTGATATTTTAAACCAAATGAATTGCTTATTTGAGTCTTCTTTTTCTAACTGAATAAGACGACCTTCTTTCTCCCTTACTAAAACCATGATACCCCCGTGCCCTTTGCCATTCCCTGTTGCCTTGTTCCACACTGCCATCTTCCAGTATCCTTCAAACAAAGGTGTCTTGCACCCTTCATGCTCATTTGTTTCTATGAGGCAAATTATGTCTCTATTTTCTGCAATAATCCCTAACCCAGGTCCTCATCTCCATGGGTAACCTCTGCAGTTCCAACAAACTAATCTTAAGGAAACCTGGGTATGACTTGATTGCTATTTATTTTGACATGCAAGACTCACATTTGAGTCTTTGTCCCTGTTTTCCCATACCAACCTTTCTTTCTGATTTCTTATTGAAGAGTTGTTGTGTCTTCTTTATTACCATCTTGCTGCTCTGTTCTGGAAGGAAGTCCAAATTGCGCTATCACAGCTTTGCCTTTATAAATCCACGCTCTCTTTCCTTCATCTCTTGTTGCCCTAACCTTTAAAATTTCCTCCCTTCTTTCCTCCTGTTGTTTTACAGTTAAATCTTCTTCTAGGAAAAAACGAGAACCCCTCAAGAGATGTTTCTTGCTTAGAATAATATATTTATCATGCAAGCTAGGCATAATGACTTTTATGGGCCTGGCTCCCTCCCCGTTAAACTTACCCACCCTCCATGCTTGACATATTTGTCCTTGCCATAGCAACTTGTCTTTCAAGAAGTCCCTTGCAAGGTCAACAATACATTCATTTTTCCCATAGTGTTTCACCTCTTTAATAATTATGTTTGCTGCCCTATTTTGTCTTTCCTTGCCTTCACTATCTTGCATGTTGTCAACCTGAATATTTGTTTCTCCTTCCTTATTAGCAGAATTGCTAATAATTGGAGCCCAAGTTTTGGAAACTTTGGTGGAATCTCCTTTCATTTCTTCTCTTGCGTTCTCTTCATAGTTGTTTATTTGGGCAATCATTTTCCCTTTATCCTGGGATGATTTCACATTCACCACCTCTGTACTTTCCACTACAGATTTCTTTATGTTTTGCACATCCGCCTTCATGCGTTGCCATTCTGTCTTCCCTATCAAGGGAGCTTCCTGTAGCAATGCCACTTGTTCTTTTAAAATTTTATTGCTTTCTTCTAACGCATTGTTCTCAGCCGTTATTATATGATCTCTTTCCTGCCCTTTAGCTTCTAAAACCTCCAACCTTTGTTTTGCATTTAACAATTCTTTCACATAAAGATCAGATGACCAGGTGAGAGGTGTGGATGTGGGACTATATAAGACAAAATCATCAATGACTTTTCCTTTGGACTTCTTGTTGCCACGTGCTTGTGGAGGAGACTTGTTTGAGTGCTTTTTGAGAAGGGCTCGATTACTTTTCTTTTGAGACCGTTTCTTCCTTGCTTGCTCCCATTTTAGACGGGCTATTCTTCATTTTAAAATGCCCCGATATTGTTTGGCATTGACCCAAACCCACTTCCCAGCTTTGGCGGATGAGGCAATTTTCACTTGTCCTAAATCATTTGTCTCCACATGTTCTGAAATTTCTAGTTCCTTTGTCATGTTTGAATGCATTTGCTACTGCTTGCTCGCTGCTCGATACTTCTGCTGCATAAAAACTCCCTGCTCTCACACTGCTCACCGCTGCCCACACTGCTCACACTACTCTGCTCTGCTCATACTATTGACCACACTGCTCACCACGCTGCTCAATGGTTGGACAAAAACCTCCAGCCAATTCAAACCCAACTGCTCAATAATTCTTCCATTGTTTTCTTGGAATTTTTTATGGTTTAGCGATGTCCTTTGCACTGCTTGCGAATAGTTAATTCCGTTGTCATTTATGTACACAGTGTGTATGTAAGAGTAACGCTATTCACCGTGTTATATGACTTTCGATGTCAAAATTGGGTAAGTAAAAACAAAGTCGTTTACAAAGTTTCAGCACGCAGAATCCCTCCAAAATCCATGCATATATCATTGCTCTGGATATGAAGTGAGTGATCAAAAGTACTACACTACTCTGTTTTCATAAAAACAAGAAGCCACAAATATGCGTTTAACCCCTTCAATCAATTTATCTCTCAACTCTCACCAGTTTTTTAAGTGGAGTACCCAATTATGCCCGGGCCAGCATCAAATATTGCAAGGTGTTTCTCGGTCCATTCCATTTATACTGACTTTGTGTTTAGATGGTTTGGAAAGTTTTTTTTAAAATAGATGTGGCTCTATAGAATAAGCATTAGGAAAACTAGGGTATAGTCCTCTTTTTATCAGTGGCTCTGATAAGATATAGTATTTGTAATCTTAAGTTGCTTGACTTGTGTTTCTGGTCTGGTTTCCTGACGGACATACCAACTGTAAAACAGACTACCACTTGTATTGGCTCTCTTAGATAATGAAAGGTAGAACTCCACCAAAAAAAAGAAGCTATATTAAATAATGTAATGGAAGTTACATTGTTGTATAATTTTTAAAAGTTAAATAACAAGATCACAATTCAAGAAAAGTAAAATTACAAGCTAAAAACAGAGATTCACTTTTTCTTTATATAAAAATACTAATGCTCCTTCATGCTATACATTCTATAATATATACTTAATATTTTAATAAGTAGCACAGTAACAAGTGTCATCATCTAGAATGGTACTTGTTAGCATAATCCTTTCCTACTTTAAATCTCCCCTAGATGAGTGTAGCCATGGATTAGTTTCCCCTATGCAGATTGAAAGCTAAATTTCAAAGAAGATTACATCATCATCCAAAACTACAACCATTGCTTCAATTCCAATGTTAAATTTCAAAGAAGATTACATCAACTTCCAAAACTACAACCATTGCTTAATTCCATGAAATCCCATGATTATTACTCTATGGATTGTAATTTAACATTTAATTTCGTGAATTTTGAAGCAATATTAAAGCTTTAGAAATGTTGCTGTGAATTTGTTCCTCATGGCTTCTAAGGAAACTGTGTATTTCTTCTAATATTTTATATGACAAATATCCTTTACCAACATGAAATATTAGACGCTTCATGGTTTCGTTTTTCTAAGAATAGGAAGTTGGTAACACTTCCCAAAGCTCATATTCAAATATCACCACCAAGAGCCATGTGCTAGTTTAGCCAATTGTTTCTAATGTTGATATTGTAGTGCAAACTTCTAATTCACTTTGAATTAATATCCAACCTGGAGGTGCTAACCTTAGAAGTTCCATGGCATAAAGAAATAGTCCAAACACCAACCAAAAAGTAATGAAATTTGTTACTAATGAATAGGATTGGCATACCCATATAGACGTTGAACCACAATACCATTATCCTAAAGTGATTTGGAGAAATAAGAGATTTAATAATAAGCATGCAAGTTCAAATGCAAATGAGTGACTCTCGTACCTTTTTATTAATATTCATATATTTGATAAAGCGATTTACATCTTGCAAGATATGATAGATATTGATATCGGAAATAAAGTTTTTTTTTTTTTTACTTCCCTTCATAATTGGAGAAAGAAGATTGTCTTCCAAACTCTACATTATTATTATAGTTTTGGAGTTCCTTATTACTTTAATCATTTTTTGTTATTTTGAATCCTATTTTTTATTATCTTAAATCCTTTCTATAAAATATATGTTTTTATTATGTTATTGAAAATAATTTTATAATATTTCACAATTACTATCTTTTCTTTATATAGATATTAATTATAATTTTATAATTAATAATTTTATAACTTTATAATTAATATACAGCTTGAGTGGGCCTAATGGTTAAGATCATGTGTTTTCTTCTAAGACGTCACAGGTTCAAAACCAGAGGGGGTAGAGTATGTATGCCTTTGTAGAATTAGCAGTCAAATCGCTCCGCGGAGGTGATTCCCTTGTCCCACAAACAAGGGGGTCTCATACACCAATTTGGTGTCAAACTTAAAATTTAAAATTTAATTAAATATAATTTAAAACCAAAATAATCACATTATACATTATGTATGCCTTTGTAGACTTAACAGTCAAATCGCTGCGCGGAGGTAGGTCCCTTGTCCCACAAACAAAAGGATCTCATACACCAATTTGTTGTCAAACTTAAAATTTAAAATTTAATTAAATATAATTTAAAACCAAAATAATCACATTGTAATTTCAAATCAAAGCTCTAATACTATTTGAATTTGTTAATAATCTAAACCATTACGTATAATTGAATCAAACTTAAAAACCAAAACAATGGCGGTGTATGTGACAACATTTTATATGTTTTCATGCGGATTCAAATCAAAGTAAAAAAAGAAATTTCAATTAAAAATATATTAATTACTATATATTTTAATTTTAAAATTTATTATTTTTTTCGGTAAAAAAATAATAAATATTTATATTTATAAAAATAGAAATAAAAATAAAAATAAATTTTTTTATATATATTAAAAATTAAATAAAAAATTAAATTAATTTTTTAATTTTTTAAAAAATTTGTTTATGTAATTAATTTATGATTTAATAGAATATAATTTAGGGGTATTTAAGTTGTTTAAATTATTTAGGGATCATATAATTAATTTATGATTTAATAGAGTATAATTTAGGGGTATTTAAGTTGTTTATATTATTTACGGATTATATTTTTTTGGATCACATCAATATTAATATTATTGGAATTTTTTTGGTGTCTTTTACTTATTGCTATAGGTTTTGAATTTTCATTATTTTATAGAACAAAATTCTCGTAATATAATCACCCTAACAAGATTTGACGAATCTTAAAGGCATGGGGTGGAATGTGATCCATTTATATGTGGATGGGTTACAAGACCATTAATATAATTTCTTTGGGTGCAACCACATGTTTGACCACTATCTTAAGTTGTCTCTTGGTTTTTAGGGTAAGTGGCCATTATAAAAATTAAACCTTATCAATGATGAAAAAGTGCTCGTTTTTCACCATTAAATCTAATCTATTTAAACTAAGACTTTAAACTTATATATAAATTAAATCTTCACACAAATATTACACGATCATTAATCAAAATTGTAAAATATAATGGTCAAACATGAGCCGAGACAAAAAAAATATATAGGCATAGTCTAACTAATAGAAATGACTTTTTTTCTAGTGAGTTTGTGATTTTTAGTTGTTTAAAATACACTTTTAAATGCATAAAAGGATTCAACTCCTTGAAAAATCATGAGACACTCCATATTTGTAAATTAAACAACTTAAATTATGATTTTTAAAATTATGTATCAGATTTTGAACAAAATTGACCAAAAAAATATTTAAAAAGGGTCATTTCATCTATTAAATAAACCATTATATATATATAATGGAAAAAGTCATAATACGATGACATCACTACTAATGATTATGCATTTAAGTTTCATTGATCCCAAGGTTATAGATATAGATGATAATTTATATTACTAGTTAAGCACCGTAGATATAATTAGGCATAGTAAAAAAATATAATTAGGCATTAGATTTGTATTCTTTGAATTATATATATATATATATATATATATATATATATATTCAAAAAATAAAATTAAAATGTTTAATTAAATTTTGCAGATGTATAGGTTTAATAAGATATTTTATATTTAATTTTAAAAACCATATTTTTTTTTTCCCTTGGAAAAAAGTCGTAATTTCTATTAATATATAAGAAATTACATTTTGTAGATGCTTAAGCATATGCATGTGGAGGCATGTTGCCTATCAAGTTCAAAAGAACAAAAAAGATCCAAATATGTATTCTCCACGCAGGGAGCATTTGGTATCAATTCATCTAATTTCCAGTGTCTGTTCTCTACAAGAGAATCTGTATCAAAATTGTTTCTGTCTCTTCTCAGAGAGAGAAATAAACATCAAAATTGGTGACTAAATGTCTCAAACAGTTGTTCAAGTGCTGTAAAAATAAAATAGCATAATATATACAAGTGTTCATGCAAAAAAGATGGGCCTATAGCCCATGAACTTGGAGATCAATGAAAGGTCTATGATAATGCTGATAGTATGTCCCATCGATCTCTTCCTGAATTAACCAGATTAAAAACCATATATATATATATATATATATATATATATATATTAAAAAATGGATATCAAAATAAAAAATGTATTATCAAAATCAATTTTAAAATAATTTCATCTTTATGAGCAAATATTTTTGGAGGAAAAAAAAGAAAATTGTCTTTTTAATTCATATTTTAGAGTTACATATTTACAGGTTTACTTAAATGTTAAGTGCAAATACTCACTTTTTGGATGAAAATTTTAATTCCACATATAACAAGATCTTGTACTTGATATTTGAGTAAACTTAAGGAGACAAGTAAAAAATTCAATAAAAAGGTAGTGTTTTCTTTTTTCCTTTCTTTTTTTTCACAATTCTAATTTATTATTTTAATTATTATTTTGTTATTTTCCTTTGCATGTGCATTTTATGCTTCAAAATTCTACTAATAAAAATGAAATGTAAGAAATCTAACTAACCTATGGATTTATATAAATTTTATTTATGAAAATAGACTTAAACACATAAAATTATTTTTTTTAAACAATGATTTTACTTTTTGCTAGAAAAATATAACGTACATGTTAATATTGTTCCAAGATGGGTTTGAAATTAATACTGAAAAAATGAAGAAAGTCATGATAATTAAATCTGACAATATCACATTTGGCACTTTTGTAAATGAAAACAACAACTTAGAAGAAGTGTCTTACTACAAATATCTCAGAATTGATATCCATCACAATCTAAATTAGGATTATAACATTGATAAAAGGATCAATAGAGGGTGGAAGCTTATTATGGAATTCAAAACAATTGTAAATAAATATATCTTTGTATATGGGATAAAAATAAACTCATCTTTGAATATCTCATTCTCCTATTATCTTATGTGGATATGAGGTTTGGGGTTGCAGTATCTCTATAGAGTCATCGAGAAAGATAGAATATATCCAAAATTAATGCATAGCCCGTAATCTCAAAATTAAATAAAATACACCATATCATATCCTCCTCACTAAAGCAAGTCTTTCCTCCATTGAGAGCATGGTTATAACTAGATATCTAAAGTATAAGAAGAGGTTGAATGACATGGAAAATAAAAGGATTTCTAAAATTGCTTCAAACTCTAACAAAAACCACCTTCGAATCAAGGGGGTTGGCATAAGGAAGTGTAACACCCTCCTCCCACGTCTACCCAAGCAACCGACTAGCCAGGATAAACATGCAACGAGAGGTCACTATGATATGATTTGACCTCCTAAGTCATGTTAAGGAAGTGGAACCGACGAAAACACACCATACAAACATTAATCATCAGCTACAGGACCCTCGGGAACCAATCCAATACTTTAGACAACTTACCTTGGGGTCCCACTAAAATTTTGGACAACTTAAGCCTCAATCACTCCCATGTTATAGGCATGAGGGCGACCAAAAACCCAAAGTCACTCTCACAGGCTTGCCTGCCAGCGACCAGAGAACAAAAATGCTAGTGCTATGTCAGTGACTCTGGGATTTGAGCCACTTTTTCAGGCCCAGATCCCAGGTCACTACCCAGAATTGAAACATCTCTTCAAATCAGTAAAATAACATGGAAATGACAGTACTAAAGAAAATACTTGTTCAAGACCTTGACTGGACCCCTACTAGCCATGAAAGGAATTTCTTCAAACATATCGCGAATATGTAATCTACATGTGTAAATAACAATTCTGAGCATAGGGGTCTCATACTTCATTGATAATCCCTAAGAACCATTGATGCCTCAACACATCAACTTCCATTCCATCCATTAGGTCATAGATACATTGATCATTCAATTACAAGTACAAACATGATGAGAGCCACACGTGGTTGCTGTCATAAAACATATACATAACCAACATAATAGGGATAGAAATATTAATGAAACCAAAACCATATACACCACATATAATCCACCATAATACTCATAGAAATACCAGGAGAAATAACCTTTCATTAATGATGCAAAATCCAAACCCGGGATGGGACTTCCACGTTGCACACAACCGTAGAATGGTTGAGCTAAATCTCTCTTCAATCATTCACCCCCATTCCATATTCCAAGCATGAATGTGGGATCTCATAGAACACATCAATAAAAAACCATCCAAGGCTTCCAAAGGCCATCCACCTCAACTCATCAAATAATGATTCTACCTCACGGTCGAACATCACAAAACCATCATCGGATCGGTCTCTATCCCAACCATCTAGGGCTCTAGAGTGTTTGTTCCAACCAAGGCTCTAGGACTAGTAAATCAACCCACAGTTGTCGCCAGGCTCCAGAGAGTTTGTCCAACCAAGGCTCTAGGACTAATAACTCAACTCACCAAGGGCTCCAGGGCGTTTGTCCAACCAAGGCTACGGGACTAGTAACTCAACCCAAGCTGTTACAAGGCTCTAGAGCGTTTTTCCAACCAAGGCTCCAGGAACTAGTAACTCAACCCAAGCTAAGGAAACATGAGAACCAACCAAAAACAAACAATAAAAGTAAACCCACAATCACCATGGATATCCAGGAAATAACAAGGCTAGGTAATCAATTGTCAATCCAGGCGATCCTCCATGCCAATGACAGATCACAACCAAGAAACCACATGCATGTGCTATGCATGCCAAAACTAGTCAAGGAAACATACATGCAACTCGGTACCTGCAAGAAAATATGATGTAGTTGTTGATCCTGATGCCTTCTTGTGCTTTCCTTCTCTTCCTTTGCATTCTTGCTTCAAGAAGCCAAGTATGCCACACCCATGAAGAGTGCTCCAAGAAAACTCTAAGTCTCCAAGAGTATGAGAGATAGAGAGAATAATGAGAGAGCTCCAAAACTGAACTGACAAAAGGTTACCAACTGATCCTCATAATCCTTTTTATGAATGAGGCCTCTACTTTCTTCATTTTCCATTATTTTTCTTGTTTTTCCTCCTCACATGCAACCTGTGACATTTCACCTCCCTTTTCTCCTAATTTCCATTATTTTCATAAATAATTGTGCCAAAATGCCATTTTTCCTTTCCAATGCCTTAACCATTTCCTTTGCCAATTTTCTTAGCCATAAACAATCACAAGTGATCCCCATCACTAGGATTTTTCCCAGCATTCAGCTTGGAATAAGTGTCCCATCATCCATGGTTATTAGTTTTCCTTTATTTACTTTTGTTACATGGAATTTTCACCAGGGCTATTACAGAACCCTCCCCTTTAGGGGAACACCGTCCTCGGTGTTCAACAACACCTATAAACACAAAACTGTTGTAGAAAAATATATATTGTCATTGGAGCTCTATAACTTAGCTCGATGCAGTATTTACAATGATCACTCTGCTGAAAAGAAAACCAACATTACAACATAATAACATGACATCATAACAACATACTGCATATTGGAGCTTTATAACACAGCTCATGGTGGTATTTAGATCCATATACATATGTACATAAACCAACATCATCAAACATACACCAAATCATATCCCACAACATATACCAAAATCACACCAAAACATTAAGCCAAAACTGCTTTGCCTCGTCTTGAAAACAAGGATACATAGCCTGCATCTGATCCGCCATCTCCTATGTAGCTTCATCGGGCCCAAAGTGCTTCCACTGCACCTTAGCTTTCTCAATTGCTCGGTTCCAGAGCATGAGCACCTTTTTATGCAATATACACCGAGGCTCCAGCTGGAATTCTCCATCTGCTTCCACCTGCAATACAGACCAATCAATCACATGATCAACATCATTAACATACTTCTTAAGCAAAGATGCATGGAATACATCATGGACTTTCACTGTCAGAGGCAATGCAAGTCAATGGGCTATGGGCCCAATCCTCTCAATGATACTGAAGGGTCCACAAAACTATGGTGCCAACTTGGCACATGATCTAATCCGAAAGGAGCTCTTCTTCGGTTTGATGTGCAAGTACACATGTTCCCCAACCTAGAACTCCTTGAACAACTTGTTCTAATATGCATAGCTCTTCTTCCTATTCCGTGTTGCCTTTAGATTCCTATTTATAACCTTCATTTCCTATTCCATGTCTGCCAACATATCTGGTCCAATCAACACCTTGCTAACCAGATCACTCCAACTGATGGGAGTGTTATAACTCCGCCCATACAATGCTTCAAAAGGACTCATTCTCAATGATTCCTGATACCCATTATTGTACGCGAACTCTACCGAGGGAAGATTCTCTTCCCATTTTCATTGTTGATGCATCATGTACATCCTCAACGTGTCCTCCAATATCCTGTTGACCCTTTGTCTGTCCATCTGTCTGCGGATGGTAAGTCGTATTGAAGGCCAACTCTATGACCAAACCTGCAAATAATTCCTTCCAAAACTTGGAAGTGAACTTCGCTCCCTGTCTGACATAATATTCTTTGGAACATCATGCAATCTGACTAGATCTGATGAATACCTATGCTACATCGCTAGCTGAGAATGTAGACTTAACTAGAATGAAGTGTGCAACCTTTGTCAACCTGTCCATAATAACCATGATGGAATCATGATGTCTCATTGTATTTGGAAAACTTGTGATGAAGTCCATGAAAATTACCTCCCATTTCCATTTTGGAATCGCAATTGGCTGTAACAGTCCACCTGGATGCTTACATTCTACTTTCACTCGCTGACAATCAAAGCATCTAGACACAAACTCTACTACATCCCTCTTCAAATTCAACCAATAATAAAATTTCTTCATTGTTGTCATTGTCTTTTGATACCCTAGGTGACACAAATATGGTTTTGCATGAAACTCCCTAAAGATCACCTTCTTGAGCTCACTACTATTTGACACATATATCCTGTCTTAGAACCTGACCAATCCATCTGCCATAAGACAATAATCCATATCCTGTGCACCTACACCTGTACCTGTATCATCACATGTACCTGTACCTGTACTATCACCTGTACCTATACCTGTGCTCTGCTGCAACCTATGCGCAATATCCATATATCTGACATTATGCTGACCTGCCCACAAGGTCCTATCCTGTAAATTTGTCCCATAGGAGTTGATAGTTGCTAAGTAATTTACCTATATCCGCCTGCTAAGAGCATCAACCACTTTGTTCTCTTTACCTTTGATATATCAGATCTCAAAATCAAACTCATTGATCGTGGCCAACCATCTAGCCTGCCTAGTGTTCAAATTCGACCAGTCAAACAAATACCTCAATCCAATATGATCACTCATAAGTAAAAATCTACTTCCAAGAAGATGGTGTCTCCACATCTTCAATGCATGTATGATCACTACTAACTCCAAATCATGTGTGGGATATGTTATCCTCCACAATGTCCCAGGCTGAGAGGAATCGACGGAGGTAACCACAGACCAAGCTTTCATTTTAGTAGTTAGCCCTACCAAACCAGAGAGGGCTCTCTCTATGAGGTCATAGCCAAAGAATTGATTGGAATATAAAAGGATTTTAGGCTAGATATGCTAGGTTCAGATAGGTTTTGAAAATTTAAGCTTTTGATGTTGGATAAGGGATGAAAACTAGGTAACTAGGTCAAAAGATCAAAAGAGTAACAACAACAAAGATATAAAGGAGCAAGGTAGCAATAGTTTTGTGATGGCTTAGGGTTTGTCAGTGTAGTGTAGTGTTCAAAAGAAACAAGAGGTCTTAATGATAATATATATCATGAATTCATTAAGCAAGAAAGAAAATAACACATAATAATATTCACATCAAAACAGAGCTTTATGAAAAGAATTTTTCTTATAAACTTTAAGGAAAACCACTGAAGAACTGATGAATGGAAAGAGAAGATGAATTTCTTTCATATAAAACTATAGCAGGGAAAATACAACATCACAAGCTCACTGCACATGAATTCCTAGATAATAGTTGCAACTCTTCCTTTGATTTCCTAAAAATGCTCAGGCACAAGCTACAAGAGTTCACTCCTCAAATGTCCAACCCCTCTCTCTGACTAAGAAAATGATACATATAGACCAAAATAAATAGTTTTCCCACTCTCAAGGGTCAAATCTATGAATGGTGGAATAGTTCCCAAGAATATCTCAACCAACAAGTGAGACTGAGAAGGTTGAATACAAACTCTTCATTTAGACTTTGATTTGAGTTTTTCCTCATTAATGAGGCCTAAGTTAACATAAAAACAACTTATTAAACTAATTTATCCATAATTACATCATCAATACATCGAAAAAGTAAAATTACATCATTAATTCTAAATATGCTGAAGAAATACTAAAGAAAAACTTTCACAGAGATATACGCAGCGCCATTAGGGATATGCATAGCCCCATCAAACATATGCGCATCTCCTGTCTTCCAACCCACTTTTGGAGGCCTTAAACTGATCCAAATTGCAAACTTGATAGCTCCTTGGAAAGCTCTTGAATTATGCTGCAAGATGGACACCTCAAGAATGTAATTTGGACACTCCAGTAGGGAGAAAAAATGAACTACTCTGATATGCGCAACGCCTGCTTCAAAACAGTGGCAGAAAGTGACTTTTTGACCCCTTTTTTGACATTTTCTCTCAATCTGTCTGCTGACAAGTTAGAAAAAGTGGATAGCTGAGATTCTTAGGCCATTATCTATCCAATGGTGGTGATTTTTTGGCAAAAGGATCCCTGAGGAAAAAGCGTAGCGCCTAGGCGCTGCGCATATAGTTGTTTCTGAGTTTCAAAACAAGCTAAAAACCACCAAAAATTCCAAAATGGAAAAAAATTCTCAAAATTTCTTCAAAATTGTCAAGTGAAGTCATCATATGATATGTCATGCCATGAGAGAGGCCTCAGCAAGTAGATCAAGCTTGTCTTTGTCCTTTTGGCTTGTTAGGGTTTCCTTGAGATTTTTCTTCAATTGCTTGATTCTGACTTGGGATACCCTGTTTTTTGTGTAGTAATGCATGGCCATATGTCTTTGCAAGTTATTGTCCCTACTTGCCTTCTTGAGGAGCTTCTCTAAGTGGCCATTGACCTTGTCAAGCCAATATACTATGTCTGCATTGATCTCTTCAGTAATTAAGTCATTCACAGTGATCTAACCTCTAGGTGGAGAAACTTCTTTTTGTAGCTCAAGGGCTCTCTTCAGGCCTCTTTTTCTTGGTTTCTCCGATGTTATTTGATCTTTATCTTTTGAAACATCCAACTGAACCAATAATTTTCCTTTTACATCCTCTTTCTTCAAATCGTTTATGTGTTTGTTTTGGATCATTTGGTTTACTTTCAATTGCATGTTTTTTTATTATAAGCATGCTATCAAAGCATTTGCCTCTGTCAACTTGTCTTCCAACTTTTTGATCTCATCTTCCTTATTCCTTATGATTTGCTTTGTAACTTTGTCCTCATGACCTTTCTCCACATCTGTCACATTGGTACCTGGATGAGTGAATTCCTCATGCTGTGGGGATGCTCTCTATTCACCTGCTATAGGCTTGGCCCTTTCAACAATCTTTGGAGCAAACACAAGCCTTTTGCCTCTAGAATAAGTATTAGTCACTTCTGCCCTAAAAGTCCTCTTGGTAGGTCTGCTTGAAGAAGTAACCTCTTGTTGGACTTGTGAATTTAGAGGTGTTGATTCACAACTAGATATAGTTGGAGAAACTGGGGGAAATTTTGAATTTGCAAAGTCATCCCAAGACAAATTTACCTGTACTAATTGATGGAAAACCAGAATTTTCACCAAGCCATGATGAAATAGACTAGTATGATGATTTTCTCCCATATTTTGTACCTTCTCTATCATTTTTGTTAGGCTTTTGTAAAGATAGTAAGGCAAGTTGAGTTGCTTCACACCAATGAAATGCATCAAAAGCATTATGTGATATTGATATAGCCTTGAATACCTGCCCTCACATGTAAAATATTTCATGATCAATTTCATTAGAGGGGCATATTTGTCCAGCAAATGTCTGAATGGAAAAATATGTTTTGGAGTTGTCTTATATGGTGTTTTCAAGTACATCTTGTAACTTTGAAGGTCAATGTCTCTTTTCTTGAACCAAATTTCTCTAGTGTTTGGAATCCTTGTGGCTGTGGAGATGATTTTCCTTGAAATAGTGAACTCAAATTCTATTATGATCACTTTATCCCTTCTTAACTTGGTGAAAAAAGCACTGGTCAGTTGATCATGAAACCTAAGTTGCTCAATTCTTTGGCAAAAGGAAAGACAACATGCATCTTCAAATGATTTTCTGATGAAAGGAGGTGACATGATTTCTTGAGTTGAGGTAGGCTCATATCTGATGACCTGCCTTCCTTTATGCCTCTTTTTTTCATATGTTTCAAATTCCATGGTAACACTTAGCTCTATGGGAGACAAATTAGGGTTTTACTTGTAGGAAAACAAGGGATTTAGATATCTTGACAAAATTAAGGGAAATGAAAGGGATAGGGAATTGGTAAATTCTTGGGAAAATTTGGGAGGATAGTGAGGGATTGTAGAGAGTGAAGGAAGGTGGAATTTTAAAATTTGGGTGAGGGGAAGGGTTTCAAAGAAGAGAAACACAGTCCTAGCCTAGAAAAGTGTATTCTGGCTAGGTTTTGTGTAAAAATGATGGAATTTAAGGATGGGTTTAATAGAGGGAATTTGGGAATGTGTGATTAGGATAAGGGAAGGTGTATAAGCATCAAGATACAAGTTTTGATAACAATTCTACCATGGAGATCATGAAATCATGAAATTTTTTTTCAAAACCCTAGGAGAGGGAAATGAAATTTATCAACACAAGAAAGAGATTAATTTAGCAAATCAGAGTATACTAACCTAGTTTGAATATGACAGAACCAGAATATGATGAAAGTAACCACTGTAAGGAAGTTCACAACCCTTCGATGAAAAACACAGCAATCCAAGGAAATGTGCAGCGCTGAAGATAAACTGGACTTGGGCATGCAAAAATTGATCTTTAGCTGACAAATTAGATTTGTTTTGGTGGAGTAATGTCTTGGAAAATGGAATGATAAAATGGAGAGTGAATGGGACTCCTTTATAGCTTCTATAAATCGATTTTTCACTTACATGTGGTAGTGGACCCACCATCCCTTTTCATAACTTGATTTTGATAATGCAACTTTTAAACTTTACAAAAGTATTTCATTAGAAATGAGATAAAAAAAACATGCTTTAAACCCTTTATTGAAAACTTAACTTTTACTACTACTTTATAAAATGATTTCAATGGTGAAATGACCAATTTTCAAGAAATTAACCCTATGACCTAGTGGTGACCCTACATGGAAGCTAGTACTCCATTACTTTCATAGATATAGGATAGGATACTCTCTACTTTGAAACTATACTAGACTTATGAGATGAATTATGACCATATTGACTATGGTACTCTTCTAATAGTAATTTTACTTAACCATGGAGCCAAAAGTAGTAAATATTGAACCTCCCTAACCAGTGACCAAATTTTTATTGAAAAGCTATTTGAAACCATAAAAATTTTGACCTAAGACCCTAGTAGAAAAAACTTTGTAAGAGCACATTTGGTTACTGGTGACTGACATGAATGACATGCACTAACATGATAGTTATGCTTGTGCTCATTTAGTTTCCGGGACTCATAACATACCACCTGTCCACCCTGTATAAGGACTCCACCAAGTCCTCTCTTGCAAGCATTTGTGCACACTACAAACTCTTTGTCCAGATCTGCAATTTGTAGCACTGGTGCATGTATCAAAAACTGCTTAACTTTCTCAAAGCTAGCCTCACACTCCTCATTCCATTCGAACTTCTTACCTTTCCTATGCAATGATGTGATAGGATAAGCAAGTTGTAGGAAGTTCCTAATGAACCTCCTAAGTAGCCTGCCAAACCCATGAAAGATCTCACCTCATCTACATTATTATGAGCTACCCACTCCATGATGGCTCTTATCTTCTCTACATCTACTGCAATTCCCTCCTTCGAGACAACATGCCCCATGTAATGTACCTCAGTCTGAAAGAAACTACACTTGATGAGCTTAGCATATAACTGATGCTCTCTCAACAACCTCAACACTACTGCTAAATGTTCAGCATGTTCTTCCTCATTTTCATAATATACCAGTATATCATCAATGAAGACAATAAAAAACTTATCCAAATATGGATGCAACACACTATTCATCAAACACATAAATTTAGCTGGAGCATTAGTTAATCCAAATGGAACAACGAAAAAATAATAATTCATGTACCTGGTCCAGAAAGCGATCTTGTAAATGTCTTCCTCTTTGATGTGTACCTCATGATATTTGGACCTCAGATCAATCTTTGAGAACATTGTTGCTCCCTTCAGCTGATTGAACAAGTCATCAATCCTCGGTAATGAATACCTGTTCTTGATGGTCACTTTGTTCAACTACCTATAGTCAATGCATAATCTGAGTGTTTCATCTTTATTCTTCATAAACAATACCGGTGCGCCCCATGGTGATACACTTGGCCTAATGTACCCCTTGTCCAACATTTCCTTAAGTTGCAACTTTAACTCAACCAACTCAGGTGTGCTCATCCTGTAAGGTGCTTTTGATGTTGGAGTTTCCCCTAGCACTAACTCAATATAAATGTCTACCTCCTTGTGAGGTGGCAACTTTGTAATGTCCTCAGGAAATACATCCTTGAACTGTTGTAAAACTAGGTACCTTCTCAACACATCCATATCCTCAACTTCCTTACCCTTATCACTATAAATGTGCACTGTGAATAACTTACACCCTTTCCTGTGGCTACGATTTGCTTGCATAGTTGTCACCATCCTAACTGATGTAGATTTCTTCTTACCCTATAAGACTCTTGGTTCCCCATTGTCATCAACACACTCAATGGATTTATCATAACAATCCACCTTGGTTCTATGAAGATACAACCAGTCCATGCCCAACAACATATTGTATGAACCCAATGGTAATACATTCAAATGTGCTGCGGTAGGCATACCATTCAAGTAAAATGCACAAGCTCTTACCCAATGATGAACTCACTTCTTCGTACCTATAGCCAACTGCACTAACCAAGACTCGACATGTAATTCCTTACTCAAACCACACTTATCCACCAAGTCATGACTAACATAGCTGTAATTAGATCCAGGTTCAATCAAAATAGAAATAACTTGATCGCAAAGATTATCACCCATTTCAACGATAGATGCATGATGCTCTACCTGTTTTTTATCCAATGCTGCATAGATACGTGGAATACTTTGACCAACATCTCCAACAATCTGTGCCTCCTATGCACTGTATATCTTAGGCCTACCACTTTGGTACTGTGGATAGTCTCTCTTATGATGATCTCCTCCACAAGTCCAACACTACATTGAACCTAAGTGGTGCGACATTCTCCTTGTTACTTGTATCCTGAGGCCTTGCTCTCTTTCTATCCAATTTTTATTTGTTCTTTTCATTACCTCTCCAATCTCTCTTAGTATCGGTTCTGTGCTTCTATTGTTCATAGCAATGCCTTAGCTTCCGAAATGGCCTCCTCCAATGATCTAGGCTCATTGAACTCAACTCTATCTTTAAATGCAATCGATAACCCACTAATAAACCTCTGAATTTAGGCCTTTTCCTCTGTGAGATAAGGCACATACCTCAGTAACTCCAAGAAACTACCAGTGTACTCATCATCTATCATATATCCCATATTTAGCTCATAAAATTCCTTCACCTTGTCATCAAAGTATCTTTCTGACAAATACTTCTTCTTGAATAGCAACTCAAACTCACTCCAAGTCAAATCTTCCTCATGAATACATCTGACATTCTTCCCATCTTCCCACCAAATGTTTGCTTTACCTTTGACACTGAATGTAGCCACTCTAGCTTTCATGTTCTTTGAATAGTCATGCAACTTGAAGAATTTCCTCATGCCAAGCAACCATGCCTTTGCATCCTCAGGTTTATACATTTCTCCATCAAATGTTGGTGGCTTCGCTTTCTAAAACTCAACCAAAAAATATCCCCTATCACTCCTCCTGTGAGGATTATGATAATATGCCTATCTGAATCAGAACTAGAATCATACCTATGTCTATTCCCTCTCCTATCCATAGTGTCCAACAATCTTTTGTCTCTAATTGTGTCATCTCTATATGATCTATGACCACCATGCGATTGACTACCATATGCCCCATTAGTTCTATCCTCCTTCTCATAGTTGATTCGACGTGGTCCCTGTCACTGCAAATCTGACAAACTCTGAAGTATTACTGCATTTACCTCTGCTTGTTTCTCTTGTGCCTGCATGATTATGTCATTATCTGCCTTACAACTCCTTATTTCTTCCTTTAATATTCTTAGTGTAACTGCCAAATCAGAAGAGTTCCCAACACCATACTACTCTTCGAATTCATAGGGAGAGTCTTTGTAGTCAACCATCTTGCTAGCCATTTGATATTTCTTCCTGCAAGGTGTATCATGTCAGCTAAACCAAATCACAATAAACCAACGTACCTTAGTATAGCTCGGGGAGGATACCTTGTCTACAAGATCAACAAATCAGCGTGATACATGTATAACATAATCATGACAACATATCGAAATATAAAACATAAGCATATGACCATGCAACCGTCATTCTAGCTAGGGTCTAGTCATCAATGCATGACCTCAACAACAACACACCACGACCTCATGCATGAAAACCACCACTACATCATTGTACACTTGACCACATGCAAACATGAACATGCATAAGTGATGCATAACCATCCACGCATATGCATAAAGACGTATGATCAAGCATGAATGAACAATACTTGAAATCAAACCTGCAAGAATGGTACATGCAACCAAACACACACGAATGTAACCAAGCATACTACAACGATGCATGTAAGCAACATAAATCGACATGTAATGAGTCATACACTCACAGCGATGCATTCCTCAACAAAACATCAAGTTTCACCTAGCGACATCACTACAACCATGAACAACATCATGCAAATTCAACAAGCACATGGAATGCAAGGGTGAGAGACACACATGAAACTGACATGCATGCATGACCAACACATAGCCCATCCAGTCCGAGGGGTGAACTTGGCCCTGATACCACTTTGTAACACCCTCCTCCCACATCTACCCAAGCAACCAGCCAGCTAGGTTAAACATGCAACGAGAAGCCACTATGATATGATTCAACCTCCTAAGTCGCGTTAAGGAAGTGGATCCTATTAGCCCTGAGGTGCAGTGCTGCTATGTTGAAGGCTAAAGGAAGGAAATGGTCTGTTTTGCTGTCATGGAGAGGTTCCCACATGGGAAATCACCCCACTTTCCTCACTCTTCCACTCCCATTCTCATTCGCTCATATCCTAACCCAACCCTCACATCCTAACAAAACCCACTTTTGCCTTGGCCCTACGTAAATTAGCCCATTTTTACCCCGAAAACCTTACCTTTTTGCTCATACGCGCCCTTCACACATTTCTCCAGTACATCCCGTACCTCCGTGTCCCCCCGCCGTCGATCTTCCCACCGATCTGACGGGCTGTACTTCACCCGACCGATGTTACATGCTTGATCAATCTTCACCGTTAGATCACTCCCGCCAGATCTAATGGCTATCGCACATATCTCTAGGGCAACAAGCGAGAGGGATACCTGCCCGATAAAGGTGGTTTCCTCTCTCTCCTCCGTTGTTACGTGGCACCCGATGAGTGGCATCAGGCAGGCTCCGACCTTTACCGCTTACCGCCCGATAGAAACCATTCCCGCTCAAATGAAACCGCTCCCAGGCGTTATCTTTCGAACACTTCTACCGCTCGATAGTCGTTCGATCTGCCCATCCAAGATCTGACGGCTCGGATTTATTCCGCTCCCGCTACGACTTCAAGCCTCTGGCGATTGATCTCCTCCGTCCATCTCTCCCAATCCAATGGCCTTCGTTCATGATCACCTCAGTTCATCCTTCGCCGTCTGACCACCATCCTGACTGTTGATCCATCCCATCCAACAGCCCATATGCCCTCGTACCCCGCTTCCCATCAGTCACCTAGGGAGGAAAGTTATTGGCTTTGTCAATGTTTGTGACAGTTGGACAGTTGAACTGAAATAATGGAATACATGGCCGAAAGGGGAAAAAACAGTAGCACGATGCAACCGAACTAACAGAAATGATCGTGGAACATCACAGCACGTGCGAGCCACCTAACAGCGCGGCGAAATGACCAAAATTTGGTTACTGTGTTTGTTAGAAACAGAGCCCCTATGCTCATGCTTTTATAATTATGGCATCAAGTAGTTAGAAGCCAGAGGGGATAGATTAAGACATCTCGAGCCCTAGAGAGCTCGAAAAGCATCGTAAAATTCTATAAATGGCTGAAAGTTAGAGGAAACAAGGGTTCAACTTTTGGAGACTGTGGATACTCTGCTCCTCTCAGCATCTCATCTTCATTCCAGTAATACAAGCTTATTTTACTGTCACATGTTCAATTGCCATCTTCTCCTATGTTCTAAGCATGTACTTGAATAGGCTATTCATGTTTTCTTCTATGTATAATGCCAAATAACTGTCATCTTATCTCTGCGTTGATAAATTAGATTTGCAAGCTTCATTTACTTTCTATAGCTAGCCATTCATATATGTTTATGTATGCATCTGTTGGTACAGTCAGTATTCTCCATCTATCCATTCAATCTATAAATTATTGAGCATTAGTGGTCTAAAGCCTTGTCAAGCTGAGGGTGTTCATGCATGTCTGGAGCGAAAACAGAGTTGAAACAGTCATCTGACTTGATCCAAATCCCAATCCATTCCAATAGTTCAGAGAACGATATTGAAGATTTATATGTTACCAAGCATCTCCGAGCTACAACCTAGGAGAGTTTCCTGGAGTGATAACATAATTGGCGCCGTTGCCGGGGAGAGGAGATTGAAGATCAGCTTCTGGGGGATGACACAGATCCAGCTTTGATGATAGACAAAGTCTGGACACTATTTGGGTTGTAATCATCTATCTGGTGACTCTACTGGAGGACGAACCTCTTGGCGACTCCACTCCATAGTTCTGGCTCAATTTGGGAGGCATACTCGGAGAAATCCTCAGAAGCCACAAGCTGACCCAGTACCTGACCCTGAAAGAATCATCAAAGAAAGAAAGGCGTTGCAGAAAGGAGCATCAGGTTCAGGTAGTTCTAAACAATATTTTATACCTCTTCAAGAAAATCCTGTAATAGAACAAATACATGTTGAGAGTATAGCATCTAATACTAGCAGTGAAGAAAAAATCTCAGAGAGTCATAGAGCTCCTTATTCTTTAGGTTCTTCTTTTGTTGTAAGCCCAAAGGAAACCTCTCCTCCTATCCATCATACTCCTCTAGTCTTATTAGTCACTCCTCAACCCTCTGTCATACAAACTTCCAGTACCCTTGTAGCCACCACAGCTATGGCAGGACAACAAGTACCTACCAAAATGGAAAGAATCATAGCGGCTAGGTATGGACCTTTAGTACTGCCCACTCCTGTGAATGCCATGCCTACTGGAGAATATCAGAAGTATATGCCTAAGTTCACTGGGACTGAAGGTGTTACAGCCGAGGAACATCTTGAATCATTCTATAGCTATGCTGATAACCTAGACATTAGTGAAGATGATGTATGGATGAGAGTATTTTTCCAAAGTCTAGATGGAGAGGCTAGGAAATGGTTCAGAGAACTGACCCCAAGTTCTATAGCAGAAAATGAGGCTTTAGATGATGCATTCCTAAATCATTGGGGGGATAATAAGGATCTACTCTACTACCACACTGAGTTTGGAAACTTAAAGAGGGAAAATGGTGAGTTGTTGTCTGATTTTAATAAGAGGATTAACCACATGTATAGAAAGATACCAGCTGAAGTAAAACCCACCACTACCTCTGCTAAACTCACCTATGCCAGTGCATTTGAATTTGACTTTTGTCTATTGTTGAGGGAGAGGCGATGTGCTACCTTGGCTGATATGCAAGATGCAGCCTTGGAAGTAGAATCAAACATCATGGCTGCGGAGAAGCTCAAGGGAAATGTTATTAGAAGGAGACAGAGGGGCGAATCTTCATCATCTTCAGATCCCAAGATAGATAAAATGACCAAGATGATAGAGTCATTAGCCTCTGAAATCTCCAAATTAAAGGTTGAGCAGCACCCTGGAAAAGGAAGAGTTCCTAATACCTTTGCTCCTAGAAATCCAAATCCATATAAAAGAGCTAATGAGTAGTTGTAGATTTTGCAAAGAAGCAAAGATGCCAATGAAGACCAAAGGGTGAAGACCCCTTTTCAAAATGTAGTCATGGAAGAGGAGCAATTTGATGAAGATGATGAGGTTCATTGTGTGGAAGACAAAGGCAGTGCCTCCTTTTTTACCTTAGCTGCCTATGAAAAATCATTATTCAATGACCAGATCAGCCAAGAGTGGGATGGTGAAGATGTTCTGCAAACTGATGATCGGCACAAATATGATCTGAGGTTGAAGATGAATAATGTCAAGGAAACTCATGTTCAGAGAGCTGTTGTCCCTGTAATACAGCAAGCTAATAAGCAGAAACAACCGGCAGTTGATCCCATCATCCTCAAAGCTCTAGCTCACAAGGTAAGAGGCCTTAACAAGTCTCCTTCTCCTTTCAGTTTTCAACTAGAAATTCAGAAGCTAAGAATACCTATACCTCTAATTGAACTAGTGAAGAATGAGTCCTTCAAGAGATCTATCCTCGAGGCGCTTGAGCCTAATGCCATCCAAGCCTCCACTGACTATGTAAATATGCAAGATGACAAACCAGATGTTGTTCTCAGCCCAATGATTGGAAATTATGATGACAACTCCCCATCATTCTATGTCTCTTTGACTATTCATGACAAGATCATTCATAACTGCCTTCTGGACACATGAACCAGCCATAATCTAATGCCCAAGGCTGTCATGGATGAGTTGGGTCTTGATATCACCAAGCCTTATCATGACCTATTTTATTTTGACTCTAGAAAAGTGAAATGTTTGGGATTAATCAAAGACCTAGCCATCACCTTGTCTCAGCTGCCCATGAAGAGCATGATGATGGATATTGTGGTAGCAGACGTACCCACCAAGTTTGGCATGTTTCTTTCCAGAGGTTGGATCAAGAGATTAGGTGGAACATTGCAAAATGATCTGTCCTATGCTACTGTCCCAGTTTTTGGAGGTGAGAGTAGGAGATTATACAGAGAAGCTCAGTTGGCTTATATCATCAGTGATGAAAACAATCCCACTAATCATCCCATATATACTATTGACACTGATTTTGGAGCATGTATTCTTCAAATTGAAGAATCCTAGTTGGCCTCTATGCAGCTTAGGAACTCGGTTTGCCAGATCACAGAGGAAGAAGGCCCACAGATTTGGGACATGTTCTTTGATGGAGCTTGCTCTAAGGAAGTTGTAGGGGCAGGTGTAGTCTTTGTGTCCCCCACACGAGAATGCATCCATTTATCTTTCAAGTTAACTTTTCAGGTTACAAACAACATAGTAGAGTACGAAGCCTTGATATTGGGCTTAAACGTTGCTAAAGAAATGGGCATCAAAGGTCTGAAGGTGTTTGGAGATGCAAACCTTATTATTTAGCAGGTGAACAGAACTTTCCAAGCAAAGCATCCAAGGCTGAAAGCATACAGAGATGAGGTATGGAAGCTCAAGGGTTCTTTTAATATTTTAAGCATTTCTTACATCCCTAGAATGAAGAACCAGCTTGTTGATTCCCTTGTTGTGTCTACTAGCACGTTTATCCCTCCTTTGCCTCCTAAATTGACTTATGAAGCTTAGGTGAAATATAAACCATCTCTGCCTAACAATGTCAAATACTGGAAAGTTTTTGAAGATGATGATGAAATTAATAGGTTTTTACAAGTCATTGATGAATTTTCTGAAATGCACATTGACCAAGAAAATGAAACCATTGAAGAATGCAACCAGTCCAAGCTAAAGGACGAAATTGGTCAGGATAACATTGTTCAGCTGCCTAGTAACCATATACCCAAAGGATTGGTGCCTCTAGAGAAGTTGTTTGATCATAATGATGTACCTTATAAGCCTGCCAAAAAAGAAAATGAGTCTACTATTCATAAACATAATGTAGGGAGTCCAGACCATCCAAAATACATAAATTTGTCCACCCACTTGTCTTCTACCCAAAGTTCTGAGTATTGCACCCTGATGAAACAATTTGCTGATATTTTTTCCTGGGAGTACAGTGATCTTAAGACCTATGACACAAACATCATTCAGCATAAGATTCCACTAGAGAAGAACACCATCCCTTTTAAGCAGAAGTTAAGACCTATCAGCCCTCTCTTACTGCCTTTGATTGAAAAGGAAATTAAGAAACTGTTGGATGCCAAGATCATAGTTCCCCTAAGGTATTCAAAGTGGATAGCTAACCTTGTGGTAGTCAAAAAGAAGAATGGAGAAATCAGGTTTTGTGTTGACTTCAGGAATCTGAACAAATGCTTTAGAAAAGACAACTACCCCCTGCCTAAGATGGAACACTTGCTGCAAAAAGTTTCAGGGGCTAGAGTCATGTCTTTCTTAGATGGATTTTTCAGGTTACAATTAGTTTGTTGTACATCCAAAAGAACAAGAAAAGACCGCCTTCACTACTCCCTAGGGCACTTTCATGTACTCCAAGATGCCTTTTGGATTGATGAACATTGGGGCTACTTTTTAGAGGGCCATGGACATAGCCTTTGTGGGAGAGAAGGAAAAGTTTGTCCTTATTTACCTTGATGACATAACAGTCTTTTCCAGCAGTCACAAGGACCACTTGCAGCATTTGAAGAAGGTGTTTCTAAAGTGCAGACAGTTTGGGATTTCTGTGAACCTAAAGAAGTCACAGTTTGCTCTAAAAGAAGGCAAACTTTTGGGACATATTGTTTCTGCTGAAGGTGTGAAGATTGATCTAGCAAGAGTTCAAGCAATTCAGACATTGTCCATCCCAAGGTCAAAAAGGGACATTCAATCTTTCCTGGGTAAGATTAACTTTGTAAGGAGGTTCATTCCAAACTTTACAGAGCTAGTGAAGCACATCACTTCCATGCTGAAGAAAGGATCAGAAATAAAATGGACAGACACTGCAAGAAGCTCTTTTAATGCCATCAAACAAGCTATCATGGAAGCTCCCACTCTAATCAGTCCAGATTACACCAAGGAGTTTTATATCTTCTCTTTTGCCTCTTATGATACACTTGCAGCAGTTCTATTGCAGAAAAATGATGGTGGTGTAGAGCACCCTATGGCCTTTTTTAGCAAAAGTCTGAAGGATGCTGAACTAAGGTATGACCTTATTGAAAAACAAGCATATGCTCTCATAAAATCTTTAAAGGCATTCAGAATTTATATTCTGCATTCCAAAGTGGTTGCGTATGTGCCTTCAGCCTCCGTAAAGGATGTCCTAACTCAGCCAAATATTGATGGAAAGAGAGCTAAATGGATTGAAAAATTCATAGAATTCAACATAGAGGTGAAGCCCACCAAGCTTGTCAAAGGCCGGGGCTTGGCTAAGCTGATGGCTGAGGAAAATTGCAGTTTGCTAGACATAAATTGCATGGGTTCAAATTCAGCTGGTGAGCAGACAGAAGAAGCAGCAGGAGAGCAAGAGAAGAATCAGTCTTTGTCTGAAATTCTAGCCACCTATAAATGGTATTCAAATATAGTTCATTTTTTGCAGAAGCTAGAAGTCCCTCCAGGGCATAGCTCAAGTCAAGCCGGGCCATTAAGCTCAGATCAACCAAATTCTACATTACTAAAAACCTACTTTATTGGAGAGACCCATCAGGGATCCTCTTGAGATGTCTAGACAAGGGACAATCTGTGGAATTCATGCACCAGTTCCATTCTAGCATCTATGGAGGGCATCATTATTGGAAAACCACAGCCCACAAGATCCTGAGAGCTGGGTATTATTGGCCTACTCTGTTCTCTGATGTGTTTTCTTTTGTGAGATCTTGTGACAAATGCCAGAGGTTTGCGGGAAGACAACAACTAAAATCTCTGCCCTTGAAGCCAGTACACATCGATGGTCCCTTCTAGCAGTGGGGCTTGGACTTCATAGGTGAGATTAATCCACATTCCAGTGGACAACATAAATGGACCTTGGTAGCCACTGATTATTTCACCAAATGGATTGAGGCTATACCCACTAAGAATGCTAATCATCAGGTTGTCATAAAGTTCCTGAATGAGAATATTTTCACTAGATTTGGTTGCCCAACCAAACTAGTCACTAGGGCAAAAGAATTGGTATACATGTGTGAATCCATGGGCGTTTAGTTGGTGCATTCTACCTCATATTATCCTCAAGGCAATGGCCTAGCAGAATCATCTAACAAGAGTCTTGTAAGGATAATCAAAAAACTGTTGGAGGACAACAAAAAGAGCTAGGATTCCAAGTTGAAGTTTGCACTGTGGGCTGACAGGGTTACCAACAAGAAATCCATAGGTAATTCTCCGTTTAAGTTGGTTTATGGCGCTGATGCTGTTTTTCCTATCCAGCCAATTCTCCCTGTGGCCAAATTCTTGCAAGAAGAACATGATGAAGAGAATGACATGGAAAGGAGGATGAGTAACTTGGTTGAATTACAGTAGATCAAAGAACAACTGGTTGAGAAATCAAGAGTTTATCAGAAGAAGATCAAAGAAACCTTTGATAGAAAGGCAAAGGTGGACAATTTTCAAGTTGGTGACTAGGTTCTCAAATGGGATGCATTGAAGGAAAAGAAGGGCAACCATGGTAAATTTGATGCCTTATGGACATGACCATTTGTCATTGCTCAAGATCATATGAACAATACTTTCATTCTGCACAATTTGGAGGGGGAAGGTGTTTTTGATGGCCCAGTCAATGGGCGGTTTTTGAAACTTTACTTCATATGAGGCTTTAAGGCCTTAATATTGTAATAGGTTTTTCAGTTTTTGTTTTTATGCAAATAAACTCCATGCCCAATGGAACACTAGGAGATAGGTTTGTTTTGGTTGTTATTGGAAAGGTAGTAGTCTGCAGTTCTTGAAACCTCACAGGGAGGCTTTCATCCCCAAAAGGAGCCAGTGTTAGGCATGAGGTGCAGCGCTGCTATGTTGAAGGCTAAAGGAAGGAAATGGTCTGTTTTTCTGTCATGGAGAGGTTCCCACACGGGTCATCACCCCACTTTCCTCACTCTTCCACTCCCATTCTCATTCGCTCATATCCTAACCCAACCCTCACATCCTAACAAAACCCACTTTTGCCTTGGCCCTACGTAAATTAACCCATTTTTACCCCGAAAACCTTACCTTTTTGCTCATACGCGCCCTTTGCACATTTCTCGAGGACATCCCGTACCTCCGTGTCCCCCCGTCATCGATCTTCCCACCGATCTGACGGCCCGCACTTCACCCGACCGATGTTACATGCTCGATCAATCTTCGTCGTTAGATCACTCCCACCAGATCTAACGACTATCGCGCATATCGCTAGGGAAACAAGCGAGAGGGATACCCTCCTGATAAAGGCAGTTTCCTCTCTCTCCTCTGTTGTTACATGGCGCTCGATGAGTGGCATCGGGCGAGCTCCGACCTTTACCGCTTACTGCCCGATGACCGCCCGATAGAAACCATTCCCGCTCAAATGAAACCGCTCCTGAGCGTTATATTTCGAACACTTCTACCACCTGATAGTCGTTCGATCTGCCCATCCAATATCTGATGGCTCAGATTTATTCCGCTCCCGCTACGACTTCAGGCCTCTGGCAATTGATCTCCTCTGTCCATCTCTCCCAATCCAACGACCTTTGTTCATGATCACCTCAGTTCATCCTCCACTGCCTGACCACCATCTTGACCATTGATCCATCCCATCCAACAGCCCATATGCCCCCGTACCCCATAGATTTGCAAGATTCATTTAATTTCTGTAGCTAGCCCTTCATATATATTTATGTATGAATCTCCTAGTACAGTCAGTATTCTCCATCTATCCATTCAATATATAAACTATTGAGCATTAGTGGTCTAAAGCCTTGTCAAGCTAAGGGTGTTCATGCATGTCTGGAGTGAAAACAGAGTTAAAACAGTCATCTGACTTAATCCAAACCCCAATCCATTCTAATAGTTCAGAGAACGATATTGAAGATTCATATGTTACTAGGCATCTCCGAGCTACAACCTAGGAGAGTTTCCTGAGGTCATAACAGAACCAACATAAACACACCATATAGACCTTAATCATCAGCTACAGGACCCTCAAGAACCAATCCAATACTTTAGACAACTTACCTTAGGGTCCCACTAAAATTTTGGACAACTTAAGCCTCAGCTGTTCCCATGCTATAGGCATGAGGGCGACCAAAAACCCAAATTCTCTCTCATAGGCTTGCCTGCTAGTGACCATAGACCAAAACTGTCAGTGCTATGCCAGTGACTCCGAGATTTGAGCCACTTTTTCAGGCCCAGAGCCCAGGTCATTGCCCAGAATTGAACCATCTCTTCAAATTAGTAAAATAACATGGAAATGACAGTACTAAAGAAAATACTTGTTCAAGACCTTGACTGGACCCCTACTAGCCATGACAGGCATTTCGTCAAACATATCATGAATATGTAATCTATAGGTGTAAATAACAGTTTTGAGCATAGGGTTCTCATACTTAGCTGATAATTGCTAAGAACCATTGATGCCTCAACACATAAACTTCCATTCCATCCATTAGTTCATAGATACATTGATCATTCAATTACAAGTAGAAACATTATGAGAGCCACACATGGACGTTGTCATAAAAAATATACATAACCAACATAATAGGGACAGATCTATCAACGAAACCACAACCATATACACCACATATAATCCACCATAATACTCATATAAATACCAGGAGAAATAACCTTTTATTAATGATGCAAAATTGAAACCTGGGATGGCACTTCAACGTTCCACCCGACCGTAGAATGGCTAAGCCAAATTTCTCTTCAGCCATTCACCCTCATGCCATATTCCAAGCATGAATGTGGGATCTCATAGAACACATCAATAAAAAACCATCCAGGGCTTCTAGAGGCCATCCACCTCAACCCATCAAACATTGATTCCACCTCACGGCTAGACATCACACAACCATCATCAGATTGGTCTTTGTCCCAGCCATCCAGGGCTCTAGAGCGTTTGTTCCAACCAAGGCTCAAAGACTAGTAACTCAACCCAGAGCTGTGATCGGGTTTTAGAGCATTTGTCCAACCAAGGCTCCATGACTAATAACTAAACCCACCAAGGACTCTAGATTGTTTTTCCAACCAAGGCTATGGGACTAGTAACTCAACCCAAGCTGTTACAGGGCTCTAGAGCGTTTGTCCAACTAAGGCTCCAGGAACCAGTAACTCAACCCAAGCTAAGGAACATGAGAACCAACCAAAAACAAACAATGAAAGTAAACCCACAATCACCATGTCTATCTAGGAAATGACAAGGCTAGGAAATACATTGTTAATCCAAGCAATCCTCCATGCCAATGACATATCACAACTAAGAAAACACATGCTTGTGCCATGCATGCCAAAACTATTGAAGGAAACATACATGCAACTCGGTACCTGCAAGAAAATTTGATGTAGCTTATGATATCGATTCCCTTTTGCACTTTCCTTCTCTTCCTTTGTCTCCTTGCTCCAAGAATCCAAGAATGCGACACCCACCAAGAGTGCTCCAAGAAAAATTTAAGTCTCCAAGCATATGAGAGAGAGAGAGAGAATAATGAGAGAGCTCCAAACTGAACTGACAAAAGGTTACCAACTGATCCTCAGAAGCCTTTTTATGAATGAGGCCTCTACTTTCTTCATTTTCCATTATTTTCATTGATTTTCCTCCTCACATGCAACCTATGACCTTTCACCTCCCTTTTCTATTAATTTCCATTATTTTCATAAATAATTTTTCCAAAAATGCCATTTTTCATTTCCAAAGCCTTAGCCATTTCCTTTTCCAATTTCCTTAGCCATAAATAATCACAAGTGGTCCCCATCACTAGGAGTCTGCCCAACATTCAACTTCGAATAAGTGTCCCATCATCCGTGGTTATTATTTTGCCTTTATTTACTTTTATTACATTGAATTTTCACCAAGGTTGTTATAGGATGCTTATTTTTGGATAGACCATTGGGCAATAAAGGAAGAGATTATTTTGTAGAATAAGGATAATATCAAATATATTTTTGCCTTGAAGATTAAAGAGAAATTGTGGGGTGATAAGAGTTAGATGGAAATATTATATCCTCCTCATCAAAGCAAGCCTTTCCTCCATTGAGAGAATGGCTATAACTAGATATCTAAAGTATAAGAAGAGGTTGAATGGCATGGAATAGGTTATATTTTGGTCTTCCATGGAATTCTATTTTAGAGATATTTATTCTCTCTCTTTCTTTGAATGGAAATGGATGCAAGTACAATGCACAAACCTACATTATTTCTTTCTCTCTATCTACTGTCCACTACTTTGCTCATATATGGAACAAAATTCACTCGAATATAATGTAACCCTTCTCCTCCTAGTGGTCTAGTTATAACACAGCTTCGTAGACAACTAGTGGTTAAGTTTGACTCAATCAACTCTTAACTAGAGTTATAATATTGACTCTTTTAGAGTCTTATTCATCATTATTAGGTTTCTAGACCATTTTCCATGCATAATGGGTTTGACATGCCATTGTCTCAAATCATGTTGATCAAATCAGGAAAGTGAACTTGTGGACGACATAAATTTTGCATACAAATTCCATTTGAGGTCTTTCTTATGCCATTAAAAAGGTATATGTGTAAGGTAGAGATATAGGGTGAAAATCGTGATAAGAAAGTTTTTACCCTTGAAAAAAATTGTATAATGCCTCAAACTAATTCCAGAAGGTTTTAGACCCTAATTCGTCAAATTAGGACCTTTGGGTAAAAATGGTCTTATGAGATTATTCCTTCAAATTTTTCACACTAAAGGGTATCAAAGAAATTTTATTTGGGCATATTGTGGGGAGTTTTAGGGGATCAATATCAATTAAGATGAAAGTCGCAAAAGCCTTGTCATCGAAAAAAAAAAAAAACATTGTTAACAACTCTCGTGATCATGTAGAAGAGAGGTTTGTATGACTGCAAGCGCAAGTTGGAAATTTAAACCATAATGTGAACCTCCTCATGGAAGCCCTAACCAATAATCTCATACTATTCAAACAAGATGGAGGTTCTAATGTATATTTGGAATTAGAGGGGAAATCAGCAGATCAGGAAGCTAAATAAGGAATCTAAGAAAGAACCCAGAAAGGATCAACCTAGTTCGAGTGTTGTTAACCATTCACTGTCCCTGTTCAAAATGGAAGTGAAGGTTAACATAAAGTTTCATCAAGGTGAGATTTATGTTATGAAGCTAAATAATTGGTTGCAACAATTAAAATTTTATTTTAGTGTTCATCATATAGATGAAGAGCATAATATTTCATTTTAATTAATTGAAATTAGAGGGTCATGCCCTAACTTAGTTGGAAATCCACACAAAGACCTTGAGGTTGGAGGGAGATCCTCAAATGACTAAGAGTGAATATTTAAAAACCCTCATAAAGCCACAATTTTATTCTATTGGGTATGTAGAGGACCAGTGGATCTGGTAGCATTACTTCAAGTAGAAGTAATGGAAAAGTGTACAAGAGTTCACCACAAAGTTTAGAAAGATGGCCACAATGTTGGGTATCTCACCAAAGAATCGAAACATACTCCTCAAGTATTTGGGGGCTCTACACAAACATATATGGAATCAAGTGATGTCATTCAAACCTTGAATGGTGGAAAAGGCTTGTGTACATGCATAATACCTAGAGACATGGGCCAGAAGAAAGGGAAATCAAGTGGGTTGAAGTAGGAGGAGTGCTACAATTCTTGTAAGGAGGGGAAGAAGTGGAAAGGGGGATAAGATATGGAGATGAAAGCCACAACACACTATTTTAAATATCCCAATAACCACTGCAACCTTTGAGCTGCCTTTTGCCCATATTTTTACAATTCTTATCCAACAATTCTATGCTTGTGACTAGTGTTTTTAATCATTATTATATTATTAAGCTGATAGTTAGAGGCATTTAGAGACAATATCTATTAAATTAATAAATTCTCCTTGAAGAATGTTTTGTGTGTAAATTTCATTAATAATATGTCTTTTTGGTGGCAGATGAATAAGTCTAGCACCAGCAGTGCAAAAATGCTTCTTAAAATGCATTTGAGTATGGAATGAGATTATTGTATGTGAAAATATGATTTTTGTGATCAAATGGTGAATATTCTTGAAATTATGACACGTGGGACACGTGGGTTTTGTTCAAAGCACCCTCATTCAGATAACCCATAAATGGTTTGGCAAAATTCGACGTTATGAGGAAGTTATGGTCATGGGAATATTACAACACAGGTTAAGTACAAAACCCAGATTTCACTGTTTCGGCCATGGTTTTGATAAGCCTCTTATGCTCAAAACAAGAAAACGTTGATTTGATTGAGAATGTTGGTTCATTAATGTTTGTTTTTAGTGCAAGAAATGTCTATTTCTAGCTTGTTGTTTTTGGGAATTTGAGAATGGTTATGTATGTAGTCCAATGCTACAAAATGGGTATACAAGTGCAGTACGCATCCATGGCTCTGAGCTTGGAACATCAACAATATGGAATGGTTGTATACAACGACAATGATCAAGGCAAATGGTGCAAATTCATCAACCAATGAATGGAGGAGGGTGCACGTCCATGACCCAAGACACGATTCACTAAAATCTATGCTAGTCCAAGTTTGGTCGGAGGAAAAAGAAAATAACCTAGTCCAATCACAATACAGGTTCTTGAGACTCACAACAGAATTAAGAACAACCTTGGTTTTCAAAGTCAACTACTGCATAAATGATTGTTTTTCTCTTACAGAAGATGTTTCTCTGAAACAGGTGAAAAGGCAAGACAGGTGATAAGGAAGGATTGCATATATTTGCTACTGAGATCTAACGCCCAAGCTACTTTGGAGTGACCTTCAATGCAATTCCTTTCTTTGATATGCTTTGTAATAATTGTGGATATATTATAGTTGGTGGTTCAGAATCTGTTTGCTTTCAAATATAATTTCCTATTGGTGTAATATCTGATTACAGAGCTAGGGGGATCAACATGAATCCAAGCCTCTCACTGGACGAGAAATGGTGGTTACAATTTCAGCCTGACTTTCAAGGGAAGATCAATTTTGGTTGTGACTCTTTGTACAATAGGAAATTGAGTGTCATTGAAGAATATTTGCACTCAAACAACAATCGATATGCTGCACTTCAACAAGGATATTAGTCTCAATGCAATGACATTTCTTTGTTTTTGTGCTCTCAGACTTGCTAAGGAGAGCCTTATTTCTTCTTCAAAAAGCAGAGCAGGATTTTCCAAGCTTTCTTTCAATACTCGGCTGATGTTAGGAAAGTGAATTGCAAATTTTTTGTTGATACATTGTGGCGCTATGGACACGCAACATTTCAACAACAAGTGTTGTTTGAGCCGGCTTCTGGAGTTACTCGCCCTTTCGCTCAACATTGTGATCGAATGTGGTAAGAAGCTGAACTACATACAACTGAAGTGTGCTAATTGCCCAGCGTTGAAAGGGTCAACACCGCATCCAGCTATGCATTAATGCACCACTGCTAGCAATGCAATGAAGTCAAATTACTTCCAGAAGCCTAGATTGCAACAACTCAAACTCGAAATTGGAAGAAAATCTTCTTGTTCTGATTTTAATTAATTTATATTAACCAAAAATCCTAAATTTATATTCTATGCAACCATCGATCCATTTAATTAGAGCAGCATTACTGCTATATAAGAGAGATTGTTGTGCACGCTTAAAAGGACGGGGATCACATAGAAGTAGGTTGAGGCTAGGATCGCACAGGAAATCATTGTATTATTTGCAGAGTCTGGATTTCAATTGCACCATGTGAGGAATCTGAGCCCAGTGGAATGATCCCTGGAGGAGACCACTAGAGCCCAGCATTTAGTTATTTAGCAATCATGTAATTTGGTTTCAGATTTTGTAATTAATTTATATTTTCCACGCTAATTCGAATTTCTGAGATGGGTTGTTGATTTGAGTTTTACAGTGAGATCGCGCTGGTTGTTTGGGCCCATCAGTGAATTCGTTAGCTAAATTTCTTGGGATTTATTTATTTCATTGCATTTTATTTCTTGTTGGTGTGATTTATTTTATTGTATTTGATTTCATGTGTGAGAGATTTAAATTCTCATTCTGCAATTTCATTTTTTAGATCTCCTTTATGTTTTGATATTTAATTATGTAGGTTTGATTCATGAATTCAGTGATGTCATTATTCTAGAATTTATTTCTGAGTATATTTAGTTAGCAAGCATTTCTTTTATTTGTGTTTCTCATTTCCACTATTTGTTGTGTTCAATTCATTACCTAATGAAATAGATTTTCAATTGCAGGGATTTATAATGGAGATAATAATTATGATATGATCGTTAGAAACTCTGATTTAATTAATTAATATTATTTGGGCATTCATAAGCATTTTTAATCCTGGGATTTTAAATATTCATCATTATAATTTAATGCCAAAATTAGCATGAGGAGACTTTCAGTTCAAGTTCATGAATTGTCCAGCAAAACTCTTTGAGAATATCTATGATCAACAAACTTAAATTTCTTAAATTGAACACTGCAATTCCTTTCCAATAGAAAGAATTATTTAATGATTTTTATTAAGTATAGATTTTAAAATATTTTGAAATTGAATTTGTTTCATGCTTTCATATTTGCAGCGTAGCTGTAGTTTTTTTAGAAGCTATGCATTCTTTATTTGTTGCAGTGTGTTTACTTTGGAATGCCTTTTCTTGAATGATTTCATTTTTGAATTATTTTGAGGGTTTTTGATTTTACAAATCCTTGAGGTCATATTCTGGCATATATTGTGCTACGTCTCCAAGTCTTATGACCCCGGATTGACAAATTTAAATGTGGGTGTAAATCTAGCATTGATACCTCCCAACATAAACCATTGTAACAATGATGGTAATACAGAGGAGAAGTGCAAGAATTTGCATCTAGACTTATCCCAAAGAACAAAAGGAAAGATGCAAAGAAGAAGAATCTCATGGCCGTTGATTTGAGAAACAAAGTTGAAAGAAACTAGGATGTGGATGAGAAGATCATTAGTATATCAGTGCATAAGGAGGTGAATATGTGTAGCCTTCAGTAATAGGAAGCAAACAAAAAGACTAGACTATTCCATATAAAGATATAGGTCAAGAAGAGAAATATTGATGTTTTTATTTGACTTTGGATCATAGAAAAATCTCATTGAAATAGAGTTGGTTAACAAATTTGTATTCGATCGAAATGAATTGATAATGATGGGAATGGAGGATTTGAAGTTGAATCTATAAAAAATGATGTTAACTTAGTTGCATCTTCCACCTAGGCTATGCTTATCTACCCTCCTAGTGGTTCCTTAACTAGAGTTCAATCTCAACCCATAATAGGAAGGTATAAGTGGACATTTTATCGAAAATTTCATGATCATCCACACCCATATCGATTGGGATTGTTAAATAAGGATGTGAAAATAAAGGTAAATAGTGTGAAATTATATTTAATATCAAAGCTGATTTTATTGATGAAGCAAAATTATATGTAGTTTCCCTTAATGTATTTGGAGTGGCATTTGGAAACCCCTATATGTACATGCAAGATGAAATCTTCATGTAGATATCTAACTAGAATTGCCTCATCAATGATGGAAAATCCTTCACCATCAACATGCATAAAGGAAAGTCCAAAATTTCACTAGCAAGTGCCAACCAAGCCAAGAAACTATCAGTTCTTGCAAGAAGTATGCTTTACTGTATTTAAGAGAATTTTATTTTGTAGAATTCAGTGAGAGCAAAGTCATCCATGGAGAGGTGTACTACGAAACAAATATAACAACTAGAAAATTGTATACAAGCATAAAAGGATGTAACAACGTAAACTTTGAAACAGGATCTGATACTGTTACCCGTTTCGTAGAGATAGCAAAAAAATTGACCCGATTTTGAAAAGGGGCGATGCAAAACACACATATTTTTTTAGAACATAGTTTTTGGCACTTTAAATAACCGATACGATTACCCATTTCGTAGGGGTAGGAAAAACATGACCTGATTTTGAAAAGTGGTGATGCAGAATGCAATTCTTTTTTTTGGGAGCATATTTTTGACAATTTAAATTTTCTTATGTATCAAATATAAATATTTGTTTCTAAACGTTAGTGATTTTCATGCTGATTTTGAAACGTGTTGATGTAGCATACTTTTTTTTTAGAGGACTTATTTTTTACACTTTAAAATTTATTATGTCCAATTTTTTTATTTTTTTTTAAACGAATTTTCAAGTTGTTTTATTTTTCTTTTTTTAAATGTTGATTACTTAAAAAAAAAAAAAATATATATATATATATATATATATATATATATATATATCTATAAAGACAAAAAAAAAGTTCAAAAAATAATAATAATAATAATAATCTCATAAACCATAAAAGAATTTGGGAAAAAAAAAAACAAAATTTTAAAAAATAAATATAAAATTAAGTAAGTAAAAATAGAAAACTTAAAAAAAAAACATTAACAAAAACAAACAAACAAGATTAAAAAAAGATAGAAAATTAACAAAAAAAAATAAAATAAAAAAACAAATAAAATTAATATTAAAAACATTAAAAAAATTAAAATTAACTCAAATTAACAAAAACAAACAAATAAACAAAACAAAAAACGACAAAAACAAAAATATAAAAATTTTAAAAATATATATGTCTTTTCAAATTTAAAAAAAAAAAAAAAAAAAAAAATTAAGTTTATAAAGAAATATGTATTTTTTATTTAAAAAATAAAATAAAATAAAAATTATTTTTTACTAAACTTACATTTTTTATTAAAAAAATAAATAAATAAATTAATTAATTAATTAATAATAATAATAATAATAATTAAATTTTTTTATTTTATATATATATATATATATATATATATATATATATATATTAAAAAAAATATTAAAATGATTTTTAATTTTATTTATTTATTTTATATAAAAAATAAATAAATATAAAAAATAAAATAATTAATTAATTAAAAAATAAAAAATAAATAAATTATATATATATATATATAAATTTCGTTCGGCCACTCATGGTGGTGCAACCCTCGGCAGAGGGCCTACATGGAATTGCCCCTCCGCCCGACCGCCCGTGGTGGCACGACCCTGGGCGGAGGGCCTACAAAATTTGTCCGATTGCTTGTGGTGGTGTAACCCTCGGCCGACGGCCTACATGGAATTGCCCCTCCACTCGCTCAGCCGCCCGTGGTGGCACGGCCCTAGGCGGAGGGCCTACATGCAGGCCCTTCGCCCAGGGCCGTGCCAGCACGGGTGACCGGAGGAATTTTCTTCTTCTTCTTCTTTTCAATAAATCTCTTTTTTTTAACAATAAAAAAAAATGGTTAATTTTTTTTTAATAATTCTCAACAACAACAACAACAACTTTTTTTAATATTTTTTTTAAATAAAAATAAAAAAATTTATTTAATTTAAAAATAATAATAATAATAATAATAATTAATTAATTAATTAATTAATAAAATAAAATAAAATAAAAAATAAAAAATAAAATAAATAAAATTGTTTAAAAAATAAATAAATAAAATTGTTTAATTTAATTTTTTATTTTTTTTAAATAAAAAAAATATAAGTTTAATAAAAAAATATTTGTGTCTTTTTTAAAATAAAAAATACATATATATTAATATATTAATATATTATTTGAAAAGACAGATATATTTTTAAAATTTTCATATCTATATATATATATATATATATATATATAATTTGAGTTTTTTTTTGTTTTTTAGTTTTTTTTTAAATGTTTTTAATATTAATTTTTAGTAGTTTTTAAATTTTTTTCTGTTAATTTTCTATTTTTGTAATTTTCTTTTTTTTAACTTACTTAATTTTTTATATATATATATATATATATATATATATATATATATATATATATATATATATATTATTTGTTTTTTTTTCCAAATTATTTTATGGTTTATTAAATAATTTTTTTCGTCTTTTTTATATATATTTTTATATTTGTTTTCTTAAGTAATCAACATTTTAATATTAATTTTAGTAGTTTTTAATTTTCTTTTTGTTGATTTTCTATTTTTTTAAATCTAGTTTGTTTTTAATTTCATTTTTTTTTTAGTTTTTGATTTCATTTTTTTTTTAGTTTTTGGTTAATGTTTTTTAAATTTTTCTATTTTTACCTACTTAATTTTATAGTTTATTTATTTTTTTTTTTCTTTTCCATATTTTTGTTTTTTTTTTCTTTTCTTTTGCCAATTTTTTTTTATGGTTTAAAATATTTATTTATGTATTTATTTTTTTCCTTTTTTTTTAAATATGTTTTTTTACTATTTATTTGTTTATAATTTTTAAGTTTTTTTTTTAGTTTTTTAATTCTTATCTTTTATAGGTTAATTTTGTTTTTTTTTTTTTACTTTTTTATGATTGATTTCTGTTTTTTTTTTTTTTTTTTTTTTTTTACTTTATTTTATGTTTTGTTATTTTATTTTTTTTACCTTTTTTGGTTTTGTGTTTTTTCATTGTTTTAATTTTTTAATTTTTTATTTTATTTTATGTTTGCATTATTTTTTTGAAATTTTAATGTTTTTCGAGGTCAAGATAAAATATTTTACGCCATTATTTCAAAATGTTGAAATGTTATCCTTGAAAAAAAAAAAAAAGTGTTATCCCAGCGTCAACACTTTTCGTTTTAAGGGTGTTTTTTGGACAATTTTTTCACAAAAAAAATTGATTTTCACCGCTATTTTTAAAACATGTTGAAAATTTACTCTAAAAAAAAATTAAAAAAAATGGTGTTATTTCAGCATCAACACTTTTCATTTTTAGCACTGTTTTTGATGTTTTTACGGGGTTTTTTGGCCAGAGTTCCCGTTTTGAGTTTATAGTTCCCGTTTCAAAGTTTACATTGTTATGTGTTCTAGAAGCCTAAAGGGATACCACCTTAGAGACAAGTGGAGCACAAGATCCAGCTATTGTTGGAATCCCCATTGTCAAACATTGGTTTATACAAGTAGTTTTTTATAGAAGAAAGTCAGGTGAAGAAGAAGTTGCAACAACTATTGGAACATGGTGTCATTCAACCAAGTATCTTACCATGTGGGTCACCCATCATCAGTGTGCCAAAGAAAGATGGGACTCACTGGATGTGTATCGATTATAGGGTGCTAAACAAATTACACTCAAGAATAGGTACCCCCTATCTAGGATATATGATATGTTGGATAAGTTGCAACAAGCCAAATACTTCACCAATTTGGACTTAAAGTAAGGATATCACAGGTTTGGGTCAGAGAAGAAGATACGTGGGAGATTGCCTTCAAAACCAAGAAAGGTTTATATGAGTGGTTAGTCATGTTGTTTTGCCTATGCAATGCACCAACTAAATTTATGAGATTAATTAGAGATATGTTGCACCTTTTCATAAATTCATTTATTATTGTTTATATGGATGATATACTGGAATAAAATTCTTCTCGGAGGAGAAAAAGTCACGTTCGATGCAAATCTTAGAGACATTAAAGAAGCACTAGTTGTTCTCAAGAAGTGTGAGATTCCACAACAATATTTGGTTTATATGGGGTATGTGATAGGTGGAGGAGAGTTGAAGATAGATCTTTCCAAGATGGAGGTCGTCATGAAGTGGTCAATGCCTACTCATAATGTTTATGAGGTCGATAGTTCCATTGGGGAAATAAAGTACCTGAGGAAATTCATAGCCTCATTTTAACAAGCAGTAGTGCCTTACCACATCATAGCAACAAGTGGCACGAGTTTCCAGTTGGGAAAGGGTTAGTAGAGTTCCATTGAGGAGTTAAATAGGAGGATTAGTAAAGCACTAGTTCTGGAAGTACAAAAGTTTTATCAACCCTTTGAAGTGGAGATAGATGCTAGTGGGTATGTTATTGGAGTGTTCTTGATGTAGGGAGGAAGGCTTGTATGCTACCATTCTGAAGTATTTCACAGGGAAGTTCTAAACTACGTTACCTCCAACAAGGAGATATATGCCCTAGTGAAAGCTATGAAGAAGTGGAAACACTATCGGGTGGGAAAGGAGAAAATGATCCACACATATCGCTAGTCACTATAGTACCCACAAGCCTAGAGTAAGCTACAACAAACCAGGAATTACAAGCAGATGGGGGTTTTTACACCAATTTCATTTAGTGATCAAGTAAAATAAGGGCATCACAAAAAAGTTAGTCAACATGCTTTCAAGACCTCCCACATTAAATATCACATCTTTGGGAACTTTGATGCACATGGATCCATTCACCCATGATGCATATAAAGAGGAATATTTAGAGGTTGGGGACTTCAAGGAGTTGTTTCAAGAGTTGCAGTGCCAAAGTCATGTGCACGATGGTGATAGCATAGTTTAATACCATCTTCAAGATGACATTCTACAGGGTAGATAAATTATGTATTCCTAAATGTGAGCATCTGTAACTAATTATAGATGCCCACACCTCCACGGTTACAGGGCACTTTGGTGTAGGGAAGACAATGGACAAATCACAAAGGTATGTGTGTTGGCCCAATATGCAAGAATAAGTAGCTAGTATCATAAGAGGATGTATGCCTTGTTGTACCAACAAGCCCAATAACAAGAAACAAGGTTTATATTATCCTTTGCATGTAACCACTCCTCCTTGGGAAAGTGTTTCCCTAGATTTTGTGGGAGGTTTATCAACAACTAGGAAGGGACATTCCTACCTATTCATTGTAGTTGATGTGTTTAGTAAGATGTGTTTTCTAATGCCTTGTAAAAAGACCATAACTGGGCAAGGAGAAACATATATGTTCTTTGGAAAAGTTTGGATACTTTGGGATACCAAGAAGCATTGTTTCAAAAAGGGACACAATATTTCTCAATGTTTTTTGAACTACATTATGGGAGAAGATGGACACAAATTTGAAGAGGTCTACCGCATTTTATCCAAAAACAGATTGGAAAATAAAAGTGGTCAATAGGAATTTGGTGTAGCTTTTGATGGGTTACAATCAGAAGCATTTGAAGACTTGGGATGAAAATCCAATATATATACAATTGTCTTATTACAAAGTAGTCAAAGATTCTATTGGAAATTCCCCATTTGAAAAATGTTTTAGATATTTTCCATCCTCATCTTTGAATATCGCATAATGATAACAAGGAGGAGTGAGGGAGGATCTTACAAAGGATACCTTAAGCGCATATTTTTTTTTTTGAGAAGATTGGGAAAATCCATATACATGTACAAGAGACACTATAGGAGTCACAAGAAAAACCTAAGGCCATGCATGATTAACATAGAACAAATAATTCCTTTAAAAGTATGGTTACAGTTGAACAAGGATAGGCTACAGGGTCCTGATAAGAAAATTAGGGTTTTATGAATGGTCCCTTTGAAATACTAGAAAAGGTGGGATATAAATCCTATAGACTCAGTGGTAAATGCAGAGAATGTGAAATTTTATAAACCTTCTATGCTAGATCAAGAAGAGAAACAAGTCTTCCCCTTTATAGAGGATTCAACACCAGATGCTCAAGAAAAATTGAAAAAGTATGTAGTTTTGTAGAAGAGGCCCAAAACTACAAGCAATTGTAACATGACCCTTGGTAGATTGGGTTGAAAGGATAGCTTCTAGGCAAGGCTAAATTCTATACCCAAGAGAAGGTGGAGGAAACGTTTACTCACCTTACTCAATAGAATATTTAGTGATCAAAATCCTCCCAAATGGGGAGCTGTGATATTGATTGGATCCTTATATTTTTTCCATACATAACAAAGCTTTCATGGTGGAAAAAGTGGAGTAATCAATTCATAGTACCATTTTTACCATTGGGACCTAGTTTGGCAAATTGGGGTATGAAATCTTTTGGGGGTAGCTTGAGGAATCAAAAAAAAAAAAATCAAACATTTTAATGTTATTATACACACATATATCTTTTCAACAACATAAGAATCACCTCAATCAAAGTCAGTATGCAAAAGTTATGCCACTCAGAAATTGACCTTCTTGTTTTGACGACTGTAATTCAAGAGGATCCTATGTCAGCACCCACTATTCATGGAAAAGGGGATATCCACATGATCATGATGAAGAATAATCTAGAAGACTCAATATTGTAACTCTAGTTAAGAGTTGAAGGAGTCAAACTTAACCACTACTAGCCTATCAAGATGTTTTATAACTAGTCCACTAGGAGGAAAAGGCGTTACATTCTATTCGAGAGAATTTTGTTCCATACATGACAAGAGTAGCCATGAAATGATAGGGATAAGGTAAATAGAGAATATTTGTGCGCCATAACATTCCACAGGCCAGACACCTCACTTCTTTGTGTTTGCATCCATTCTTCCATTCAGAGAAAGAGAGTAGAGAAACCTTACTTTCTAGTTAGGTTTTCTCCCAAAAGGATTTCCTAAGTTATATGTTGTGTCAATTTTTGGTTTGTGATTTTTATTTTGAAATATTTGAAACTAATTTTGGAAGAAATCACATTGGTAGATTTAGGTCGACGTGTTTCGAACCAACCAGTGTGGTTCATCATCAGGACAAGATGAAAGATCAGATCATAGCTGTAAGTTAAATAGAGAGTCAAGACATTCCAATGTCTATATGGAAAATGGCTTAAAAAACGACTATGTTTTGACAGGATAGGAAAAGGGACAAAATATTATAATTTATTATTATTATTATTTAAATAAATTAATAAATAAAATCAAATATTAAATACAATATAAAATTAAATACAACTAACATGACCATTAATTTCTAAAAATAATAATAAGAAAAAGGATTATGACAAAATTCTAGATTAAAGAAAGCGATATTCAAATATAAATAATTTAGTCAAAAGGGAGAAAATAAATAAAAAGTAAATATAAATAATATTAAAAATATTTTTAATTAGTTATAAAATAAAAGCAAAAATAATTATCATGGTTATAAATTAAATTAAAATTTAATATGTTTAACTAAATTTTATTTTAATTTTAGTTATTTAGGAAAAAATATTTAAAAACAATGATTCAAAAGGGAAAGATATTATAATTAATTAATTCATTCATTCATTCATTTTTTTTAATTAATAAATAGAATTAAATATTAAATAAAATATATAACTAAATACAACTAACATGACCATCAATTTCTAAAAATAATAAGAAAAAGGATTATGACAAAATTCTAGATTAAGGAAAGCGATATTTAAATATAAATATTTTAGTTAAAAGGGAGAAAATAAATAAAAAGTAAATATAAATAATATTAAAAATATTTTTAATTTGTTATAAAATAAAAGTAAAAATAATTATCATGTTTATAAATTAAATTAAAATTTAATATGTTTAACTAAATTTTATTTTAATTTTAATTATTTATTATTTTATTACTTTATAGTTATATAGGAAAAAAGATTTAAAAACAATGATTCGGTCAAATGGGGAAAAATAAATGAAAGGAAAATAAAATTAGTTATAGAGAACAAGGAGAAAAATAATTATCATGGTTATAATTTAATTTAACCCTTGTCCCCGATCGTTGCTAACCTGTTTATGGAATATTTCGAATCCAAAGCTCTGGCCTCAACTGTCTTTAAACCTAAGCTTTGGAAAAGATTTGTAGACAATACCTGCTCTATTTGGCAACATGGTCCGAATGAGTTAGATCTCTTCTTTCAGCATCTTAATAATCAACCTAACTCCATCATGTTTACCATGGGGAAAGAAGTTAATGGTTGCCTCCCTTTCCTAGATGTCCTCATTTCTAAGAAAGAAGATGGCTCATTTTCCCATCAGGTGTTTCGGAAGAAAACTCATACTGAGCAGTATCTTCATGCCAGATCCCATCATTTCCTTGCTCAAAAGTTGGGTGTTCTCTGCACTCTTGCTACTCGTGCTTTGAGGGTCTCTGATGTCGACCATTTTTCTAAAGAGAAATCCCATCTCTTGAAGGTTTTTGTCAATAATGGTTACAGTAAGAAACAAGGCCTTAAAGCCTTCCTCAAAGCTAGTAAAGGTCCTAAGGTTAAGAAAGACCCTAATGATTGCAGTTCTGGAGTTCACCTCCCCTTCATCCAAGGGACGACTAACAGGATTGCGAGAATCCTTAGGAAGCACAACGTTCCCTCCACCTTTCAACCCCTAAACACCATAAGAAGTTCCTTAAAATCGACAAAAGACCTGGTGGACCCTAAGGATATGAAAGGTGTTTATGTCATCCCTTGCTCGTGTGGGACCTCATACATTGGCGAAACGAGTTGATCCATTAATCAAAGGATTAAAGAACACACTGCCGATATCAAGCATGGAAGGACCAGTTCTTCAGCCTTAACAGTGCATGCTGAGACAACTAAACATCAGACATGCATTGAGGAGGCTAAGGTCATTGCGAAGATTTCTCACTTTCATTACCGCAAATTTAGGGAAGTTATAGAAATTGAGAGGAGGCCTAGTAATCTTAATAGGGACAACGGTTGGAAAATCAGTCGCTGCTAGATTCTGACCCTTTCCTCTTAAGCTCCCTTCCTTTCCTTTCTCTTTGTCTTCTTTCTAGTTTTTCCTTTACTCTTATTTCCCGTTGTTTTTTTTTAACCTTGAATAACTATAATAAAATAATAAATAATTAAAATTAAAATAATATTATTTTTAAATTAAATTATAACCATGATAATTATTTTTCTCCTTGTTCTTTATAACTAGTTTTATTTTCCTTTTATCTATTTTTCCCCTTTGACCAAATCATTGTTTTTAAATCTTTTTTCCTAAATAACTATAAAAGTAATAAAATAATAAATAATTAAAATTAAAATAAAATTTAGTTAAACATATTAAATTTTAATTTAATTTATAACCATGATAATTATTTTTACTTTTATTTCTATAACAAATTAAAAATATTTTTAATATTATTTATATTTACTTTTTATTTATTCTCCCTTTTGACTAAAATATTTATATTTAAATATCACTTTCCTTAATGTAGAATTTTTTCATAATCCTTTTTCTTATTATTTTTAGAAATTGATGGTCATGTTAGTTGTATTTAATTATATATTGTACTTAATTTTTAATTTAATTCATTAATTAAAAAAATGAATGAATAAATTAATTAATTAATTATAATATTTTCCCCTTTAGCTGAATCATTGTTTTTAAATATTTTTTCCTAAATAACTAAAATTAAAATAAAATTTAGTTAAATATATTAAATTTTAATTTAATTTATATCCATGATATTTAATTTTACTTTTATTTTATAACTAATTAAAAACATTTTTAATATTATTTATATTTGAATATCGTTTTTCTTAATATAGAATTTTGTCATAATCCTTTTTCTTATTATTATTTTTAGAAATTGATGGTCATGTTAGTTGTATTTAATTATATACTGTATTTAATATTTAATTTTATTTATTAATTTATTAAAAATAATAATAATAATAAATTATAATCTTTTGTCCCTTTTCCTATCTTGTCAAAAAATAGCCGTTGGAATGTATTGACTCTCTATTTAACTTACATCTATGATCTGATCTTTCATCTTGTCCTAATGATGAACCACACTGATTGATTCGAAACGCGTCGACCTAAATCTACCAATGTGATTTCTTCCGAAATTAGTTTCAAATATTCCAAACATGGATCACAGAAGCTTGAATTTGATTTTTATTTTGTTGTTCTTTATTCTCTACACAATTATAATTTTCATGTATACACAATAAACAATAATTAATAGATCCATAAATCTAAGGAGAAATAAACCCTCATAGTGTATATTTCGGGTTTTCTAATATATGCTAGTAGATATTTTCTGATGAATTTTCTAGTGGAATATGCACAGAAATTTACATATCACAAAAAGCATCAATATGGACTAAAAATAATATAATGATCCAATCCAAATAATACCTCCCCTTTTTGGAGGCTTTTGGTTCCCAAAATATTTTATTGAATGAGGTGAGGAAATTGTCCCTTTACCTTATCCCTGGTGTACCATTTAGTTGAATTGGAAGTTTTCTTTTCAACCCAATATTCCAAAGGTCATGATACCTTGTCTTATAGTTATGGATCTCTTATGAAAGAATATATCCTCTGTAAACTTTACCTAAACATCTGGTGTTAAATCTTCTACAAAATGTAGGACCTATTCCTTTTCCTAATTCAACATGGAAGGCTCATAATGTTCAATATTTTCTACATTCACCACTATGTAGAAGTGCATGTATGGGTGTAGACTAATTCCATAGGTGTTATATTCCGTCATTTCCAATATCTCAAGAGAACCATATCACAAAGCCTTGATGTTCTTACCAAGACCCTATATCCTCTCCTTATTTAACTACAAAAATACTTAATCTCCCATTATAAATGAATTCTTGCTGGAAATCATGATTGCGATTACACCAAAACCTACAAGTGTTGGTAAACAGATGCATCACCAAAGTTAATGGATCGACGAGAGGCGGTTAAGCACATGTCACGAAACACAAAGGGAGAAATAGTTTATCTAATGTCCAACAATCTCCCCCCCAGCGCAAGCTATGTGTGATTGAACTCGAGACCTTTGGCTTTGATACCACTTGTTTGATTGTCCATTCCTTTTGTCTTCTGCACTTTTCCGGTAGTGTTTATTTGCATATGTTCATTTAATGTTGGAGCGCTTCTCAAATTTTTATTCTAAGATTGATGTGAACTATAATTGCCTCTGACAACTTTTACAAAAGTAATTGTATTTTTGTCCTCTACCTTAGATTCATTGGATTCTCCTTCATAACCTAATCAGACCTTCATGAGTGGAGTCCTCTGAGCATTTAATATCACATCCAGTTTTTTAGTTCCATTTATATTTTGAATATTCATGTTTTAAATCGATATGTGCCTTTTCTAGCCTCCTTTTCAAACTTACCACCTCTTCTTCCATCCTTCCACACTCCTGGATTTTATCCTTTATTTGTTGCATCAGAATGTATTCCACCTTCTTTGCTTCTTCAAGTTCAACTTTCAACTTGATAATTTATTCTGAGTTTGATTCTTATTTTACATATTTCAATACTACCTCTTTTTTCTTTCTATTGTTTTTTTTAAGCCTGTCTATTTCATCCAAACCACTGGTCAACTCCCCCTCAATATCTACCTCACCTTCCTCTTCTTCTTGAATCATATTCATCACAATATTTTTCAAGTTCTTCCAAGGCCATCAACATGAATTCACTAGTTCCATCTTCTCTAGGTGATTCATTGGAACTTTCAGATACATTGTTATCTTCTTGAGCATAGAAGCTTTTCCTTTTAAACTTTTTCTCTCTCTACATTTTATTAGACCTCCTATTTTCTTTCCCTTTAGGGTGATTTTATTCTTTATTATAAGGACATTTGGAGGCATAATGCCCCACCCTTCCACAATTAAAACACTTAGATGGAAGTTTTCCTTTGTACTTACTTGTACCTTTCTTCAACCTTCTGACAATTTTTTCTTCTCTTCATTAGAACCCAAGCATAAACATTCATTTTCTTCTATGGACTTGTCTTCCTTGAAAGCTGCCTCTCTAGTGCCTAAATTCCCTTTTGGAATTCTCATCTCATACGTTGTCAAGGAACCAAGTAGTTGATCTATAACAACTCTGGTAAAAAATCCATGTAAAAGTTAATAAAGATAAAATAAGACCTTGGTCATGGGACACACATTCCAAGTTGAATTTTGGGAAAAAACATAGTGATGGGGATCACTTGTGGTTAATTAATGGCTAAGTAAATTGGCAAAGGAAACGGCTAAGGCTTTGGAAAGGCAAAGTGTCATTTATTGGCATTTTATTTATGAAAATAATGGAAATTAGGAGGAAAGGAAGGTGAAAGGTCACAGGTTGAATGTGAGGAGGAAAATGGAGGAAAATAATGGAAAATGAAGAAAATAGAGGCATTAATGATAAAAAGGCTTCTGAGGATCAGTTTGTAACCTTTTTCCAGTTCAATTTTGGAGCTCTTCCTATATTCTCTCTCTCTCATACTCTTGGACACTTAGAGTTTTCTTGGAGCACTCTTGGATGAGTGTGGCATACTTAGAGTTTTGGAGAAAGAAGGAAAAGGAAGAGCATGAAAGCGCAAGAGGACATCAGGATCAACAACTACAACGAGTTTTTCTTATAAGTACCGAGTTGCATGTATGTTTTCCTCACTAGTTTTTGAATGCATGGTATATGCATATGGTTTCTTAGTCATGATCTTTCATTGGCATGGAGGATTTCCTAGATTGATAGTGGATTTTCCTAGCCTTTCCATTTCCTGGATAACCATGGTGTTGTGGTTCATTTCCTTTTATTTTCTATTTGTTTCTCATGTTCCTTTAGTTGTGGGTTGAGTTACTAGTTCCTAGAGCCTTGGTTAGACAAACGCTATGGCACCCTATAGCAACTTGGGTTGAGTTACTAGTCCTAGAGCCTTGGTTGGAAAAACGCTTTGGAGCCCTTTGTCGGTTGAGTTACTCGTCCTGGAGCCTTGGTTGGACAAACACTTTAGAGCTCAAAAGCAACTATGGATTGAATTACTAGTCCTAGAGCCTTTGTTAGAACAAACGCTTTGGAGCCTTGGACAACTTGGGTAGAGACCAATCTGGTGATGGTGAGTGATGGCCGACCGTGAGATGGAATCACTAGTTCAGGGTCGAGGTGGTTTGGCCTCTATAAGCCCTGGATGGTTTTGATTGATTTTGTTTATGAGATCCCACATTCATGCTTGGAATATGGAACAGGGTTTACTGGCTAAAATAAATATTTGGTTCATCCTAGTATAGGGTCGGGTGGTTCATGGAAGTCCCATACTTGGTCGGCTTATGAAATCATCAATAAAAGCTCTCTTTCTCCTTGGTATTTTATGGGTAAATATACTTTTTTATATGTGGCTTATATGGTTGTTATATCCTTGATATTTCTATTGGTTATATGTTGGTTATGAATGAGTTTTATGACAATGAAAATGTATGGCTCTCATCATGTTTTGGTTAATCACTGAATGTACAATGAATATGTGACTTAATAGATGGTAATGTAGTTATTGTGATGAGGCATCAATGCTTCTTAGTGATTCTCATATCAGTATGAGACCCCTATGCTCATATATGTTGTTTAAACCTATAGAATACATATTTGTGACATGTTTGACGAAATGCCTGTCATGGCTAGTAGGGGTCTAGTCAAGTCCTTGTTCAAGTAATTACATTTGTATCATTATTTTGTTGTTATATTTAATTTATGGAAGTGTCATGGAGTTTTTGGCAGTGACATGAGCCTTAGGCCTAAAAAAGTGACACAAAATTCGAAGTTGTGGGCATAGAACTTCTTGGGAAAGTCCCCAGTCACAAGCATACCCATGCTATGGGAGAAAATGGAGGGTCCCATTCACACTCATGCTGATGTCATGCGAGCGACTGTGGGATTAATGCAATGAAAAGTTAGTTTGTCTTAGGGGCTAGTCACTTGGAAGGTTTGGATGGCTCTTAGGGGTTCTGCAGTAGGTCTGGAAGGTTTGTGTTGTTGTGTTCTGTCAATTCCACTTCCTTAACTGACACATAGGGAGTTGAATCATATCATAGTAACTCTTCATCACATGTTTACCCGGTTGGCCGGTTACTTGGGTAGATGTGGGAGGAGGGTGTTATAGAGTGGTATCAGAGCATGGTTCACCCCTCGGACTGGATGGGTGGTGTGTTGGTCATGCATTCATGTCGGTTGCATATGTGTTCCTTATGCTTGTGGTCTATGTGCTTGTTTCATATGCATGGTGTTGGTCATGGTTGTAGTGATGTCGCCATGTGAAGGTTGATGGTGTTGTTGTGGGATGTGTCATCATGAGTGTATGATTGGTTATGCATTGTTTATGCATGTCAAGTGCTTACGTGTTGTCAAGTGTACATTGGTATGGTTGTTGTTTTCATGCATGAGGTCATGGTATGTGATTGATGTGGTCATGCATTGATGACTAGACTATGGTTGGAATGATGTTTATATGTTGTTTTATCTATATGTTACATATTTACATGATGTTATGATTATGTTTATGCATTTATTATGCTGATTGGTTGATCTTGCAGATGAGATATCCTCCCTGAATGATGCTAAGGTACGTTGGTTTGTTTATGATTTGGTTTAGCTGACATAAGATGCCTTGCAAGAAAGAGATCAAGATGACTAGCAGAATGGTAGACTATAGTTCACGAGATTATCCTTATGGATCAAATGAGCAGAGTGGTGTTGGGAATTCTTCTGACTTAGCATAACTATTTAGAAGGTTGAAGGAAGAAATAAGGATTTGCAAAGAAGATAATGACATAATCATACGGGCACAGGAGAAACAAGCAGAGGTTAATGCAGTAATCCTTTAGAGTTTGTTATAATTGTAGTGACAAGGGCCACTTTGGATCAACCATGGATAAGAGGATAGAATTAATGGGGCATATGGTAGTAGGTCTCCGGGTGGGTACAAATCAGATAGAGATGACATGATCAAATATGGCAGTTTCTTGGACACTCCCGATAGGAGAGGTGATAGACACAGGTACTATTCTAGTTCTGGTTCTGATGGTGCTATGATCGTCATCGTTATCATCCTTATAGGAGGAGTGATAATGGATATTTTTCGGATGAGTTTAAGAAAGCAAAGCCACCTGCATTTGATGGAGAGATGAAGAAGTCACATGATGTAGAATCATGGTTTCTTGGAATGAATAAGTTATTCAGATTGCACGATTACTCAGAGAACATGAAGGCCAGAATATGTACATTCAGTGTTAAAGGTAAAGCAGATATCTGGTGGGAAGATGTAAACAACGTCAGAGATATTTATGAGGAGTTAACTTGGAGTGAGTTCGAGAGGCTATTATGGAAGAAGTATCAATTGAAGAGATATTGTGATGACATGGCAAAGACATATTATGAGCTAAATATGGGATCTATGACTGATGAGGAGTACACTAGTAGATTCTTTGAGCTACTGAGGTATGTGCCTTTTGTCAAGGAGGAGAAGGCCAAGATTCAGAGATTCATTATAGGGTTTCTGATAGCATTCAAAGACAGGATTGAGTTCGATGAGCATAAATCATTGGAGGAAGCCATTAGAAAGCTAAAGCATTGTTATGAGAAATCAAAACACAGGTATAAGACTAAGCATGATTAGAAGGGTAATGATAAGAATAAAGGAAAATGGGACAAGAAGTGGCCAAGACCTCAAGATATAGGTAACAAAGATAATTTCACACCACCTAAGAATTTCAATACATCTGGAAGAGGATAGGGACTTCGGTCTGAGGAGAAGAATAAGAGTGAAAATAGGGAGCTCATGCAGTGTTGGACTTGTGGAGGAGAGCATCATAGGAGAGATTGTCCATAGCATCAGGGTGGTAGACCGCATATCTATAGTGCTCAGGAGGCACAGACAGTGGGGGAAGTTGGACCGAGTATTCCTAGTATCTATGCAATGTTAGATAACAGGCAAGCAGATCACCGGGTGTCTATTATCGAGATGGAATTTGATCAAGTTGTTTCTATTTTGATTGACCCTAGATCTAATTATAGTTATGTTAATCGTGAACTGGTGGATAAGTTTGGTTTGAATAAAGAATTACATGCATAGTTTTGGTTAGTGCAGTTGGCTACTGGTACAAAGAAGCAAGTTTATCATTGGGTAAGATCTTGTGCATTTGATTTGAATGGTATGCCTACCTCAGAACATTTGGATGTATTACCATTGGGATCATACAATATGTTGTTGAGTATGGACTGGCTGTATCTTCATAGGACCAAGGTGGATTGTTATGAAAAGGCTATTGAATGCATTGATGAAAATGGGGAACAAAGAGTCTTGCAGGGTAAGAAGAAAGCAATATCAGTGAGAAGGTAACAACTATGCAGGCCAAGCATAGTCACAGGAAAGGGTGTGTGTTATTTGCAGTGCATATTTCTAGTGACAAAAGTAAGGAAGTTGAGGATGCATATGTTTTGAGCAGTTACCCAGTTCTATAGCAATTTCAGGATGTATTTCTTGCAGATATTTCAGAGTTTCCACCTCATAGGGAAATAGATTTTCCATTTAGTTGGTACTAGGGGCAACACCAACATCTAAGGCACCTTGTAGGATGAGCACACCGAAGTTGGTAGAGTTGAAGCTATAGTTGAAGGAAATGCTTGACAAGGGATACATTAGGCCAAGTGTATCACCATGGGGTGCACCAATATTGTTTGTGAAGAAGAAGGATGGTACTCTCAGGTTGTGCATTGATTATAGGAAGTTGAACAAATTGACCATCAGTAATAGGTATCCATTGTCAAGGATTGATGATTTTTTTGATCAGTTGAAGGGAGTAGCAGTGTTCTCGAAGATTGATTTGAGATCCAAATATCATTATGTACGCATTAAAGAAGATGAAATTCACAAGACAAACTTCCAGACCAGGTATGGACATTATGAGTTTGTTGTAGTTCCATTTGGTTTAATCAATTCTCCAGCTACTTTTATGTGCTTAATGAATAGTGTGTTGCATCCTTAATTGGAAAAGTTTGTTATTGTGTTCATTGATAATATATTGGTATATTTTAAAATCAAGAAGAGCATGTTGAACACTTAGCAACAGTATTGAGATTGTTGAGGGAGCATCTGTTGTATGCTACGCTTAGCAAGTGTAGTTTCTTTACTACTGAGGTACATTACTTGGGACACATGGTTTCCAAGGAAGGCATAACAATGGACCCAAAAAAGGTAAGGGCTATCATGGAGTGGGCAACTCCTAGGAATGTGGATGAGGTGAGATCCTTCATGGGGTCAGCAAGTTATTACATGAGGTTAATCAAGAACTTCTCGTAGATTTCTTATCCTATCACATCATTGCAAAGGAAAGGTAAGAAGTTTGAATGGATAGAGGAATGTGCAGCCAGTTTTGAGCAGTTAAAATAGTTGTTGACACATGCTCCAATGTTAGAGATCACAGATATGGAAAAAGAGTTTGTGGTATGTACAGATGCTTGCAAGAGAGGGCTTGGTGGAGTCCTTATGCAGGAAAGACAGGTGGTATATTATGAGTCACAAAAACTAAATGAGAACGAGCAAAAATATCTAACACATGACCTTGAGTTGGAACGATCGTTCATGCATTGAAGATGTGGAGGCACTATATTCTAGGTAGACAATTTGTGTTGATGAGTGATCACAATGGATTGCAATATCTATTTGACCGAATGAATATAAATTCCATGAAAGCTAAATGGTTGGCCACGATCAGTGAGTTCGACTTTGAGATAAGGTATATTAAGGGTAAGGGGAATAGGGTTGCAAATGCTCTCAATAGGCGTATATAGGTAAATCATATAGTAGCTATAAGATCCTATGGTATAGATCTAGAGGATAGGATCTTGCAGGAAGGTCAGCAGGATGTCAAGTATATGGAGCTTAGGCATGGGTTGTAGCAGAGTACAGGTAGTGGTACAGGTACATGAAGTGGTACAAGTACAGGTGTAGGTGCACAGGATGTGGACTATTATCTCACGACAGATGGAATAGTCAGGTTTAGAGACATGATATATGTGCCAGACAACAATGAACTCAAGAAGGTGATCTTGAGGGAGTTTCATACGAAACCATATTTTGGTCACCCAGGCTATTAGAAGACACTAAAAATAGTGAAGAAGTTTTACTATTGGCCGAATTTGAAGAGAGACGTAGCAGAGTTTGTAGCTAGGTGCTTGGATTATCAACAGATGAAGGTAGAGTGTAAGAATCCAGGTGGACTAGTGCAACCGATTTTTATTCTAGAGTGGAAATGGGAGGTCATTTCCATGGAATTTATCATAGGTTTTCTGAGGACATCTAGGCGGCATGATTTCATCATGGTTGTGGTGGACAGGTTAATGCACAGAATTCTTCATCGGGGATGTGGTTAGATTTCATGGTGTTCCAAAAATATTTTTTCATAAAAGGATGTGAAGTTCACTTCCAAGTTTTGGGAGGAGTTGTTTGTAGGTTTAGGCACAAAGATGGCCTTCAGTACAACTTATCATCCATAGAAATATGGATAGACAGAGAGGGTCAACAAGATATTAGAGGATATGTTGAGGATGCATGTGATGCATTAGCAATGGAAGTGGGAAGAGTATCTTCCACTGGTAGAGTTTTCTTACAACAATGGGTATCAGGAATCTTTGAGGATGAATTTGTTTGAGGCATTGCATGAGTGAAGTTGAAACACTCCCATCAGTTGGAGTGATCTAGTTAACAAGGTGTTGATTGGACTAGACATGTTCGTGGAAATGGAATAGGAAATGCAAGTAATCAAGAAGAATTTGAAAGAAACACAAAATAGGCAGAAGAGCTATGCAGATCAAAACATGTTGTTTAAGGAGTTTCAGGTTGGGGATCAGGTGTACTTGAGCATCAAAGTGAAGAAGAGCTCCTTGCGGATTGGATCATGTGCCAAGTTGGCACCTCGGTTTTGTGGACCTTTTATGATTATTGAGAGGATTGGTCCAGTAGCCTATTGACTTGCACTACGTCTGACAGTGAAAGTCCATGATGTTTTCCATGTGTCAATGCTTAAGAAGTATGTTAAATATGTTTATCATGTGATTGAATGGTATGTATTGCAGGTGGAGCCAGAAGGAGAATTCCAGCCGGAACCTTAGTGCATTTTACAGAGAAAGACGTTCATGCTCCAGAATTGAGAAATCAAGTAGGTTAAATTTTAGTGGAAGCACTTTGAGCCCGATGAAGCTACATGGGAGATGGTGAATCATATATGGACTATGTATCCTTCTCTATTTTTTGGTTGAGTGAATGTTTTGGTATATGTTTTGGTGTATGTATATATTTATATGGATGTAAATACTGCCATGAGCTATGTTATAAAGCTCCAATAAGCGATATGGGTGTCATGTCATTATGATGCTATATTTTTCATTTTGTCATGTTGGTTTTCTTCTTAGTAGGTTGATCATTATAAATATTGCATTGAGCTAAGTTGTAAAGCTCCATGGGTAGTATGTTTTGTTTACAACATTTTTGTTGTGGTAGGTGTCATTGAACACCGTGGATAGTGTTCCCCAAGGGGGACGGTTATGTAACAACCCTGGTCAAAAATCCATGTAAAAGTTTATAAAGGTAAAATAAGACCTTGGTCATGGGACATGTATTCCAAGATGAATGTTGGGAAAAAACATAGTTATGGGGATCACTTTTTGGTTAATTAATGGCTAAAGAAATTGGCAAAAGGCAATGCCGAAGGCTTTGGAAAGGAAAAGTGGCATTTATTGGCATTTTATTTATGAAAATAATGGAAATTAGGAGAAAAGGAAGGTGAAATGTCACAGGTTGCATGTGAGGAAGAAAATGAAGGAAAATAATGGAAAATGAACAAAATAGAGGCCCCAATGATAAAAAGGCTTCTGAGGATCAGTTTGTAACCTTTTATTAGTTCATTTTTGGAGCTCTTGTTCTATTCTCTCTCTCTCTCATACTATTGGACACTTGATTTTTCATGGAGCACTCTTGGAGGAGTGGAGCATACTTGGAGTTTTGGAGCAATAAGGAAAAGGAAGTGTAGGAAAGTGTAAGAGGACATCAGGATCAACAACTACAACGAGTTTTTCTTACAGGTACCGAGTTGCATGTATGTTCTCCTCACTATTTTTTGCATGCATGGCATATGCATGTGGTTTCTTGGTCATGATCCTTAGTTGGCATGGAGGATTTCCTAGATTGATAGTGGATTTACCTAGCCTTTCCATTTCCTGGTTAGCCATGGTGTTGTGGTTCATTTCCTTTTGTTTTCTGGTTGATTCTCATGTTCCTTTAGTTGTGGGTTGAGTTACTAGTTCCTGGAGCCTTGGTTGGACAAACACTATGGCGCCCTGTAATGACCTAGGTTGATTTACTATTCTTAGAGCCTTGGTTGGAAAAACGCTTTGGATCCCTTGGTGGGGTGAGTTACTCATCCCGGAGCCTTTGTTGGACAAATGCTCTGGAGCTTGGAAGTAGTTGTGGATTGAGTTACTTGTCCTGGAGCCTTGGTAGGAACAAATGCTTTAGAGCCTTGGATAACTTGGGTAGAGACCAATCTGGTGATGGTGAGTGATGATTGACTGTGAGGTGGAATCACTGGTTGAGGATCGAGGTGGTTTGGACTCTGGAAGCCCTTGATGGTTTTGATTGATTTTTTTATGAGATCCCATATTCATGCTTGGAATATGGCATGGGGGTGACTGGATGAAAGAAATATTTGGTTCAGCCTAGTCTACGGTTGGGTGGTTCATGGAAGTCCCATACTTGGTCAGCTTATGCAATCATCAATAAGAGCTCTCTTTCTCCTTGGTATTTTATGGGTAAATATACTTGTTTATATGTAGCTTATATGGATATTATATCCTTGGTATTTATGTTGGTTATATGTTGGTTATGAATGAGTTTTATGACAGTGAAAATTTATGGCTCTTATCATGAATGGCTAGTAGGGGTCCAGTCAAGTCCTTATTTAAGTAATTACATTTTTATCATTATTACATTGTTATCTTTCATTTATGGAAGTGTCATAGAGTTCTAGGTAGTGACCTGAGCCTCGGGCCTGAAAAAGTGGCACATAATTCGGATTCACAGCCACATAACTGCTTGGGAAAGTCCTCAGTCGCAGGCATACCCATTTTGTGGGAGCGACTAGAGAGTTCCATTTTCACTCATGCCCATGTCATGGAAGCGACTAGGGGATTAATGCAGTAAAAAGTTAGTTTTTCTCAAGAGCTAGTCACCTAGAAGGTTTGGATGGCTCCTAGGGGTTCTACAGTAGGTCTGGAAGGTCTGTGTTGTTGTGTTTCTTCGGTTCTACTTCCTTAATTGACACATAGGGAGTTGAATCATATCATATTAACTCTTCATCACATGTTTACCCTGGTTGGCCGGTTACTTGGGTAGATGTGGGAGGAGGGTGTTACATGATCCCTGTTCAAAGTCTCAATGTTTGATGTCTCTTTTATAGCTAAAACCTTAGGATTGAACTTAGATGGTAATGGCCTCAATATTTTCTAAACTATTACATTTTCTTTGAGCGTTTCTCCTAGACCCATCATGACATTTATGACTTCATCGAATCTTAAAAAAACCTTAGCAATATCTTCATCTTCATTCATTTTTCAAGTCTCAAACTGCATTCTATATACTTGTAATTTGGCAATCTTGACCTTTTTATCTCCTAGATCCAAATATATTTAGCTTTCTCACAATGCATTACTTTAATAAATTCAAATTCATATAATCCACTCAGTAGTGCATTCATAGCTTTTGCATTAGCTATATAATGAAGTTTGGAATCTTTGTTACTAGTTGTTTCCTTTGGTTCTTCATACCCTACCATCACAACAACCCAAACTTCTATTCTAAGAGACATTAAATATGTCTTCATTCTCACTTTCCAGAAGGCATAGTTTGTACCAGTAAACAGGGGGGCTTTATTTGTTGAGCATCCTTCTTGACTGGTCATTTTACTGACTTTGGACCTCCTTCCATTTGGTAGACTTATACTGGAGGAACTTGGCTCTAATACCACTTTTGGGAATCGCGATTACCATTCCACCAAAACTTGCAGGTGTTGGTAAAAGGACGCATCGCTAGAGTTAATGGATCCACAAGAGCCGTTAAGCACATGTCACAAAACACATGGGGAGCACTTGTTTATCCAATGTCCAACAACTTTATTTTTTATTTTGAACATATTTCTTATGAATTACATAGTGTCTCTTGTACTTATAGATGTATCTACCTAATCTTCTCAAAAAACAATCCTATGCTTTAGGCATCCCATGTAAGATCATCCCTTGCTCCTCCTTGTTGTTCATATGAGATATCTACAGGTAAAGGTGGAAAATATCCAAAACAAGTTTCAGGTGGAGATTTACCACTAGAAGTGTGGACTTCTATGTTATAATAGTTTTTTATACATACCATATCTTCATCCCAAGTCTTCTAGTGCTTCTAATTATAACCTCTTAAAAGTTGAACCAAACTCTTGTCAATTGCCTTTGTTTATCCATCTCTGCGTGGATGGAATGTTGTACACTTATTCAACTTTGTGGCCATATTCTCCCCCATATTGTTATTATTGTGCCCCATAGAAGCCCACTATTTTTATTGTTGTGCCCTTACATTATTATTGTTATGTAGGCTCTGATTATATTGTGACCCCTTAGACTCTTATATATACAAAGGAGGCCTTGTCATTTGTATCATCCAAGAATTTTTCATTTATGTAATTTAAAGGAGGTTTCCCCCTAGAAGAGGATAATTTTTAAGTCGTTGATCTATCTATTTGTGAGCTTCTTGCATAACCTTTGGTCTCAGAGCTTTGGATTCTAGGGTTATGCTTCTTCAAACAGGTCATCTTGGAATTTTTGCTATAAATTTTTTTCCTATGAGGCTTCAGAATCTGAAATTTTTACCACATGGAGCTAAAATCTCATAGAACTTCGTGTAGAAATTTCAGATCTTGGTTTGCTATATTTTTGGAGATATGTTCTGAGGAAGTTAGGGTTTTTGTGGGATCCAGAATTCTATCTCAAACAAGTGACCTAGGGAAAATCGTCATAACTTTCGTTTCAGGAATTGGATTTGAATTCTATAAAAGTGGCTAAAATTATACGGATTTTATTTTTTCTTGTATATATTTCAGGGCTGAAGGTTGAAACAATGACACATGGTATCAAGTACAACTTAGGTCTACTAAATCAGTCCATAATCAGGTCATCGTGGGCGATTTGGTATAATTCTTTCTTGGAGAATCCAATCTCAATCAAACTTGTAGGGTTGGAAAGAGGACTCAAAGAGATACCATATGAAGAAATTTCAGAAATTGGAGATCTGAAATTACAAAGTTACAACCATTTCAAGATCGAGCTCCTAAAAGCAAGAAAAATATGTGTATTTTTTTAAACGAATTTGCATAACTTTTGTTTGAAAAATCAGTTTGAAGTGATTCAAGGGGCATATTGAAGCATAGATATCATTGTTTGATTAAAAAAATCCTCGAAATAAAAAAATGGACACACCTAGTAAGAAACCAGAAATCTCTTATATGACACATGAAGAAGAGGAAGAAATGCAACATGATATATCGAATTTATGAGACCAAGTGCAACAAATTTCTCTCTCGCAAAAACTAACAAAAAATGAATTAGAAGCCATGATGAATGTTAATATAGATGGTATAAAAATGGATGTGGGAGTTTTTAATTATGGTTTAAAAGCAGACATGGAAGCAATGGTGAATGTCAAGATAGAGGGGTTGAAAGAAGGTTTGGCAAAGTTGCTAGAAGAAAGGCGTCCCAATGGTGACAAGGCAATCCATGAAAATCATAACAAAGAAAAAAGGAATATCAATTACAATTTTAGAGACTCCAATTTGGGGTTTAATAACCACCACATTCCAAAGATAGATATGAGGAAGTTTGATGGCAAGGATTCGGTAACTTGGATACTACAAATGGAGCAATATTTTGATATACATGATGTGCAACCCTCACAAAAAGTACGTATTGCATCTTTATATTTAGACCCCAATCAATTTGTATGGTATATATAGATTTGTTCTCGCAAACCACTTTTCACTTGATCAATTCTTACAAAGGAAATGATAGCACATTATGAAGATACAAAGAGAAACACTTTCTTTAGCCAATTAATAAATCTAAAACAAAAGGGTTCAATGATGGAGCACATTGAAGACTTCCAAAAATTGAATATTAGGGTAACCGATATTCCAGAGGAGCATAGGATTGATGTCTTCATATGGACTTTAAAATATAACATCCAACATGAGGTTCGCCTTTAGGAACCTGATTCATTGGAGAAGGCATTCAGGGTGGCAAGAAAAGTTGAAAGCAAAATTATGGCAACAAGGAAGTCTACCACTCACAACTATAAAGATGGAAGTATTTCTGGTCCTAGTCTTCCACAATCTACAAGGTTGACACCACAACAATTGGAGGAAAAAAGAAAAAAGGGGATTTGTTACAGTTGTGATAGCAAATAAGTCATAAGTGTGTTGAGAATAAACTATTCTACATAGATTGTGAAGAGGAGGAAGAAAAGGAACATGAAACATCAAAAGAGGAGGATATACATCAGGAGCCAACCCCAAAAAAAGAAGAAATGAATCCGACCATATCTTGTAATGTATTGGCAGGAATTACCACTCCTCAAACTCTCAAGATATAAGGATATATCAAGAAGAAAAAGGTAATATTTTTGATTGGTTCAGGTATTACCCATTATTTTATTCATTGTAAGATAGCCAAGGAATTGAGTTGCTTCCTATATCTAGCACCAGAGTGTCAAGTGATGGTTGCGAATGGAGCAACTATAAATTTCTCTGGAAAGTTCCATAATATCAAGCTAACCATGGGAGAATTTGTATTGAATAGTCCAATGCTTTCCATTCCAATGGGTGGTGTTGATGTTGTACTAGGAGTCCAATGGTTACAATCTTTGGGGACAATAACTTTCAATTTTCAAGACTTTTCTTGAATTTTTTTTGGGAAGGAAAGGAAGTTGAATTAAGGGGTATCGTAGGGAAACCCAGAAAGATAATCAGCTCTAATGGCATCACAAAGCTTCTGAAGAAAGAATAATGGGGCGTAATTTCACAATTATTCTCACTATGGGTTCAAACATCGAAATCATTTATTTCTCCAAATCTCCAAAATGTCTTGGACAATCATTCCAAGGTGTTTGAGACTCCCAAAGGCCTCCCACCTATTTTTGATCATGATCATGTGATTCACTTGATTCCAGGAAGTGTTCCTCCAAACATCAGACCTTACAAATATCCTTATGCCCAAAAGAGTGAAATTAAACATATGGTTGCAAAAATGTTAGAGGCTAGTATAATTCAACCTAGCCAAAGTTCTTTCTTTGCTCCAGTAGTATTGGTGCACAAAAAGGATGGATCATGGTGTATGTGTCCAGATTATAGGGAGCTCAACAAGCTCATTATTAAAGATAAATTTCCCATTCATGTCATTGATGAATTGTTGGATGAATTACATGGAGCAATTTACTTCACCAAGCTAGATCTTCGTTCAGGATATCATCAAATTATAATTAAGACTGAAGACATTCTGAAAACAACATTCAAAACTCATGAGAGCCATTATGAATTTTTGGTCATGCCTTTTGGCCTTACTAATGCATCTTCCACATTTCAAGGTTTGATGAATTCCATTTTTAACCCATTCCTTAGAAAATTTGTGTTAGTATTTTTTGATGATATACTAATCTACAACAAGTCTTGGAATGATCATGTTCAACATGTTGACATGGTGCTCAAACTATTGGTGGAGAAACAATTATATGCAAAAAATTCCAAATGTTTCTTTGGAGTATAGGAGGTGGAATATTTGGGTCATATTGTATCTCATGAGGGTGGTAAGGTAGACCCTAACAAAATTACAACCATTAAGGAATGGAAAATCCCCTCAACCATTTCTTGGGTTGACAGGGTATTATCGCAAGTTTGTTAAGAATTATGGGAGAATAGCAGCACCTCTAACATCATTACTAAAGAAAGATGCATTTTCTTGGAATACAGAAGCAACGAAGGCCTTTGAACATCTTAAAGAGGTAGTGTGCCAAGCACTGGTCTTAGCTACGCCAGACTTCACAAAAACTTTTATTGTGGAATGTGATGCTTCAGGAAATGGATTTGGTGTTGTTTTAATGCAAGAAGGAAGACCCATTTCTTTTGAAAGTCGTCTAAGAAAAGGAAAGTATTTACAAAAAATTATTTACGAGAAGGAAATGTTGGAAATACTACATGCACTAAAGAAATGATGACCTTACCTAATGGGAAGACACTGTAGAAAATCCTGTAGATTCACAAGCTCGTGCAATGTACTAAAGCACACGACAAGAATCTACTTCTACTTTCAACCAGTGGAAGCTAATAGATAGATGAAAACAATATGAACAAGAACAAGATAAATCAATGGCACATAACACAAGATGTATCTGGGGAAAGCCACTACTCAAAACCCCACTTATCTGTATTGCATGTATCAGAAATATGAGTGAAGATACAAAGCTTGTTCTCACTAGAACAATTCCACACAAGTATTCTCAACTTTCTCGGCTCATAAGCTAGCTCAAGCCAAATCCTTAGCCTATTGATCAACTTTCCAAGCCCCTAATCTCTTGTGTAATTCCTAGGATGAAAAAACCTCTATTTAAAGGGTATTCATGCTTCGAAAATTGCGCAATAAAAACATAGGATCAATCTCTGATGCATGCATGATATTTACACTCCAGTAAATAATACAACTGATAGTAAATTGTACATGAACGCTAGTCTCAATTGGGTCTTTCTCAGAATCAACATGCATGAGTTTCTAATGAGGGAATCTTCAATTAAATAGAGTGACACTTGTGGATGCACTAGTGCACAAACTGACTGTTAACTCTCTATTAGTTCCACATGTTAGGGTCCTATAATTTTTATAGGATTGCTTGATTATAACTGATGATTATTATATTTCGGATGTTGTAAATAATATTCCATGTTGTAAATTATTTCCAAAAAGGTCAAAACCTTGAGAAAATAAAAAAATATGCTTGCAAGTCAAAATGCAGCATTAGAGAATAATTAAGTGTGTTTAGATTAAATTAATCACATCATTTAAATGTGATTAAATAAATTGTAATAAGGCACATATGGAAAAAGTTGTTTTGTCTTATATGGTTAAAGGATGCTGCTATCAGAGCATCAGGATTCCCCACTGATCTCGATCAACGGCTCATATCTTTTTTTGGCCCCCCTTCTCCATCCTACCTTTACCGTCGGGGGTGGGGTCCGAAAAGCAAGTTTTCTCCCGCTGGGCCCCATCCATACGTGGAGCATTCCCCACATTTTGTACCCCCCCCAGATGATACCACTTACCACCTTATACCCCCTCCAAAATCCACCAACCTTCTCCCCCTTTCCCACTAGCTCTTCCCGCGCGCTCCCCTCCACTCCCATCCCGACACCTGGCCATGTCCATTACGAAATTAACATTTGACTTTGCTATCACTCCCACACCACTCAGTGCCTACCACTTGGACTATTTTCCCCATTCACCTCCATGTCACGTCTCCACATCATCCCCCACCTCCATGTCACCTCACGCCTCCCCGTCATATGTCCATTTCATGGTCAGTTAAAAATATGTTTTTTCATATACAACACAGTCAATTAAAGCATGGTTTAAAAACATATGAGAACGAATTTTAAAAAATTGAAAGAGTTTTTTTCTAATAATGTCCTCATGTACAAAAACCTCTATCATTTTTCTAACAATTATTATGTTTTGGGATATTCAGATGAATCTTTCCATGTATATTTTCCTGAAGTTTCCTATTTTCATAAAATGTTTTAAAATACGGTTTTCGAGCCGGTGGAAATGAATTTTCAAAAAATGAAAGTGGTTTGTGTTTCCAACATCATAATTTACAAAAACCTCTCTCAGTTTTCTAATAACTTTTATGGTTTGGGATATATAAAGGTATGACTGGACCCTATTTTTCAGAATTTCGGGAGGAAAAAGCTCAAAGACAGTTAGTGACTTGGAGGCCACCTCATCAAATAAGAGTTTCTATCAAATTCGAATTGATCTTCTTTGTCACTAGGAATCCAAAAATATATTTCCAAGTAGATTCATTATTTTTGAATGTTCTATATTTTAGTTCTATTTGTGTCATACAGTTGGAGATATTTGTAAACCAAATTTTGATATTTTTTCAAGATATTTTAGTTTAGAATTTGTATAAATACTTCATAGTTTGAAGTAAGAGATGTTGATTTCTGAAGGTAATTTCCTCTGCATATTGTAATTTTTCAAAGTGACTGGAGCATCAATAATACAAGGACCTTTTCACAGGATTCATGTAGTGTACCAAATGGTGATGTGTTCCTTCAGTTTATTTGTTTAAACATTGTTTTTCTTTCTCCGATATTCTGAAAATCTAAATTACTTAATGGAAACTGTGACAAATAGGATTTTTTATTTAGAGCACCCTATTCTGGATGTTAGTAATTTTCATGTTTTCCACTGAAGTCAAATTAAGGAATTCTTAGTTGCTCCTTAATTTCTACCGAGCCTTACATTTATGCTATTTCACAATCCATTTAATTTCTGAAAAGATCCAAATAGTGCAACCTAGCTTGCCCTGTGAAACTCCTCTAAAATTTGATGCCAAATCCAGTTAAATCTTTAGACTCCATAGCCCAATGGAATTATAACACTTAAATCAACCAAACCAATCATATCAAAACAAACAGTACAGTCATAACTAGCCTAAAATTTACACTAAAACAAAGCTAAATTTTACAGAGAGATCCCTATTTTAAGCTCGCAGGGTTAGATCCCAGCTTGCAAAGTGGTTTTGATGTTGTCCTATGTGTTTGCTCCCTCAAGCTCAAAAATACAGAACGAAAACATAGTGGCGACCATACTGGGGACAACCGAGAAAAGTGTATCAAGTTCCAAATCTGATTATTGATGGTGGACATTGATCAGACACAAGAAGGTTGTATCATTCACCTGGCGACTCCACGTTCAAAGTATCTAGAGATCAAAGCTTTCACGATGACTCCATTGTCAAAGAATCCAAATTTGTAGAAAACTCATGGTGACTCCACTGCAAGTTGATCATAATTCTTGCTAAACAAGATGACAGGTTCTGTGGAAAATCCTCTGCCTTGTGAAGTTTTAAAAGAAGTCAGGGATGAATTAGTCGATTTTCAAATTGATGAAGATTTTTTAATGATCGTGTTTCGTTGTTTAAAATTAAGAAAATTTTATCCTAGAATTAAAGTTTGTTTTCTTGAGTTAGTTGTTGAAATATTCGAAAAGGATATTGAACTTTTGGATTATCAAATTCAGTCCTATAATTTATGAGATCCTAAACAATTCTCAGAAAATCTTCCTTCTCTAAAACAAGAGGAGATTGTATTGCCTTTTGATTTACAGATTGCTGAGAATTATGTTTTCGAGTACAAGACTGAAACTAAACAATGGGAATCAGGGTTTAACCTTGAGAATACAACTGATGAAATCTTCCATGCTCAATCGGTCAATGAAGGCCTGCAAGGTAAACTAATTAATCATGCCTTTATTGATCCTATAGCAAACTACATGGAGGTTCTTTTCAACTCAAGTGTTCAATCATGTTTTCATGACCAGATCCAACAGCAGTTGCCATTGCACTCTACAGTTTTGATTTTATGGACAAAAAGTCAAGCTATCCTTTTGATTGTGCTAACAAATAGTCAAGTGGCCCACTTGTTTCAGTAGCTACTTGACTGGCTTCATTGGCATTTTTGTATTATTTGATTCAACATAATTTTCAGCAGTGTAGAGTAGGTAGCAGTGTGCAAATAAGCTCAGCACTCTGAGCATCTTTTCAAGCATTATTGTCAATTTCAGTTTCAGATAGCAGTACAACTTTCAGTTCAATGTGTATTTCAGATTTTAGTTTGTAGAATGGTTTTGATTCCAGTTTGAAGATTTTCAGTCACAAAGATTTTTATGACAGAGTAGGTTGCAGATTTGGGATTGGGCCAATGGATCAGGCTGTTATGAAACCAGCTCACAAAAAGATAGAAAAGAGAGATCCACGCCTTAGAATTCAGCCTCTTCGAGGGGGCAACCTCCTTTACATTACATAAATGAACAATTCTTGGATGATACAAATGAAAATACCTCCTTTCTATATATAGGAGTCTAAGTGGTCCCAATACAATCAAAGCCTACATAACAATAATATTGTAGGGCACAACAGTAACAATGGTGGGCTTCTATGTGGCATAATAGTAACAATATGGGCACTACATGGGTACATCAATATAATAAGTGGGTTATACTAATAACAATAAGGGGTTACACTAGTAGTATAGGGGCCTAACATGCCCCTCTCCTTCAAAGAGCGTTGTCCTCAACGCTTGAGTAGTTCTTGATGCTTCTATATAAAATTCTTGTCCTCCCATGTGGAATATTCAGCGGGTAAGTTCTTCCACTTGATGAGATACTCTGAAATTGATCGATTTCGTAGCTGTCGGGTTCTTGTTTCTGTGACTTCTCCAGGTTCCAATATGATTTTTCCTTCCTCTTCAATTTCTGGCAATATTGCTTGAATTGGGATCTTTTGCAACTTTTGAATAAGTGGCCATACTTCTTCGTTCTTCTTCCATTCATTTGTTGCTTCGTTTATCCAATTTGGTTGGATAATATAAATAGCACAAAACAATGCTTCCACATCCTCATCCTTGAAGAGTCTTCCCATTCGGTAAAGTCGCCATTTTTTAAGTGCATGTAGTATTGCCAACATTTCCTTCTCATAAATAGCTTGCTTGAGATGTAGCAGTAAAAATACCCAATCACCTACATCAAAACATTTTTCACTATGATGTTGATCTACCTGTTGTTTCGTTTTATTTTTCACCGAAGTGGCGTTATCCTTTAAAAGTTGGAGAACTTGTTGTTGATGCTCGATGTGATCTTTCTCTGCTTGAACCTTTTTCTTCTTGATATGTCCTTCTATCTTTTGAGGAGTGGTAATTTCTTCCAGTCCTTTACAAGATATGGTCGGATTCATTTCTTGATGCTCGATGTGATCTTTCACTTCTTGAACATTTTTCTTCTTGATGTGTCCTTCTATCTTGATAGTTTGAGGAGTGGTAATTTCATCCATTGAATTACAAGATATGGTTGGATTCATTTCTTCTTTCTCGATGTGATCTTTCACTTCTTGCACCTTTTTCTTCTTGATATGTCCTTCTATCTTGAGAGTTTGAGGAGTGGTAATTCTTGCCAATGCTTTACAAGATATGGTCTGATTCATTTCTTCTTTCTCTGGGGTGGTGTCCTGACGTATATCCTCTTCTTTTGATGTTTCTTGATCATTTTCTTCCTCCTCTTCATATTCTATGTAAAATAATTTCTTCTCAGCACACCTATGACCTTTAGTGCATTTGCTATCACAATTGTAACAAAGATTTTTTTCTCTTTTTTCTTCCAATTGTTGTGGTGTAACCCTTGTAGGTTGTGGAAATCTGGGAGAAACAACACTTCCATCTTTATAGTTGTGAGGGGTATGCTTCCTGGTTTCCATAATTTTGCTTTCCATTATGTCACAAAACCCTTTTACTCTTTCCAATTGTTGTGGTGTTGCTCTAAATAAGGTGTTGCTCTTTATATCCTCATAATGTGCTATCATTTCCTCCGTGAAAATTGACCACGTAACAAGTTTTTTACGAGAACAAAGCCCTTTGTACCATAAAAATTGATCTGGTTCTAAATATGAAGATGCAATACATACCTTTTGTAACAGTTGTACACCATTTATATCAAAATATTTCTCCATTTGAAGTATCCAATTTACCGGATCCTTGCCATCAAACTTCCTCATCTTGCTTTTTCTTGATTTTAGGAGCTCTACCTTGAAACGACTGTAACTCTGTACTTTTGGATCTTTAAGTTCTAAACTTGTGACCTGTAGTATCCGTATGTGTCCTCTTTCCAATGCCACAAGTCTGATCCAAATTGGATTCTCCAAGAAAAAGTTATGCACAATCTCCCGCAGTGACCTGATTATAGACTAGTTCAGTAGAGCGAACTTGTATGAAGTGCCATGTCTCACTGTTTCAACCTTTGACTCTGAAAAATATATAAACAGAAACTACAGTCCGTCCTATTTCTGTACCTTCTTACGAAATTTCAATCTGATGCTCAGAAAGAAAGTTATGACGATTTTCCCCAGGTCACCTGTTTTGAGTGTAATTCAGGAGTCTGCAAAAATACCAACTTCCTCAGATCATATCTCCGAACATATCACGCTAAAAACTCTGAAATTCGGACCCAAGGTTCAGCGCGATTTCCTCTCAAATGGGTTTTTTTTGCGACTTCTGAAACATCACAGAAAAAAATTTATAGCGAAAATGCCACGATGACCTGTTTGGAGCAGCGAAACCCTAGAATCCAAAGCTCTGATACCAAATGTTATGAAACCAGCTCACAAAAAGATAGAAAAGAGAGATCCACGCCTTAGAATTCAGCCTCTTCGAGGGGGCAACCTCCTTTACATTACATAAATGAACAATTCTTGGATGATACAAATGAAAATACCTCCTTTCTATATATAGGAGTCTAAGTGGTCCCAATACAATCAAAGCCTACATAACAATAATATTGTAGGGCACAACAGTAACAATGGTGGGCTTCTATGTGGCATAATAGTAACAATATGGGCACTACATGGGTACATCAATATAATAAGTGGGTTATAATAATAACAATAAGGGGTTACACTAGTAGTATAGGGGCCTAACACAGGCTACTACTCTACGGTGTTCTTGACACTTCACTAGGAAGTGCCATCCCTAGCTGAAGCCACTGTTAGGGTCCTATAATTTTTATAGGATTGCTTGATTATAGCTGATGATTATTATATTTTGGATGTTGTAAATAATATTCCATGTTGTAAATTATTTCCAAAAAGGTCAAAACCTTGAGAAAATAAAAAAATATGCTTGCAAGTCGAAATGCAACATTAGAGAATAATTAAGTGTGTTTAGATTAAATTAATCACATCATTTAAATGTGATTAAATAAATTGTAATAAGGCGCATATGGAAAAATTTGTTTTGTCTTATATGGTTAAAGGACGTTGTTGTCAGAGCATCGGGATTCCCCACTGATCTCGATCAACCGCTCATATCTTTTTTCGACCCCCCTTCTCCATCCTACCTTTATTGCCGAGGGTGGGGGGGTCTGAAAAGGCAGTTTTCTCCAGCCGGGCCCCATCCATACGTGGTGCCTTCCCCACATTTTCCACCCTCCACCCGATACCACTTATCGCCTTATACCCCCTCTAAAATCCACCAACCTTCTCCCCCTTTCCCACTAGCTCTTCACGCGCGCTCCCCTCCATTCCTTTCCCGACACCTAGCCATGTCTGTTACAAAATTAACATTTGACCTCGTTGTCACTCCCACACCACTCACTACCTACCACTTGGACTATTGTCCCCACTCACCTCCACGTCATGTCTCCACATCATCCCCCACCTCCATGTCACCTCACGCCTCCATGTCATATGTTCGTTTCATGGTCAGTTAAAAATATGTTTTTTCATATACAACACAGTCATTTAAAACATGGTTTACAAACAACTGAGAATGAATTTTCAAAAACTAAAACAGGTGTTTTCTGATAACATCCTCATGTACAAAAACCTCTCTCAGTCTTCTAACATCTGTTATTCTTTGGGAGATTTGGATGAATATTTTCAAGTATATTTTCTCGAATTTTTCTGTTTTCAATCAGTGTTTTCAAATGTGGTTTCCGAGCAGGTGGAAATGAATTTTCAAAAAATGAAAGATATTTTTTTATCAACATCATCATTTACAAAACCCTCTCTCAATTTCTAACAACTATTATGGTTTGGGATATACAAAGGTATGACTGTACACTATTTTTCAGAATTTCGGGAGGAAAAAGCTCAAAGGCAGTTAGTGACTTGGAGGCCACCTCATCAAATAAGAGTTGCTGTCAAATTTGAATTGCTCTTCTTTGTCACCAACAATCCACAAAGATAGTACCAAGTAGATTCATTAGTTTTGAATGTCCTATATTTTAGTTCTATTTGTGTCATACAGTTGGAGATATTTGTAAATCAAATCTTGATATTTTTTCAAGATATTTTAGTTTAGAATTTGTATAAATACTTCATAGTTTGAAGTAACAGACGTTGATTTCTGAAGGTAATTTCCTCTACATATTGTAATTTTTCAAAGTGGCTGGAGCAGCAATAATACAAGGACCTTTTCACAGGATTCATGTGGTGTACCAAATGGTGATGTGTTCCTTCAATTTATTTGTTTGAACATTGTTTTTCTTTGTGGTGTTATCTTCCGAAGTCATCACAATCATATTTTTTGTAATCGACATTTTGAACCAACCTCCGTGGTTCATCATAAGGATTAGATCCATCCTGATGATGAACCACAGAGGTTGTTTTGAAATGTCGATTACAACAAATATGATTACGATGACTCCGAAAGATAACACCACATAGAATATAGATCACAGAAGCCTGAAATCAATAATTGTTTTTCTTTCTCCGTTATTATGAAAATCTCAATTACTTAACATAAACTGTGACGAATAGGAAACTTTTTTAGAACACCCTATTCTGGCTATTAGTAATTTTCATGTTTTCCACTGAAGTCAAAATAAGGAATTCTTATTTCCTCCTTAATTTCTACTGAGCCTTACATTTCTGCTATTTCACAATCCATCTAATTTCTGAAAAGATCCAAATATTTTAATCTAGCTTGCCATGTGAAACTCCTCTAAAATTTGATGCCAAATATAGTTAAAGCTTCAGACCCCATAGCCTAATGGAATTATAACACTTAAATCAACCAAACCAATCAAATCAAAACAAACAGTACAACCATAACTAGCCTAAAATTAACATTAAAAAAGCTAAATTTTACAGAGAGATCCCTCTCTGAAGTTGGCAGGGCTAGATACCAACTTCCAAAGTGATTTTGATGTTGTCTTATGTGTTTACTCTCTCAAACTCAAAAATACAGAACGACAACACCACAAACAGTTTGGACCTAATTTAACTAAACTTAACTCAGTAAACTGAGTGATCTAATTTCCAACTCAATTTAAACTCATACTGGACCCCTAAAACTTAGGGGGAACATATACCTGACTACAAAAGAAATTAAGTTAATTAAACTTAATTAACTATTTACAAGTTTCTATGAGAATATAATTCGATTTTGATTCTCAGTTTAATTCAAGGACAAATGAATCTAGAATTTCTTGTTGCCATTTCTCAACACTCCCTCTCAATAGGAGAGGGATTATCAGTTACCCTGATCTTGTCTCCATGAAACTTGAATTTACATCTTGACAATTCCTTTTTCAAAATGTCGGCATATTGTTCCTTCATGGGAATGTACTTTAACAACCTAATCTGCCTCAATACACAATCTCTGAAATGATGATATCGGATATCAATATGCTTGGACCGATCATGAAAAACTAGATTTTCAAAGAGTTTGATACAACTCTGATTATCATAGTAAATCATAGTTGGATCCATCTCCAGAACAAACAAACCTACCAAGATCTTCCTCATCCAGATGGCCTCACATGTTGCCTGTCTCACAACCAAGTACTCTAGCTCTATCAAATTGAGTGCAACCGATCTCAGTTTCCTGTTGTACCAAGAAATTGTCGCTCACCCAATACTGAAGATCCCTCCTAATGTGCTCTTCCCGTTGGATGGACTGCCTACCCAATCGGCATCAGTGAAGCTTCACTCCCTCTATCTGTTTGTACCATAATCCATACTAAGAAGTTCCCCTGAGGCATATCAACACATGCCTTGTCGCCTTTCAATACAACTTGGTAGGCCTAACCATCGCTTGACTAAGTTGGTTAACTACATAGCACATATCCGGTCGTGTGTTCACCAAGTACATGAGTGAACACACAAGTTGCCTATAAACAATAGCTTCCACTACTTCCCCTGAAGTAGAATCCTCCTTTCTCTAGTTAACTGCTAAAGGAGTCCCCATGGGTTTGTTGCTCTCCATGCAGAATCTCCTGAGTATCTCGTTGGCATACTTTCCTTGAGACACAAACAACTCCCCATCTCCCTGCCATACCTCCATGCCAAGAAAGCAATGCAAGAGCCCCATGTCCTTCATCTCAAACTCTCTTGCAAGGTCCTCCTTGCAAGACTTGATCAAATGATCATCACCTATTAGTATGATATCATCAACATAAAGTACAATGATCAATAGTTTACCTTCCAACACTATGTGATAGATATTATCATCCGCTTCACTCTTCGTGAAGACCAACCTGGTGAAGTAGCTATCTATCTTGGTGTACCAAGCACGGGGTGCTTGCTTCAGCCCATACAATACCCTCTTGAGCCATCACACATGCAACTCACGGTCAAAGGTCTCAAAACCTTTAGGTTGCTCTATGTACACCCCTTCCTCAATCATGCCATTAAGGAAGGTTGTCTTCACATCCATCTGATGTATATTCCAACCCATCTATGCTGATAATGCCAATATAGATATGATCGATGAGTACCTTGCAACAAGAGCAAAGGTCTCATCATAGTCAATCCCCTCTACCTGTGAAAAGCCATGGGCCACAAATCTAACCTTATGCTTCTCCACACTACCATCTGCAACTTTCTTTACCTTGTAAAGCCAACGGGAGCTCACCACTGACTTGTCCTCCAGTCTTGGGACCACATCCCAAACACTGTTACAAACTATGGAGTCATACTCCTCCACCATGGCATCAACCCAAGCCAGTTGCTACACTGCTTCCTTAAAGGAATATGGCTCTATCACAACACATTCACCCATAAGATCCATGTCGGTGAGTGTAACTCTTAGGTAACCTCCTCTGCTTGCGCTGAGAAGTGGGTTCTCCCACATTTTCCCGTGCATCATCCAAAAATATGTCAGCCTCTCTGGTGCACTTTCTTCCCTCTCTGGAAGACTCTGCCTGAGTGGATGTCTCCGCTCCCGGATCCTCTGCATGTGGTTTCTCCACATCAATCTGAGGCTCCTCAATATTAGGATCTAAAATCTCCTCGTCCACATGTAGCTCAATCTCCCTCTCAAGGGAAACTCACATGGCCTTCTCCTCATCGAATTTGACGTCCTTGTGAACCACTGTCATCTTTCTGGTCGACAAGTACACCCGATAGTTGTGAGATGTATCAGTGTACCCCACAAATATCCCCAACTCTACTATAGGCTCAAGATTCTTCTGTGCATCTTTGGTCACATGGAAATATACTGATGACCAAAAACTCTTAAAGTGACCAACATCTTGCCTCTTACCAAAATAGGCCTCCTCTAGTGTCTTCATCTCAAGTATTCGATGTGGGCTACGGTTCTGAACATAAACCACTGTGTTGCATGCCTCAGCCCGCAAGTGTAATGGTAGGCCCTGATCATTCAACATCGCCCTTGCTGCCCCTACTATTCTTCTGTTCTTTCTCTAGGCCACCTCATTCTGTTATGGGTTATGGGGTGTCGTTAACTCCCATTTAATCCCTGCTGCTGCATAGAAGTTCTTAAACTCATTTGAGACATACTCACCACCGTTATCACTTCGCAGAGCTTTAACCTCCTTTCTCGACTCTTTCTCCACCAATGCTTTAAAATCACAAAACTTTGTGAAAGTTTTATCCTTTTTCTGCATGAATAATATCCAACATTTACGAGAATAGTCATCAACACATATAACATAATACCTGTTTTTTGCCGTGGATGCTGTCGAGAATGGTCCACACACATCTGAATGAACTTTCTCTAGAATAGCCTCTGCTCGACTGTCTCTATCATGAAAGGAATACTTGGTGCATTTTCCCAAAGTACACCACTTGCATGCATCAACTTGCTTGACCGTACCTTTGGGAAGACCAGTAGAGATATGTTGCAATATCTTCAAAGCCCCATGATGCAATTGGCCCAATCACCTGTGCCACAACTCGCCAACATCTCGACTTTGCACCCTTTCTGCTTTTGTGCTCAAAGAAACACACTCCTCTACCTCCATCTTATAGAGATTCTTCACCCAAATCCCTATCTTCTTTACTTGACCCGTGGCTATGTGTCGAAGGAATGTCTTTCCTTTCAAGAAGATCACATCATAGCCTCTATCCTCAAGCATGGCAATGGATACCAAGTTATTCTTCAGCCCGGTCACATACATAAAATTCTTCAAGGTGAGTGGAGCAACATGCTCCCTCTGAAAAGTAATCATGCCCAATTCAATAACACTATACTTCCTGTCATCACCCATCTCGATATGCATCTGGAGATCTTTCTCCTCCAGGTCATTGAATATCTCTTTGTCTCCAATGATGTGGAATGAAGCTCCATTGTCTAAGTACCATACACTTCCCAACATTGATGACACCATGCATGCAATGAGGGAAAAGTCCAATTCGAATTGAGAGGCCAAAGCCTCACCCGTCACTCCTCCTGAGGACTTCTTCTTGGACTTCTTGAGTGGAAAATTTGTAGAAAAATGGCCCAGCTCATGATAATGAAAGCACTTAACTTTCATCATGTCTTTCTTCTTACATCCATGATAATAATTTGATTTGGAATGGGAAGCTTTCCCTTTCCCATTCTTTGCCTTAATCGCTAAGGCACAATTCTCTTCATCATCAGTCTTTGATGAAGAGCCATCCCTGGTGTTCCTCCTGATCTCCTCCTGCATCAAATCTAACCATAGTCGTTCCCAATTCGTAATCTTCTCTCGACCATTGGCAGAGTCCTGATAACTATGCCAACTCTTTGGGAGTCGTAGAAGAGAAAGACTCACCATATCATCCTCGACAACCATGCTTCCAACACTTCCAAGTTCATCATGACACTAAGTAAACTTGGTCAAGTATTTTGGAATCATCTCGCCTTTATCCATTTTTATTTTTCAAGCTTTGTCCTTCAGTGCCAAATTCCTTTGGTCACTGTTGTTCTGATAGAAGTTTGTCAATGTTTTCCACATAGCATATGGATTTTCCTTGCCATGGAGACTCGAGACAATGTGCTCTCGTACTCCCTCAAGGATTATCTGCCTCACCTTCGCCACACACTTCTTCCATTCGGTCAAATTCTATGCATCCGATGCTACTGGCTTAGGAATTTCTTCATCAACGAATTCCTTCAAGCCATTATCCTCTAGCACAACCTACATTATGTCCCTCTAGGCTATAAAATTTGAGCTACCTCCCAAGGCATACTCGAGCCGCAAACCGTAGAACACCATCTACCGATCCTGAAGTATGTATTGGAAATTCGAATTTCAACTGTAACCCAAAACTCAAAACTTCAAAATCTCCTCTAGTATATTGAATTCAACTACAATACCATGTAGAAAATCATGTAGATTCACAAGCTCATGCAATATACTAAAGCACAGGACAATAATCTACTTCTAATTTCAACCTGCGGAAGCCAATAGATTGATGAAAACAATATGAACAAGAAGAAGATAAATCAGTGGCACATAACACAAGATGTATCTGGGGAAAGCCACTACTCAAAACCCCTCCTATCTGTATTTCATATATTAGAAATATGAGTGAAGATACAAAGCTTGTTCTCACTAGAAAAATTCTGCACAAGTATGCTCAACTCTCTCACCTCACAAGCTAGCTTAAGCCAAATCCTTAGCATATTGATCAAATTTCCAAGCCCCTAATCTCTTGCGTAATTCCTAGGATGAATAACCCGTATTTAAATGGAATTCATGCTTCCAAAACTGCGCAATCCAAACATAGGATCAATCTATGATGCATGCATGATATTTACACTCCAGTAAATAATACAACTGATAGTACATTGTCCCTGCACTCTAGTCTCAATTGGGTCTTTCTCATAATCGACATGCATGAGTTTTTGATGAGGGAATCTTTAGTTAACTAGAGTGACACTTGTGGATGCATTAGTGCACCAACTGACTGTTAACTCTCTATTAGTTCCACAAACAGTTTGGAACTAATTTAACTGAACTTAACTCAGTAAACTGAGTGATCTAATTTCCAACTCAATTTAAACTCATATTGGACCCCTAAAAATTAGGGAGAACATATACATGACTACAGAAAGACTTCCAACTCGAAATTCCTAAGCTAATTAAGTTAATTAAACTTAATTAACTATTTACAAGTTGGTATGAGAATAAAAATCGATTTTAATTCTCATTTTAATTCAAGGACAAATTAAACTAGAATTTCTTGTTGCCATTTCTCGACATACACTTCAAGGTAAACACAAATGATGATAGTCTTAAATACTTTTTGGAACAAATATTATCTTCAAAAGAGCAACAAAAATGGGTGACGAATATGTTGGGTTATGACTTTGAAATCATCTACAAAAAGGGAAGAAATATGTTGTTGCAGATGCACTCTCAAGAAAGGATGAGGATGTGGAAGCATTGCTTTATGTTATTTCTATTATCCAGCCTAAGTGGATAACTGAAGAAAGGGATGAATGGAAGAATGATGAACAAGTATGATCACCCATATAAAATTTGCAGCAATATCAAAGTACATTTGATACATTTAGCTGGAAAAATGATTCATTATGGTACAAATACCATTTATATCTTTGTAATAATTCCCAACTCAAACAAAAGATTCTATTGGAATTGCACACCTCTCCCTTAGGAGGGCAATCAATATTTTTAAAAACTTACCATAGGGTAAAGAAGGAATTTTTTTGGGATGGCCTTAAATATGATATTTAGAAATTTGTGGCAGAATGTTTGGTTTGTCAACAAAATAAAGTTGAGACAGTTAAGACCCTGGGTCTGCTACAACATTTAGCCATTCCAAGTTAGCGTTGGGAGGAGATATCAATGGATTTTATCACAGGTTTACCCAAGTCTAAAGGAAAGAGTGTCATCATGGTGGTTGTTGATAGACTTACTGAGTATGCACACTTTTTTGCATTATCTCATCCTTCTAAAGCCAACACAATTTCTACTTCATTTATGGAAACAATTCAAAAGCTTCATGGAAATCCAACGATTATAGTAAGTGACAAAGATCCCATTTTCACTAGAATTTTTTTGACGGAATTATTTTCTTGTCTTGGTACTCAATTAGCTCATAGCTCATCTTATCATCCTCAATATGATAGGAAAATTGAGATAGTGAACAAATGTTTGGAACTATATCTTCATTGCTTTGTATCTAACAAACAAACACAATGGGTCAAGTGGTTACCTCTAGCTGAATGGTGGTATAACACTTCCTTCAATACTACAACAAAAATGACCCCATTTATGGAACTTTATGGATATCATCCACCATCCATCACATCATCCTTAAAGAGAAAATTTTAAGGTTCAAGCAGTGGAAGATCACATCGATCATCAACAACAAGTTCTCCAACTCTTAAAGGATAACCTCACTCGGGCGCAGAATCGAATGAAACAACAGACAGGTCAACATTGAAGTGAAAGAAGTTTTGATGTAGGTGATTGGGTATTTTTATGGCTACAACCATACATACAAATGTCTCTCAAGCAAGCTAAGAAGGATAATAGATTATCACCCAAGTACTACAGTTCTTATAAGGTGTTGCAAAAGATTTGCACTATAGCATACAAATTGGAGCTGCTTGCATCTTCCAGAGTACACCCAGTTTTCTATGTTTCATGCTTAAAGAAGGTTATAGGTGACAACCTTCCAGTTCAAATAGTGTTTCCAGAACTTGATGATGAAGGAAAAATCATATTTTAGCTTGAAGCAGTCACAGAAACAAGAACCTAAAAGCTACGAAATCGATCAATTTTAGAGTATCTCATTAACTGGAAGAAATTACCCACTAAAGATTCCACATGGGAGGATGATAATTTTATACAGAAGCATCCAAAACTACTCAAGCGTTGAGGAAAACACTTTTTTGATGGAGAGGGGCATGTTAGGTCCCTATAATACTAGTGTATCCCCCTTATTGTTATTGTTGTGCCCATATATCCCCCATATTGTTATTATTGTGCCCCATAGAAGCCCACTATTGCTATTGTTGGGCCCTTACATTATTATTGTTATGTAGGCTCTGATTATATTGTGACCCCTTAGACTCCTATATATACAAAGGAGGTATTTTCATTTGTATCGTCCAAGAATTTTTCATTTATGTAATGTAAAGGAGGTTTCCCCCTAAAAGAGGATAAGTTTTAGGTCATTAATCTATCTATTTGTGAGATGGTTGCATAACAATGTGTCAGCTTGCAGCACTTGTTGTGGGGTTGCAGTTGGTGTTGCCGCAACACATAGGAGTTGCAACCACTCACTTTTGCAACTATTTGATGATTTACTATGAAGGAAAATTTTAAAACATAATGCATAAGAATAAGTTTAAAATTGGTGAAAAAGAGATTATTCATACCTACACCAAAAATAGGGTAACAATGGATGAAAAATGCATAAGGAAGGAATGGAAAGTGGAAGAATGACATAAAAAAGGTTACAAGCGGGTGTTGAAAATGTGCCAATTTGGACACTCGTTATCTCCCCCCAGCAAAAACTATTGCAGGTCCCTTATGCAACTGATAATCGCTCAGATTCAAATAGAACAAGGCTCCCAAAGAAGTTCCTAAGGGTAAAATCTGTTTGTCTTGTTTCATCTAGAAGGAGGTATCCTCCTCTTTCACATATGGCTTTACAACTTACAACTTCCTTTTTATTGGCCAACTTACATTCCTTCTTGTAGGGACATTCTGAGAACAAAATCATAGGATAATGGAAATTTAATATGATGAAATCATACCCACATCCTCTCATGCACCTTACATATTTCTTCACTCCCTCCAAGGAAATATTTAAAGTGCTAGGATTGAATAGATCTTTTCATTGGATGTCCTCCCAGGCCTTTTTCCATATAATTTTACATTCTTCCTCAGTAGGTTCCCTAAGTACGCTAATTTAATATAGGCAACAGGTGATGGCCTCCTTCTTATTATTTAATGCAAATTCTTCCTTAGGAGGAGAAGAGATAAATCTCTTATGATTTTGGATAACTAGTAAGGGCATCGAGTGTTCTCCCCTTATCCATAGAATATTGTCAAAATTATTTTCTACAACTTTGTGAGCTTCAACCTAGTCAAATTGGTTGGTTAAAAAGGAGATAAAATTATTAAAGAAGTATGTTTTACTTTTTTACGAGAAAATTAGTCAATAGAAGAGTCAATGTGAGCAAAGGAATCCTTAGAGGGGTGCACTAAGGCACATAGACATAGACTAGAAGATTTTTTATAGGTATACATGGGACTGTGATGGGAGTAGAAAGGGATACCACCCAAGAGGGAAGTGGACCATGAGATCCAAATGTTTCTAGACTTTCCATTTCCAAACATTGGGATGTATAGATAGTTCATTCTACAAGCAATTGAAGTAAAGAAGCAGTTGCAGCAATGACTGGAGAAGGGTGTTTAACCAATTACCTCACCATGTGGGTCACCCATCATAATTATGCCCAAGAAGGATGGGACTTGATGAATGTGCATTGATTATAGAGATTTAAACAAAATTACACTCAAGAACAGGTACCCCTGCTCGGGATGATGACCTGTTGGACTACTTACAACAAGAAAAATATTCACCAAGCTACATTTTACACCAGGGTATCACCAAGTTGGAATCAAAGAAGAATATACTTGGAATACCTCCTTCAAAACTAGACAAGGTTTGTATGAGTGGTTAGTCATGTCATTTGGTCTACGCAATGCATTAGACACATTCATGGTATTAATGAATGATATATTGTGCCCATATCTAGATTCATTTGTTATTATTTATTTCAATGATATATTGGTATGGAGGGCTACTTGGGAGGAGCACATCTCACATTTGATGCAGGTGCTAGAGACTTTTAAAAAATAACAATTATTGGAAAATCTTAGCATATATGAGTTTACACAATAGGATTTGTTGTATTCAGGATATGTGATTTGTGGAGTAGAGCTTAATATGGACCTTTCTAAGATGGAGGCCATAATGACATGGCTAGTTCCTACCAATGTTTATAGGTTAGGAGTTTCATTCGGGTAGCATAATACCTAATTAGCAAATTCATATCCTCATTTTTAGTTGTAGTTGCACTAATCCATGCCATAAAAATGAGTGGAAAGAGTTTACAATGGGGACAGGGTCAATAGAAGGCCTTTGAAGATTTGAAGAAGAAAATAAGTCAAGCAATGATTCTTTCATTACCAAACTTGTAACAACTCTTTAAAGCAGAGATGGATGTGAGTGGGTATGTTATGGGAATGATATTGATGTAGGGAGGAAGGTTTGTATGCTACCATTCTTAATTATTTCATGGGGTGGATCGTTATTACCCTACCTATGACAAGGAGTTCTATTCCCTAGTACAAGTTGTCAAAAAGTGGAAACATTATTTGATGGGAATGGAGACAATTATTCATATAGATCACTAGCCACTACATTACCCATAGGCCCTAGTAAGTTACAATAACTTTAGGAATTTTAAGTGGACAAGATTTTTGTACCAATTTCATTTAGCGATAAATCATAAGAAAGGAAGTAGAAACAAGCTACCCAACATGCTTTGAATCCTATCCACATTAAAAAATACAGCTTTGGGAACTCTGATGCACATGGAGCCTTTCACCCATGATGGATATAGAGAGGCATATACAGAGGATGAGGACTTCAATAAAGTGTTTCAACAATTTCCAAGTGAGATTCATGTAGACAACTGAGATAGCACAATTGACCATCATCTCCAAAATGGGATAATCTATTATCTGGATAGGCTATGTGTTCCTCGAGGAGAGTGAATACAACTAATCAAAGATGCTCACACCTCCAATGTTGAAGGGAATTTTGGTGTAGGGAAGACAATTGTCAATCTGAAAAGATATATGTACTAGCTCAGAATGCAAGAAGATGTAGCTAGGTTTATAAGAAGAAGTATACTTTATTTTATTAGCAAGCTTAGTAATAGGAACAAGGTCTCTACCATCCCTTCCCTGTACCCACTCATCCTTGGGAAATAATTTCCATGGACATTATGGGAGGTTTACCAACTGGAAGGTGGATGACTACCTATTCATGGTAGTTGATAGGTTCAACAATATATGCATTACCATGCCTCATAAGAAGGATCATCAGCGGGAAAGAAGCAATAAACTTGTTCTTTGCACTACTTTGGGTGAACTTTGGGATATTGAGGACCATTGTTTCAAAGAGGGACACTAAATTTCTCAGCGTATTGTGGACTACATTGTGCAATAAAATGGACACAAAATTGAAGAGCTTTACAACATTCCATCCATAGACAGATGGGAAAGCAGTAGTCAACAAGGCATTGGTGCAACTTTTGAGGAGTTACAATAAGAAGCATATGAATACCCAAGATGAAAATTTGGTATATAAATAACACTCTTATAACATAGTAGTCCACACTTCTATGAGTAAGTCCTTATTTGAAACTTATTTTGGATATTTTCCACCTTCACCTTTGGACATTTCATATGGACAATAAGGAGGAATGAAGGAGGATCTCACATGGATGCTTTAAGGGAAGATAAATTTGTTGAGAAGATCAAGAAGGTCCATCTGCAAGTATAGGAGACACTGAAGAAGTAACATAAAATGTACAAGGCTAGGAATTATCAACATAGAATAGATAATTTATTCAGAGTGGCAAACATATTATTGTTAGAGTTTAGCAATGAGAGAATACAAGGTCCTAGTAAGAGAATCAAGGCTCTATGATATGGTTCTTTTGAAATATTGGAAAAGGTGGGAGAAAATTCTCATTAACTCAGTCTATCCCCATACATACACATTCACTTGGCAGTGAATCTGAAAAATATAAAACTCTATTAGCCATCCATGTTAGATAAGGAAGAGGAGAAGAACCTACCTTCCATAGAGGATTTAGCTTCTATGATCAATTAGAGTAGACATGGGATACAATTTTGTAGAAGAGGTACAAAACTTCAAGACAAGTTAGTATGGAATTTGACAGATTAAGTTGAAAGAATAGATTATGGGAAAGGTTAAAAAGTACTTGAGGAAGAAGGTGGAGGAAATTTTTCCTCACTTTAGTCAATAAAATATTTCAGGGACTAAAGTGTTTGAAAATGGGGAGGCATGATCAAGATTATATCACTATATAAATTTTCATCCATTCCAATGCCATAAAAGTGGAAAACTTGAAGGAATCAACTTACAAGATCAATTTTGGAGGTCGGACTTAGTTTGGAGAATTGGGGTCTAAAGCCTTCTAGTGCTAGTTTGAGGCATTAAGTTATGTTTTATGGGGGTAAAACTTTGTTAATTAGGTGTAGCACCCCCTAACACTATTCTACATACAAATACCTTCCAAGAATTCAAGAATTATGTCAATCAAAATTTAGATACAAAGCTTATGCCTCCTGGAAGTTTACCAATCACAATTGACCGCCATAATTTGAGAGGATGACATGTCAACCCCCATTTCTTATGGAAAATGGGTTAGCCACATGGAGACTATAAAGAGGACTCTGGAAGGGTGAACATTGTAACTCTATTTTAGAGTTGAAGGAGTCAAGATTAACCCATAGTTAGCTATCGAGGTGTGTTATAACTGGGCCACAAGGAGGACAAGGGGTTTCATTTTATTTGAGTACATTTTGTTCCATAATAGCGTAAAGTAGTTGAAAATGGGTAGAGAGAAAGGAAAATAGAGGGGTTTTGTGTTAAGTAGTATCACATCGACCATAAGTGTGAGGTAACTTCATAGAGAGTGCCTTCTCCTTTGTATTTGCATCATTTCCATTTAGACAAAAGAGAGTAGAGTAGCCTCACCTTCCAATTGGGTTTTCTCTCAAAAGGGTTTCCTAGATCATATTTTGGCGTTCATTGTAATTGGTGTGTGTTTGTATTTCATTGTTCTCTCTTTTTTGCATTTTATCAATTGCATAATAATCAAAAAAGAGTCTAAGGAAAATTAATCCCCATACTATATATTTTAGATTTTGGTCTATTTTTATCATATTTATTGTGACGAAATATCTAGTGGAATATCCACAATAGTTTACAAATCAGTGGAGGCATCTTGAGGCACACCAGAGTGGACCTTATCCTAAGGGGTGTCTACCCTTGTAGCCTTATCATAGTAGGTCAAGATGCCACTTGTGAGAATTGAACCTAGGTTGGGAGGAAAACAAATAATTCACCCAACTAGCCTATCTATGAACCTTGGACAATATATGAAATTGAAGGACATGGAGACATGTAGCTATTACTGGCATCTTGCAATCTAGTACTACTAGGGACTTGTGACTTGGAAATGGTCAAGACATCTAGAGACACTTCCATATGGGGTCCCACTATAGGGGGTACCTACTCTTCGAGCCTCATCATAGCAAGCCTATATTAATCATTCAACATGTACAAACTCTAACCTCTCTAGTTTTGAACCCGTGATTTCCAAATAAAAACACATGTTCCTAACCATTAAATCCACTCAAACTATACATTCTTAATAAGTAATAGTAATATGATTAACTAAATATTATACCTCCCTTATAACAACTCTAACCTTATGAAACCTCATAATTAATCTATTATAATGTTTCCAAAATAAAATTATTGAATTTTATTTCGAAATTTATAAATTTTAAATTAAAATTTCAAAAACTAGAAAAGAATATTCTAAAACATATTTCCATACATATCGGGTTTAATAAATACGTCCAAATATGTTAAAAAATTTAACTAAGCCTCTAGTGAGATGAAACTAATATAATATTAATAATATTCCAGTAAATTAACAAACCATTCAAAACATCAAAATAATTAATTAAAATAATCCTTAATTTTATCAAAAACTTTAATAAGTCAATTTGAAATTATTAATTAAAATTTTGGCAGTTACACAACGTCGCGAATTTGTTTCATTTTTGTAAGTTTCTTCTGAATGCGTGTCGTGGTGAGCTAATGACGTTTACCTAATTCTTGGCCACTTCTCAGTGGTAGACTCAGGATCCTTGTGGGGAGCATGGTTGGTTGGTTGGTTATGAATTTTCCGAATACTTTTTCATGTTAATTTCAATAACTTTTATAGTTAGAATTTGGGGGGAGATTGTCAACATTAATGGGAGTAAATTATCTAATTATATCACGCCTGACGTACATTGCTTCTCCGTGTAAGTAAATCTACAAACGTAACTAAATGCAATATTATTATTTATGGTTTCACATTAATTCTTGCATAGTTGGGGTTGTGTTGCTATTCGAGTAGGGAGGACATTTGTTGTTGGATGAATAGGGAGAGCGGAACCTAATTGCTATTTTAAATATATGATGTCTCCAAACATTGCTGGGGACGTTGTTTAGTGACTAAATGTTGGAAATGGAGGTGAGAAAGGTTAAAGTAGGTGATTTTTTTGTTAATTTAATTAAAGATGTGGAAAATGGTACATCAATAAAAATATGTTTATTTTTTCTAAATTTATAATCATGTAACATTATTTTACAATCGAGAACTAGAAATTTAACATTTGAAGTAATGCTTTTCATGTGTTTACAATTTCTTTTGCATTTTTTTATGTAGGATTTGAAGATATTTGATTTTTTTTGCATGGTAACAAGTATGAATTGTAGAAATGGCAATGTGTGTATATGTTAAAAATGGAAGAAAGAAATATATTCTGAAACTTAGCAGTTTTTAGGAGCAAGCTGCATCGGGAGACTGTCTCACCAGAACACTCTACCTTGATCATTAAGAAACAAGAATATATAAGTTTACATGATAATAGGAGAGTTAGAACTAACACCTAGAAAGTGGAACTAATTCCTAAACTAGGACACACACACAATTAATGAACAAAATCTCTCCAATAATACATATTGCTCCATTAATTTCAATAGCATAGGCAAGGAGGAAGGATCACAACAATTTTTTTGAACCAAAGTTAGGAGAGACGAAGAAATCACTAAGAGATGGAGGAGACACATGATGAGAGGGAGAGTGTAAAGGGCAAAGAAAAAAAGAGCTAGTGGAAGACAAGAATGGCTCTCTTTCAAGCTTATCCATGCAAAGGGATGACCATGTTGACAAGATGATGGGTAATAAAGGTCACCTCTCCTCGTTTATGTGATGTGACTTGGTAGGAAAAATTGCTCCCTTTGAAACCTTTCATGTGTTATTTATACTAAGAGAAGTCATGGATGCATTATAGAAATTTTAAGGTAAAAAATGGGCCTGGAAACAAAAATGTACAACAAAAATAAACTTTATAAGAAGTAATTGGATTTAATATGATGATATCAACCATGGGGATGATTCACCACTTTTGGAGTAAAAAAAAAAAAAAAAAACTTCTTTTTCAACTTGTATTTTAACTTATCTCCCTATTATTTTACTCAAATTTCAAGTGGGAGCACTCATTGGATGCAGAATTTATTTTTTCACCCAACGAGTGCCCCGCTCAAAATATGAGTAAAATTGTACGGAGATGAGTTGAAAAAATAGTTTTTTGCACCCTCAAAATTTGACTAAAATTGTACTAAGATGAGTTGAAAAAATAGTTTTTCCTTTTTTCCCTCGAAAACTTATGAGGTAATAGTCTTATTTTATTATTTCCACTATTATTTAGACCTCAAAATTTCTATAATGGAGGATAAATGGAAATATGGACCAAGCCATTTTCATTGGCCATGGGTCAACCTTTGTTTATCATGAGGCCTTAGTTTATCATTGCATCTACAACAAAAACATTGCCATAAAGAACATTAAAGAATGATACTTTATTCAAATTTCTAATAAGAAATCAAAGTCTTTGAATAATGTGTGAGAGGAGATTGCATTGATTCATGTCCATGTAATGATGACAAGCGTAGAGTTCTCTATGACAGACATTGCCTCGTGAATTCAAGAGTTGGGAAGAGTAAGATCCAGCTAGAGTATCGATACTTTTACTTATTGATTGAAAGTATGCTAATGACCCATGCAAGAGAAGCTATATGTTGTCCATCAAAGTCAATAATGACCCTCTCATACTCCTAACATTACATAAACACATTTTGAAAGAGAAAAAATGAAATATTTAGAACGTCTTAAAAATATACATACATAAATGGAATAAGGAATACTAAAATAATATTTATTTTCAAAAAATATTATTCATAGATTATGTCTCACAAAATTTGGTACATTCTATAAACACTCAAAACCTTATATATATATATATATATATGATAGGATTAAACCTTATATATATGATTGGATTGCAAGATCATTCATTCAAGGTTTGAGTATCCTTGATACATTCTAAAAATGCTCAAAACCTTATATATATATATATATATATATATATATGAATGATTGGATTCTAATATAGTTTATTCAAGGTTTGAGTATCCTTTGTATTTGTATGTATAAACCTTTTGTATATTTAAATGTGTAAGATCTTATTTGAAAATGGTAAAATTTATTGTAACTCAACTTTTAATTGGTAGTGAGCATAGTGAATAGAATATTAGGTGTTATTCACAAATGCGCATTGGTCATCACTCTTATTTAAGAAAAACATGCAATTTAAAATGCTTGTTTCTAATATGTATAAAAATTTTCTTTTGAAAATGGCAAAAACCTATTGTAATTCCATTCTTAATTGGTTGTGAGAAAACGATTATTGGTTGTTATTCACAAGTGACTTGTAACTTATCATGATATTTAAAAAAACAAGGCCACTTAAAATGATCATGGTAAGTAAATTTTCATTATTACCACATTTTCTTATTTTTTATTTTATTTTTATTTATTTATTTATTTTTTATTTTTTTTGGGTAAAGACTAATTCTATTAGAAGGAAAGAAGAATAAAATTACAAAGAGGCAGAAGCCTCAGCTGAGAGCAACTGGGTGCCTTCAAGACACCAAAACTGTCCCAAAATTGGGAAAACTAGTTATAGAGAATAAAAAACCTTACATAGGAGTGAGAATACATCGACAGAACCAAAATTACAGAAATGTTGTACACACCAGCAAAAGAAACCATAGACTACCAATCCACAAAAAACTTAACCAGAACCATCAGACCAAGAACAGCCGAACCTAACCAACGAGCAGTGAAACAAAACACTCTGAGAAGTCGCAAGGGGGTCCAGGTGGCATCACAAGGGGATGTCCGGGTCCAGAGGCTCCTCAACGACAGGGCAAGCATTACCATACCAGATTTCACCATCCCGCGCCACGTCACTAGCTTCGTTGCCTCCTGGAGTAACCATCGTAGGGCGGGTGCCGCTTGAGCTGCCCGCAATGTCCATCGCAATAGTGGCGCCATGAGAACTGCCACCAAGTGGCCGTGTGTCGTCTCGAATGTCACCCTCCTCATGCTGACGGCCACACTCATCCGCCTTACCTTCTTCAGCCAGGCTCTGCATCGAGCCATGCCTGCTTGCAATTCTACGAGTGCCCTGAGAGAGCTCTGCCAAGATACGCACAGGAGCATGAGGCTGGGCCTCTTCTTCAGAGAAAATGATGGTGATATTGGCCGTGATAATGGGCCTGTTCAGGTTACTCTGAAACTTAAAATGAGTCGACTGGAAAGCATTGTGCGGGAAGGGTCTGCGAGACAGACTGGACGGGGGAGAATTGGCACGAGATGAAGGCGGAGAAGCAGGGAGGGGAGGCTGCTCAACGAACTGAGGAGCTTGAGAACGCGTGCGGCCACCACGACTCCCGCCATGGTGGCTTCTCATACGATGCCGAACCATGGCAAGGCTGCGCAGGGGATGCTCAGAGGAATGGGATTATTTGACGGGAGGATGAGAGAGCACAGAGGGAGCCTGATCAGGCTTCAGCGAGCAAGGCTGGGGAGGGGAAGAAGGAGACCCAATTTCACATTCCAGAGCCAACAGGAGCGAACAACGGGTGCCAAAAACCGTTCTGCTGCAAGGGATTCCGGCAAAGGGCGGACAAAGGCTAGAGGACGGGGTGCGAACATTGGAGTTGAGGGCTGAATGTGCCATGCTTAAACCAGTAGCGGCCTTGTCTCGGCCGGAGTGTGCATTTAATTCAATCTGCAGGCGGACCTGCTCTCGCCTAAGGTGAGTCATCAAGTGTCGAGTCGTGACATTGAAATAAGTGCAGGCCAGCAGCTGGCAAGGCCAAGCATCGCCATTCCTAATTGACACCATTAATAAACTCGATAATCACCCGCATCCAGACTTTAATTTTAAATTATAATTACCAACTATTTTAAATTTTAAATTGTTAATTCATTTTCTAACCTTTAAAAAAATTAAGTAATAAAAAAATCAATTTTATTTTAAATAACAATAAACAACTTTCCATATTCTCAACATTAAAATTATAATAATGAAAAATGTTATCAAAAGTCATATAGACTTAACACCATACAATCCCATTGCAATTCAACTCAACTTTCTCATCTAAAAAATTTCAAACATGGGAGTTGCTCAATAAAAAGTAAAGAATAAAGAATCCCTATCTCCAAGGAAATAAAAAATGAAATAAAATAATGGGATCCATTTGGGTTCCAATGAGTGGTGAAAGAGGAAGAAAACTCGAAGCTTTTGCACGACTCATTTGATCAATTGCCATTTAGATAATTGCCATTTAGATAAGTTCAAGTTAGGAATATTTTAGAATCCCAAGTTTATGGAATTACAAGATATTTTTGGAATCTAATAAAACGAGTTAAAAAAATAGATATAATAAAACGAGTTTAAGTTCGAGTTAGAAATTGATTTAACATATTTATTTTCAAAGAAAGTGCAATAAAATCATTATAGATTTATTATAATATTATTATAGATTTATTATAATTTTTGAATTTTACAAGGAAAAGTAGAAAGGAGTTGAGAAGGTTTAGATTTCTTTGGAGTGTTCAAATATTTTGATAGGCTATAAACTTATTGAATTTTACAAAGAAGGAAGAAAAGGAAAGCGTAAACATTTTTGATAAATTAAGGGAAAATTATATTTTGAAAAAATTAATATTTAAAAAATTAATTAAGGATTAAAGGAGATTTTTAATAGAATGAAGGTTTATAAATGATTTAACATATATATTTTGAAGGAAGGTGTAATAAAATTATATATAGAAAATTTTATTGAAAAATTGAATAGAGCATAAATTAAAAAATATATATATATATATATTGAAAATTCTAATATTTATTAAAAGATTAAGAATTAAAAGAAATATTTATGAATCTTTGTATTTTAAAATAATAAATGAAAATTACCATAATTATCTTATAAATTAATCAAAATTAAAGATATAATAATTGATTATTTATATTTATCTATTTATTTATATATGATAATAATTGAATAAATTATATCAATAAAAAAATTATGTTAAATATTATAATAGAAGTTACATCATTTAATATAGTTTTAGAAAGTTTCAAAATAACAATTACACAGTGCAAATTTAAAACATAGATTCACTTGATCCTTATATAAAATTATTAGTGTTCCTTGATAGTATATATTCTATAATATATGGCTAATATTCTTATAGTTTTAAAAAAAATGAAATTAATAATTAGAATAGATGCTAGTGGCATCATTATAGTGCCTCTGAGTTCAATTTCCTAATTCATAGTTACCATCTCTTCATCAAGTTATCACATAATTTCTTCCTACTTTAAGTCTCCCCTGGTTGAGTTAGCTATTTAAGTTTTTGGTTTGTGGCCATGTATTAGTTTCCCTTATGCAGTTTGAATGCCAAATTTTGAAGAATATTAGATTCAACTTCCAAATCCACCAACCATTGCTTCAATTCTGTGAAAGCCCATGATTTCTACTATATGTATTGTAATCTAACATTTGCAACATTAAAGTTTGAAGAAATGTTGCAATGAATTTGTTCCTCATAGATTCTAAGGACTCTTCATATTTCTTTTAATTCTCTAGCGTCCATCTGATGCTCTTTATGACTAATATCTTTTACACGTGCAATGTATTTCACGTTGTCCATCATAGTCGCCTCATCAAATATTGGGTGCTTCATGGTTTCCTTTGTCCAAGAATGGGAAGTTGATAGCACTTCCCAAAGCTCATGTTCAAATATCATTGAGTCCTAAGAGCCATGTGCTACTCTAGCCAATTGTTTCTAATGTTGAAACAAGGAGTGCAATATTCTAGTTCACTTCAAGTTAATAATCCAACAATGGGTGGCACCCATAGAACTTTCGTGACACAAAGAATTACTCCAAACAACAACCAAAAAGTAATGAAATGTGTTACATGGTGAATAGAATTTCCATATCCTGTATATATGTCGAACCATAATACCATTATCCCATAATGATGAGGGTGCTAGGAAAAAGTAGTACTTCACTACAACAAAACAGGCAATTTACGCCAGATTTAGCACCAGATTTTAGTGCATTTTTCTCTCCATTGGGATGATCAGCCTGGCACTAAATCTGGCTCTATTGTACAATTTTTAAAGCATCCTTTTTTGCATCTTCTTTTTACGCCAAATTTTGCATCATATTTTGCACCAAGATTTGTATTTGGTTTTACAACAGGTTTTGCTTCTAGTTTTGTGCCATTTTTTGCATCTATTTTTGCATCATTTTTTGTTTCTTGTTTTGTGTCATTCTTTGCTTCTATTTTTGTGTCGTAATTTGCATCGAGTTTTACACCATCTTTTGCATCTGATTTAGTGACTTTTTTTTGCATCGAGTTTGTGCCAGTTTTTGCATCTAGTTTTATGCCATTTTTTGCTTCTAATTTTGTACTTATTTTTACATCTATTTTTGCATCAATTTTTCTCCCTTTTTTTACACCATTTTTTGCATCTAATTTTGCACCATATGTTGAATCTGATTTAATGCCAAAATTTTCATCCATTTTTACACCATTTTTTTCATCCACTTTTTCGTTTCATTTGTCTCCCTTTTTTGCATCCTATTTTGCACCTAATTTTGCATCATTTGTTCCATCCAATTTAACATCATTTTTAACAACATTTCTTGCATCCAATTTTGCATCCTTTTGAGCATCTAAATTTTCACCCTATGTTGGACCATGTGTTGTGTCCACCTTTGAATCCCATTTTGTGTCTAATGTTACATTCAATTTTGAGCCATTTTTTTCGTCTACGTTTGCATTTGTTTTTGCACCAAGTTTTGAATTATTTGTTGCACCTCATTTTGCATCTAATGTTGCATCCAAATTTGAGCCATTTTATGCCCATTTTCGCACCATTTTTTCTAATTTTATGTCCAAATTTTCACCATTTTTTATGTCCAATTTTGCATCCTTTTTTATGCCACATTTTGTGTCCACACTTGCATCTCATTTTGCACCTAGATTTTAGTCTGAATTTTCATCTAGTTATGCATCATTTTTGGCATCCTTAGTTTCACCATTTTTTAATCCCATTTTGCTTCTTGTTTTGTGTCTTTTCTTACATCCTTTTTTCACCCAATTTTCCATCCTAATTTTACACCATTATTTGCATCCTCATTTTGGTGTCCATTTTTACATCCTTGTTTGCACCCAATTTGGTATCTTTTTGTATGCCCTATTTTGTTCCCTTCTTTGTGTCTAGTTTTACGCCCTTTTTTAATTCTACTTTAAAACCCTTTTTGTCTCATTGTTTGCATCTTGTTTTAATGGCTAGTTTAACATCCAATTCTACTACCAATTTTGCATCGATGGTTACATCCACTTTTGGCTTCTTGTTTAGAGTTTTACTTTTACTTCTATTTTACTAATTTTATTACATAGTGAAATATATTACAATTTCTAAATATCATTTTGTTGTAGGATTTAATGCACCATTAGATGAACATAAAACCTTCTCAGTTTATCCTAGAAACCTAAGATAGACTGATTAAGAGAAAGGTTGTTCTAGGGCTCAGGATTCTTAGTAGATCAAGATGTAGAGTATAGATTAAGAAAAGAAGAATGAATTCATGTGAGTCCTCGCATGTAGGTCTTGTTGGAGTTTTTAGTGTAGCTGGAAAGTGCTCTTAGATAGCTCCAAATCTTGGTCCTACACACAAGAGAGAGAACAAAGAAAACTTCACAACATAATATCTTGATAATTGAAACTATCATAAACATATAAATATTACTGAATAAATAAATATAAACCAAAATCCCATACATTCATTAGTTAAATAGGATAAGTAAAGAATGAATAGTAGCATATGGAAGGAAGAACGAATAATCTATATTAATAAAGGGGTTGGAGGAAAGTTACAACCATACAACACCTCCCCCAACTCCTAGCTCCAAAACTCTCCCTCTCAATATAGATTTCAGCAGCGTGACAATACATGAATTCCCATCATTTCCTCAATGGCCAAGCCTCCAATATATAGGAAAGTGAAGGCTATGAAGATTTCTCAATTTCCTCATTATTTCAATTTTGGCAAAAGCTTTTGGGTGAATAATGTTTCCTCATATAAAAATGGCATTTTCCACTTTTTAGATGCTTTTGTGCTTAGGAAAAAGCTTCCCCATGCTTTATGGCTCTTTCCCACTTTTGTATGCTTTTATTTTTTAGGAAAAATCTAAAGATGAGAATAAAGAGATCACATTCCACCATATGAGTTTCCGAAAGTGAACTAGTTAAATTGAGCTTTTTTCCTCGCATTAGAGGAATTTTCATTTTAAAATGTTAACATTGAATTTCCATGTCATAATGTGTAAGCCAATCAAAATCCTTTAAAATTTAGAAATCATATAGGTGTGACTATGCATTGGATTTTTTTTAATAATATAACTTACCTAATTTATCTGCCCAAGTGACCCAAAACTATATTAAATATTAAAAATAAAATTAATATCTTAATCTATAAAAGTTAGAATATCTAGAATATTTTTAATAAAGGGTAAATCATGGTGTGTCAAATAAATAAATTTAAATATAAAATCCTAAATCCTAAATTTAATTTAAATTTTATTAAATCTTCTATTGATAAATTAATTTAAATATAAAATATAAATATATGGTTATTTTGATAAAAGTGCATTTATTTGAGTATCTTAAATTTATATTTTAAATTTTCCTTTTAAATTTAAATTTTCTTAAATCTTGTGTTAATAAATTAATTTCAATATAAAATACATGTAGACGGTTATTTTTGATAAAAGTGACATTTATTTGGGTAATTTAAATTTAAATTTAAATTTCTTTTAAATTTTGAATTTGCTTTTTTAATTTAAATTTTATTAAATGTTGTGCTAATATATTAATTTAAATATAAAATACATATACATGTATTTTGATAGATGTGACATTTATTTGGGTAATTTTGGTAAAAGAATAATAAAAATGATATATTAAAAATTTGTCTATATGGCATTATTTTATTAGTTTCTTAAATTTTTCTTAGGTGGTTATTATTTTGGTAACAAAAGTTAGATGAAGGGGACAACTTATTATAGACTAGGATACGTGGTCCTCATGGTATATAACTTGTATTATAGGCTTATATAGTTTAGGAGAAAGGGGTATTTCAACCAACAACATAGTATTCTCCTCCAAGATGATGAGTAGGTATTTTCATGTATAACACATTTAAGAATATATCACAATTCAAATTCATAACTTAGTATCTGTAAACAAATTTAAGGGTAATTGACAACATTCATAAAAATATAGCAGTATCCTCATATATAACAATTCTCCATCAAAAAATCATTGACAATTTTCAATATACATATATTACTACTAAGTCAACATTTATCACATATATCATTATTCCAAGGTAAATTCACAACATTACATCGAAAAATATTAATGTCATCATACATAATCATTCTCCATAAAAAACATTGACAGGTTTCAACACATATATAAAGTAACAAGATAATACTAATAATATCCTCATCATCCTTAATCAAATCAACTAAGATTCAAATGCGTAATTATCATATCAAAATATTTCATGAACACCATTATTCTAAGGTAAATTCACAGCATCCATCAAAAGATAGTAATATCATCATACACAATAATTCTCCATCAAAATAATGTGGATAATTTTCAATATATACATAAAATAACAAGATAAAAATTATAATATCATCATCATATTTAATCATATCAACTAAAATTCAATTTAAGATTACCAAATAGAAATGTTTCATAGATATCATTATGCTAAGGTAAATTCACAACATCCATAAAAAAATAGGAATCTCATTATACACAATAATTCTTCATAAAAAAATTGTAAACAATTTTCAACATATCCAGAAGGTAACAAGATAGTACCAATAGTAACATCATCATTATTCAAATAAACTAAAATTCAAATGTATGATTACCATATTAAGACATCCAACTAAATATAAGAAATAACGCATGGCTAGCTAGCACCATGAAAATCATAGCCAAGTTCATCCTCATGATCATTTCCATGATCATCATCTTGACCATCCTAATAATATCATCCACATAATCATCACCAATACCATCGTCATCCTCCTCCTCATCATCATCATCTCTGATATATGATGTAATCTAAACATAGTCTATATCATCATCTTCGTGGTCATTACCTATAGCGTTCTAGAAAAAAAACAATATTACATGTTAGTACTAATTCTATAGCAAAATGCATATTTTTATTACAATGCTAACAATAAAATGAGGTAGGACATAATAACATTTAATAGTACTAAAAATAAAATGAAAATATGGCTTAAGATATATTGGAGATCCAACTAAGATTACACTTGTAATTCACATTAAGTAGTAGAAGCATTTTTTAATCCATATGAAGTAGGTACCTATTTGTTCGTCATATTATATTGTGAATGTTTCTTATGATTTCCATGCAGAATTGGTAAATCAATATTTATTGGAAGCTTTATTTCAAATTACAATTGTAATTCAGATTAGAAATAGAAGAAATTAAAAAAAAAAAAGAATGTCACATGAAAAAGTAAATTGTTTTTAATGAAAAATAAGTCGCATACAATATGAATGTCACATGAAATATTGAGTTGTTTTTAATGCATGTACTTTTCTCTATAATAAGATGGATCCTAATGTTCGTTCAAGAACAGATGCTCACAAATAATTACTTCATTTTATCGATTATCACCCTTAATCCATTATACCTAGTGACGACAATGATTCCATTCAAATTGCTTTGAACTCCCTAAATATAATGTAAAATAGAAAACTCCACGACGACGACCATGACCACAACCCCCTCCCTTGCCTCGTCCACCATTAGAGACAATGAACTTGGAGTTATGACCATGATGGCAACCCCTCCCTTGCCTTGTGTCCACCATTAGAGGCATTGAACTAGGAATTAAGAGTACTTATGTTTTCTTTGCTCTAATTAATCTCCAAGGAATCAAAACTTGATCAATATATGAAGGACTCCATCAAGGAATAGATATATCATAAGAGAATCTCAATAGACTTTGCCAAAAGAGTGTGAAATAACACTTATCTCTATTTCATGAAATAACTCGAGTGAGTGGAATGAATGGTGGGAAACACTTACCAAGGAAAGGAATATTTTTTGTCCATCCTTATTTTTATTATTATTTTTGCTTCTTAAAATGGAGGGAAGTGTTTAAAAGAATTCAAAAAAATTATTTTAAATTAAAAAAAAAAAAAAAGTATTTGCTTAAGTTTAGTTTTTTTTTTAATATATATTCAGTCTAGTATCTTTTTATTTTCTAAAAGAATATATTTAGTTTCTGGTTTTTTTTAATAACAAGAATTATATTTTTTTTTTATAAAAATGGATTTTAAACATCCACTCATGCTAAATTTGTGATTTTATGATATAAGTTTAAATTATATATAAAAAAGTAACTTAATGCCATGCGTTGTGTCGCTGAGATGGGTGTTATACATCTCTTCCTTGCTAAGTTATAGAATGCGCTTGGGTTTTCTTAATGCAAAAAATTAATTCTTCTCTTCATTATATCTTGAGATGTTCAACTTGCCCCTAATAAAACAATAAAGTTAAAATAGGTTTGCCTTTGACCTTTGTAGATTTCTTTCCCCATTACTCCTTGTCTTAATAGATTATTGTGTTATGGTGGCCTTGAGTGGCCACTCCCATTAGTTGCGTGCTTTTTAGTTTTATGTTAGTAACATTTCTTAGGATTTATAACATGTTATTTAATTTATGAAAATGTGTTATTTTCCATATTATTGTTAAATATTAATATTAAATATGTTGGTTTTGAACATGGTTTAGCAAAAAGTTACCAAAAGGTTTATAGATTGTAATTTATAATGTAATGTTTCACTGCTTGATGAAATTGTTTTGGATATTTTTTTTAAAGATTCATTGATTGATGAAATTTTTATGGATGTTTTTTTAGTATATTAACTTGTATGTGATAAATTCAAAAGTCACATCTTTTTGAGATTTTCATTGGTTAATTTCCCTTAAGGCTATCAAGTTCACCATTTAGTCCCAGGTTAAGGAAATATAGGAGTCATGAAGTGGCATTGTCCAATAACTTAAATCTTGTAACATGTTTTTTTAGTCATATTATACTTCCTTTCTATGTAAATTCTCCATGAAAATAGTCTCATGGAACATGAGGGACCTCAATAGTAAAGGAAAAGACATACTCCTAAAAGAAAAATGGTACGGAAAGCACCCATCAATAATGTTGATATAATAAATAAAAATATTAAGTGAGGTTCTACTTCATACAATTTGAAAATGGGGGAGGAATTTCCAAGTAGTAGTGATTGATTATGTTTACCTCTTTTCGCATTATGACAATATAATTTTAGTTAATTGACATCGAGGACTACTACCATGTATCCAATGTCTATGAATCCAATATCGCAAATGGAAAACCTCTATTTCTCAATTCTATTTCCAGCACAAGTAATTTATACTCCCCATCTCCGTGGATTATTGGGAGTGACTTCAATATTATCAAGTGTCTCGAGGAACAGAAAGGATGAATCACAATGTTTACCAAGAGATTTTGTAAGATATACCATCAAGGCCCTAAAGTAGTATCCATTAAATTTCTCAAGAAATGAGTCTCCAACCCACACATGTGGATCAATGACATGCAATACATGTGTGTAATACACTATTCTAATAACTCCACAAACTTAAGTATTTCACTCTGTCACATGATTGACTGTAGTGTGACATAAGTAAACCAAGAGTAGACATGAAACCCTTAGGCAAGAAAAATTACCTAGATCCTCAATTAGGTGCTTAAATGATGAAGTGAAAATTAAAGGGGAAAAGAGGACTTCATGATTTAACCATCACAAACATGTGATCAAGTCTGACTAGGAGTGTATATATTCATATGTTTTCCAAAGAGGGTGTGAATACATGAGTTACCATTCATTGGGCCTTATTTTTCTTTCTTTTGATTTTTCTTATATATAGGACTTAGCGAATAAGGTTTTCATAAGTTTTTAACAACTCAAAGATATAATGTTTACATAAATTTTCACTTTAACCTTAGAGTTTAGACTTAGATAAATCATTATAGTGTATATTTAATGATTTTGGCTTTCACTTTTTGATTTTCTTTCATCACAAATGACAAAAAGGGGAATATTTTGCCACAAATCTATGAATGCTTAATCATAAAGGTGTCATGTGATGAAAACAAATCAATGATGTTATTCCCAATGAAAATGATGGGTATTCTTGAGAAACACTTATGCTTGTGGATGTCTCCTCCCTAGTTGAGAGGGAGTGAGAATGGACACCATATTATCCATTTGTCATGTACTATGGTCGAGACTAATAGTTGTAAGCCTACTAAAGACACCAATAGGGAGGATGGTGGATTAGATAAACATCTGGGACCAATATTCTTTGAGAATTTGTGCTTTGACTAGGACTAACCACCATAAGTCAAGTACATTAATCCAAGATAAGAATAGTCATGAGGATCAACATTTCCTAGTGTCAAATATTATGACAGTGGATTAGGAAATAATCATGTGAGGACATGCCTGATGAACATCCTAGTGTGGTAAGTGCCTAAAGAGGTAGTGGTGTCCAAATTTATGCCTCCCAACATTGTGCTATGATCTAATGGAGATATATAACTTGTTAGTCAAGGCCTTTCTATTTTGACAATGTTGGCTATGATGATTTAAATCATTGTTGATGCTTATTAATACAGATCCCTTATTATATGAATATTTCAATTTGAGAGTACTTTTTTGTCTCATTATGAGTATCTCCCTAGTTTAGAGGGAGTGTCATCATATTCATTATCATCATCATCACCATCATCAATCTCATCATTGCATTATCGTCATAATCACCATTCATGTCGTCATCATCATCATCATCATCATCATCATGATTATGGACATTGTCATCAATTGTTCATAATTATAGGTGTCGTAAGAAATATCATCAACCCAAAAAATATTATGAGTGCTCAAAAAGGGTTGTTAGGACACATGATATATGCAAGATAAATGACAACTTTATTTTTTAGAGATGATTGATGATCATCATCACCACTACCATTATCATCATCATTATAATTTTCATCATCCCCATCATCATAATTAATGTAATTTCTATCATCATTGTTGTCAACTTCGTCATGAACATCATAATCATCATTCATGCCATTATTGTTGTTGATGATTACCAAGATGAAAATAATGATAATGATGATGACTTGGAAGATGACTCTAAAGATAATGACTATGATTATGACCATGAAAACATTTAAAAATTGGAAAGATTTTCCAAGGTCATTAGAATCTCCATGATCATTGTCATTATAACCCCCATCATCTTTATCATTATTTTGATTATCATAATAATCACAATTCATGTCATCGTCATCATCTTCATTATCATCATCGTCATAATTATTGACATTGTCATCAGTTGTTCATAATTGTTAATGTCATAAGAAATATCATCAATGCAAAAAATATATGAGAGTTGGAAAATGGATGCAAAAGCTAAAAAAAAATGGGGGCAACAATAGACATAAAATTATATGAAGAGTGAACACAATATAAGTAGATGCAAAACAAGACAAAAAAATTGACACAAAAGTGGATGAAAAAGTAGATGCAATAGTTGATGCAAACTTGGACACAAAATAGGATGCAAACATGGATGAAAAAGTGGAAGAAAACATGGGTGTAATAGTAGGCATAAAACTTAGCATGAATTGTTGTGAAATAAATGTGGATACAACAATGAACAAAAAAAAAGACACAAACTTGGATGCAAAAAGGAGGCAAAATTGGATTAAAAAATGGATGTAAACATGGAACAAACATGGGTGCAATAGTGGACACAAAATTAGATTCAAAATTGGACACATCAAAAGTGGATGTAAAAGTAGATGCAAAATGGGATGCAAAAAACAGAAAAATTATTTGATGCAAACTTGGACACAAAAGAGGATGCAAATGTGGAAGAAAATGTGGGTTTCAATGATAGGCACAAGATATGGCACAACAAAAGTGGATGAGAAAGTGGATGTAATAAAAAACACAAAAAATATGCAAACTTGGATGCAAGACAAGATGCAATAAGGGATGAAAAAGTGGATGCAAACATGGGTGCAAAAGAAGAAACAAAATTGGATGAAAAATATGGATGCAATGGAAGTAGATGCAAAAGATGATACAAAATGAGATGCAAAACCCAACACAAAAGTGAATGCAAAAATAGATGCAATATTTTGATGCAAAAGTGGATTCGAAGATGGATGCAAAATTGGAAGCAAATGTGGGTACAACAGTAAGTACAAAACATGGTACAAATAGTGTCACAACAAAAGTGGATGTAATGATAGATGCAAAAAAAGAAGCAAATGAAGATGAAAAATAAGATGCAAAAAGTGATGCAAAAGTGGACGTAAACATGGGTGCAACAACGGAAGAAAATATGATGCAAAAGTTGATGCAACAAAATTAGATGCAAAAGTAGATACAATATGCGACACAAAACTTGATGCAAATCTTGACGCAAAGGGGATGCAAAAAATGATGTAAAAATGGATGGCAAAAATAATTTTAAAATGATGCAAAAGAGGATGCAAGAGATGATGAAAAGGTTGATGCAAGTGTAGGCGCAAAAAGTGATGCAATAAATGATACAAAAGTTGGTGAAACAAAATCAGGTGCCAAACTTGATGCAAAACATGGTGCAAAGGATGGCATAAAACTTGGCATAAAACTTGGCGTAAAACCTGGTGTAAAACCTGATGCAAAACCTATTGCAATATCTGGTGCTAAACTTGGTGTAAGACTTGGTGCAAACTTTGCATCAATTTTTGCACCATATTTTATAAATGGACACAAATAGCACCAAAAATGGGCTCTAGAGGCAAAAAAGGAAGAAAAAAGGACGCTAATCATAGGGTTTTTTTTGTAGTGCTTGAAACTATTGATAATCCAAGTGTATATGCATGTATAAATGCACTGAGAATAATGCATAAATAAGGGGGAGGAGAATGTAATACCCCTGGTCTAACCCCCAAACTAGAAATGTAATTGCACATATGATGCTTAAGCTAGTGAGTCGTGATATGTTGATTAGGCTGGTGAGTCAAAAGTCTATTGAGGCCCATGTGCCTCTATATGTATAATATGTTAGGCCAATGGTCCAATGCACTGATATGTTGTAAGGTCGACGCGCCTGTGTATTTTCATCAGAGGACTTGTATTACTACATTGGTGAGATGAGTTCCACTTAGGCATGTGTGCATGTGTATGTATGATGTATTAGGCTGATGGGACATCATGCTTATGAATTTAAGGCCCAAATTCTTGGGGAAATAAAGCCAGAGAGCTTGCAAGGTAAAAATACAATGGGGTTAGCAGAGCACATTAATTATTGTAGATCGAAGGACAAAAGATTATGGGGGGATGAGACTCCATGCCAAAAAATATATCATGATATGAAGGTATATTATAATTGTAGATTGTTCTACAAATCTAACTCTGATACCATGTAGATTTTCCTGTAGATTCACAGCTCATGTAATGTACTAAAACACAAGACAAGAATTTACTCTACTCTTTAAACAACAGAAACCAAGAATCGATGAAAACAATAATTAGCAAGAGGAATATAAGTAAAGACACATAACATAATTATTTCTCTGGGGAAAGCCACTGCTCAAAACCCCGACTATCTTTTGCATCAATTAGAAACCTGAGTGATAATACAAATCTTGTTCTCACAAGAATAATTCCGCACAAGTACGATCAACTCTCTGCCTCACAAGCTTGCACTGACCAACGCTTAGCCAATTTATGTTGCATGTTGAACCACTATTTCCTTGCGCAATTCCTATGAGGAATAGCCCATATTTTATTGGGAATTCCTTCTTCCATAACTGCGCAATCCAAAACTAGATCCTCGCGATTGCATGCATGATCTGTACAGCTCAGATCATTCTACAACTGATAGTACATTGTCCCTGCACTCTAGTCTCAATTGGGTCTTTTTGAACTGACATGCATAAGTTTCTCATGAGGGAATATTCAGTTAGCTAGAGCAGCACTGAGGATATACCAGTGCATCAACTCACTATTAATCCTCTACTAGTTCCACAAACAATTAGAACTAGTTTAACCGACCATAACTCAGTCAAACTGAGTTATCTAGTTACAACTCAAATAAACTCATCCTAGACCCCTAAAATTTAGCGAGAACATATACATGACTACAGAAAGACTTCCAACTAGAAATTCCTAAGCTAATTAAGTCAATCACACTTAATTAACTATTTATAAGTAGCTATGAGAATAGAATTCGATTTTAATTCACAGTTTAATTCAAGGAAAATTTAAACTGGAATTTCTTGTTGCCATTTCTCAACACTCCTTCTCAACAATAAAGGGATTATCAGCTACCCCGATCCTGTCTCTGTGAAACTCAAATTTACATCTTGACAATTCTTTTGTCAAAATGTCAACATCTTACTCCTCCGTGGGAACATACTCCAACAACATAATTTGCCTCAATACACAATCTATGAGATGATGATATCAAATATCAATATGCTTGGACCGATCACGAAAAACTAGATTTTCAGAGAGTTTGATACAACTATGATTATCGCAGTAAATCATAGTTGGATCCATCTGCTGACCAAACAAACCAACCATGATCTTCCCCATCCAGATGAGATTTATCTTCACAACACTCTATGAAACTTGAATTTACATCTTGACAATGCCTTTGTCAAAATGGCAGTATCTTGCTCCTCCGTGGGAACATAATCAAACAACATAATCCACCTCAATACACAATCTTTGAGATGATGATATCGAATATCAATATGATTGGACCGATCATGAAAAACTGGATTTTCAAAGAGTTTGATACAACTCTGTGTTAGAATATTATATCTATTAAACTAGCTATCTATCTAAGAAACCAAAAATATATCAATAAATAAATAATAACAGAAAGAGAACAAGGAAAAATAATACAACAGATATACGTGGTTCACCCAATTGGGCTACGTCCACAGGAAGGTTGTCTCCTATTATCTCCATAAATATCCTACAATCTTACAAAGAGAGAAACTACAAATAACCCGATACAAATAGCAGTATGCTGTGAGCACAAGATAAGATGTGATGGTATCACAAAATGTTATCTACCTTAAGAGGCTCCCTTGACCCTATTATATACCCAGAGATGTGGAGGAATTAATCTCACATATTAAACGTGGGATAATATAATTCTCCAAAATAACACCTCTTTATATAATAAATGGATACAAGAGTATACTATGCCATAATAAATATGGGATATAATGTATTACTCTTTTACATAAGATTGTGGAAAACTTTCAACATAATAAAAAGACATTATTACCTTCCAAGGAATATAATATATTCCAAAATTCCCCCTTAATAATGGCTGGGAGAAGGGCCCATACAAACACTAAGGAAGGAAGGAGTCATTACTGCTCCCCTTGATGACAACTTCCCTCATCCCAAGAAAAGAATGGAGATGCACATACTTCGCTTCTGCCAAGTATTTCTTGAAGATATCGGCTGCCTGGTGCTCGGTAGGACAATACTCTAGAGAAAGAATACCATTGGTGACAAGACCTTGAATATAATGAGCATCAAGGTTGAGATGCTTCGTCTTGGAGTGATATACTGGGTTATAAGCAAGCTGAATTACACCCTGATTGTCACATTTCAACACAGTGGATGATTTTGGAACCAGACCAAGCTAGGTAAGAACATGTCGTAACCAAACGACTTCTTTAACCACTTCTTTGGCTGCTCTATGCTCTACTTCACATGAAGATAAAGAAAGAGTCTTTATCTTCTTACTGGACCAAGAGATCGGACCTGAACCAAGTTGAAATATGTAACCAATAGTTGACTGTTGATCAGAACTGTCACTTTCCCAATCAGAATCTGTATAACCAGAGAGTAAAACTGTAGAATTGCTCAAATAAAATACACCATAATGCAATGTCCCATGTAAATATCGTAGAATTCTCTCGGCTGCCTACCAATGAATTTTACGAGGTTGCTGCATGAATCGAGAAACCATACTAACCGCAAAAGAGAGGTCTGGTTTGTTGTGAGTTAAATATATCAAACTACCAACAAGCTAATGATAAAGAGTAGCATCAACCAGTGGAGTGGTATACTCAACAATTAAATTTACACTGGATTGAAATGGTGTAGGAGCAGGTTTATAATCACTCATATGGAAACGAGCTAATAAATTTGTTGCATACTTAGGTTGGGAGAGAAAAATACCATCGACCATATGTGAGATCTGAAGACCCAAGAAATAGTGCAATGTACCAAGATCTGTCATCTCAAACTGCTTCTGAAGAGAAATTTTCATATCTTGAATTAATACAAGATGGTTGCCAATGATAACTAGATCATCCACATATAAAACAATAATGAGGACATTATCACCAAAGTTCTTAACATACAGATTTGGATCGAATATACAATGCTTAAAACCATTATTCAAGAAATATGCATCAATTTTATCATACCAAGCCCTAGATGCTTATTTGAGACCATATAAAGATTTGTGTAATTTGCATACTAAACTTGAGGATTCAACAGAAATAAAACCAGGAGGTTGTTGCATATAAATTTCTTCAGTAAGATCACCATTTAAAAAGGAACTTTTAACATCCATTTGATGAATTTCCCACTTATAAGATGCAACAAGTGATAAAATGGTTCTTATTGTGTTCATTTTAGCAACATGAGCAAAAGTTTCATTATAATCAATACCTTCAAGTTGATTAAAACCTTTTGCAACTAATCTAGCTTTATGATTTTCGATCTGTCCTTCTGCAGTGAACTTAGTTTTATAAACCCATTTACAACCAACTAAATTATTTCCTAAAGGAAGAGGAACAAGAGACCAAGTCTTGTTTCTCAAAAGAGATTCATATTCAGCAGACATAGCTTGTTCCCAATGGGGTTTACCCTTAGCTTGAGCATAAGTAGTAGGATAATCTATGGCCAAAACTTTGGTCATAAGAGAAAATTTAGATCTAGTTCGACAAGTGTAGGAAGGATTTATGACCTCACTACCTGCAAATTCAAGAGTTTTCCGAGCCCAAACAGGAAGAGTAGAAGGAACAAGAGTCACTTCAGGAGCTTCATGAGTTTCAGGTGGACTACTTGTGGGGGAGGAAGCATCAAGATCAATAAGAGGCACAAAACTGGAAGAAGGAGTAACAGGAATAGGAGTAACAGGTGGTATTGGTCAATTCAGGGTAACATGAGATTCTACAAACTCAGGTGGGGAAGATACTTCATGAAATTGAACATCCCTTCTGATTATGACACTTTGATTAGAAGGATCAAACAACCTGTAAGCCTTGGAATTCTCATCATAACCAATGAAGATACACTTGTGAGATTTGGGTTCAAACGTTTTCCATTTTTCATCAGGAATATGAGCCCAACATTCACAACCAAACACGTTAAAATTACTAATATCCGGTTTACATCCATTCCACTTTTCCTCAGGGGTAACATGCTTAAAAGTTTTAGTATGAACTCTATTTAAAATAAAATTAGCACAACAGATGGCTTTAGCCCAAAATTTCTTATGCAGTCCTTTCAGCAACACCATTTTGTTCAGGTGTGTAAGGAACAACCTTTTGATGTTGAATAGAAATAAAGGTAAGAAAATAAACTGCATGAGATATTGAAGGAACTTCAAGAGGACCACATATATCACTATGAATTAATTTCAAGGATGCTTTAGCATTTGGTCTATTTTTATCATATTTATTGTGACGAAATATCTAGTGGAATATCCACAATAATTTACAAATTAGTTGAGGCATCCTGAGGCACACCAGAGTGGACATTATCCTAGGGGGTGTCTACCCCTCTAGCCTTATCATAGTAGGCCAAGATGTCACTTGTGAGAATTGAACCTAGGTTGGGAGGAAAACAAATAAGTAACCCAACTAGCCTATCTATGAACCTTGGACAATATATAAAATTGAAGGACATGGAAACATGTAGCTATTACTAGCATCTTGCAATCCAATACTACTAGGGACTTGTGACTTGGAAATGGTCAAGACATCTAGAGACACTTCCATATGGGGTCCCACTATAGGGATACCTACTCTTCAAGCCTCATCATAGCAAGCCAATATTAATCATTCAACATGTACAAATTGTGACCTCTCTAGTTTTGAACCCATGATTTCCAAATAAAAATTACATATTCCTAACCATTAAATCCACTCAAACTATACATTCTTAATAAGTAATATGATTTACTAAATATTGTAACTCTCTTATAACAACTATAACCTCATAAAATCTCATGATTAATCTATTACAATGTTTCCAAAATAAAATTATTAAATTTTATTTCTCTTCATTAATATAGTTTTTTCTATAAATTTTAAATTAAAATTTCAAAAACTAGAAAAGAATATTCTAAAACATATTTCCATACATAGCGGGTTTAATAAATACGTCCAGATATGTTGAAAAATTCAACTAAGCCATTAGTGAGATGAAACTAATATAATATTAATAATATTCCAGTAAATTAATAAACCATTCAAAACATCAAAATAATTAATTAAAATTAATCCTTAATTTTATCAAAAACTTTAATTATTATATAAGTCAATTTGAAATTATTAATTAAAATTGTGGCAGGTACACAACATCGCGAATTTGTTTCATTTTTGTAAGTTTCTTCTGAAGGCGTGTCGTGGTGAGCTAACGACGTTCACCTAATCCTTGCGGCGAGCATGGTTGGTTATGAATCTTCTGGATACTTTTCCATGTTAATTTCAATAACTTTTATAGTTAGAATTTGCGGGGGAGATTGTCAACATTAATGTGAGTAAATTATATACTTTAATTATATCGCGCCTCAGGTACATTGCTTCTCCATGTAAGTGGAAGACAACAATGGCCCTCCCTTCAAGCTTATCCATGCAAAGGGATGACCATGTTGGCAAGATGATGGGTAATAAAGCTCAACTCTCCTCATTTATGTGATGTGACTTGGTAGGAAAAATTTCCCCCTTTGAAATCTTTCATGTTATTTATACTAAGAGAGGTCATGGATGCACTATAGAAATTTTAATGTAAAAATTGTGTCAAAAAGAAAAATGTATAACAAAAGGTATAACAAAAATCAACCTATTAAGAAGCAATAAGATTTAATATACCATGGGGATGACACCATTTTTAGAGTAAAAAGGTAAAAAGATAAAAAAAATAAAAAATCTATTTTTTCAACTTATATTTTAACTTCTCTTCCTATTATTTTACTCAAATTTCAAGTGGGAGCACTCATTGAAATTTTTCACTCAGCGAGTGCTCCAGCTCAAAATCTGAGTAAAATCGTATAAAGATGAGTTGAAAAAACAGTTTTTTGCACCCTCAAAATCTGAGTAAATGGTACGGAGATGAGTTGAAAATAGTTTTTCCTTTTTTCCCTAGAAAACTTGATGAGGTAATCTAGTCTTATTTTATTATTTCCATTATTATTTAGACCTCAAAATTTCTATAATGGATGATAAATGGAAATATGGACCAAGCCATTTTCATTGGCCATAAGTCAACTTTTGTTTATCATGAGGCCGTAGCTTACCATTGCATCTACAACGAAATAATTGCCATAAAGAACATTAAAGAATGATACTTTATTCGAATTTCTTAATAAGCAATCAAGGTCTTTGAATAATGTGTGAGAGGAGGGAGAGCAGATTGCATTGATCCATGTCTATGTAATGATGACAAGCATAGAGTCCCTATGACATACATTGCCTTGTGAATTCAAGAGTTGAGAAGAGTAAGATCCTGCTAGAGTGTTGAGACTTTTACTTATTGATTGAAAGTATGCTCATCACCCATGCAAGAGAAGTTATATGTTGTCCATCAAAGTCAATAATGACCCTCTCATACTCCTAAGATTACATAAACACATTTTGAAAGAGAAGAAATGAAATATTTAGAATGTCCTAAAAATATGCATACGTATATAGAATAAAGGATACTAAAATAATATTTATTTTCAAAAAATATTATTCATAGATTAGGTCTCACAAAATTCACAAAATTTGGTACATTCTAGAAATACTCAAAACTTTATATATATATATGAATGATTGGGTTGCAAGATTGTTCATTCAAGGTTTGAGTATCTTTGGTACATTCTAGAAATACTCAAAACAGTAGATACATATATATATATATATATGAATGATTGGATTCCCATATCGTTCATTCAAGATTTGAGTATCCTTTGTATGTATAAAATTTTTGTACTTAATAGGTATTGTAAGTCAACTCTTAATTGGTAGTGAGCATAATTCATAGAATATTAGTTATTCACAAACGCTCATTGGTCACCACTCTTATTTAAGAAAACCATGCAATTTAAAATGATTGTTGTTGATAAGTGGAAAATTCTTGTTCATTTAAGTGTGTAAGTTTTCTTTTGAAAATGACACTTATTGCAATTTAATTCTTAATTGGTAGCAAGAAAAATAATTATTGGTTGCTATCCACAAGTGACCACAAATTATCTTAATATTTAAAAAAACCATGCGAGTTAAAATAACCATTTAACAATTTATATATAAATAATTTCTCACTATTACTAAACATTTTTAAATTCAAATTATTAATTCATTTTCTTAGATTTGAAAAAATTAAATTTAAACCATAAAATATAATTTTAAATTAAAAAAGAAAATCAATTTTATTTTAAATAACAATAAACAACTTTCTATATTCTCAACATTAAAATTATAATAATGAAAAATATTTAATAATCAAATTAAATGTTATTAGATATCATTTTTTTGGGATTCAACTGCGTTAAGTAAGTCATTCAAACGTATGACCATTTCCATGAGAGGTAGTCGTAACTGACTAATTTCTCATGATTTTTGAATAGTTCACTTAGCACTCATTGCATCGGGTGATGCTCACAGGGGTGAAGAAGTGGGATTGAAACTAGTGAAATGTGGAGAACGAATCACATAGCATCAATCATCACTTCCGGGGCTTGCACCCGGTAACCAGGACTTCCCAGGAGGTCACCCATCCCAGAACTCCTCTGGCTCAAGCGCGCTTAACTGTGGAGTTTTTCCCCACAATCAAGCCCACTTAGCTTGCTACCCCATTTGCAAAACCTTAGCAAGTATTGTGCCTCATGAACCATTCAAGTAGAGATCCCTTGACTCTTTTTGAATTTAAGTATGGGGGATTTACGCAGTGCATTATATTAGATATCATTTTTTTGGGATTCAAAATTAAATGTTATTAAAATTCATATAGCCTTAACACCATACAATCCCATTGCAATTCAAGTCAATTTTCTTATCTAAAAAATTTCAAACATGGAAGTTGCTTGGCCACAGGTGCTGTCTATCACAAAGGAATTAATAAAAAATAAATAAAAAAATTAAAGAATCCCTATCTCCAAGGAATTAAAAAATGAAATAAAAAAATAGCATCCATTCAGAAAGCACACAGTTCCAACGAGTCGTGAAAGAGGAAGCAATGACTCATTCGATCAATTACCAAAAACCACGTCTCCTCCACAATCGGCCGACACGCCTGTCTGGGTATTAATATTGTTTCGCAATTCCACAAATAACTGAAATTAGGAATGGATTGATTGAAACTGAACCTCCACTCCCACCAATGGATTCGCCTGTCCATGAACACGCACGACCAAAGCAAAACTGAAGTCGCAGGCGTCCAGGAAAAATCAAATGAAGAGCCTGCAACAACAGATAAGTTTTGTCTTTCGCATTTGAATGACAACAATGGTGAATCATCCCCCATGGTTGACATTATCATCTTGAATCCTATTGTTTCTTATAAAGTTTATTTTGGTTGTACATTTTTCTTAGGAGGCCTATTTTAGACCTTAAAATTACCCTAATGGTTGCATACTTTCGATGGACCCAGCTACATGAAAAATGAGAAATACATGAAAAAACATGATTGCAATCATGTTTTTTATGTATTTCTCATTTTTCATGTAGTTGAAAGTATGAAACATGGGTATTCCTTGGATGAGGAATCAAATTCTGCATCCAACAAGTGTTCTCACTTGAAATTTGAGTAAACCCATAGGGAGATAAGTTGAAAATACGAGTTGAAAAAGTAGGTTTTTATTTTTTCCCTCTAAAGTTTGATGATGAAATCTAATCTTATTTTATTATTTCCACTATTATTTTATAATTTTCTTAGGAGGCCCATTTTAGACCTCAAAATTTCTCTATTGCTTCAAAACTAGACAAGGTTTGTATGAGAGGTTAATCATGTCATTTGGTCTACACAATGCATTAGACACATTCATGATATTAATGAATGATACATTGTGCCCATATCTAGATTCATTTGTTATTATTTATTTCGATAATATATTGACATGCAAGGCTACTAGGGAGGAGCACATCTCACATTTGATGCAGGTGTTAGAGACTTTTAAAAAACACCAATTATTGGAAAATCTCAGGATATATGAGTTTGTGCAACAAGATTTGGTGTATTCAAGCGATGTGATTAGCAGAGTAGAGCTTAATATGGACCTTTCCAAGATCGAGGCCATCATGACGTGGCTAGTTCCTATCAATGTTAATACGTTAGGAGTTTCATTGGGGTAGCATAATACTTAAGAAAATTTCGTAGCCTCGTGTTTAGCTGTGATTGCACTAATCCATGTCATAAAAATGAGTGGAAAGAGTTTCCAATGGGGACAGGGTCAACAGAAGGCCTTTGAAGATTTGAAAAAGAAAATAAGTCAAGCAACAATTCTTGCATTACCAAACTTGAAACTACTCTTTAAAGTGGAGATGGATGTGAGTGGATATGTTATGGGAGTGATATCGATGCAGGGAGGAAGGTTTGTATGCAACCATTCTTAATTATTTCATGGGGTGGATCTCAATTACCCTACCTATGACAAGGAGCTCTATGCCCTCGTACAAGTTGTCAAAAAGTGGAAACACTATTTGATGGGAATGGAGACAATTATTCATATAGATCACTAGCCACTACATTACGTATAGGCCAGTGTAAGTTACAATAACTTTAGGCACTTTAAGTGCACAATATTTTTGTAGCAATTTCATTTAGTGATAAATCATAAGAAAGGAAATAGAAACAACATAGAAGCAAGCTACCCAACATGCTTTGAATCCTACCCACATTAAAAAATACAACTTTGGGAACTCTGTTGCACATGGAGCCTTTTACCCATGATGGATATAGAGAGGCATATACAGAGGATGAGGACTTCAATAAAGTGTTTCAACAATTGTCGAGTGAGATTCATGTAGACAATTGAGATAACACAATTGACCATCATCTCCAAAATGGGATACTCTATGATCTAGATAGGTTATGTGTTCCTCGAGAAGAGTGAATACAACTAATCAAAGATGCTCACACCTCCAATGTTGAAGGGAATTTTGGTGTAGGGAAGACAATTTCCAATTTGCAAAGATATATGTACTAGCTCGGAATGCAAGAAGATGTAGCTAGGTTGATAAGAAGAAGTATACTTTATTGTATTAGCAAGCTTAGTAATAGGAACAAGGTATCTGCCATCCATTCCCTGTACCCACTCATCCTTGGGAAATAATTTCCATGGACATTATGGGAGGTTTACCAACAAACTAGAAGGTGGATGACTACCTATTCATGGTAGTTGATAGGTTCAACAATATGTGCATTCTCATGCCCCATACGAAAGATCATCATTGGAAAAGAAGTAACAAACTTGTTCTTTGCACTAGTTTGGGTAAACTTTGGGATACTAAGGACCCTTGTTTCAAAGAGGGACACTTCATTTCTCAGTGTATCGTGGACTACATTGTGCAAGAATATGGACACAAAATTGAAGCGTTCTATAACATTCCATCCATAGACAGTGGGAACGTAATATTCAACAAGGAATTAGCGCAATCTTTTGAGGAGTTACAATAATAAGCATCTGAATACTTGGGATGAAAATTTGGTATATAAATAACACTCTTATAACATAATATTCCACACTTCTACGAGTAAGTCGTTATTTGAAACTTATTTTGGATGTTTTCCACATTCACCTTTAGGCATTGCATATGGACAACAAGGAGGAATGAAGGAGGATCTCACATGGATGCTTTAAGGGAAGATAAATTTGTTGAGAAGATCAAGAAGGTGGGAGACAGAGTATGGTTATAGTTTAGCAAGGAGAGGCTACAAGGTCCTAGTAAGAGAATCAAGGCTCTATGATATGGTTCTTTTGAAATATTGGAAAATGTGGGAGATAATTCCCATTAACTCAGTGTATCCCCATACATACACATTCACTTGTTAGTGAATGTGAAAAATATAAAACTCTATGAGCCATCCATGTTAGATAAGGAAGAGGAGAAGCACCTACCTTCCATACAAGATTTAGATTCATATGATCAAGTAGAGTAGACACATGATACAATTTTGTAGAAGAGGTACAAAACTTCAAGACAAGCTAGTATGAACTTTGGATGATTAGGTTGAAAGAATAGATTATGGGCAAGGTTAAAAGGTACTTGAGGGAGAAGGTCGAGGAAAATTTTCATCACTTTAGTCAATAAAATATTTCGAGGACCAAAAGTGTTCGAAAATGGGGAGGCATGATCAATATTATATCACTATATAATTTTTCATCCATTCCAATGTTGTAAAAGTGGAAAAATTGAAGGAATCAACTTACAAGATCAATTTTGGAGATGGGACTTAGTTTGGAGAATTGGGGTCTAAAACCTTCTCGGCTAGTTTGAGGCCTTAAGTTATATTTTTTGGGGACCGTAATTTATTTTTGATTAAGTGTAGCACCCCGTGACACTATTCTACATATAAAGACCTTCCAACAATTAAAGAATGACATTAATCAAAATTTAAATACAAAGCTTATGCCTCCTGGAAGTTTACCTATCACAATTGACCACCATAATTTGAGAGGATGCCATGTCAACCCCCATTACTTATTGAAAATGGGTTAGCCACATGGAGACTATGAAAAGGACTCTGGAAGGGTGAACATTGTAACTCTATTTTAAAGTTGAAGGAGTCAAGATTAACCCCTAGTTAGCTATTGAGGTGTGTTATAACTAGGCCACAAGGAGGAAAAGGGGTTCCATTCTATTTGAGTACATTTTGTTCCATAATAGCATAAAGTAGTTGAAAGTGGATAGAGAGAAAGGAAAATAGAGGGGGTTTTTGTTAAGTAGTATCACACCGACCACAAGTGTGAGGTAACTTCATAGAGAGTGCCTTCTCCTTTGTATCTGCATCATTTTCATTTAGACAAAAGAGAGTAGAGTAGCCTCACCTTCCAATTGGGTTTTCTCTCAAAAGGGTTTCCTAGATCATATTTTGGTGTTCATTGTGATTGGTGTGTGTTTGTATTTTATTGTTCTCTATTTTTTTGCATTTTATCAATTGCATAATAAGCAAAAAAGAATCTAAGGAAAATTAACCCCCATACTATAGATTTTAGATTTCGGTCTATTTTTATCATATTGATTGTGATGAAATATCTAGTGGAATATCCACAATAGTTTACAAATCAGTTGAGGCATCCTGAGGCACACCAGAGTGGACCTTATCCTAGGGGTGTATATCCCTCTAGCCTTGTCATAGTAGGCCAAGATGTCACCTGCGAGAATTGAACCTAGGTTGGGAGGAAAACAAATAATTCACCCAACCAACCTATCTATGAACCTTGGACAATATATAAAATTGAAGGACATGGGGACATGTAGCTATTACTAGCATCTTGCAATCCAGTACTACTAGGGACTTGTGACTTGAAAATGGTCAAGGCATTTGGAGATAGTTCCATATGGGGGTCCCACTATAGAGGGTACCAACTCTTCAAGCCTCATCACAACAAGTCAATATTAATCATTCAACATGTACAAACTCTGACCTCTCTAATTTTGAACCCGTGATTTTTAAATAGAAGACACATTTTCCTAACCATTGAATCCACTCAAACTATACATTCTTGATAAATAACATGATTAACCAAGTATTGTACCTCTCTTATAATAACTATAACATCCTTATGACAACTATAACATTATGGAGCGTCATGATTAATCTATTATGATGTTTTCGAAATAAAATTATTGAATTTTATTTCTCTTTATTAATTTAATAAAATTTATAAATTTAGAATTAAAATTTCAAAAGTGTAAATCTAAAGTCATTATTATAAGAAAACAATATTTTAATTTATAAAATAATTTTTTTGAAAAGAATATTCAAAAACATATTTCCATACGCAGCAGGTTTAATAAATACGTCCAAATATGTTGAAAATTTCAACTAAGCCTTTAGTGAGTTGAAACTAATATAATATTAATAATATTCCAGTAAATTAATAAACCATTCAAAACATCAAAATAATTAATTAAATTAATCCTTAAATTGATCAAAAACTTAATTATTATATAAGTCAATTTGAAATTATTAATTCAAATTTAAATATTTGTTAGAATAGCAGTTACACAACATCGCGAATTTGTTTCATCCTTGTAAGTTTCTTCCGAAGGCATGTCGTGGTGAGCTAAAAACGTTCACCTAATTCTTGGCCACTTTTTAGTGGTAAACTTCTCAATGTTATCTTTTATAGTTAGAATTTGGGGGAGATTGTTAACATTAATGTGAGTAAATTATCTACTTTAATTGTATCACGAGTTACGTGGAAAATTCTTGTCATTTAAGTGTAAGTTTTTTTTGAAAATGAAACTTATTGCAATTTAATTCTTAATTGGTGGTAAGGAAAATGATTACTTATTGCTATTCACAAATGACCGTAAATTATCTTAATATTTAAAAAAACCATACCACTTAAAATACGTAATTTTTCATTATTACTAAATATTTTTAATTTTTAATTTTTAATTCATTTAAAAAAATCAATTTTATTTTAAATATCAATAAACAACTTTCCATATTCTCAACATTAAAATTATAATAATAAAAAATATTTAATAATGAAATTAAATGTATAAATGTCATATAGCCTTAACACCATACAATCCCATTGCAATTCAAGTCAACTTTCATATCTAAAAAATTTCAAACATGGAAGTTGCTAGGCCACAGGATTTGTCTATCACGAAGAGATTAATAAAAATTAAATAAAAAAAAATAAAGAATCCCTATCTCCAAGGAATTAAAAAATGAAATAAAAAAATAGGATCCATTCGGAAAGCAGACGGTTCCAATGAGTGGTGAAAGAGGAAGCAACGACTCATTCGATCAATTACCAGAAACCACGTTTCCTCCACAATCGGCCAACACGCCTGCCTGGGTATTCATAATGTTTCACAGTTCCAAAGATAGCTGAAATTTTGGAAGGCAAGAGCTAACGGCAAGGCCTATTTCCACCTCTATAGCCCCATTAATACACCCTCTAAGGACGCTTTTGGAGAAGGACTCTGACATCAGTTTTGACTGTCAATTCGTGGACATAATTTCTCCGGCAAATACTTTCCGGGGATTGGGTTGATGTCTTTGTAAATCATCCATCCATGACTTATGCCAATGTGAGATGCATCATCCCCATGTGCATGATACATGTGAACTGATCCATGACTTATGCCAATGCGAGATGCATCATCCCCATGCGCATGATACATGTGAATTGAATTAATTTAAACCACTACCGAGATTTGAATTTTCCCAACAAGTTTTGAAATTTTCCCGCCCACATTATTTTGAATTTGGCCGTGGATGAAGCGGCTGAATCCACAAATCGATGCCCGCCCACATTATTTTGAATTTGGCCGTGGATGAAGCCGCTGAATCCACAAATCGATGGGGTTACCGGCCAGGAGTCGAATCCCATATCCACCACTGATCCCAATTCTGCGAGTCTTTTCTTCAAAGACGAGGCAGAGTATGTGGATCCGGATCCGGGGCACTCGTTTCAGGCCATACGAGACCAGATTTTTGGCTCCGAGAACACCTCCGCGGATCCTGCACCCATGAACAGATTCGCCCAGCAGGCGACTTCCTTGGGGGGTCCCAACATGTCTCAGACTGTCATGAATGGCTTCAGACCCGAGGTTGTTCCCGTATATAACACTCTCGTAAGTGAGTTCGCAGTATTCGATCGGTGGTTTGCTTCGGTACCGGCCTTGACTCAACCCAACAGACTCTACGTTCATTCTGCGACTTCCCATGGAGCCACCAGCAATATCCCCAAGCTGTTGGCCAACGGATACCCACAGAAAACCATCTTTGAATCAATAGTCGAGTCGGGTTTGTCGTTCGGGATTTATTACCAGAACATCCCAACCACTCTGTTCTACAGAAATCTCAAAAAACTCAAGTATATTGGTGATTTCCACTCCTACTCGGCTCAATTCAAGGCCCATGCCAGGAATGGGAAGTTGCCCAATTATGTGGTTGTGGAGCAGCGCTACATGGATTCCAAGCTCTTCCCCGCCAACGATGACCATCCTTCGCACGATGTGGCCGAGGGCCAGAAATTCATGAAGGAGGTGTACGAGATGCTTAGATCCAGCCCTCAGTGGAATGAGACGTTGTTCCTTATAACTTATGACGAGCACGACGTATTCTTCGATCACATTCCCACACCTGTGAAGGACGTGCCTAGCCCCGACGACATTATCGGCCTCGACCCCTTCTTTTTCAAATTCGACAGGTTAGGGGTTCGAGTCCCCACTATCGTGATTTCGCCATGGATTGACAAAGGAACAGGTTTCGACTCTCTTGGCGCTATCTTCTTCCCTTCATCCATAATTCGATTATTTTCCATAACATTGAGTATTATATTAAATAAATTGTTGTTGTAGTGGTACATGGGGCTAATGGACCATATCCATCGTCTCAGTTTGAGCATTCATCCATTGCTGTAACAGTCAAGAAGTTATTCAATCTACAATTCGATTTCCTGAGCAAGAGAGACGCCTTTGATAAAAAAAAAAAAATCTATCCAATAAACTATCTTTCACCTCGTAAAAATTAAAATAATTTTATTTCTTTCTTTTCTCTTCCCTGCTTTTATGCATTATGCCTTCAAAATTCATCCATCCTACACGAATTTTTGCACCGAACATGAATTTTACACGTTAAAGTGGGTTGCGGCCAGTTATGCCTGCCCTCTTTTCTTTCAAGATATGCGTTATTGAGAACAACATTAATTTAAAACCACTAACCCTAATTTTGGTTAAGATTTATACGTTAAACGTTATTTTCATAAATAGTGTCATTGAAGGAAGGGAATGGGAATGCCATAGCAAATTTTATTAATTAATTTTATATCAAAGGAATAGGAATTATGTGGAGTTAGTATGCGATGTAAGAAGTTAAACCATCACTAGATGCTTGGTAAAAATTCACTACGTTGATTAATATCTTCTCAAGATTTATTATGCTAATTAATATCTTTTATAATGGGGATATATTTCAAGCTTAGATTGTATGTGAGGTAAGAAAGCAAACAATTACTGGATGCTTTGTAAGGATTCATTATGTTGACTATTAGATTCTCAAAATTTATTGATGATGATGATGATGGTTAACGTCCGCTGAGACCAAACAATGGTCTATCGGACCTAAAAAGACAAATTATTTATTTTGATTTAAGATTTTATTCCTATGCTCAAAAAGCTTGGAGAGAAGCCTCCCGAGCTCGCTATAATTTTGACATTGTAAAAGGCTAGGAAGATCAGTATTGTTACAAAGATTGTGAAACTGAGATCTAATGTGGTTGTACGGGGGGCACTCTAAGAGGAAGTGGTTTTCATCCTCAATGTTCCTATTCTCACATATATGGCAGATCCTTTCCATCCATGGCGTTTTAGGAACTGCCCAACAACCTGTTTCACTATGGAGCTCATGAGAATTCGTTCTAATCTTTGCTATATTAATTTTCTTCTTTGAGCTAGTTAAAATAGAGAGATACTTTTGATCTTCTAGGGTGGGGTTGATGACCTTCTTATAATAACTTAATTTTCTTTTAGCTACTAAATATTTCTCACACCACATTTTTTCTTTGAACTTAGAAGTAACAATATCTTTAATGTTATTTATGTTTTGCAATGCATCATTTTCATTGATCTCCCAATAGTTTAATCAGGCCCTTGTGTCTTTATGCCACCCTTGATTGAGCCTTAGGTGGTTTTGGCTAGAATTTAAAGCTAGCTTAGGAAGTCTATAATCGTCTATGTTATTGGTTTTGTGCTTGTACAATAGAAACCTAAGCATAGCTAGGCTCTCAATAGGGGAAAGAATTGCTTCTATAAGGAGAATAGGATAGGGTGTATTATTTTTAATTTTCAAGTTATAAGTTATAAAATGCTTCTGGATTTGCTCAATCTTTCTCCATGATTCTCTGGAGATGCTGCAACCCCAAACCTCACAGCCATATAAGATAATAGGAGTGACTAAAGTTTCAAAGAGGAACTTCTTTTTATCCCACATTACAAGGTTTGCTATTTTACAATTATTTTCAAGACCAAAATAAGCTTTCCACCCACCATTAATCCTTTTCTCAATGTTATGGTTCCAGTTGAGCTTGTGATGAATATCAATTCCTAGGTACTTGTAAGAATACACTTCCTCCAAGTTATTATTGTCATACATAAAATTAGCGTAAGTGTCCTTCTTGGATTTGATAATCATAACTTTTGTTTTGTCAGTGTTAACAGTCATACCCATGGTAGAGAAGAAATCCTTAAGAAGCCTGAGTTGCTTATCAAGATCAGATGGGCACCTTGCCAAAAGAACAATATCGTCAGCATAAAGAAGAAGGATGACGACTATCCCAGCTAAGATCGTGCCATCACATCCTGCTTCCTCTAAATAGCCTTCGAGCTTATCGATGTAAATGCCAAATAGGGTAGGGGAGAGGGGGCAACCTTGTTTAACTCCGATGTTACACTTAATATCTTTCGACCACCCCTCATTGCTCTTTAGCTTGGCAATTACATTCTCGTATAACCTTATAGCGGCAGCTCTCAACTCGAGAGGAACCTTTAGCTCTTCTAATCTATTCCAAAGGTTGTATCTAGGAACTGTATCGAAAGCCTTTCTAAAGTCCACAAAGCAACAAAATAAATTGGATTTATCATTACGACATTCCTCCGCAATGATCCTAAGTGTAACAAGGTGGTCTGTTGTTGAGTGATGCCTTCTGAAACCTGCTTGGCCTTTAGCCCGCTTACCTTCACTTTCAAGCCATACGCTTAACTTCTTTTCCAAAATACTACCATATAACTTGGCTAAGAGAGGGCTGATCATAATTGTTCGATAATTAGAGGGGTTATTTGTATCCCCACTTTTAAAAATAGGGATAATGAGGCTCTCAGTCCAAGGTTTAGGGAACCCTTGCTTGACTGCTTGATTGAAAAGCTTGTGGATGTGGGGGATGAGGACAGGACCTCCAATTTTTAAGATTTCCGCTTGGTAACCTTCAATGTCCTTAGCTTTCCCATTAGCGAGGCGATTAACCCCAAACTTAATGTCTTCTAAAGAGAAAACTTCTTTCGTTGTGAGAAGGGTTTCCAAATTATCCATGACATTTGGAGATTCATAAAGCTTTTTAAGATAGGAATTCCAATCGTGAAGAGCAATTTTATTATTATCCTTAGTCTTCCTAGTTAGAATCTGCCTCCAAAATTTCTTAGGAGCTACCTTAGAGAGGTGTAAGAGATTCTCCTGTCTTTGACGAATGTACTACCTCTTTTTCCTTTTAGTTAGGGCTTTGTATATTTTTATTTTGTCCATTTTAAGAGATTCATCAACAGCTTCCTTAATTGCTCTCCTCGCACTTTTACAATCTTTGTCATACCATGGATTGGTTTTGATATTTCTTTTATTATTTGAAACTTCAATTGAGAACTTGTTAATAGAATATGAGAGGGTTTTAGTAAATTTATGATAGAGGTCTTCTATGTTGTCTATACTAGATAAAGGAAGCAAATTAGTTTTTAATTCATTTAGAAAGAGATCATTTTTATTTCTATCAAATATTAATTTCTTTTGGCTATAAGTATTATTTTCTATGGGAACTCTATGCATGACAAAATTGAGAGTTATAAGTAAAGGCCTATGATCAGAGTCAGGTTCGTGGTCGTTTAAGATGTCAAAATTTATTATTTCGTTGTATAATGGGAGATCGGAAATAACGTAGTCTACCACGCTACTACCAAGTCCATGGATGCAGGTCATCTTGCTGGAATTGGGCCACTTCTTTAGACTATTGCAAATTATGAGATCCTGAGCACTACAAAGCTTGACTAGCTCCGACCCAAAAAAAATTTCCCCGAGGTCTTAAGAGCTCCTTTTGTACCTGCTAGCCAGAGTAGGGTCTTCGTCTAACCAAAGAGGATTAGGGTTGGAATGATTGCTTAGAATAATAGCTTGGTTGTTTGAAGTTCGAGCACTAAAGTCACCTATTAAAGTAGGACTTTTTATTATTAATGTCTTTTATCTCTATCCAACTATATTGGTTGTAAGGGTCATTTTTATAAATCCTAACATGGGGTGAGATGTTCTTCTTAATGTAACAAGCTATTCCCCCAATGCCTCCACGGGAGGATCGCTTGTTCCAGGTAGACCATAGCATAAAGCCATCTATGTTAGGGACCTTAGATTCTTCGTGCTCCCAAGTTTCAAGAAGCAAAATAATATCAACATCATTTGAAATCCAACTTAGCTTGGGGCCTTTGTTCCATGGGAAGCCCCGACAATTCCAAGAAAGGATCCGGAGCATGTTTAATTGCTATTGATTACTATATTTTTGGTTTCTATCTCGAATAAAGGCTTTTCTATTTCTGATTATTGCCCATTTTCCTTCCTTTCTAGCTTCTTTTACCTTTTGAACCTCCTTTCTTAATTCTGTTTGATCTTCTGGAATGAGATCTTCATTTATGAATATTCCTGTTCCTTTTAGACTTGAGGTTATACTAATTATGTCGTGCTTATGATCAATGGAGCTCACCTTTATGCGGATTAGTCTTCCTTTATTCTCGATTAATTTCCCCAACCTTGTTGCTTCTGTGAGACACACTGTTTCAATTTGTAATCTATTATGTAGTTCTGTCTGGGCTAAGGCTAAAGTATCCTCATCTACTTCCTCTTTTAAACTAAATATTATAAGGTTTAAGGCCCTTTTGTTACGTTCGTGGTCTAATTCTATTAATTTTTTCATTTCATCTTTAATTGGTTTGATATCTAACTTATCTACCACATTATTTAAGGTGAGGCGGCTATTAACTTTTTCTTCTAGTTCTTTAATCATGTCTTTCATTTTAAGACTCTCTAAAGTATCAGCATCTCCTTGTTGGGATGGTTGGTTAGTATCTTGGTTTTGTTTTTCTATAACCTGCAGTCTAGTCTCCACTGCCTCCATTTTATTCTCTAGTAGTTCTATTTTATTTTCTATTTGTTTTTGGATCGTGGCTCATTGATATTTTTAATTTATAAAAAAGGTTTGGGATTATATTTCAAGTTTAGATTTATTATGCTGATTAATGCTGATTAATGTTTCAAGATTAATATATTTGAAATTTGCTTTATATGGTTGACCAGTTTTATTGGTTTTATATGTTTGATAAATTTTATTTTAATTAGTTATATGGAAAATTGTTTACACTTTTTGTATTTTAAGGTTTTCCAAGATAAAGTATGAATGATATTTTGTTTCAATTTTTTTTTTCACATATTTTGATGTGAATTTCAATATTTATATTTTTAATAAAAATGTAAAACCAATATTGTATGGCTATAAGGAATACGCCTTGCTATTTTGAACTATTATTAAAATAATAATAATTAATTAATTAATTAATAAAAATGTATATTATTATCAAGCAACAAATAAAATTTGTGTGTGAGAATAAAATATCAAACTACTCATATTCATTTATGGGGATTTTTGAACTGTAGGCTATTTAACCTTATATGGTGCCACAAACATTTTTTTAGCCTTGAATACTTTACTACAAGGTACCGACTACTACAAACATTGGTCCACCTCATATCATCATTCTTACTGTATTGAAATTCCTTGCTTTATATTTCAATAGCTATTTCATTAAACGTAGAAATTATGAATGCAAATACTAAATTAAATTCTCTTTAATGTGAAAACATAAACATGAAATCCTATAAATATGAAGTTCAATTAGAATGGATTCCAAAGTAAAAGAAGTAAAAGTTGCAATAATTTAGCGGGAATTTTACAAAAATATTTTGAAAGATCACAAAGGGAGAAGAGATGTATTTGTAAAGGATATTTAACAATGTTAAAGTTTTCGGTATCATGGGTATGCATGTGGGAGGAATGAAGGAATGGAGGCAAGTCCTGAATTGAATCCTCAACACCATTTCTTTGCAAATTTTATAATACGCTTTTAATTATTATTATTTTTTTTCAGCAAAGTGAGGAAATGCCCAAAAATTTACTTAGAAGTTGGATTGAACCATTGTGATGGTTGACCTTCCAATGTAGCCCCTTAAAAATGAAGGTTGTGATGAAGAAGTGGGGCATTTAACAAAGAGGAGAAAATGAAGAAAGAAAATAATAGAGATGAGAGCTCAAGGAAGCAGTATGCTTGATGATCATAATAGAATAAGACATTGACTTGGTCCCATAATGAGACAGGATTTTTGTTAAGCCATAGTCATCTGCAAATTTCCTACCAGTGAGTAATATTACACCCAATCTGTGTACAACCCACCCTTTTCTAATCAATTCCTACATAATAAAATCTCCATAAAATCTGGTTTTTCCATTTGGGCTTTACATGGATAAAAATGCTCTATGTTTATGGTGCATTGAAAATCTATGTGGTCAACAAATTACTAAGACTAAGTGTTATGTTCCTATAATTTAAAACATATGTCATCACCTATTTTTATTCAATGGAATAGATGGAAGAAACCCATAGCTCAATCCTCCAATTGCTTGATTGGTGGCATGGAGAGAATAATTAAGTGTTGTGTTACTAGGTCACTAGAAACATTAGTAAAGAAGCACCATTGGTACTAGATGTTATTCCATGTTAATAATCAACAAGTCGTTCTAGGTTGTGTGAACCTTATGAACTAATCCCCATAGTTCAATCACTAAAAGTGTTTGACTTTTGAGTTGCTAAACACCTACAAGACTTTCCCTCATTCCTTCATTCAATGGATTCAAAGTTGAATTAATAATGCACTAACTCTTGTCCTTTCTTATGACTTGTGCGTTAATTCTTGGTTTAAATGTTGTATAAATGCATTACAAAATAAATTTCTACTTCCATACTATCTATATTTCCCTAGTTAAGAATTTCCTTATTCTATCCATTCAAGGCATGGACATTACCTACAACCATTGTGTTGGAAAATTGAATTTACCAACAAGAAAGTGATTTTAAATTAGTGATTACGTGTTATTTCATGTTCGTGATGAGTTCAATTATAATAAGAAGAGTATAACATCTTACATTTTGTTGGGATGTATAGTGATTGAAAAAAAATATTGTCAATAGAAAAGATGGAATTTAAAATTTTTTAATGTTAATTAAATGAATTTAATAAATAAATATTTTTAATTTTTAATTAGTTTTATTTAGATATATCAATGTATAATTGTAACATCCCTTGGTTGATCTTTCATGTAAATAAAAATAAGACCAAGGTCATGGGATATGTATTCCAAGCTGAATAGTGATTAAAACATCATAATGGGCATCACTTGCAACTTATTAATGGCTATGAAAATTGGAAAAGGCATTGGCAAAGACAAAGAGACAATAAATGGCATTTAATTATGAAAATAAAGGAAAATAGGAGAAAAAAAGATGAAGAGACAAATATTTGCATGCAAGGGAAATTAAAGGAAAATGAAGAAAAAGGAGATATCAATGATAAAAAGGTGTCAAAGAATCAACTCATGGCTTTTGCACAACTTTTGTCAGTTTAGCATTTGGCTCTCTTACACTCTTGCACAATTAGAGCATTATTGGAGCATGCTTGGAGCACTCTAGCATTCACTTGAAAATGGAGAAGCAAGAAAGGGAAAGCAAGGAAGTGCAAGGAGACAGTTGGATCAACAACTACAACATGCTTACTTTGCAGGTAACAAGTTGCATGTGTGATCTCCTTGTTGATTTTTGGATGCATGGTATATGCATGTGCTTCCTCAGTTATGTGTTGTCATTGGCATGGAGATTTTCCTAGATTGAAAGTGGTTTCAGCCTTGCCTTGTCATTTCCTGGATAGCTATGGTGTTGTGGGTTTTCCACTTGTTTTTCTAATTGGTTCTTAGGTTCCCTATGGTTGTGGATTGGAACAAACACTTTGGAGCCCTAGAACAACTTGGGCTGAGATACTAGTTCCTGGAGCCTGCAGGTTAGGACAAATTCTCTAGAGCCTTGGGGTTTGAGTTACTAGTCATTGGAGTCACAAGTTGGAACAAACACTCTGGAGCCCTCATTTAGCTATGGGTTGAGTTACTAGTTCTTGGAACCTTGGACAACTTGGGTAGAGACCGATGTGGTTGATGTTAGTGATTTTTGGATCGTATAGGTGAGATCACTATGGTTGAGGGTTGAGGTGGTTTGGCTTCTGGAAGCCCTGGTCGATTTGGGTTTGATTTATCCCTTATGCTCCCACATTCATGCTTGGAATGTGGCACAAGGGTGATTGGATGAAAGAGAGATTTGGTTCAACTAAATCTATGGTCTGGTGGTACGTGGAAGTCCCTGACTTGGTTGACATTTTTATACGTTAGTATGAGATATTTTCCTATTGTGATCTATGAGCACTATAGTGATTATGTTGGTGATTTTATGGTTGATTTTCCATGGTTTCCATTTTGTTTATATGTTGGTTATATGATATATTCTATCTATGGCTCTTGACATGTTTTGATAAGTTGCTAGATGGTTGATGAATGCATGGAATAACAAATGTTATTACAACTATCTTGAGAGGGTATTAGACCTTCTTGGTGATTCTCGATGAAGTGCAAACTCTTATGATCAGATATGCATTCATGACATGTAGCTTCTATGTTTACTATATGTTTGATGAAATGTATATCATGGATTAGGCATGTCTGGGTCAAGTTATTGCTTGAGCTTTGATTGGTTGCCCTTGTCATCATCTTGTTTTTTTTTTTTGAACGTTACAAGCAATTTTGTGTAGTGGTCTAGAGGCTAGCCTAAATAAGTGGATAAGATCTTAGAACCATTGACAAAAAACTAGAGTTTTTAGGTCATAACTACATGGAAGCAAGTCTATGTGTGCGGTTGGGACCTCATAAATGCACTGATTTTGTGTTGTGCATGTTGTTGGGGAGTTACCCTTGTGAAAATAACTCTATCTCAGGGATTGATCCCCTGGGGTGGTTTCCAGGCTCCTGGGTGGTTTGTAGGTAAAGGAATGTCTGTAAGTTGTCAGTGTGTCAGTCCCACTTCCATAATTGGAAATTGGAGGTCAGGTCATATCATAGTGACATTATTGCCATGTTTACCTTGCCAAGCTAGTAAAAGTGGGTAGATGTGGGAGGAGGTGTTACAAATTGGTATAAAAGCGAGGTTGTAGCACTAGATCTCAGAGTAAAGGTAGATAATCATAAAGGTTTGTGTGTTGGGCATGCAAGTATGATGGTGAATGGTTTTTATATGCTTCGAAGTTATATGCATGCCTTTCATTCTATTATTGTTGTGGATACATCCATGATAGATGTTATTTGATTAGTGCAGTCATATGCAAGTGCATCTGCTAGTCATGCATGATAGATAACTTGTTGGTATATGCATTGTAGTCATATGTATGATGATTATTGTCATTGTGGTTAAGTTCTTGATATTATTATGTATCATGCTAATTTGGATTGGCCTGCGCATATGGTTATGGTTATTATATTCATGTATGCATCGGTATACTTGTGATAATGTGTTGTACTCATAGGGATTGAGTTATGCAGATGTGATAACCTCCACTGAGATACACTGAGGTATGATATTGATTATGTCTTCTATTTGGTTTACCTAACATGGTATGACTGCAGGAAATAGAACATCAAATATTAGTGGACAACAGTTCAAATGACTCCCCTTATAGGCTTGATATGAAATTAGTGGAATAGGAAAGGCCAATTGATCAGCAAGGAGAAGAGTACTCTCTTGATATAGTAGATACACTGAGAAGTTTGAAGGAAAAAATCAGAAGTTGTAAGGCAGATAATAACAAGTTGGTTGAGGCATAGAAAAGACTTGCTAAAGCTCAGGAAAAGCAAGCAGAAGTTAATGTAGTCATCCTTTAGAGCCTTTCAAATTTGCAAAAGTAGGGACAATTGAGGATCAGTCATGGAAATGAATAAAAGACAAATGGTGATCCAGGTGGATGTTGGTGGTCACCCACCTATTCCACTGGGCCCCCCACCACTGTCTCTTTTAGTTTTTCAATTTTGTTAATTGTAGCACAATTTACTATTTTTGGCAGTTTTTCGGGTCTATAAAAGCTTACTTGTAATCGTAGACGCGTTGAAGATTCCCATGCATACCTAAGATAAGAAGGCTCACGTGAAGGGTTTGATTGAAGTGTCTTCTACTCAAGGAGCATATTTTGGAGCAAAGATCTTTTTGGAGCTGTTCCTTGTGTGCATTCTTAGAGTGTTTTTTGGGGAAGTCTTAAAGCTTTTTTGTGCAAAAATAGACCAAGAACTCTTCTATAATTGATCTTGAAGACTTGCCAATGAAAGCGTGTCACAGTGATAAATTATCATATTTGAGGTGACTTGGAACATTGAGATAATTTAAGAATTGTGAGTTGTTGACCCACGTGAAGCAATTCTTTGATGATACCGTGAAGCATTGAAGAAATATCATCCCTAGTATTGTTGGAGATTTATTAAGGACATATCTTGAAAGACCTTCTTGTAACATATCTAGAACAAATCAGAATTATCTCCGGAAGCAGGGTTTTCAAAGCCCTCATGAGGCAATCCTGAAGAAGTCTACTTGGGTGATATGAAGAGTCTTGGAGACACATTTTGAGGCTAATAAAGTTTTCATTGATAAGACAATGCTATGGAGAATATTTGAAGGCATTAATTGAAGAAAATCTTGAAGACATCATCAAGGCTTGTGTAGAATATTTTGGAAGCCTTGAAGAACCATTCAACCTACATTGCAGTGTTGAAGCAAATTGGAGAGGGTTGGAGCCCTAGAGGATAAGATTCCTCAAGAAGATCAGGTTGGAGTGTGTTCCAATAGAGAGGGTTGGAGCCCTAGAGGTTGGAACCTCATAAAAAAATGTTGGAGCCTTGCGGAAGATAGGGTTGGAACCTCATAAAAGCAAGGTTGGAGCCTTGCGGAAGATAGGGTTGAAGCCTTAGAAGCTGGAAACTCATGAAGTCCAAGTTGGAGCTTGGAAAAGTACAGGCCGGAGCCTGGTTGATTAGAGATATGTATCTTCATCTAGGGTTGGAGCCCTAAACATTATTGCATTTGATTTATTGTAAAAAGAGGATTAGAGTCCTCGATATTTCTAATTAATAAAATTATTATTCTTTTATTGTTCATTATGTGTTATAATTATGAGTGATTTTAATTGGCAAAAAATAATAATTGTAAAGAATAATGATTCACCCCCCCTCTTAGTATTTCCAACAAGATGCAGATGGAAGATTATCTGTATAAAAAATATCTATACCTATCATTGAGTTGAAAATCAAAGAAGCTGACAAGTATGACGAATTTCGAATGGCAGATTCTCGACAAAAAGACACTAGGAAAAATACGACTATGTCTGGTGGTGTTAGTGGCATTCAACATTTCAAAGGAAACAACAACAAAAGGTTTAATGACGACATTATCCAAACTATATGAAAAACCCTCAGATAAGGGGCAATGTGCTGGGAATGTGGGAAGAAAGGACACATGAAGAAAGACTAAAAATATCAGAAGGGAAAAGAAAGAGATGGACAACAGGAGAACAATCGTGAAGCAAATGTGAAAGGTGACGTGTTGCAAGATGCTTTGATTATTTCATTAGAGAATATTATTGGTTCTTAGGGGCTAGATTCAAGGGCCTCATGTCATGCCACACCTGATAGGAAACATTTTCATGACTATGTTCAAGGAGATTTTGGACAAGTTCGTATGGGTGATGATAAACCATGTAAAACCATTGGAATGGGTAAGGTTTTTATAAAGAAACAAAATGGAAACCAATGGATATTGAAGGAGGTAATGCATGTTCCAAATATGAAGAAAAATCTAATTTCAATGAGGCAATCAGGAGAAAAGGTTGGTATGTTGTATTTATTTAATGGTATTTATAATTATGTTAATGCATTAACCTCCACAAGAGAAAATACAACATTGTGGCATCATAGGCTCGAGCACACGAGTGAGAAAGGGATGTAGATTCTTCACTCAAGAAATTTATTGCCAGGTTTGAAGCATGTTGATTTGGATTTCTGTGAAAATTGTGTTTGCGGAAAACAAAAGAGTCAAATTTATCAGAGTTGGGAAGGAAAAGAAGAGATAAAAATTAGGGCTTGTACATACATATGTATAGGGACCTACTCTGGTATCATATCTCAATGTCTCTTGTTATCATGTTGCTTGTATTGATGATGCAGCTAGAAAAACCTGGATTTATTGTATTTAGAATAAATTTGATGTATTTGATACTTTCAAGAAATTGAAAGCTTTGGTTGAGAATGGGATAGGAAAGAAGTTGAAGTTTCTCAAATCAGACAATGGAGGTGAATATTGCAACAAAGAGTTTGATAACTATTGTTTAGAGCATGGGATTCATAGAGAGAAGACAGTTCCAAGAACACTAAGGGAAAATGGTGTGTCAAAAAGGATGAACAAGAAAATCATGGAGCATGCAAGGTGCATGAGTTTGCATGCAGGATTGCCATTACAATTTTGGGAAGATGTTGTAGATATTGTTTTTTATCTAATAAATAGAGGGCCTTCAAGTTCCTTGGATGGTGGTATTCCAGAGGAGGCATGGATAGGTAAAAAGGTAAATTAATCATTTTTAAATATTTTTAGTTGTAAAGCCTTTGTTCACATTAATAAATAAAATAGAACAAAGCTTGAGGAAAAATCAAAGAAATGTACCTTTATTGGATATGGTGTTAATAATTTTGGCTATCTCTTATATGATTATGAAAATAAAAAAATCTTTAGGAGAAAAGATGTCATATTCAATGAAAAGGCCTTGTATAAGGATCAGATACAGGGAAAGAAACAAGAAAAGGAAAACAAATAATACACAGTGGTTGATGAGATAAAAAAAAAGAAAGAAGTAAAGGTGCTTAAAAATCAGAATGATCAGTAGCCACAACAACAACAACAACCACCACAACAACAATAAAAGGCACATCAAACACCTGAAAGTGGTGTTAGAAGTTCTACTAGGATAAGTAAACCCCCTGAACGATATTGTCCTTCATTATATTATGTATTGTTGACTGATTTTGGTGATCCGGAAAGATATAAAGAAACAATGTAGGTAGAAACCAAGAAGAAGTGGGAGAAAAACATGGAATAAGAGATGGACTCCTTGATGCATAACCAGACTTAGGACTTAGTCAATTTTCCTGCAAGTAAAACAACATTGCAGAATAAATGGTTTACAGGTTGAAGGAAGAAAATGGAGGAAAACAAAGGTATAAGGCTAGAATTGTGGTGAAAGTGTCTGCATAAAAGAAAAGTAGAGACTTAGATGAAATGTTTTCTCCTGTTGTTAGAATGACTTCAATCAGCACTGTTTAAGTCTAGTGGAAGCATAAGATTTGCATCTTGAGCAATTATATGTAAAGACAACCTTTCTCCCTGGGGATTTGGAGGAATAAATATATATGCAACAACCACAAGGGTATGAGGTCAAAGGGAAGAGTGTGAAAATTGAAGAAATCTTGTCTGTCTTAAAACATGCTCCAAGGAAATGGTATCTAAAATTTGAAAGGTTTATGTATGAACAAAGTTATATTAGATGTCACTCTGACCATTGTGTTTATCTTAAAAAGAAAAATGATGACAAATATATTATATTGCTATTATATGTAGATGACATGCTTGTTGCAGGGTCTAACATGCAGGAAATAAATGTGCTCAAAAGAAAATTAGAGATCAGACAAGAAAAATCACGAATTAACATTGTCTCAGAGTGAGTACATAGAAAAGGTGTTGGAAAGATTTAATATGCAGAATGCAAAACCCATTAGTACACCTTTGGTTATCCATTTCAAACTAAGGAGATGTGTCCCAAGACCCAGGAAGAGATGGATTATATGTGTAAAATTCCATATGCATTAGCAGTTGGAAGCTTAATGTATGCAATGGTCTACACAAGGCTTGATATTGCACATGCAGTGGGAGTTGTATGCAGGTATATGAACAATCCAGGAAAAGAGCATTGGATGAAAATGAAGTAGATTCTTAGGTATTTGAGAGGTACCACAAATCAAGCATTATGCTTTGGTGGTTCAAACATTTCTCTACAGGGATATGTTGGTGCAGATATGGCAGGTGATAAAGATAATAGGAGGAGCATGATAGAGTATGTGTTTACTGTAGGTGCAACAACTGTCAGTTGGGTTTCAAATTTGCAAAACATTATTGCACTTTAAATAACAGAAGAAAAGTATGATGGAAGCTATATTATATTGCTATTATATGTAGATGGCATGCTTGTTGCAGGGTCTAACATGCAGGGAATACATGTGCTCAAAAGAAAATTAGAGATCAGATAGGAAAAATCACAAATTAACATTGTCTCAGAGTGAGTACATAGAAAAGGTGTTGGAAATATTTAATATGCAGAATGCAAAACTAGTTAGTACACCTTTGGCTATCCATTTCAAACTAAGGAGATGTGTCCCAAGACCCGGGAAGAGATGGATTATATGTGAAAAGTTCCATATACATCAGCAGTTGGAATCTTAATGTATGTAATGGTCTACACAAGGCATGCTATTGCACATGCAGTGGGAGTTGTATGCAGGTATATGAACAATCCAGGAAAAGAGCATTGGATGGAAGTGAAGTGGATTCTCAGGTATTTGAGAGGTACCACAAATCAAGAACTATGCTTTGGTGGTTCAAACATTGCTCTATAGGGATATGTTGACGCAAATATGGCAAGTGATAAAGATAATAGGAGGAGCATGATAGGGTATGTGTTTACTGTAGGTGGAATAACTATCAGTTGGGTTTCAAAATTGCAAGACATTGTTGCACTTTCAATAACGGAAGCAGAGTATGTTGCTACTACAGAGGCTAGTAAAGAAATGATTTGGTTACAAAGGTTTATGGATGAACTGGGCACGAAGCAGGAGATGGGAAGGTTATACAGTGATAGCCAGAGTGCCCTTCATCTTGCAAATAACTCAGCTTTTCATTCGAATACTAAGAATATACAACTCAAGTACCATTTCATATGGTCAGTGTTGGAAGATGGACAATTGAAGCTAGAAAAGATACACATTAGCCAGAATCCTACAGATATGTTAACAAAAGTTGCAACTAGGGAGAAATTGAGATTATGTTCAGTTTCAATTGGTCTTCAAGTATGATGGTGAAGATGAGAAACAACCAGATCCAAAGTGGAACCATTGTCCAATAAATGAAGCAATGGTGGAGTTGTTATAATTAGTATCTAAGTGGGAGATTGTTGGGTGTGGAGCCTGATTATCTTCTTGATTTAGAGGTCTAGTTTTCAGACGAATGTATATTCCAGGTAGATTATACACCCTTCTACGCATGGGGATATGGGGGGGACCATCCCCCTTGGCTGGGGGGTCCTGGGGTTAGCGGACCCTCGCCGGTGGTTTGGGGCAATACCCCTGAAGCCAAACATAGATGAAAAATTGCCTTGTAAAATATTGTAATTTTGTAGTCAATCTGGGCCGTTCATTAGGCAGATGATCTAATGATAGAGGTTATGTTGATTTAGGGTTTTTTCCCTAGAAGGAAACCCTTGGTTTATATGAGGGAATTGTATTACGACTATGTATTATTATTTTGAGCATGACAGAGAGAGAGTAGGTTTGATGCGAATAGAAAATGGCATGAACCCATGGTATTCATCCACCCATGGAATTTACCCATGGTATTGTAAGTGGCATCCACCCATGGTATCGTAAGTGACATCCACCCATGGTATTCATTCACCCATGGTATTTTCCCACGGTATTGTGACATCCACCCATGGTATTCATTCACAAATGGAATTGACTCGTGGTATTGTAACTGAAAAATACTATAAGTAACAAGTCACATTCTTTTAAGTAACAATACCACGGGTCAATTCCATGGGTGAATGAATACCACGGGTGGATGTCACAATACCATGGGAAAATACCATGGTGAATGAATACCATGGGTGGATGTCACTTACAATACCATGGATGGATAAATACCATGGGTGGATGCCACTTACAATGCCATGGGTAAATTCCATGGGTGGATGAACAACATGGATGGATGAATACCATGGGTTGATGCCATTTTCTATTTGGATCAAGGTTGTGTGGGAGTGAAGAGGAAATTACAGCATATCTGTTGTAGGTTGTATCTCTTCATTTTGTTGGATAATATAAAAGGAAGGAGTAACTGTTTCTATGTGGACGTAACCAAAATTGGGTGAACCATGTATATCTGTGTCTTTCTTGTTTTATGTGTTTCTGTATTTGTGACTCCGCAATATTTTATGCATTTCATTGCTTCGTTAATTAATTTCTAACACACATGTTAGTACGTTTTTCAAGTGGGGAGACTTATAACACAGGCCTATAGACATTACCAAATGAGGTAGTCTGTCTTTAGTTACTTTACACTTAATTTTTATATAAATACCATTGGAAATATTTATGAGTGGAATATATCAAATGTAATCAATTCTTCCATTTAATTAATTAATGTGAATTTAAATTTAATTTACTACTTTCGCCTTTATGTTTGTCTTGCATGCATCAAAGTAAAACATAAAATACTCTGACTTCTTCATGCTTCTGCAATATTCTTCATGCTTCATGCTTTACCTCTACACATGGTTTACTTACATACACTTTTTACAAACTCCTCGACCCCACACAACACATATTCTACACACGTACTACTACTAATGTTTAGTGAGTGAGCTATTAGGCTAAGTTGACAAAATATTCTCAGTCTCGGATCTAAGTAACCTTTGAGATAAAAAGGTTTATCATTATAAATCAGGGCTTTCAAAGTCTGTATTCAACTCTAGTTCTAGAGCTTTGGTGGAAATCCTGGTTTGTTGTTTTGTTATCTAATTGCTTTGTTCGATTATAATTTGTTCTATTTTAAATATTTTTAGTTTGCTGAGGAATGATGTGAAAAATTCTAAGATAATGATTTTTGTGAAATCTTGTATGGGTTTGAATCCTATGGCATTGGCCAGAAGTATTAATTGAGCATGAGTTTTCCAAGAGTTTTTCTTAACTTGTATGTTATATCTAATTCTTTCTTGTTGATTAATATGAATATAAAGTTTCGACAAGATTTTTGGGTCTCAGATGTGTGTTCTATGTATAGTATTGATTTAAAATGTGGATTGAGTTCTTGCTACTATGGCTCTGTTAGTTCTTGTGTCTTCTTATATTAATGTATAAAAAATGGCCTAGACTTTGTTGTTCCCTATTAAATGTATTTATGCATAATGGTTGAAGAGTTGGGGAAAGATGGGCTCCTTGTATAAATTGTAGGATCTACATAGCTTGTAATATATAGTTTTCTTAATTCCCTACTTTATTTCTGTAATTACTTTATTTTATTAGTTCATATCCGCTTTAAATAATCAAGTCAAATTCCAAAGAAGATAAATTGGTCATTTATTACCTCTTCTTAATTTATTTACCACAACTTTATTATTTAACATTTATACCCAAGTCTAAATAGCTCCATCTCTCTGCCAACATGATTCTAAATTAAATATTTCCCTTTTGGTCCCACCTTGTGTGGAGTTGTGGAACTTATTCTTTTCCTTTCGCACATGCTTTACATATGCACATGTGTTACTTCCGCACAAATTTAGCTTCACACAAGCCTTTTTTCGTAGTCTTTAACTCCACACATGTTAGTAAGGTTTTTCAAGTGGGGAGACTTATAATATAGACCTATAGACATTACCAAAGGAGGGAGACTATCATTAGTGACTTTACACTTAATTTTTATATAAATATCATTGGAAATTTTATGAGTGGAATATATCAAATATAGTAAATTCTTATAATTAAATAATTAATGTGAATTTAAAGTGAATTTACTACTTTCACCTCTATGTTTGTCTTGCATGCATTGAAGTACAACATAACATATTTTGGCTTCTTCATGCTTTTGCAATATTGTCGAAGGATGCAAATGATACTTACCCTTTTACCTTCACACATGTTTTACTTCTAGAAGTAGTTTACTTCCACATAGGCTTTAGCTTCACCTGCCTTGATTTCACATCGTTTTTAACTTTGCAACATGTGTTACCTCAACACATCCTTCTCTCACACAACACTTCACCTTTCACACACATCCCCACTTCCACACATCCGTAATCATTCCTATCTCCACACAGTTCTTATACACACCTCCATCACACGCTAACTTATTTTGCACACATACTACTCGGCACAATTTCTTTCTCATAGTTGTCCTTTCTCGCACACTTTCCTACTCAATGTTATTAACTACTTGCATGGTACCTATTGTGATTACAAAGGTTTCATGGTATAATATTTATCAATGTTTTACGGTTTTTTACACCTTATAAATTATACTTAGTACTCCATGATTTTCATCCATATGCTATGTTTCTTTTTCCACGTTTTTAGGTGCATGAAGTCCATATAAAAATTTCTAGGTAGTTCATCGTATTATGTCGTGTTTGTTTGTGTAATGTTATTTTTGCATTTGCTTACTATCAAAAGTTCAAATCCTATGATTGGTTGAACAAATTGTAACATAGTTTTGTTTCCCCATGTCAAGTTTCCAAAGAAAATTAGAAATCATGAAATAAAGGCAAGGACTAGATTCTTTGCAACTATTTCACTTGTTTTAAGTATGTGGTCTTGAAATATTGTTTGGAATGTTGTAATATGCGTAGTGATCAAATGTTGGAGGTGGAGGTGAGAAAGGTTAAGGTAGGCGATTTCTATTAAGATTAAAGATGTGGAAGTTGATTTTACTTGTCTTCATCCATCAATAAAACATGTTCACCTCTTCTAACTTTATATGCATCTAACATTGCTCTACAACTAATAACTAGGCATTCAACATGTGAGGTAGTGTCGTTGATGTCTTCACATTTTCCTTTGCATTTCTTTATGTGGGGTTCAAGACATTAGATGTCCTTTGACAAACAATAGCGTTAACAAGTGTGAATCATAGAAATGGCAATGTGTGCGTAGACAAGGAGGAAGCATTGCAACAACTTTTTTGAACCAAAGTTACAAGAGGCAAAAATATCACTTAGAGGTGGAGGAGACAAATGATGAGAAGGAGAGTGCAAAGGGCAAAAAAAATAAGGGGCTAGAGGAAGACAACATTGGCTCTCCCTTCAAACTTATCCATGTAAAAGGATGGTTGTGTTGGCAAGGTGATGGGTAATAAAGCTCTCCTCTCCTCTTTTAAATCAAGTGACTTGGTAGGAAGAATCCCTCCATTTGAAACCTTTCAAGTGTCACCCATCCAAGAGAGGTCATGGATGAGGATAAATGTAAAGATGGACCATGTCATTTTCATTGGCAATGAGTTGACATTTGTTTATCATGAAGCCCTAGTTGATGATTGCATTTACAATGAAATTGTTGCCATAAAGAACATTAAAGAAAGATACTTTATTCGAATATATTGATAAGCAATCATGTTCTTTGTATAATATGTGAGAGGAGGGACAGGAGATTGCATTTATTCATTTCCATGCAATGATGACATGGATAGAGTTACCTAAAATAGACATTGCCTCATGAATTTAAGAGTTGAGAAGAGTAAAGTCTTACAAGGGTGTCAAAACATCTACATTATTTTTGAAACCATGCTCATCACCCATGCAAAACAAGCTATATTTTGTCCATCAAGGTTAATAAGGACCCTCTCATACTCCTAGCATTACATAAAGGATACCAAAAATTCATTTTCAAAAAATAATATTCATAGATTATGTCTCACATGTTTTGGGACATTCTAGAAATACCCAAAACCTTATATATATATATATATATATATATATGGATTTCAACATCATTTATTCACGGTTGGGTATCCTTTGTATGTATAATTTTTTTTTGTACATTTAAGTGTGTAAGTTTTATTGGTGAAGTCTATTGTAAGTAACTAAATTGGTAGTGAGCATAATAATTTTTTTTTTGTACATTTAAGTGTGTAAGTTTTATTAGTGAAGTCTATTGTAAGTAACTAAATTGGTAGTGAGCATAATAAATTGAATATTGATTGTTATCCACAAATGTTCATTGGCTCATCTTTATTATTTAAGAAAAAACATAGCATTTAAAATTTTTGTTTTTTATATGTATAGAATTCTTGTTCATTTAAGTGTGTAAATTTTCTTTTGAAAATGGTAAAAGATTATTGTAATTCCATTTTAATTGGTAGTGAGCAAAACTGCTAACCACAAATGATGCTATTTAAAAAAACCATATTATTTAAAATAATCACATAGTATTTTATATGGAAGTAAAATTTCCCTTTGCTAATTTTGAGTGGTTAACTCAATTTTTTTGGGTAAAAAACATAAAATTTTAATTAAAAATAAATTCCATTATTTTTAAAATAATATTTTTTAATAAACATTTAAATAAAAAATAACCATATTGTCTAACATTAAAATTATAATAATGAAATTAAATGTTATGAAATATGATATAGACTTAACACGACACAATCCCAGTGCAATATAAGTTTCTTTATCGAGAAAACTACAGAAATGGAAATTGCTCGGCCAGGATTGATGTCTATCATGAAGGAATTAAAAGATAAAAAATAAAAATTCCCCAAAGGAATTAAAAATAAAAAATCCCTGTATGGAAGAATTAGGGAAAAAAAAGAAAGAAAAAAACCATTGGAAAAACACACGATTCCTATGAGGGGGCGAAAGAGTCAGTAATCTCGATTTCCTTCGCACGACTCAATTCCATCAATTACCAGAGACGACGTCTTCTCCACAGTCGGCCGGCACGTCTGTCTGGTATTAATAATGTTTCGCAGTCCACCACAGATAACTGAATGACCCCATAACACAGAAATTGGGAATGGGTCGATTGAAGCTGAACCTCCGCTCCCACCAGTGGCTCCGCCTGCCCACGGACACGCCCGGCAAAAGCAAAATTGATGTCGAAGAGGTGCATGAAAAATCAAATGAAGAGTCTGCAACAGCCGCTAAGTTCTGCCTTTCACCTTTGAATAACAAAAGCTTCGATATTGCTTATCCATCAAAGAATCAACTACAGGGGAGATCGCGAGCCACCAGAGAGGCCGTGGTTGTGTCGGACGTCGGCTGCAGATGCCGAAGATCATCCAGCAATCCGCAACGGCTCCGCACAAAAGAAGGAGAAAAATCAGTCCGGATTAATATAAGCCGTGCCTGGAAAAATGAAAATACCAAGGGCGAGGGCACTGCGGATCATGGTAATAATAATTCAGTGCCTTCGTCTGGTTCTTTCCCCATGAATTCTCGTTTTTCTAACGCTGCAGCTAATTCGCCTGTGCCTAAACCAATTTCAAATGGTAAAAATTCCAGCGTTCCGCGGGTTTCGAACCAGGGACCTGTAGTGCACTGGATAATAAGAATTATAATATTCATTCAGCAGCTCGCAGCAGGGAGAGCGCTGAAAATGAGACTGAGAATGGTTTAGGAAATTGTAATTGGTGGGCGCAAAAATGCGAAGAATGTGCATGCAATCATGATGTTGGAGGGTAAAGCTCGCCAAAGCTTTGCAGAGGTGAAAAGGTCAGAAGATCCATACTCTGATTTCAAGTGTTCCATGGCTCAGATGATTCTTGAAAAGAATATCTATCAGCCCTCCGAATTGAGAGGGCTTCTGGAATGCTTCCTGTCCTTGAATTCTCCAGAGCACCATGGGATTATCGTGGAGGCTTTCACGGAAGTTTGTGTCAATATTTCGTGTATTCTGTCGGAAGGAACTTGATGGATGGACTGCCATTGCCAAGCGCGGCAGTAATTGGTCATATGTATATTGTGGGTCATTGTGTTTTTGGTTTTGTCAAAAGAGCATCAATGTCAGATTTGCATAACAACGCTCGGAAGGAGGAGGTTGGTCTTTCGCTATCAAAGAAATTTTTTTCTCGGAAGTTATTGACATATCTTCTACCTTGAATGGTAAACATCAATCGCGGAGGAAAAAAATAAATCCTCTGTGTGATGGTGATGTGTTTTACTGCATCTGGACGAGCGACCATCTGGTGATGGTGTTATTTGCATCTGAAGGAGCGGTCATCCTTTATGTCTTTTGCAGGTTCAGAGAATATCTCAGAATCCAACTTACAACAGCAAGGTTTGGCCGATTCTTCTTGTAATCTGCAATCCTGATAAATTCAGTTTAAAGGAATTGTAATAAAATAAATGTTTAGAAATTAATTTAACATATTTATTTTGAAAAGAGGTGTAATAAAATCACCATATATTTATTACTAGTATATATTTATTTTAAATACTAATCTAATTTGAGTTGAGAAGAATTTAATTTTATGAAGCTATATTATTTAAATGTTTTATATAATTATTTAGTTCCTCTTAACTCTAGTCACTATGTTTTATATAATTATTTAGTTCCTCTTTAACTCTGGTGACTGAGTATTGGGACAACCCTTCTATTGATTCACCACGGTGCCCATGGACACTTCAATCATTGGCACATGCAAACACTCATGCAGAGGAGTAGCTAATTTTAAAACCCATCCTCGACACTCGCAATATAGTTGTGAAGTGATATGATGATGTCTTACAATGGGGATATGGTTCATTAGGGAATTTTCATCTCAAGGAAGCTTGCATAATTTTATAGCATACTCAGCTCATTGACCTAAATCAAACTGAGAAACACTTGCATAATTTTATAGCATACTCAGCTCATTGACCTAAATCAAACTTAGAAACACTTCTGGAAGCTTAATCATTGGCCAAAAATCACCCTTTTCCTCTGGCTACTTCTTAGAAATAAAACCCTCATTTGGGATAAGTTGCAAAAGCATGGATTCTTGGGTTCCTCTATTTGTATTGTGTGTTCAGCTCAATTGGAGGACCACATCCATTTATTCCTTTCTTGTTCATTCTCTCACCTTCTCTGTGAATGAATGACTTCTCTCACCTTCTCTGTGAATGAATGACTGCTTCCTTTGGCAGATCCAACTTAGTGCCTCCTATCATTCCCTCTCTGGAGAATTGGCTTGACCCCCTATTCACAGGCCTATACTCAATCAAGCCTAGCTCCTGATGTTGGTATTCATCACTTGGAATATCTGAAAAGAAAGGAATAGATGTATCTTCAACAGCACCACATCTACCCTAGATGCAGTATGGAGCCTCATCCTTTCACAACTCAAAGAGACTATTAAATATATGCATTGGTCCCCTCGAGATTGGGATTTGCCCTCCCATTGAGCAGAACATCTTACGCCTTCTTGGTACCAACTCTAGCTTCTCCCTTTCCTCTAATTTATCTCTCTCTTCCCCGTATGTTAGTCCCTCTTCTTTGTCTCCCCAATTCTTTATAAAGCTTAACTTTGATGGGGCTTCCTAAGACCTACTAGCTTTGGAGGAGCCTTCATAGATAATTCTAGTCAAATTCTCAACATTTTCGCCAGAAAAATTGGATTCACCATCAATAATGAAGCTGAGTTGTGGGGTTTGGAAAGGAGCTTGGCCATTGAATTAAGCCATAACTACCATTAACTACTCATTAAATGGGATTAATTGATTATTATCTCTATTCTAAATAAACTTCAATGTGGCTCACCTCTCTCCAAAATTTCAAGCAGTTTCCACACCGAGTCCCACATCTCCAAACTTGCCTCACTGCTCATGTCCATTCAAGCTCTCCTACTCTCCCAAGTTCATCAAACGAGTAACAAATTAGTTGATTACTTAGCCAATCATGCATTGGATACAGAAGGCACCTCACTGAATGTAGAACGGTCCCTATCACTCATCAATCAACTCAAAAATGTGTCTCTCCTTTGCACAACAAGACTTCTCCCCCATGATGAATGAATGATTCGGACACCTGTCACAACAATGATTATGATCTCCAGAAGGATTGGCCACCTGGTCTGCCCCATGCTCCAAGGACAGTTTGGATGTCTTGGTTTAAGTGCTCGATTGAGGTAAGCTTTTATGTACTCCCGACTATCATACACCATTCTCTCCTACTGCCCTCATTGCACTATGATCTCATCCTTCTCTTCTAGTATTATGATTTCCTATGATCATTATTTGGGTGAGATGCTTATTTCCACAGCTGAGCATGGCGTCATAACATGCACGCTCCCTCATTTAGGTATCTCCCTGATCTTTGCAAAGCTACATTCACAGTAATTATGTTTCTCAAGATATGCATGTCTTATGTTTCTCAAGATATGCATGCCTTCTTGCTTATCGCAGGGCCATCTTTATGTCAATGGTTGATTCCTCGAATATTCAGAATAAGACGGATATAGACTCGGTCAATATTCAGAATAAGACGGATATAGACTCGGTCAAAAAATTGACCGCACCCATGTCTGTCTGATTCCCAAAAATTTGAGAAATCAGCAATCAACTTAAACTAAACTCAGGGTTATCGCGATGCACACCCACGTCGGCCCGACCTTGGTTTTGTACTACGTCTCTCAAAGGTGGTGTATTTTTTTTTCAATTCACGTCTCTTTAGGAACCGCCCCATTCCTGATCCTTGCTGGGTGGCTTGGAGGAGGTTGATGGCCTTCCAAACTTACGCTCATGTTACGCCTCTCCTGTCGAGTTTCGTGCATCCTTTCGGTATGCATATTTCTCTAAGGGGATCTCAAGCTTGTTTCAAATCCTTGCAAGAAAATATTTGGTCTCTCTCCTCCTGTCATGTTGTTAATTCCACTATTGGCCACCCTGCAGGGTTTCATCTATGGTCGTTGCTTCAGAGGTTTGTTCTCCACAATTGGCTTAAAGTAAGCCCCCAAAAGGTTGCTGCATTTGGCTTGTCACTATTTGGGGTGGTCGTTGTTCGTGGGTCCCAGGTCGAAGCTCCCATATCAAATCTTCGGGGTCATTATTGTTTGTGGGTGGTCATTGTCTGTGGCTCAGTGTATCCAATGGCTTGTCGAGATTGCGGGTGGCTCGTTCAAGAATCTCATCGTCAGCGCGCGCGACTTTATGTTTTACCGGGTTCCTTTGCCATAACAATTTTGTTTATATTGACTTTATGTTTACATGGTTCGAAAAGTTCTTTTAAATAGATATAGCTCTGTAGAACAGAGCACTTGGTTTAGTAACTGGGAAAACTCGGGTATAGTCCACTTTTTATCAGTTGCTCTCATTAGACATAGTAATTGTAACCTTAATTTGTTTAACCTTTGTATCTAATCTGGTTAACCTTTGTATCTATTCTGGTTTCCTCACGGGAAGACTAGCCACATAACGAGCAACCACTTGTATTTCCTCCCTTAGATAATGATAAGCAGAACTTCACACAACATAAAATAAAAGCTATATTAAATGATGTAATGGAAGTTACATTGTTGTATAATTTTTAAAAGTTACAATATAACAATCACAATTCAAGCAAGGTAAAATTACAAGCTCGGAACAGAAATTCACTTTCTCCTTATATAAAACTACTCGATGTTATATATTCTATAATATATACCTAATATTTTAGTAACCAGCATTGCAGCGAGTGGCATCATCTAGAATGGTACTTACTAGTTTAGTTTTTTTATTCATAGTTTGTGATCGCATCATCTAGAATGATACTTACTAGTTTAGTTTTTTATTCATAGTTATGATCTCCTCTTCAAGCTATTAACAAATTTTCTTTGTACTTTAAATCTCCCCTAGTTGAGAGCAACCACGGATTAGTTTCCCCTATGTAGATTGAATGTTAAATTTCAAATAAGATTATATCAACTTCTAAAACTACCACCATTGTTTCAATTTCATGAAATCCTATGTTTTTTACTGTATGTATTGTAATTTAGCATTTAATTTCATGAATTTTGAAGCAAGATTAAAGCTTGAAGAAATGTTGCAGTGAACTTGTTCCTCATGGCTTCTAAGGAATCTGTGTATTTCTTCTAATTTTTTATATATCATTTACAAGCATGAAATATTGGGTGTTTCATGGTTTCATTTGTTTAAGAATAAGAAGTTGATAGAAATTCTCAAAGATCATGTTCAAATATCATTGTCTTAAGATCCATTGATCTCAATTGGATCATTATATTGTTTGACATCCATCTCGATGCATTCAGAGAGGAAAAAGTGGAGGAATCAACTCATAGGACAGTTTTACTGATAGGACCCAGTTTGGCAAAACAAGCTCTGAAACCTTTCTGTAGTGTTTTGAGGCATCAAATGACGTTTTTTGGGGGTAAAACTTTGTCGCTTCAGTGCCCACCTTTGCATGTTATGCTACACACGGACACATTTCCAATGACGCAAGAAGCACATCAATCTCAGTCTATATGTGAAATTTATGCCACTCAGAAGTTGACCTTCTTGTTTTCACCACCATTGTTCGAGAGGATGGCATGTTAGCCCCCATTATTCATGGAAAAGGGGCTAGCTATGTGATTATGATGTAAAAGACTCTAGAAGAGTCTATATTTTAACTCTGGTTAAGATTTGAGGTAGTCAAACCTAACCACTAGTGGGCTATCGAGTTGTGTTATAACCGGGCCACCGGGAGGAAAAGGGATTACATTCTATTGAGTGCATTTGTTCCATAAATAAGAAGAAATATGCAAGAGGGATAGGATGTAGAGCACACACAGAGTATTTGTGCATTGTAGAAACCCACGAGCCATAGACCATATTTCTTTGTACTTGCAACCATATTTCCATTCGGAGAAAGAGAGCGGAGCGACCTCACCTTCTAGTTGAGTTTTTTTCCAGAAAGGGTTTCCTAGTGCATATCTTGTGTTTTATGTGTGTGTGAGATTTTATTTTACCGTTCTCTATTTTATACATAATTTTCATTTGCGTGCATGCACTATTAACAATAGATCTACAACTACAGAAATCTAATAAAACTATAATAGTGTATAATTTCAGATTTTAAATATAATTTTATCAAATCTATTGTGACGAACTGTCCAGTGGAATATCCATAAAATTTTACGGATCAGTCATGTACTATTCTATCTAATTGTTTCTAATGTTAATGTTGTGGTACAATATTCTAATTCACTTTGAGTTAATATCGAACATGGAAGTGGTACCCTTAAAAGTTATTCCAAACACCAACAAAAATGTTGGGTTGTGTTATATTCTTTCCACGACTACTCCACGCGCGGGGGGGTCATAGGGGGGCTGGTAGCCCCCCTTGTATGTTGCGTCAGGCACTTCTGGGGGGTATGCACGGGGGCGGGGCAATGCCCCGAGAAATCTTTTTGGACCCTATATTAGGTGGGTGGACCTACTTATGGCTTTGTGCATGGATTTTGCACATGGTTTTGGGCATGATGGTTTACTATCCATGGTATTTTGTAGGTCCGATCAAGGTAACTACGGTTATGTTCTAATCTAGGGTTAATGGATTGGGGTTTATGGATGCTTCAGCATGTATATATATGTATTGTAACATTGAAAGGAACATGATGAAAAATCAATCTGGTAGCCCTGGTTTTGGGATCCAAGGGAAAATCTCTGTGTATCTATTTTATTTTTTATGAGATCTGTGGGATCGATTCTTGTGGTGAAAGAAGATGGTGAGCAGTGGAAAGATAAAGGTCGAGAAATTTAAAATTTGGTTAGAGTTTTGAGTTGTGGAAACTCAAGATGGAGGATCTACTGATGGATAAAGCTCAGTGGGTCGCAGTAGATATGGGTATTAAACCAACGACAGTGTTAACTGAAGACTGGGCGAAGTTGGATCGGAAGGCAAAGAGAAAAATACGATTGTGTGTCTCAGATTTAGTATTTTTGAATGTATCAAGGGAAGCTTTGTCAAAGGCTTTGTTGGGCAAGTTAGGGACTTTGTACCAATCTAAGTCTCTGGTGAATAAACTCTTCCTACGGAAAAAACTATATAACCAGAGGATGATAGATGGGGACTTGATGACAGAGAATTTGAACACATTTAATGTTGTGGTAAGTCAGTTATTATTTGTTGATATTAAAATTTCAGATGAAGATAAATGCATCAATTTGTTGTGTTCTCTACCATATTTTTGGGATAGTCTGGTTGTTGCAATAGGTAGAAATGAAAATACCTTGCAGTTTGATGAAATAGTTTCATTCTTGCTGTCGGAAGAGATGAGATGAAAAAATATGGAGGGCCAGAATGGTGATGCCTTGTCTGTACAAGGACGATCCTAGAACATAAACTAAAATAAGTCCTCGAGTGGGAGATTTAAATCTAGAGGGAGGTCTAAATCTCTAGGAAAACCTGTAAAGGTGTGTCGGAAATGCAGAAAGGAAGGGCACTACAAAATGGACTACAAATCTAAAGCTCCTGAGAAAGGAAAGGAATCTAATGATGCTTCTTCTGGAGAGGCGAAAAACACCTTAGATGAAGGTGGGAATGTGTACTTGGCTTTTTCTTCAAATACACATGTAGCTCATGAAGCATGGTTGATTGACTCAGGTGCATCCTTTCACTTCACTCCCCATAGAGAGTGGTTTTGTGAGTATGAGAAATATGATGGTGGTGATGTCTTCTTAGGGGATGACAGGAAGGCTAGAATCGTTGGTCATGGAAAAGTCAAGTTGAAGTTGCAAGGTGGAAGGATTATAACACTTTTGGGTGTTTTGCATATTCTTGCATTGGCCAGAAATCTGATTTTTGTAAGCAAGTTGGATGATGCAGGTGTAAAAACAGTGTTCGAGAAAGATACCTGTAAGATGGTTCGGGGAGCACTGGTATTAATGTGGGGAGTTCAAATTGGAACTCTGTATAAGCTTCACGATAGCACTGTTATTGATGGGTGAAATAGTTATGTGGTTCCTGAAAGTGGAGCATATACTCTAGTGGTCTATGGAGAAAAGACCATGCTATGGCATCAAAGGCTTAGACATAATGGAGAGAAGGGCCTTCGAATACTTCATGGTAAATGTATGATAGAAGGTATGTTTAATAGCTCTCTGGACTTTGATTTCTGTGAAAATTGTGTATATCAAAAGTAGAATCAGGTGAGTTTCTTCTTTGGTGGTAAGAGGGTGAAACATATATTAGAGCTTGTGCATAGTGATGTGTTTGGACCTGTGTCGATTCCATCACTAGGAAATTTCATGTACTATATATCATTTACATATGACTTCTCAAGTAATACATGGATATATTTCCTCAAGAAGAAATTTGAAGTCTTTGATAGGTTTAAAGAATTTAAGGCTCTAGCGGAAAACTGGACAGAGAAGAAGATAAAGGTGTTGAGGACAGATAATGGTGGAGAGTTTTGTAAGATGGAATTTGAAGAGTTTTGTATGAAGTGTGGTATAGCATGGTAGAAGACTAATCCATACACACCTAAAAAAAATGGAGTTGCAGAAAGAATGAACAAGACGTTGATGGAAAGGGCAAGAAGCATGCTTAGTGGTGCCGGGTTAGGACATGTATTCTAGGCAGAGGCGGTGGAGACTACATGTTAGCTGCTTAACAGATCACCTTCATCAATGTTGGAGGATAAGACTCCACAAGAGGTATGGACTGGTAAGAAAACTTCTCTTTCACATTTGAGGGTATTTGGATGTGATGCATATGTACATATTCCAAAGGATTAAAAAACAAAGTTGGATAGTAAATCTGAAAAGTGCATATTTATTGGGTATAAGGATGGTTTAAAAGGTTATAAGCTTTGGAACCCAAAAACAAGGAAGGTTGTGTATAGCTGAGATGTGGTGTTTAGAGAGGTGAAATATTTTATTAAACATGAAGTCCTACCAAAGGAACCTAAGAATATAGAGTTTGAGCTAAAGGAGGAAGAATCAGACTCTACAGAAGAAGAGGGATCAGAAGATGACGAGCCACAAATTTCGACTGTGAGAAAATCAATTTGAAAAAGAAATAAACCAGAAAGGTACAGTCCATTTTCTTTCTATTCAAATTTTGCTTTATCTATTACTGATGATGATCCCAAAACTGTGAAGGAAACAGTAGATTTAGAGGATGACAAACTTTGGAAAGAGGCCATGGTTAATGAAATGGCATCTTTTCACAAAAATGAGGCTTGGCATCTATTGGAGTTGTCAGCAGTAAGGAAACCCATTGGCAGCAAATGGTTGTTTAAGAAGAAGATGAATGCCGAAGGAAAGGTGGAGAAATACAAAGCTCAATTGGTGGAAAAATGTTATTCCTAGGGGCTGGGAATTGATTTTGGTGATATTTTTTCTCTTGTGGCTAAGGTAGCTTCTATTTGATTAATTTTAACTGTTGTTGTTGCTTTTGATTTTGAGGTAGAACAAATGGACGTGAAGACACCATTTCTTCATGGGGATCTGGAAGAAGAGATCTACATGAAGCAACCTGAAGGCTTTGTGGTGAAGGGTAAGAAAGAACTGGTATGCAAGTTAAAAAAGTCTTTGTATAGGTTAAAACAGTCACCAAGGATGTGGTATCAAAAATTTGATACATTTATACGAGGACTTGGATTCACCAGAAGCAAAGAAGATCACTGTGTGTATTTTAAATTAATTGGTGACCGTGTTATTTATTTGTTCTTGTATGTGGATGATATGTTGCTGGTTGGAAATGACAAAGAAATTATCTAGGATTTGAAGACCCAATTGTCCTCCAAATTTGACATGAAAGATCTTGGTGCTGCAAACTATATTTTGGGCATGGAAATTAAGTGAGATCAGGAAAAGAGAAAGCTCTGGTTAAACCAAAGAAAGTATGTCGAGACAATACTCCAAAGGTTTAATATGCAGGATAGTAAATCGATGAAGGTTACTATTCCTATAGATGGAAAGTTATCTGCTGAACAGTGTCCCAAGACATAAGAAGAGGAAGAGGATATGTCTCGTGTTCCATATACAAGTGCAGTCAGTAGCCTGATGTATGCAATGGTCTGTACTAAACCTGACATTGCACATGCAGTGGGAGTATTGAGCAGGTTTATGTCAAAACCAGGGAAGGAGCATTGGACAGTAGTGAAGCGAGTTTTTAGGTATTTGCATGGCACTAGTGATTATGGTTTGTGCTACCAAGGAAGACCAGATTTGGACAGAGTTTTGGACATCTGTGGCTTTGTTGATGAACAATGGGTTGGAGATCTGAATCAGAGAAGATCTACAAGTGGGTATGTATTTAACCTATTTGGAGTTGCAGTTAGTTGGATGAGTAAGAGATAGTTTGTAGTTGCACTTTCAACTACAGAGGCATAATACATGGCAGCCACTCATGCAAGCAAGGAAGCAGTTTGGTTGCAGAGATTGTGTTCAAGTATGGGGTTAGTACAGTGAGCTATAACGATAGAATGTGATAGCCAAAGTGCAATTTTCTTGGTAAAGAACCCTGCTTATTATTCAAATACAAAGCACATTGATGTTAAATATCACTTTGTGAGGGATATGGTTGAGGACAAAAAGGTGTTACTGGTAAAGGTGGACACTTTGAAGAATACTGCAGATGCATTGACAAAGTCTGTGAGCACTGAGAAGTTCTCTTGGTGTAGAGAAATAATAGGCATTGCAGGGTTGGATCAATGACTAATCTCTTCTATGGAACGAAAACAACAAGTGGGAGAATGTTGGGTTGTGTTATATTCTTTCCATGACTATACCATGCGCAGGGGAGTCACAGGGGTGGCGGTAGCCTCCCCTGTACATTGCGTCAGGCGCTATCGGGGGGTCACAGGGGATTTGTTCCATGCCTAAGAAAAAATACGCAAGAGGGTTAGGAGGTAGAGCACACACAGAGGATTTGTGCATTGTAGAAACCCACGAGCCACATACCATACTTCTTTGTACTTGCAACCATATTTCCATTCGGAGAAAGAGAGCGGAGTGACCTCACCTTCCAATTGATTTTTTCTCCTGAAAGGGTTTCCTAGTGCATATCTTGTGTTTTATGTTGCTTTTGTTTTATCGTTCTCTATTTTCTGCATAATTTTCATTTGCATGCATGCACTATTAACAATATATCTACAAATCCTTAAATCTAATAAAACTGTAATGGTGTAGAATTTCAGATTTTAAATATAATTTTATCAGATCTATTGTGACGAACTGTCTGGTGGAATATCCACGACATTTTACATATTAGCCATGTACTAGTCTAGCCAATTGTTTCTAATGTTGATGTTGTGGTACAATATTCTAATTCACTTTGAGTTAATATCGAACATGGAAGTGGTACCCTTAAAAGTCATTCCAAACACCAAAATTTTTTTTGGGTTGTGTTTGTGTTATATTATTTCCATGACTACCCCACGTGCGGGGGGTTGGTAGCCCCCATTGTACATTGCGTCAGGCATTGCCGGGGGGTATGCAAGGGGGCGGGGCATTGCCCCAGGAATTTTTTTTTTGGAATCTATATTAAGTGGGCGGACCTACCTATGGCTTTTTGCATGGAATTCGCACATCGTTTTGGGCATGATGGTTTACTATCCATTGTATTTTGTAGATCCGGTCAAGGGAACTATGGTTATGTTCTAATCTAGGGTTAATGGATTCTTCGGCATGTATATATATGTATTGTAACATTGAAAGGAACATGATGAAAAAACAATCTGGTAGTCCCGGTTCTGGGATCTAGGGGAAAATCTCTATGTATATTTGGTTTATGTTTTATACTCTCGCCATTGTTTATTTTTTGTTTTTAGAATTCATATGCAGGTAATTTCTGTACGGGATTAAAACCTACAAAAAAAGTAATGAAATTCGTTATCTAATGAATAGGATTGGCATAACCCATATATATGTTAAACCACAATACCATTTCCCATCATGATTTGGAGAAATAAGGGAATATATAATAAGCATGCAAGTTCAAATGCAAATGAGGAACTCTCGAGCCTTCTCATTAATATTAATATATTTGATGAGGTGATAGACATTTTGCAAGATATGATACATGTTGATATTGGAAAAGGAGTTTGCTTTTTGTTTACTTCATTTCATAATTGGAGAAAGAGGATTGTCTTTGATCTCTACATTGTTATTATAGTTTTGGAGCCCCTTATTACTTTAATTGATTGCTTTTTGTTGTTTTGAATCTTACTGTCAAATATATGCTTTTGTTATGTTATTGAAAATAATTCTATAACCTTTTTACAATTACTATCTCTTATATATATATATCAATTAAAATATTCTAATTTTTTAAATTTAATTAAATAAAACATAAAAACCAATATGACAACATTTATTAAAGATATTATTAAAAATAATTAATATATTCTAATCTTAAAATTTAATTAAAGAAACTTAAATATCAAAATAATCGAAATTTAATTAAATAAAATTAAAATACCTAAATAATCACAGTGTGTGTGAATTCTTTTTTTTAATTCAAATCAAAACTCTCAGACTATTTGAATTGGTTAATGTAATATAAACTATTAAGTTTAATTAATCAAACTTAAAAACCGAAACAATGGCCTTGTATTTTTTTCTCGGAGGAGAAATTGTAATTTTATTAAAGAATAAAATTGCATGTTGTATATGCTCAAGAGGATTCAATCATACCAGTCAAAGTTGGTACACGAGAAGAAAAAAAAATAACATAAAACGACATAAAATAGTAAAAAACCACCATGGGGACTAAGTAAAAATACTTAGTCACCCCTTCCTTCCTTTCTTCTTTTCCTTTTTTTCCCATTCTCCTAGATTAGGCATGGAATTTACAATTGTTAGCTGATTTCTTTCGATTATCATTGGATTTTCCTTATCTGAGTCCAAGCTCTCGGATACAGGAGATCATTTGGAACCTCCCATCTTCTTCTATGAAATTGGGAGTGTAAATCATGTTGTTATCAAACCTGTCGAACTTGAGACCATTGTTACTTCTAGATTACCTCCTCCATATAGTATTATTTCTTGTGAATTTTGATTGACCTTGGGAATGGCATTACCCACTTCTCCTTCGTCTTCTTCTTCTGAGGGATATTGATTTGGAAACTATCATCCCTTGGGTTTTTTTGCTTTTTTCTTTCTCCTTCATGAATCTTTCTTTGCTCACGGACATGAATTTTTAAGATGACCTATTTGAAGACATATTCGAAATCTAAATGTCGTATTTTCAAAGTCTAAAAATTGAAGAGGTCTACTGTATTCTAGCAAAACAGAAATGGGCAAATAGAAGTATTCAATGGGACTTTGGTGCAACTTTTGAGGGGTTACAATTAGAAGCATTTGAATACTTGGGATGAAAATCTAGTATGTATACAACAATATTATTACAAAGTAGTCCACCATTATATTGGTAAGTCCCCATTTGAAACTTGTCTTGGATATTTGCTACCTTTGCCTTTGAATATTTCATAAGGATAATAAGGAGGAGTGAGGGAGAATCTTACAAAGGATACCTTAAGAGTAATTTTTTTATAAGATCGGGAAAATCCATATACATATACAAGAGACATTGTAGGAGTCCCAGGAAAATTATAATGCCATTCATGATTAGCATAGAATAAAGAATTCCTTCAAGGTGGGAGACAAATTATAGTTACAGTTGAACAAGGAGAGGCTATAGGGTCTTTATAAGAAAATTAAGGCTCTATGATAGGGTCCTTTTGAGATACTAGAAAAGGTGGAATATAACACCTATAGGCTTAATGGTAAATCTATATAATATGAAACTCTATAAACCTTCCATGCTATATCGAGAAGAGGAACAAGTCTTATAGAGGATTCAACACCAGATGTTGAAGAAAAATTCAGAGAGTATATAGTTTTGTAGAAGAGGCCCATAAATACAAGACAAGGGTAGCATGACCCTTCAATGTAGATTGGGTTGAAAGGATAGCTTCTAGGCAAGGCTAAATGGTATAACCAAAAGAAGGTGGAGGAAAATTTTCCTCACATGATTCAGTAGAAGATTTTGGTGACCAAAATCCTCTCTAAATTGGGAGGTGTGATCCAGATTGGATCATTATATTGTTTTTCATACATATTGAAGCTTTCATTGTGGGAAAAGTGGAGAAATCAGTTCATAGAACAATTTTTACCATCGAGACCTAGTTTGGAAAATTGGGGTTTGAAATCTTCAGGGGGTAGCATGAGGAATAAAACAAAAAAATTTGGGGGTAAAATATTTTCACTTAATTACACACCTTTTAACACTATTGTACACACATATACTTTCCCACAGCATAATTCGAGAAGATCTTATTCCAACACCCACTATTCATGGAAAAGGGGCTATCCACGTGATCATGATGAATAATACTCTAGAAGAGTCAATATTGTAACTCTAGTTAAGAGTTGAAGGAGTCAAACTTAACCACTAGTAGGCTATCAAGATGTGTTATAGCTAGGCCACAAGGAGGAAAAGGGGTTACATTCTATTCAAGAGAATTTTGTTCCAAACATGACAAGAGTAGCCATGAATGGGTAGGGAGAGAGTAATCAGAGAGGAATTGTGCACTATAGTATCCCACAGGCCACATTCTTCACTTCTTTGTGCTTGTATCCATTTTTCCATTTAGATAAAGAGAGCAGAGCAACCTCACTTTCTAGCTAGGTTTTCTGCCAAAAGGATTTCCTAAGTTATATCTTGTGTCAATTTTTGGTTTGTGATTTTTATTTCATTGTTCTTTATTCTCTGCATAGTTATAATTTTCATGTATACACAATAAACAATAATTATTAGATCAATAAATATAAGGAAAAATAAACCCTCAAAGTGTATATTTAGGCTTTTCTAATATATGCTAATAAATCTTTTGTGATGAATTTTCTAGTGAAATATCCATGTAAATTTACATATTACTAAAAGCATCAATATGAAGAAAAAATAATACAATCATCCAATCTAGATCATACATCCCCATTTCGCGAGGCTTTTTTTGCCCAAAAGCTTTTATTGAATGATGTGAGGAAATTTTCCCTCTACCTTGTCCCTGGAGTACCATTTAGGTTGAATTGGAAGTTTTATTTTTAACCCAATATTTCAAAGGTTATGATGCCCTTTCTTATAGTTTTGGATCTCTTTTATATCCTTTGTCAACATTTTTGAGCTTCTCGTGCTAAATCCTCCACAAATAGTAGTACTCGTTCCTCTTTCGTTCCTCTTCCTAATCCAACATGGAAGGCTCATAAAGTTCAAGATTTTCTACATTCACCACTGAGTAGAAGTGTATGTATGGGTGTAGACTAAGTCTATAGGTGTTATCTCCCATCCTTTCCAATATCTCAAAGGGACCATATCACAGAGCCTTAATATTGTTACCAAGACCCTATAGCCTATCCTTGTTTAACTATAAAAATGTTCAATCTCCCACTCTAAACGACACATTTGTTTTGTGTTGATCATTTTTCCTATGAATTCTACAATGTATTTTGTACTTATTTATGAATCTACCTAATATTCTTAAAACAATTCATGCCCTTAAGGCATCCCATGTAATATCCTCCCTTACTCCCCCTTGTTGTCCATATGCAATATCTAAAGGTGAAGGTGTAAAATATCCAAAATAAGTTTCAAATGGGGACTTACCAATAGAAGTATGGACTTCTATGATATAAGCGTGTTTTATGCATACGATATATTCATCCCAAGTCTTCTAATGCTTCTAATTATAACCTCTTAAAAGTTGCATCAAAGTCTTGTTGACTACTTTTCTTTATCCATCTTTGTGTGGATGGAATGTTGTAGACTTCTTCAACTTTGTTTCCATATTCTCCCACAATGTATTTCAAAATTCGCTGAAAAATATTGCACCCTTGTCTAAAACGATGCTCCTTGGGATTCCAAAGTGCATCTAAACAAGTCCAAAGAACAAGTTTACTACATCTAGCATGTTGATGGTATTTTTATAGGGCATGAGAATGCACATCTTTTTGAACCTGTCAATTACCACGAATGGGTAGTCATGTCCCTTCCTGGTTGTTGGCGAACTGACTAGCTTTTTAATTTATTCTAATTATATTAGTGATAAATTGATTAGATGTACATTTAAATTGACAATCCAAGCTTCATTTGGAACTTGCGAAGTGTCATGCACAATATGTGCTAGTGTAATTTTTTATGTGTCTTGAAGTTGTAGTAATATGATGGTTGTCATAGCACAAGATAAATGTGCTTTCATAGGTCACTGATATGACTAAACATGCCACACTTTTCAAGAAATAAATCACTCTTGCAAGAAAATAAATTGTAGGGAAAGTAAATCACAATTCATGAAGGTAAACACAGTCGCAGAAAAGATAACACACAAATAGCTAGAAGTGACATGTTAAAGTATAATGATATTATTGGTTTTCTATAACAAAGATGCAATGGCTTGTGCCTCTGGTGCAATGAATGACAAGAAAACAACCTAGAAACTTCTATTAATGAAAACATAGTAAAACTAATCTACATGCAAGTTGAAATGATAGCCAAAATTTCCCGAGGCACACAAATCTATTAGACAATCATTAATTATGTAATTAATGCTTTAAACACGTAACCTAGAATTGCAACAACAAGTAATTAACATGAATACAACATAAGGAAATATCAGAGTTGCAACAAAAGGAAACTAAATAAGTTGCAACAAAAGGAAATTAACAGAATTGCAGCAATACGAACTAATTATAAATTAATAGAATTGTAAATACTAACTACCTGCTAATTCTACCTAGCAGTTCTAAGCTAAGGAGAGGGGCATACCTCCTTAGACAAGGTATTGTGAAATCTTCAGCCACGTGATCAAGAAATTGATATTGAGCAATTGAAACAAAGGATTTTTTATATTACAGTAAAGAGAGAAATTCTACAACGGATAATGGTAAATTATTCTTTTCTTTCTCCTTCCCCGGCCTTTGAAGGAAACCATGCATTTATATAGGATTTTTTCTATATAAAATAAGGGAAACGTCATATGGCCAAGTTGAGAGAATCAAGTGGCTCATTCTATTACAACAAAATATTTAAAAATTGGTATGAATGAATAAAAATATAACTCGAATCAGTTGGGCATCGTTGGAAACTAATTTTTCCTTAATTGGTCACCCACTCGCCTCCATCACCTTCCATCATGAGAGAATCGCATTATGCATAAAGTTGGAGAAATGACTTATGAGTTGGTGTAGTATGTTGGAGTTGCAAAAAGCTGATCCGAAATTGGATCCTCAAACTCTCTTAAAGTTACCCAAAGTCTATAAAGAAACTCATGCCGAAGTTCAAAGTCTTGCGGATATCGAGCTTATTAGAAATAACCTCTGAATAATGGTAATTTGCAGCCAGCACAGAGCAACGAGGAACTTCAGTCAAAGCGCTTGACTGTTGGCCCATGGAGATTGTGCATGGCACAAAAATGGCAGTTTGGAAGCTCAAACATAGAAACGGAGGCTAATCGCGCATCGTTGGGCAAAACCCCTCGAGAAGGAAAAACCCCGAAGCGCTTGGTTGCATGGAATTCGGGAAACCGTAGGGAAGGCGCTAAGGCGAAAGGCGAGTCTCGCGCTCCAAAACCAGTTGTATATCAGGAGCACCCTTGGGCGGTAAGCGGATTTGGCTAAAAATGAGCGATTCCATTCAGCGCACGATGCATCTCCGGCGGATGAGAGAGAAAACCCCCTATCATCGCGCGCTGACGGTCAAACAAGTCAACCACGCAAAATGAGCAAACAACGTAGGATCTGGGGGCTCCAGATCTAATGGCAGAGATTGCGCCTGATGGAGGAACTAGATTTGACAAGGGATTAAGCCACAACACATAAGAGTTTGAAGTCCGATTTGACCGCTGAGCTGGCAGATGAATCATTTCGTGGAGTAACCGAAGTAATGACCGTTCAAGGAAGAGCTAGTCCTCAGTTCGTGAAGCGAAAAGTGGCCACCTCTTTGTGAAACGTTACACAATGGTGATGATGCAGAGGCAGGGAATTCCAAGCGGACAACAGCGGGCGATCCGAAGAGATGGAAGAGGAAGTGAACAGTCGTGAGACAGATTAGACTTAAGCCAAGAATAGAGGGGATAGAAGAAGAGAGGAGAGAGAATAGCGAGAAAAAGCTGAATGCACAGGGAGTCTTTGGAGTCACTCGGAGGTCGAGTGAAAAGCCAGAGAGCTCAATTGACAGTAGCATATTGTTGTTGAAGTTTCTTGGAGGTTGAGCGACTCACAGAGGCATGCAAAGGCCGAGAGAGAGCAGCCTAGGAAGCAGTAAGCAGACCTGGAAGCATAGAAACCAGAGCTGAGCTCACTATAATAGGTAGAGCCACCAGAGGTTGGAGGCAGAGCTGTAGAGCCAGAGAGCTCTAATAGACTTCTAAGAGCCACGAGGCTGAAGTGAAGTTACAACACAGTAGGAGATCAAATGATCGAGCTATGGCTAGTTGTCTGAGGTTTGTCAAAGATAGGAGAAGGAAGTTCCAGAGAGAAAGGCAGAATTCTGAGGGAGTCGGAGAAGCCAAAAGCTTGAGAAGCTTAGAGCACTGACAGAAGGAATCTAGTCCAAAGAAGCCTAGACTTGTCTGCAGAACAAGGATAGCCAGGGGTAAGATGGCATTCTAAGCCCATTGGTTCGGCTGTAAACCAATGGAGTTAAGTGTAGAAGTTGTAAAAGAATTGAAGCCATAATCCCAGAGAGCCTAATCGAGTTGATTAGAGCTCAAGGAGACGTAGCCCAAGATATCAGGTTGAACTCCATATTATATTGTTGTCTTATGTGTTGTTTTTACTGCTGCTTTAACTACTGTTATATGCATCTATACATCAGTTTAAGCACATCCTCAGATCAGCACAAACAACAGATTTTAAAGTAAATAATCAGTTTAAACAAATACAAAAATACACCCATATTTGCAAGCATTTCTTAATTCTGCACTGGTTAATAAATGAGACTTGGGAAAATTTAAAGCTTTGGAAGTGGGAGAGGTTCTTGTAAGTTAGACAAGAAGCCTAAGAGCCCCATTTTCAGATCAGGTGGTATTGGATCTTAAGATTGATTAACCCCGCCTTCAAGGAAAGTTGTATTAGAATGCTTGATTGACAAGGCAAAAATTGCTTGTCCAAAAGGTGTTTGGGCAGTCACGGATTGATTATCTGATTGATTGTATGCTTGTTTGCAGACTGACTATTGTTTGAGTTTGCAGAGGTGAAGGGAAAGCTATTGATAGCTCAGTCTAGCAAGGACAAGAAGGAAGAAGGGCTGAAGGCTTTATTCTATCCCAAAAGGATCTCAAAAGCAACCCTTGAAGCACAAGAGGTTTGTTGTAAAAGGTTGCTTGAGTAAGCTCTTTATTAATCTTGTTTGAAGTTATTTTGTTCATTGGAATAATGACAACTTCTACAAGTGAGTCCTCAAATTCTTCTTTCTTCACAAGAGTCTTTGATGAAGACATGAAGCAAGACTTGTCCACCATGATGGATATGGTGAGAGAAATATATGAGGATGGTAGGAAGAGCAGCATACTTAGAGAGCAGTTGAATTCTTTGGAGGAAGTGAAGCAGATGCTTTCTGACAAATTACAGGAAAGGGAGAGGCAACTTCATATTGCAAATATGAACCTGAAAAGGATGCATGAGTTGGAATCATAGTTCTTTGTTTCAAAAGAAGCCCTGGTCAAGTATCAGCTTGAAGAAGAGGTAAACCATTCCTGTTTGTCTTCAAATTCTTCTAAAAATGCTTATATTGGTTCTTTTGAAAAACATACCAGAGGCATAGGTTCCAAGCTAATGTCCAAGATGGGCTATGAAGGAAAGGGCTTGGGAAAGCATGCACAAGGTATTGTTGAGCCAATAACGATTGAGGAAAGGCCTAAGTATTTGGGTCTTGGCTATGGACATTCTTATGGAGAGAGTTCCAAAGCTGCCATGAAGGCCATTGAAACAAGTCCTAAAAGGCGTTTCATTGCAGGTCCTCTACCTCAGAAGTGTGAGGATTGTATTTAGGAGGAATGCAATAGCTCGAAACATCGTTCACATGATGCAGGTGTTTAGAAGCACATACTTGCACCAGAGAGTTGTGGAAACTCTAATAGCCTTGAAGAAAGTGATGGTGTTCCAAAGGGAGTCACTTCTTCATTTGCTTCACCTCCTCATGAAGGCAATAAAGGTGAAAGAGGCAGGTATAAATCTGGTTCTAAACACATTCCTTTTGATTTTGTAAAGCATGGAAAAAGAATTGCATGTTCCTTTTGTGGTTTGGATAACCATTATGTTTCTAGATGTTGGAAGAGGATGGCCACATACAGGAAAATTTTGAAGGAAAAGAAGCAAGCAACCAAAGGTCCATAGGACAAGGCAAATCATGTTGTCAAAAGGATGCACGTGTGTTGCACTTACTACCATAAGCAAGGGCATCTTGCTGAAAGGTGTTGGACTTTGAATCCAGCACTGCTTCCACCAAAGCTAAAGGAGAAGGTGGAAAAGGAAAATGGCAGGGATGGAAATAAAGATTCCATTATTGATGTGGGTCAGGATGATTCACATATTGATGCTGATGTGCAAACAAAGGAGGGACCTTTGAAATGGATTGGTAAGAAATGGTTGGAAATATTATCCAATTAAGACTACATGTCCTTTGATGCATCTATTTTCATTTCTTTGTGGAATAAATGCAAGTTGCAGGATCCTACCCAAATGGTAAATAGAAAGAAGTTGAGTAGGAAACTCACTTTATTGTTGCAACAGTATGTTCATTTCAGCTTCGGAAGTATAGTGTACTTAAGCGAAAGTTGAAAAGATGGAATGCATGCCTGAGCTACATGTGATGTTGGCTTGGGAGAAGTTAACTTGGTTTCTAAAATGGAGATAAGGATGAAGTGTTTCATCTTTTGGAAGAGAGTCCTAAAGGTATTTTTCCTACATTCTTGACTTGAAGGGTCATTTGTTGTAAAGGCATGTTTTATTGGCTTGTTATCTAGCTAATCATTTGTATGCAGATATAAGACATGGAAGGGTTCACAAGATGTGAAATCTGTTTCTTTGTGGAAGCAAGAGTTAGCCCATGCAGTTGTTGTCTGTATGCCTACTGTTGTTAACAGTTGTTGTTGGTAGCATTTCAAACAGGTACAAGTGGAAGTTTTGTGGAGAAGATGTACTTCACGTTTGTTTGAGCCACCTTGGATCAAGGATCAAGGCAAAGAAGTTCAAACTACCTTTTGTAAACTTCACAGCAGAAGTTCTGCATGAAGTCAAGGAGGAAAACAGTTCTTCCCGAGACGACCAACCCATCCAAGAAGGGAAGTGGTTAGAGACTGTGGTTCAGAGGCACTATGCAAGGGCAAGTGTAGGGAGGCTGGAAGAAGAGGGTGTTGTTACTCTCATTTACTGCTTAGATCAGTATATCAGTCTTTTGGTGGACCAAAAGTTCTTTTAGTGGGAAGGCGTGATCCGAAATTGGATCCTCAAACTCTCTTAAAGTTACCCAAACTCTATAAATAAACTCATGCCGAAGTTCAAAGTCTCGTGGATATCGAGCTTATTAGAAATAACCTCTGAACAATGGTAATTTTCAACCAACATGGAGCAACGAGGACCTTCGGTCAAAGCGCTTGACCGTTGGGCCATGGAGATTGTGCATGGTGCAAAAATGGAAGTTGGGAAGCTCAAACCCAGAAACGGAGGCTAATCACGCATCACTGGGCAAAACCCCTCGAGAAGGAAAAACCCCGAAGCGCTCGGTTGCATGGAAGCCGGGAAACCGTAGGGAAGGCGCTAAGGCAAAAGGTGAGTCCCGCGCTCCAAAATCGGCAGTATATCAGGGGCACCCTTGGGCGATAAGCGGATTTCACTGAAAACGAGCGATTCCATTCAGCGAACGATGTGTGTCCGGCAGATGATAGAGAAAACCACCTCTCATCACGCGCTAACGGTTGAGCAAGTCAACCATGCGAAATGAGCGAAGAACGTAGGATTTGGGGGCTCTAGATCTGATGGTGGAGATTGCGCCCGATGGAGGAACCAGATTTGACAGGGGATTAAGCTGCAACACATAAGAGTTTGAAGTCCGATTTGACCGCTGAGCTGGCGGATGAATCATTTCGCGGAGTAACCAAAGTAACGACCGTTCAAGGAAGAGTTGGCGCTTAGTTCGTGAAGGGAGAAGTGGCCACCTATCTATGAAACGTTACACAGTGGCGATGACGCAGAGGTAAGGAATTCCAAGCGGACAACAGCGGGCGATCCGAAGAGATGGAAGAGGAAGAGAATAGTCGTGAGACAGATTGGCCTTAAGCCAAGAACAGAGGGGACATAAGAAGAGACGAGAGAAAACAACGTGAAAAAGCTGAATGCGTAGAGAGTCTTTGGAGTCACTCGGAGGTCAAGTGAAAAGCCAGAGAGCTCAATTGACAACAACATATTGTTGTTGAAGTTGCTTGGAGGTCGAATGACTCGCAGAGGCATGCAAAGGCCGAGAGAGAGCAACCTAGGAAGCAGTAAGCAGACCTGGAAGCATAGAAACTAGAGTTGAGCTCACTGTAATAGGTAAAGCCACCAGAGGTTGGAGGAAGAGCCATAGAGCCAGAGAGCTCTAATAGACTCCTAAGAGCCACAAGGCTGCAATGAAGTTACAGCGCAGCAGGAGATAGAATGATCGAGCTATGGCTGGTTGTCTGAGGTGTGTCAAATACAGGAGAAGGAAGTTCCAGAGACAAAGGCAAAATTCTGAGGGAGTTGGAGAAGCCAGAAGCTTGAGAAGCTTAGAGCACTGACAGAAGGAATCCAGTCCAGAGAAGCCTAGACCTGTCTGCAGAACAAGGATAGCTAGGGGTAAGATGGCATTCTAAGCCCATTGGTTCAGTTGTAAACCAATGGAGTTAAGTGTAGCACTTGTAAAAGAATTGAAGCCATAATCCTAGAGAGCCTAATCGAGTTGATTAGAGCTCAAGGAGACGTAGCCCAAGATATCAGGGTGAAATCCATATTATATTGTTGTCTTATGTGTTGCTTTTATTGTTGCTTTAACTACTGTTATATCCATTTATACATCAGTTTAAGCACATCCTCATATTAGCACAAACAATAGATTTTAAAGTAAATAATCAGTTTAAACAAATACAAGCATACACCCATATTTGCAAGCATTTCTTAATTCCGCATTGGTTAATCAATGAGACTTGGGAAAATTTAAAGCTTTGGAAGTGGGAGAGGTTCTTGTAAGTTAGACAAGAAGACTAAGAGCCCCATTTTCAGATCAAACACAAAGTCCAAGGCATTCATGAGCTACACCATCTTCATTGGTCATGAGTAATTTGAAGAATTCCCTTTTGTAAGTGACCACATTAAATTTGTAGCAACACAAAGGAGTTACAGAAATGGCACAGAAGAGAGTCACAACACTTGCTTGTCTTGGTTCAAAGAGTTAAAACACATGTGTGTCAGTTGGTAGAACTTGTTGTGGGGTTACAACTAGTGTTGCAGAAACACAAAGGAGTCACAACCACTCACTTTTACAACTATTTGACAATGTTAGTATGAAAGATGAAAATTTCACAACATAATACATAAGAATAACTGCAAAAGTGATGATTTTTTTTTCCATACCTACACCAAATATAGGGTAATAATGGATAAAAAATGCATGAGGAAGTGTTAACAGTGTTGTACCTACCAACTTTCAAGGGGGTCTCCTAGATATGTGGTCCTAATTAGACCTCACACCATTTGGGAAAGGAGCCCCATCAGGAATACGACCTAGTTACCATTTTCTTAAATGTTTGCCTTGGCTCTAGCTGTCAGCAAGAGAGAGGATCACATATGTGCCTTCAAAAAGCAAGTGAGTGTGCCTAGTGAGTGTTCAGATATAGGTGTGTCAAGGTTCTTCTACTGCAGAGGGGAAAGGAGGTGAGCCCCTTAGAGATAGGTAATAAAACTGCCTTAGTAGAGACACACGCAAATAAGAATGATTTGTTTAGCACCCAACAAAATAGTCCACAAGGATGTGATAATCATTGCAACCAACACAAATAGGAAAGGTCTGCCTAACATCCAATAGAATAGTCCACAAATATGTGAAGGTCATTGCAACCATTACAACAAATATAAGCACTAAAATAACCGAAATAGTTCAACTACTTTAGTACAGGTGAAAACAAACATGAACCACAAACATTCACAGAACAATCTTATAAACATTCATAATCCATGCATGAAGAACGTGTTGGCCATCAGGCTCCATATATTAAGTAAAATTTCTAGGACACATGTATACAACGAACACCACTAGCTCCAATAGTGGAGAATTGGGGCCACAACTTGTTCCCCAAAAGAACTAGTTTGTCTCTCTAATGCCTTGCTGGAGGAGCCAAAGTGAAAAGTGATTTTCTCATACAATGAGAGTGTATATATAAAAGATGGGGTGTTGCTTCACCTCCCTTGTGACCCTTTAACTAACCTCATGAATTTTTGACTTCCTATGACTTCTCCATTTTACATGACTCTTCATATTTTTTACATGTCCTTTGGACTTCCACTTTACAATACATTTCAAATAAGAAATTGCATAATCCACAAGAATGATGTGGCAATGGTTACTCATGAAATGACATGACATGACACTGATGACATGGACTGAGTGATATAATGGCGATTCCAAGTCACTCTTGTTTCTTCTTGCTTTGTGTCTTCTTGAGAATTCTCTTTTGTTTTCCTCCATATGTCTTAGAGGTAAGAAGTCTTTATTGATATCAGGTCTTGAGATGCGGTCAAAACTGGTGTCCCTTTACTTTCTGCGTGACTGATCAAATTACATATTTAGCTAGAGAGATGTATTCTAGCATGTTCCCCTTCTCCATCTCCTTCTTCATCACCCTGTCATGGTATGATAGAGTACCTACATATGTAATTCACTCGTGACAAGATGACATCAGTCTGATAAACTCCTAGTCTAAGATGTTGCATAGTGATCCACTGACTGAGCCGAAACCAGGAGACAAGTTGAGGGAGAGGCTCAATGACTACGCAATTGTGCAACTCAGGCAGTTAAGGGTGAAGCTTGAGCCTTCAAACTACGCAATGTGCAGTTCAAGAGGGATTGAGCAAGAAGATTACATAGTTGGGGAGGTCAAGGTGTCAGGTTGAGGGCTTGAGCACTAATTTTTCACACTAGAAAATTTTGGAAGGTAGAGGAAGCTAGGTGATTTCACATTTGCATAGTTCAAGAGCTCAGAGTTGAGGCTTGAGCCTTGTGACTACGCAATGCACATTATTGACTAGCTAGGAGGGAGAAATTGTGTATTTTTTGGATTAAGGTTGATCTTGAGAAATGTGATTACGTAGTGTACATTCTTAGGAAGTAGGAACTGTGCATTACGCAATGTCAAGAGGTAGGGTTGCAGCTTGAGGGTTGAGACTACACAATGAACAATTAAGGATGGTCAGATGAGGCTAAGTTCCTTGGTTGGAAAGTTTTCTAAATTTTGGTAAGTGTGGGATCGATGATGCTGATGTGAATAGTGATAAGACTTGACTATGATCACACACTTAGAAAAATTGACGACATAATGTATATCATCCAGAACACATGAACAACATACTTCCCTCAGTTCAACAATTTTGTGATGACTTAAGACAAGTGTGACACTAAAGATACACTTTGCGACGACCGTGACGACACTTGTGCGACAATGCTTAAAAAATTGGAAATGAGTGTGAGAGATGTTTACATGGTAGGATCAACTCATTCACACAAAGATAACCCCTTGAAACCACCGAAAAAAATCTTTGGTACATCATGCAATACTTATCATGCGAAAATATGACATTTTGTTTTTCTCGCAAATGGGGCCAAAACACTTAGAGAAAACACATGTGATAAGTCTTAATGTTTGCAATGACATTATGCAAGACCAAAGTAGGCTTTGAAATTTGGTGTAGGAAATTTGTTTGGAGGGTGTTGTATCAACGACAACACTTGGCAACACACTGGTAGAATTAAAACTTCTCTGTTTTGGTTGATTCTTTTGTGCAGGGTCTTAGCTATTCAGGGAGTATTGATTCATCATGTAGATCACATTGGCTTCTCCACTTACCTTGTGAATAAACATGGTCCCCTATTCTATCTCGGTTGAACACAAACATAAGATCAACAATATTGCAACGTTTTGAATTGGAAAGGGGAGTATAGTTTGTGAGCTTTATATTTTTAGAGTATATTTTTTCATCTCTAGTGTTGCTCTGCTACCAGCTGGCCTGGACAATACCCCGACAAAGTCACTACAATAACACAAATATTGCTCCGCTGCCAGCGAGCTTGGATAGTACCCCGACAAAGTTTCTTTCTTCATATCTCTCTATTTAGGGAAGCCTTTCTCTTCTTTCACCTTTATTTATATATTTATATAGGATTGTGCATAGGCACTTATTCATTTTATGGGAAGAAGAGGGACCTTGACTTATTGAGAGAAAGATAGGTTGTTCCTTCATAGAAACATATAGAAACCTCTCATTTAGGTTTTCTCGTTTTATTTTTTCCCCTTTTATGCTTGTACTGATTAGATGAGCATGAAAACACTGAAACATAAGGAAACGAGTGTGGGCATAAGTTTTCTAGAATAGACACAATTATCATGGTTTGACACAAAAATATCCTTATGGATGGATTGTATTTTCCGTCAGAACAGCATTGAACAAAAGATGTAACCAACACAAGGAAGGATGACCGAAGGTAAACCAAATGTTGTAGTGTCACAAGACTCTGTTCAACTCAACCACACACAAAGAAGCTAGAAAACACGTTCACACACAAGGCTTATTTACAAAATTGAAAAAAAAAATAGAATACCAATCAAACAAGAAAACAAGAAAAGAAACTATGTACATAGGGTTGGGCACAACCCCAGATCATCATTGAAAATATTGTTTTAAATATTGGCCATTAACAGGAAGAAAGTCAATCTTCCTGTCTAGAGATTGAAGAAGATATGTGTTTTGGTCAAGATTTTCGTGCATAGTGAAAGGTCCAAACCACAGGGATTGGAACTTAGTATGTTTGCCTTTTTCCTCATGGGCTTTGTCCCACTTTAAGTATAGGTCACCCACAATGAATTTATTTTTCCCTACAAAATTCTTGTTGAACCACCTTTTGATACGACTCTGGTGAAGAGAAATAATTTCTTTAGCTTTTTGTCTTTCTTCCTGGAGCTTGCGTATTGTGTTTATCCTACTCTGAACCAATAAGCACAACTTACCTTGGGATTCTTTTGAAAGTTTAAGGGCAGCAAAGTAGATATTTGGGGGTAGGATGACTTCTTTTTCGTACACCAAGAAGTAAGTAGACGTATTCAGAGAAGGTTTTTGCATGACATGTTCAACCCATATGGCATTCACTAAAGCAGTGTGCCAATTCCTCTATTCAGAGAAAAGGCCTTTTGAATGATACATATGAGGTTCTTCTTTGTAGACTCAACAAAACCATTTCCCAGCGGATAGTAATTAGTTGAATGTTTCAACACAATTTCCAATGCAACACCATATAAATCTATGATGAAAAGTACTTTGCATTATCAAAAACAAGTGCAGTCAGAATGCCAAACCTGGAAATGATACTTTACTTAAGGAAGTTGATGACTTCTTGATCATTCACTTGTTTGATTATAACCGCTTATCTCCACTGTGTGAAGTAATCTATGGCTTTGAGAATTTAATGGTGTTGCTTCGATGAGTGCAAAATAATCTCAATGATGACATCTAGGCCCCATTGTTGAAATGGTTCTTCCATGACGATAGGATGTAGCGGGGCGACTAACTTTTTTCCTCAATCGACACACTTCTGATAGACTGGACACTTCTGGGCATATGTCTGAGCATATTTGAATAATGTAGGCCAATAGAAATTGGCCCACATAACTTTATGTGATGTTGTGTCACCTGTAAAGTGTCCCTTGGCTAGTCCATCATAGAGATCATGAAACACTTTCTCTGAATCATGTGCTTCCAAGCATATGAGAAATACTCCATTATGGTGCTTTCTAAAAAGCACCCCATACACTAACTGGTGATATAATTCATTCAATTTGACTTCCTCTTCTTCTGTGTGGATAAATGAGAGGGAAAAGTGTCGTGCTCAAGATACTAGCACACATCCACGTACCAAGAGTTTGTGATAGTAGTGGGGGAATCTCACTCAACATTATACATCTTGATTTCTTGTTCCCACCTGGATGGATCATCTTCTATTGCATCCACTGCTTCTACTACTAGCCGACATAGACCATGGCCCTTGATAGTGTGAAATGGTTTGAATTATAGATTGTACTCCTGTAAACCAGTCATCCAGTTCACTTTTCTCTCACCCAACTCTTTTTGGACAAACAATGATCTGATTGTTCGGTGCGGAACAAAGATGATACAATGATTCATCAAGAGAGAGGGACGGAAGTGCTTCACTGCCTTATAGACTAAATATGCTTGTTTATTGATGGTGGGATAGTTAACTTCAGGTCCTTGTAGGCTGGCACTCATAAATGATATTGGTCCCTCATTGTTTTGATCATCTTTCTCCGTAAGCATAATAACAAGAGAAGTATTAAAAGAGAAGGTACAGAGTAGAAAATATTTATTGAAATATGGGTTTTACAAGGTTGGTGCTTCTGAAATAGCTTGGTTGATACAGGAAAACGTGACCTTTTCCCTTTTGCCCCACCTGTATACTCTGTCCTTTACCATCTCATGTATAGGTTTCACAATTTGAGCATAATCAGAGATGAACTTGCGGAGAAAGTTGATATTCCCTAGGAAGGACTACATGGATTTCTTGTTTACTGGGAAGGGAATCTGCATAATAGCTTTGACCCTTTTACGGTCTACTTTAATCCCACTTTTTGTGATACTGTGTCCCAACAGATTACCGTTAGATACTACAAAATCACTCTTCTTGGGATTAAAGGATATCTAGTATTTTCAACATCGCTCGAATATTTGCTACAAATGGCATAGGTGGTGGGATCTCTTCTTATAAAAAACCCACACATATTCAAGTTACACCAATATGCTCTGCCCAATCAATCCGTAAAATGTGATGTCTATTGCACGTTCAAAGGTCGCACTAGCATTGACTAGCCCAAAAGGAATTCTTCTAAATGCGAACGTGACCGACTTCATTTAGAATATAGTCTTAAGTCTTTCAGGCTCTGAGACTAGAACCTGGTTGTAACCAGAATAACCATCAAGAAAAGATAACATCTCTGACCCTGATATTGTCTGCAATATATGTTCCATATATGACACAAGGTAGTTGTATTTATCCAAGGCGCGATTGAGATTTTGGAAATCGACACAAAAGCAGATTTCCCCAGACTTCTTCCTTACTATGACTAGATTAGATCCCTAGGTTGAATGTCACACTTTTTACATGACTTAAGTGTCCAACAGCTTCCTCAACTCCTTTTTAATTAGGGGCTCAAGCGTCGAATGTACCTTTTGCAGCTTCTGCTAAAAAGGCTTGGCCCCTTCCTTTATTGTGATAACATGTTGGATTATTCATGTGTCGTACGTTTTGAGCTCATCGTACGTCCACGTGAAAACATATCAATATTGCTTGAATAAGAGGATGAAGGTTTGCCGCTCTTGTGGTGTGCGGCAAGTACCAATATTGACAAACTTTAGATCCTTTTATGTTCCAAGATTTATTTGTTCATGTGACAACATTGAACTATGGGTTTTAGCATTGGCTAGCCCTCTAAAGTGATTATGCAAGTCATACAAAATTTCCAATGATACCATGCCCTTCAGCATGGGGTTTTCCTTGTTTGTGCGAGTTTCATCTCGCAACTCTCTTTTGTGCACATCTTCATCGGTAACTGTATATTTGAATGCATCAGTGTTCTCTATGAAGTGTATTATCTGCTGGTCATCATTAAAAATGTGTAAATTAGTAATATTATCAGGGATGAATGGTTTGTAAGGAATTTCAACAGAGAAATCATCCCTAAGAAGTGATAACCTAGCAGTTGCATTTAGTAATTCATCTGCAACTGTGTTATGCATTCTAGGAACAGATGTAATGTTAAAATCTTGGAATTGAGAAATTAAACGCCATACCTCTTGTTGATCACTTTTTAAATGAGGTGACACACAGTGTATAGTGTTTCTTGCCTGTCGTACGACGATCTCAAAGGCACATACTACTTTAAGAATTCCAGCACTGTGGTCAATGGTCTTGTGTAAGCCCAGAATGACTGCTTCATATTCCACCGTGTTATTGGTGCACTCAAATTCCCAATGGATTGAGATCAGGTGTTTTCTCTATCACGAGTCTACTAAAACACAACCAGATCCAGAGCCCTCTTGTGTCTTTGAACCATCAAAAAATAAATTCCAAACATCATATGTACAAGATCTATGCCCTACACTAGTACTACTATTATCTACTGTACAAAGGTCATTTGCAAAAGTTGGACTAGGAAGGAGTTCCAACTGTGTGTCTGGTGGGACTAGGGAAGGCTGAGCAAGGTAGCACCCTAGGTCAGTCTCCAAAAAGAAATTACCAAAGAGGATATGTACAAAAGAAACTAGTTCGTTCTTTCCCTCAAAGGGTGTGACAGTATGTTTCCTATAAGACTCTACGTTTACTCGGATTTGGTTGTTTCTGCCCTTGTACAAAAGCCATAAATGTGACCATTCGGTAGAAAAATACCCCTGTAATTTACTGGACCCGTCTCTACTCAACAATACACCATATACTTCTAGGATGTCCAAAATTACAATGTTTATGCATTGGTGAACCCATTGATTGGATGATAAGTGAATAAGCACATTTCTGAGTTCACCAATAGCATGGACAAGAGTCTTGTCTAGCTAGTTGATTTAGGCATATGTCTTTTCCCATTTTGCAATTATTTTTTTAGCTATAGATAGTTTCATTATGTTTATAGATGCACTAGAATCAACTAAGTAATTGTTAACATTGTAATTACAAATTTCAAATGTTAACAAAAACGGAGGGCAAAGTGTATTAACATCTAATGTTAATGCATTAAGTATAGATTACAGGGGCCCAAAAGACTCACCAGATCCCTTCTACAAAGAGGCGTTATTACCTGAGGCAAGTTGTTTAAGAGCGCAGATAAGAAGTTCCCGTTGGCTCATGATTCTTGTAGGTTTGAAGAGTGAAATATTAACGTGAGCTTTCTTCATATCTTTGACTATGTCATAATCAAGCTCAGTGGGTATTGTCGAAGCGTCTTAGGAAATCACCTTATCTGATACTTCTGGAATGGTATGTTTCCTTTTGTTGCTAGCGATTTTTTTTTTTTTTTTGTAGCAACATTTCCATACTTGCTCTGAGCATTTTGGGCTGCGTTGACAGGTGGTGTGATCTTCCTTTACAAATGTTCCTTTAATTTTTTCCTCGTCAACTCTTGTTAAAAGACTGGACCTTGGATTCTTAGCTTATACCGATTGTTCTGATTTTGAATTAGTTTCACACTTAGTGGAAGTTCTTCAGAACTCTTCTTTTCAATTGCGTATACACAATTGAATGTATTCATTGCATTCCCAACACTTGCAGTTTCTTCCTTTTCTTATACTAGCTCAGTCTGCTTGTATGAAAGTACAATGTCAATGATATGTGCAGCTAGAACGTTCATGTTGTGATTCCATTGCAGGCATGTATTTTATGAGTGATATTCTTGATGAAACAAACAATATTTATCCATGCCCATACTTTCAACATTCAGCATGACGTTCGAGCTTTGTGCAGACTTGGTTTTCTGATTTTTGTTGCTGCTGGAGTTGGAAGCCCTTCTCAATAAATTGAATTTCAAGGGCTTGCTTCTTACGGTGGTCTCGCTTGACCTTTGTTTTAACTCTGCCAACTCATTGGATAGAGGCTTGATGTTATGGGTCAAGATTTCAAGATCGATGAATTCTCCATGTTGATGTTGCATTGGAAGGAGGAACCTGTCCACTTCCAAATGCAAAAACTTGTAAAGATGTGAAAAGTCATAGACACCGAAGCAGTGGAGGGTAAATTTGATGAAAGTGAGGGAATCCCACTTTATGGCGTTCCAAAGGGATAAGCACTAATGAAAGGAGAAGAACTTTGGGTGCCCCCACTCGAACCTGGAATGGAGGTAGAGCCAACAACCACCATGTTAGGTGCAATCTTAGATATATAAATAATACTTCCCTTATAGCTAAATAAGGAGTATGCACACCAATGGTATTGGAAACCACACTTATGGCACTAACATTGGCAATTAAGAAAAAAAAAGGAGAGTGAATAGGGCTATCTAATATATGAGTTGGAGTACCCACGTATGATACAACATAAGGAAGGTGAGAAGGAGGGGGTTCTGCAGGAGTCCCAGGGGACTCAGAAATGTCTTCAATTTATGCTTTGTCTTCTGACTGGAAGAGTACTCTAGTAATAACCAGAGCATTTCTACCTGGATTATGGAATAAACTAGGTTCTCCCTGTGAAATAAGAGCCCTCGGTAAAGGATTTTTCTCTATTGTGTTAGCTTGTACTGGTTAAAAAGAACCAACATAATTTCTCCTACACCTTCTTGGTGAAGGCTCAACACTCACAGTTGAAATCCCACGAAGCCTTCTAAACTAACAAACTAGTTGATCAGCCACTTTTATATATAAGGCCTGAGACATTTTACCCATGTATTTGTATTACTTTGATGATTCTTCATCTATGATGACTCTAATTGTGCACAAGTTCTTTTTGAATGCAATGGCCTCTTCGTAATTGTCTGTCAGAGTTAACTTCGCATTTCTTTTCACGAACTGCGTGATACTTGTCGGTAAGGCAGAAGTGTAATAATCGATGGTGATGTAGTCATGAGGTTTTGTATCTATAAAAAATATGTTCATCATATGATTGAACCTATGATTAAAATCTTTGACCTTTTCTTTATGCTCCATCTTCAGATTTACCAGCTCTTTCAATAACATGGAAGGGGTTTTGTCATTAGCAAAATTTTCAAGGAACAAATTTTTAAACCCCTTCCAATTCTGGATTGAGTTCGGAGGAAGACTGTGGTACCATACAACTGCTCTACCATCTAACGTACAAGGTAAAAGTCTACATGCAACATCATCGTAATGTACCTCAAGCATTTGTAGATACAGGTAGAAGTTGTCTAGATGGTCCTCCGCTTTCATTGCTTTAGCAGGGTCATACTTCATTAAAAGCTTCTTCGGGTGCCTTGGCATCTTGTGTAAAACATCCGATAGAGTAAGTGGGCCTTGAGTCATGCAATCCAGATCTTGGTCTACCATATCTTAATCTTTATGCTCCTCCACTTCGTCAGAATCTAATGGATCTTCCTCCTCTTCTTCTTAGTCGCCTAAACCACGGAAAATATCATCTGAGAGTACAATGTTGTCTCCATCACCTCCGTTAAAAAATGGAGGTTGCTCTAGTTTCTCTTCTCTTTATGCATTCTCTACTAACTCTTCAAGGGTGGTGAGAACCAGATCTTCGACTATCGAAACCACTATCCCAGTAGGAGTGGTTGTGTTCTTCTTTGGAAAATAAGGAAGATTGTGTACTCTGGGAATGAATCCAATAACCTTTGCAAACTTACAAGTTATGGGTCAGATGGCCTGGATATGCTCGTATGAGATTTCACAAATTTTTCCAAGACCGGGCTAAGAAGATTTGTCAACTTTAGGAATATGAGCAAGGGAGGTGTTGGGAATATTATTTCCTTGACCATAATAACTATGATGAGGTTAGGTGAGGTTTTGATCCATAAATATATGGATTCCATCCTTCTAGCACCATAAATTTTGACAGTGTTGGACCTACCAACATTCAAGGGGGTCTCCCCGATATGTGGTCCCAATTAGACCTCACATAGTTTGGGATAGGAGCCCTATCCGGAATATGACTCGGTTACCATTTTCTTAAAGGTTTTCCTTGGTTGTAGCTATCAGCAAGAGATAGGATTGCATATGTGCCTTCAAAAAGCAAGTGAGTGTGCCTGGTGAGTGTTCAATTGTAGGTGTGTCGAGGTTCTTCTACTGTAGAGGGAAAAAGAGGTGAGCCCCTAAGAGAGATGTAATAGTACCACCCTAATAGAGACACATGCAAACAAGAAAGATCCGTCTAGCACCCATCAAAATAGTCTACAAGGATTTGAAAGTGATTGCAACCAACACAAAAAAGAAAGGTTCGTCTAACATCCAGCGGAATAGTCCACAAAGATGAAATGTTCATTGCAACCATTACAACGCATTCCCAATATTATAAGCACTAAAATAATTGAAATAGTCCAACTACTTTAGTACAAGTGAACAAAAACATGAATCACAAACGTTCACAGATAAACATTCATAATCCATGCATGAAGAATGTGTTAGCCATTAGGATCCATATATTAAGTAAAAGTTCCAGGGCACATGTATATAACAAACACCACTAGCTCCAATAGTGGAGCGTTGGAGCAAGAAATTACTCCCCAAAAGAACTAGTTTGTCTCTCTGATGCCTTGCAGGAGGAGCCAAGGTGAAAAGTGCTTTGATCATACAATGAGGGTGTATATATAACCAATGGGGTTATGCTTCACCTCCCTTGTGATCCTTTGAATACCCTCATGACTATTTGACTTCCTATGACATTTCCACTTTACATGACTCTTCATATTCTGTACATGTCCTTTGGACTTCCACTTTACAATACATTTTGAATAAGAAATTATATAATCCACAAGAATGATGTGGCATATGATGACTCATGACATGCCATTGATGACATGGATTGCTTGATGACATGGTGATGTCAAGTCATTCTTGTTTCTTATTTCTATGTTTCTTCTTGAGAATGTTCATTCCTTCACCTCCATATGGCTTAGAGATAAGGAGTCTTTAGTGATATCAGGTCTTGAGTTGTGGTGGAAAACTGGTGTCCCTTTACTTTCTGCATGAATGATCAACTTGCATATTTAGCTACAAATATGTCTTCTAGCACGTTATGCTTCTCCATTCCCTTATCCATCACCTTTTCATTGTATGATAGAGTACTTGCATCTATAATTCATTCATGACAAGATGACATTAGTTCGATAAACCCCTAGTCTAAGATGTTGCATAATGATCCATTGACTAAGCTAAAACCAGGTGACAGGTTGAAGGAGAGGCTTAGTGAATGTGCAATTGTGCATATTAGGAAGTTAGGGGTGAAGCTTGAGCCTTGAGATTGTGCAATGCGTAGTTCAGGAGGGACTAAGCAAGCATATTGCAAAATTAGGGAGGTCAAGGTGCTAGGGTAGGGGCTTCAACACTCATTTTTCCCACTGCATAGTTCTAGAAGGCAGAGGAGGCCAAGTGATTGCATAATTGTGCAGTTCGAGAGCTCAAGGTTGATGCTTGATCCTTATGATTACGTAATGCACATTATTGATTGGGAAAGAGAGAGAAAATGTGCACTTTTGGGGGTTAGAGGTTTAGCTTGAGCACTATTATTGTGTAATGTACAGTCCCGGGAGGGAGGAAATATACATTGCATAGTGTCAAGAGGCAAGGTTGCAAATTGAGGGATGATAGTGTACAATGCATGGTTCAGGAGGGCTGGATGAGGCTAAGTTGCTTGGTAAGAAAGTTTTCTGAATTTGGCTAAGTGTGGGATCTGTGAAGTGGGTGTGAACACTGATAAGACTTGACTATGATTACACACTTAGAACACTTGAAGAGACTATTTATTTGTGTAGCTTGGGAGGTACTCCAAGCCCTAGGGTTAAGGGTTTGGAGGGAAAAATGCCACAAGGGTCACTTGTGGGCTTGTAACCCAAGCATGGGGTTTTTTTCCCATCGGGATTTGGGCCAAAACGATGATGAATTTTAGCTTGAGAAAATTTGAGGTGATAGAGCTTGGCATGTCGATTCCAATGCTCCAAAGATCACTCAAATCGGAGCTCTAGAAATGAAGATACGGATTTTTGAAATCGACAATTAATTAATGGAGAGAAAAGTCATGTAGGTTTGAAGTGAATTCATCCAAGAGACATTTCTCTTCATCAATTCGCAGAGCCCCTCTTTTTTGTATAAATAGAGGGTGATTTGATCTCATTTTTTCATCCATTTATGCATCACAAGGCAGCGTACAAGGAGAAAGACACTTATGTTCTAGGCTGCAACAAGGAGGGTTAACTAGCATGGGAAAAAGGATTGTTTTGGGTCTCTTTTGGTGACCGAAATTGCAGGGAAGGAGGGCCGAGGTAAAGAAGTGAAGTCTGGAATGTTTAAGGGTTTGTTATGGGTAGTTTATCCCTGAAATAGTATGCCGTAGGCCTTGCTATAGTAGTTCATGGAAAATAAAGGGAGGACAGACCCTTGGAGAGGCAGTTGAAGCTGTTGTGGGTAGGCCACAAGCCCTACCACCTTGTTTGAGGGACATAGGGTGGATTGAGGGTTTTTCATGCCCAGAACAGTAGTAGAAGAGGAGGAGACCTCTCCAAGAGAAGGCCACAACAAATAAAGGGAGTCACAGGTGATTCAAGGGACTATGTGTAGGGCTATTACAGTATGCTAGGTTCCCTAGCAAGGTGTAGCAAATGAGAACGATAGTTAACAGAGTTAGAGAGTAGAGTTTGTCTTGTGTTGGGTCAAGGTAATGACCAGTTTTGGATCAGAGTATTGCAGCTTGTGTGAGTTGTGTATTGGGAATATCTTGAGCGACAAGAAACCCCAATTAGGAGAAGATTCCATAGTGGATGATTAGGCATCATTGGTCTAGTGGAGGATAGTGTGTTGATAGCCCAAAGTAGCCCTAGACAATCTATCTTGAAGTGACGAAGATGAGCTTAAGATTGGGTGAAGTTTGGTGCCAAAGTGCAGCACCTTGATGGACTAAGGTGACTGCTAGCCTAGAAGTTTGGAGCCTAGGAATTTGGCCTACCCAGAGAGCAAATTGGATCAACCCGTGTACATGCTATAGAAGTGACTTGTGGCAGTGTTAGGTGGAAACCCTCTTGGAGTCTCAATGTGTTGTCCTTTAAAGGACTAAGGGGTAGCTAGTGAGAAGTATGGGAGAGAAGGACCAACAGGACAAGATGCGACATAGAAGTTACAACGATGTAACTTTGTCATTGCATCTTGTATACCATAGAATTTTGTATTATTCATATTAGTTTATTATAACGAAGACTGGGTTGTAAATTATTGTACAATATTTGTTAAAAATTGTCTATACTTGTGCATACGTGATTTACTACTTTATATTTCTGTTGTGCAAAGTAGTTTATGGTTGATATTCTTGGTTTGGTAGCGTCAGTGATTTTAATACTTTAACCTAGACCCAAGGTCGTGGAAATTCAACATGGTATCAGAGCTTTCCCAAGCTACTTTAGAAGTAAGTAAATCAGACTTGTGCACAGTGAAGTACAACGTGAGAGGGAGTTGGTCATATTATAAGTGAAGGGCTCACTATAATGTCAAAGTTGCAAGTAGGTCTCTGGTATGAGGATAGGTTGGAGGGGTTGTCCAACTATACTCCTTGGAAGGAAAGGATCAAGTTGGTCTTGTAGGTCAACAAGATATGGGAGTTCACTGAGAAATAGATTGAGAATCCAACCGACCCTAAGCTGGAAATATATGAATATTTTGATGTGAGGACGAGATTGATCATCTTAGATGGTGTGAAGGATTCCCTGATACCTCATTTGTCTAGGAAGAACAATGCACATGATATGTTGACGACTCTTCATAATTTGTTCCAGAATAAGAACGGGAACCAGGCACTGGTATTGGAGGATAAATTGAAGTCCACCAAGATGATAAAGGGTGAAAGCATGACCTTGTATATGACGATATTGTCTCAGGTCAAAGATGAGCTTGCTGCCATCGGTGTGACTATCTCAAATGGAGATATGGTAAGGATTTCCTTGAAAGGTTTCATCGAGGAATGGAAAAACTTCATCAAAGGTATCGTTTCTAGGGAGAAGATGCCATACTGGGATATGTTGTGGGATGAATTCATTCAGGAAGAGTTGTGAGATGAGGATCTTCATCTAAAGACGAAGCCTTTTGATGATGATGTTGCACTTGCAGCGCGAATGAAGGGTAAGAAAAAGAAGGACTTGAGTAAAGTTAAGTGTTTCAACTGTGGCGAGATGGGTCATTATTCGTCGAGATGTCTGATGAAAAAGAAAGGAGATGATGAGAAGAGGAAATTAAAGTAGGTCGTCGGTTTTGCCACTTCAGTTGAGATAGATGATCTCACCAGGAGATTGGAAGAGGAGGAATTTGTTATGATTTCTCATTTTTCGCAGGGTACTATTAATGAGGATGGATGGTATGTGGACAGTGGTGCGATGAAGCATATGGTAGGGTCATAGGAGGTTTTTGAGACTCTAGCTAAATGGGACTCGAAGTTTCACATGGTGTTGGGTGACAAGAGTCAGTTGGAGATTCAAGGATTGGGTGTTGTGCCATTTAGGATGGAGACAGGATGTGTGATGCGGGTCCAAGATGTATTGTTTATACCAGGACTTAGATATAGCGTAATTTCCATCTCGATCATCGATTGGAAGGGGTTTGAGGTCTTGTTCTAGGATGGGAAGGAAAGACTCATGCCCTGAGGCTCTAAGTCCAATGGGATTATACTCAAAGTTAGAGAACATGGTCTCTACAGGTTGACGAGCAAGCCTATGGATCATGAAAAGAAGCAGGTGGAGCAAGTGTAGGTTCCAGAGAAGTAGAAGCAGAAGCGGGAGAAGGTGCAGGTGCAGGTGCAGGCTTCAGAGAAGCGGGTACAGATTCCCAATAAGAAGTTACATATTCCTGAGAAGAAGGTACACTTTCCAGAGAAGAAGTTACAGGTTATAGAGACTCGGAGGGAGTCAAGTTCCAGAGTGAGCTCATAGGTTCAGAGGGAGAATTTGCAGCCCAAGACGAGCTCATGGTATGTGGGGAGCAAGGGTACTCCGACAATTACCAAGAAGGAATCATGAAGAGATTGGAAAGCAATATAGGAGAAGAAGAAGAAGAAAGATGCTTCTAGTGATAGCGACACTTCCGAGAAGGGCGTAGTTCACCGTACAAGGATTGTTGTAATTATGAGTGCCAAGATTTGGGCAAGTGTTGCGAGTAGTGATGATGATGATTTACTTCCTAGTGTTGTAAGTAACTCCCTCTCTAAGAGCGAGTGTTGATTTGTGTAGCTTGGGAGGTACTCCAAGCCCTAGGGTTCAGGGTTTGGAGGGAAAAGCATCACAAGGGTCACTTGTGGGCTTGGAACCCAAGCATGGGGTTTTGAATCCATCATGATTTGGGACAAAACTATGATGAATTTGATCTTAAGAAATTTTTACGTGATAAATCTTGGTGTTCCGATTCCAACACTCCAAAGATCGCTCAAATCAGAGCTCTATAAGTGAATATATGAATTTTTGAAGTTGACAATTAATTAATGGACAGTTAAATCATGTAGGCTTGAAGTGAATTCGTCCAAGAGACATGTCTCTTCATCAATTCGTGGAGCCCCTCATTTTTGTATAAATAGAGGGTGAGTTGATGTCATTTTGTCATCAATTTTTGTATCACAAGGCAACGTACAAGGAGAAAGACACTTATGTTCTAGGCAACAGCAAGGAGGGCTAACCAACGTGGGAAAAATAACTATTTTTGGTCTCTTTTGGTGAGTGAAATTGTAGGGAAGGAGGGCCGTGGTAAGAAAATGAAGTCTAGAATGTTTAAGGGTTTGTTTTGGGTAGTTTATCCCTAAAATGGTATGCCGTAGGCCTTGCTATAGTAGTTTGTGGAAAAAAAGGGAGGGTAAACCCTTGGAGAGCTAGTCGAAGCTACTATGGGTAGGTTGCAAGCCCTAACACCATGTTTTAGGGTAGTGTAGGTTGGATTGAGGGTTGTTCATGCCTAGAACAACAACAGAAGAGGAGGAGACCTCTCTAAGAGAAGCCTGCAAAAAATAAAGGGAGCCTTATTTGTTGCACATAACACAATATGTATCCAGGGAAAGCCTCAACCCAAAACCCATACCATATATATATTGCAATACACAGAAATCCATGATGAAAATATAATTCTTTTTCTCATAAGAACAATCCCTACACAAGTATAATCAACTCTCAGCTCACAAGCTAGCTCAAGCCAAATCCTTAGGCTCTTCTGCAGCTCTCCAAGCCCCTACTTCCTTGTGCCACACTTAGTCAAAGAATTCAGATGAATACAATATGTTATGCTCAACCTTGAGCTCAACCTACACAAGTATTTCCTATCCTCTACTTGATGACTTCCTTTGGCCAATACTTAGCCAAATTTACAAGCTTCGAATTCTTTGCACAATTCGTAAGAGAATTAGCTCGTATTTAAAGAGAAATTCCTTGTCCATAACTACACAATCCAAAATTAGGTCCTTCTCTTATTGCATGTATGATATTTACAACTCAGTAATCATACAACTGATAGTACACTTTCCATGCATTCTAGTCTCAACTAGGTCTTTCTCTGAATTGACATGCATGAGTTTATGATGAGGGAATATCCAGTTAACTGGAGTAACACTTGTGGGTGCACCAGTGCACCAACTGACTGCTAATCCTCTATTAATTCCACAAATAGTTAGAACTAATTTAACTGACCATAACTCAGTAACGTGAGTTATCTAATTACAACTCATAAATAAACTCATTCTGGACCCCTAAGACTTAGGGAGAACATACACATGACTTCCAAAAGACTTCCAACATGAAATTCCTAAGTTAACTAAGTCAACTTAACTTAGTTAACTATTACAAGTTGCTATGAGAAAAGAATTATAGTTTTAATTCACAATTTAATTCAAGGACAAATTAAATTGGAATTTCTGGATTCTATTTTTAACATTTCTTGTTGCTATTTTCAACTGTAGGTTCCCTAAGTATGCTAATTTGATCCAAGCAACGTGTAATGACCTAATTCTTATTGTTCAATGAAAATTTTTCCTTAGGAGGAGAAGAGATCGAGCTCTTATGATTCTGGATAACTTGTAAGGGTATGGAATGTTCTCCCCTTATCCATAGACTAATGTCAAAATTATTTTCTGCAACTTTGTGAGTTGCAACCCAGTCAAGTTGGTTGGTTAAAAAGGAAACAAAATTGTTAAATAAGTATGTTTTATTATTTTTAAGAGTAAATTAGTATGTATAACATTCAATGAGAGAAAATTCATCCTTAGAGGGTGCACTATAACACAAAGATATAGGCTAGAAGAGTTTTTACAGGTATACATGGGACTATGATGGGAGCAGAAAGGGATACCACCCAAAAGGGAAGTGGATCACACTACCCAAATGTTTCTAGACTCTCTATTTCCAAACATTGGGAAGTATAAACAGTTCATTATGGAGGCAAGTTAGGTAAAGAAGCAATTGCAACAACGATTGGAGCGAGGTGTTTAACCAAGTACCTCACCATGTGGGTCACCCATCATAATTATGCCAAAGAAGGATGAGACTTGATGAATGTGCATTGATTATAGGGAGTTAAACAAAATTGCAATAAAAAATAGGTACCCTCGATCGTGTTGGACTAGTTACAAAAAGAAATATATTGACAAAGTTGCATTTAAAACTAGGGTATCACCAAGTTGGAATCAAAGAAGAAGATACTTAGAATACCTCCTTCAAAATTAGAAGAGGTTTGTAGCTGTAACAACACCACTCCACACCATAAAAATGGGTGGAAAGAGTTTCCAATGGGGAAAGGTCAACATAAGGCCTTTGAAGATTTGAAGAAGAAAATAAGTCAAGCAATGATTCTTGCATTACCAAACTTGTAACAACTATTTAAAGGATATGGATGTGAGTGGATATGTTATGGGAGTGATCTTAATGTAGGGAGGAAGGCATGCATATTACCATTCTGAATTATTTCATGGGGTGGTTCTCAATCATCCTACCTATCACAAGGAGCTCTATGCCCTAGTACAAGTTGTCAAAAAGTGGAAATGCTATCTAATGGGAGTGGAGATAATCATTCATATAGATAGCCAATCACTACAGTACCTATAGGCCCCAATAGGTTACAATAGACTAGACATTTTAAGTGCATGGGCCTTTTGTAGCAATTTCATTTAGTGTTAAATCATAAGAAAGGAAGTAGAAACAAGCCGGCCAACATGCTTTGACTCCTGCCCACATTAAAAATTATAGCTTTGGGAACTTTGATGCACATGGAGCCTTTCACCCATGATTCATATAGAGAGGCATATACAGAGGATGAGGACTTCAATAAGGTGTTTCAATAATTTTCGACTGAGATTCATATAGACAATTGAGATAGCACAATTGACCATCATCTCCAGAATGGGCTACTCTACAAGCTGCTAGATAAATGATGTGTTCCTCAAGGTGAGTGGATACAACTAATCAAAGAGGCTCACACCTCCAATGTTGTGTTGGAAATAATACTGAGAGGGGGGGGTGAATCAGTATTATCACATTAATAAAACTTTTTCAATTCCATAATCAGATTCATATATGCTACTTCCACAACTTCTTAAGATTAAGTTAATCGATCTTCAATGAGTGCATTAGGACATTATCAACCATATTATCAGTTAACAGATGCAGTAACATAAAGTAGATCATCACACATAAGGCACACATATGAACACAATGATATAAGGTGGAAACCCAATGCGGGAGAAAACCACCTGCTGCAAGTCATCTCAATCTTCTTCTTAATAAGAAAATTCTTTTACAATATTTGTACTGGTGCAGCCTTATACCAGTACGGGAGCTACAACCCCCTTTGCTCTTGTACTAGCCGATCCATTTACTAGTACGCAGGCTACTACCTGCTACAATGCTCCAAAGATTTCTTTTGGCTCTTGTACTAGCTTAGATACTAGTACGTAGGCGCAGGCCTACAATCTTCTCCCTCTAAGTACCACGTTTCATCAATTTTCATACTGGATACATTGAGGCACAACTCATAATCTTGAAAGGCCACATTTCATCCAATTTTCATACTGGACCCAACAACAACATTGAAGCTCAAACAACCTTCTGAAACACCCAATCAACTGTAGTAACTAGATCAACAATAATAGGACCAAACCCAGGATGCAACAATGATAAACAAAGATTTTAAGAGAAAGAAGCACCCTGCTCAACTGCTAGCCTGAGTCCGGACTCACCCTGCTCAACTGCTAGCCTGAGTCCCGGACTCACCCTGCTCAACTGCTGGCCTGAGTCCCTGGACGCACCCTGTTCAACTGCTAGCCCGCGTCCCGGACGCACTCTGCTCAACTGCTAGCCTGCGTCCCTCGCTCTGAGTCTTTTGAACTGCCTGCGTCTCGGCGCACCTGAACCCTTCTGCGCCTGCGTCCGGCGCACCTGAACCGGTTCGCTCCTGCGTCCCGGACGCACCTGAACCCTTACTGCACCTGCGTCTCTTTAGATATGAAATATATAAAGACTTCAAGACTAACCCAAACAGTCAGATCTACAGATCTGATCGTGCGCCATAGCGATCATAGTCCATTAGAAGATTCGCCTTCATAGATCTGGACTAGATCTCACCAAAAGATATTCAACAAAGATGGTACATAATCCAAATGAACTCCTTTGCTTTATATAGGCAAGCTTCTCCCCAAAACATGGAACAATACCACGAGCCGACACCATAGAAACGCAAAACCGTCGGCTAGATACCACACAAGAAACCCCCACGTGCTTTCCTCTGCCTTGATATGTGTGCACTGGGTGGACGCACCCCCTAAACGGCTGGCCTGCGTCTCTGGACGCGGGTTCTGCATGGATTACCTGCGGGGACGCACTTTCTGTAAGGTGTACCTGCGTCCTTCATAATTTCAACAATATTTGAACCTCTGCTTACAAAGAGCTTGCCATTTGATTCCTTTGAGCTATCCTGTAATATGTCGCATCTGATATCTCTTCTGTAGATTCATCTGAATGTATATAAGTGAGATGATCTTCTATGAGAGTGTTGCCATCAAGTACAACATATGCATCATAATGCCAACATGTTGAAGGGAATTTTGGTGTATGGAAGACAATTTCCAATCTACAAAGATGTACTGGCTCATAATGCAAGAATATGTAGCTAGGTTGATAAGAGGAAGTATGCTTTATTGTATTAGCAAGCTTAGTAATATGAACAAGATTTTTACCATCCCTTTCCTATACCCACTCATCCTTGGGAAATAATTTTCATGGACATTATGGGAGGTTTACCAACAATTTGGAAGGCAAATGACTACCTATTCATGGTAGTTGACAAGTTTAACAAGATGTGCATTCTCATGCCCTGTAAGAAATATCATCAGTGGGAATTTACATTGGTTTGTGTGCAGTTTTGGATACCAAGGACCATTGTTTCAAAGAGGGAAACTAAATTTATTAGTGCATTTTGGACTACATTGTGCAAGAATACACAAATTTGAAGAGGACTACAACATTCCATTCACAGACAAATGGGAAAGTATAAGTAGTCAACAAGGAATTGGGGCAGCTTTTGAGGAGTTACAATCAAAAGCATTTGAAGACTTGGGATGAAAATTTGGTATATAAATAACACTCTTATAATATAGTAGTCCACACTTCTACTAGTAAGTCCTTATTTGAAACTTATTTTGGATATTTTCCACCTTCACCTTTGGACATTTCATATGGATAACAAGGAGGGTTGAAGGAGGATCTCACATGGATGCTTTAAGGGAAGATAAATTTGTTGAGAAGATCAAGAAGATCCATCTACAAGTATAGGAGACACTAAAGAAGTAACATAAAATGTACAAGGCTAGGAATTATCAACATAGAATAAATAATTTATTCAAAATGGGAGACAAAGTATGGTTGTAGTTGAACAAGGAGAAGCTACAAGGTCTTGGTAAGAGAATCAATGCTCTAAAATATGGTCCTTTTGAAATATTGGAAAAGTTGGGAGATAATTTCCATTGACTCAGTCTATCCCCATACATACACATTCACTAGGAAATGAATGTGAAAAATCTAACACTCTATGAGCCATCCATTTTGGATAAGGGAGAGGAAAATCACCTACCTTCCATAGAGGAATTAGCTCCATATGATCAGGTAGAGTAGACATAAGATACAATTTTGTAGAAGATCTACAAAACTTCAAGATAGGTTAGCATGACCTTTGGCTAATTAGGTTGAAAGGATAGCTTATGGGTAAGGCTAAAAGGTACTCAAGGGAGAAGGTAGAGGAAATTTTTCCTTACTTTAGTAAATTAAATATTTTGGGGACCAAAATCCTTCAAAAATGGGGAGGCATGATCATTTTTATATCACTATATAAATTTTCATCCATCCCAATGCTTTAAAAGTGGAAAAATTGAAGGAATGACCTTACAGGAGAAATTTTGGAGGTGGGACATAGTTTAGAGAATTGGGGTTTGAAACCTTCTAGGAATAGTTTGAGGCCTTAAATTATGTTTTTTGGGGGTAAAACTTTGTCAATTAAGCGTAGCACCTTGTGGCGTTATTCTACGCACAATTAATTTTCCAACAATCCAAGAATTATGTCAATCAAAATATAGATACAAAGCTTATGCCTCCTGGAAGTTGACCTATCACGATTGACCACCATAATTTGAGAGGATGCCACATCAACCCCCATTACTTACGGAAAATGGGTTAGTCACATGGAGCCTATGCAGAGGACTCTCGAAGGGTGGATATTGTAACTCTATTTTAGAATTGAAGGAATCAAGATTAACCCCTAGTTGGCTATCGAGGTGTGTTATAACTCGGCCACTAGAAGGAAAAGGGGTTCTGTAATAGCCCCAGGTTAAAAGTTCATGTAATAAAGTTAATAAAGGAAAAATAAGACCAAGGTCAAGGGACACTCATTGCAAGCTGACTTTTGGAAAAAATATCCTAGTGGGCATCACTTTTTGTGTTTATGGCTAAGGGGAAATTGGAAAAGGTAATGACAAAGGCTTTGAAAAGGAAAAAAAGTATTATTGCCATTTTATTTATGAAAATAAAGGAAAATAGGAGAAAAGGGAGGTGAAAGGTCACAGGTTTCATGTGAGGAGGAAAATTAAGGAAAAATGAAGAAATTAGAGGAATCAATAATAAAAAGACATCAAAGCATCAGTTTCTTTCTTTTTTCAGTTCAGTTTTGGAGTTAGTCTCATAGAGGAAAAGAGAACCAAGAGGAGAAGGAAAGAAAGCAAACAAAGGAAGGACAAGGAAAGGAAAGCAAGGACAAGGAAGGCAAAGGAAGCAAGGATCAAGCAAGGAAAGGTTGGATCAGGCAGCTTATACATGAATACTTGCAGGTAACAGGTTGCATGTATGATTCCCTAGTTGGTTTTGGCATGCATGGTATGTGCATGTGTGTATTTGGTTTAATTGATGTCAGTGGCATGGATTTTTTTGGGTTTTGACAGTAGTTTCAGCCTTGCCTTGCCATTTCTGGATAGCCATGGTGTGATGGGATTCTTTCTCGGTTGAGTTTTGCATTGCTGGAAGGTTTTAGATCTGGGTGAGGCAGTCTCAAGAAAATCCCAAGGGTTGGGGGTGGAGATGGTTTTCTTTAAGAATCCCTCAACATGTGGGTGGAACCAGGAAAAATCCTTAAGGGACGGTGAAGAAATTCTGAGGCCTACAAACTCGGTTTGGTTTTGTGATCTCAGGAGTGATTTAGGTGAGATCATGGTATGGTGAGGGTGGAGGTGGTTTAACCTATGGATTCCATTTGTTATTTATGGATTGGTTTATCCCATGAGATCCCACATTCATGTTTGGAATATGGAATGGGGGTGATTGGCTAAAAAAAATATTTGGTTCAGCCAAATCTATGTCTAGGTGATACGTGGAAGTCCCTGACTTGGTTGGCTTTTGCATATGGTTAATAAGAACTAAATTCCTCTTTCTTTTGATGAATAAATGCACTTGTTATTATGTGGATTTAATGGTTGTTCTATCATTGTTATTTATTTGGTTATATGCTCGTTATAGCATGGTTAATTGACAGTTCTAAGTATGGCTCTTATCACATTTCATTAAATGAATGTTTGGTTAATGAATGCATGACCTAATTGGTCTTATGAAAACAATTGTGAAAAGGCCTAAATCCTTCTTGTTAAACCTCAGAAAAGTTTCCAGATCCTTATGTTCAGATGTGAATTCATGACCTGTAGGTTGCATTTTCACCATGTGTTTTACGAAATGTTAGTCCTGGTTGGGAGGGGTCAGGTCAAGTCCCTATTTTCACCATGTGTTTTACGAAATGTTAGTCCCGGTTGGGAGGGGTCAGGTCAAGTCCCTATTCAATTTTTGGTTTATAATCTTTTTTTCTATGTAATTTATCATTTTTTGAAGTTTCATTGAGTTCTTGGTAGAGGCCTGAGTCCTAGCCTTGCAAAAGTGGCTCAAAATTCAGGGTCACGAGCATAGAATTGTCTGGAAAATTCCACAGTCGCTAGCAGGAAGACCTATGGGAGCGACTGGAGGCTTACAATCTCTTGCATGCCTTGGAAAGGGAGTGGTTGAGGCTCTATGTCAGTGAAAAAGAGAGTTATCTCAGGGGTTGGACACCTTTAGGGGTTGGGTTGCTCCTGGAGGTCCTGTAGCACATGAGGGAAGTCGATAAGGTCTCAAGTTGTCGACTTTGTTTCCTTAAGGTCATATAGGAGGTTGATTCTTATCATAGTGACCCTCAACTTATGTTTACCCCAAGAAAGCTGATGAAAGTGGGTAAATGTGGGAGGAGGAGGAGGTTACAGGTTCCATTCTATTTGAGTGCATTTTGTTCCATAATAGCGCAAAGTAGTTGAAATTGGATAAAGAGAAAGAAAAATAGAGGGGGTTTGTGTTAAGTAGCACCACACCAGCCATAAGTGTGAGGAAACTTCATAGAGAGTGTCTTATCATTTTTATTTGCATCATTTCCATTTAGACAAAATAAAGTAGAGTAGCCTCACCTTCCAACTGGGTTTTCTCTCGAAAGGGTTTCCTAGATCATATATTGGTGTTCATTGTGATTGTTGTGTGTTTTTATTTCATTCTTCTCTATTTTTTTCAATTTATCAATTACATGCATAATAAAAATGACATCTAAGGAAAATTAATCCCCATACTATAGATTTTAGATTTCGGTCTATTTTTATCATATTTATTGTGACGAACTATGTAGTGGAATATCCACGATAGTTTACAAAATAGTTGAGGCATCCTGAGGCACACTGGAGTGTACCTCTATCCTCAAGGGTGTCTACCCCTCTAGCCTTATCATAGTAAGCCAAGATGTCACTTGTGAGAATTCAACCTAGATTGGGAGGAAAACAAATAATTCACCCAACCACCCTAGCTATGAACCTTGGACAATATATAAAATTGAAAGACATGAGGCATGTAGCTATTACTAAGATCTTGCAATCCAATACCACTAGGGACTTGTGACTTGGAAATGGTCAAGATATCTAGAGACACTTCCACATGGGGCTCCCACTGTACCTACATTTCAAGCCTCATCACAACAAGCCAATATTAAGAATTCAACATATACAAACTCTATCCTATATAGTTTTGAACCTGTGATTTCCAAGGAGAAGACACATTTTCTTCTTAAGGCATGTCGTGGTGAGCTAATGGAATTTACCTAATTCTTGGTCACTTTTGAGAGGTAAATTCAGTGTCCTTGCAAAGAGGATGGTTGATTAGGAATATTCTAAATAATATTTCATGTTAATTTCAATAACTTTTATAGTTAGAATTTGGGGGTAAATTTTCAACATTAATGTGAGTAAATTATCTGCTTTAATTATACGAGTTACGTACATTTCTTCTCCGTGTAAGTAGATCGACAAACGTAACTAAATGCAATATTGTTATTTATTGTTTCATATTAATTCTTGCATAGTTGGGTTGTGTTGCTATTCGAGTAGGCATGACATTTGTTGTCGGATGAGTAGGGAGAGTGGAACCTAATTGTTATTTTGAATATATGATGTTTCAAAATACTATTTGGAATTTTGTAATATGTTTAGTGACTAAATGTTGGAAATGGAGGTGAGAAAGGTTAAAGTAGGTGATTTTATATTAGGATTAAAGATGTGGAAGATGGTACATCAATAAAACATGTTCACTTTTTCTAATTTTATAATCATCTAATATATTACTACAATTAAGAATTAGGAATTTAACATGTGAAGTAGTGCCTTTGATGCCTTCACATTTTATTTTGCATTTATTTATGTAGGATTTGAAGACATCGATCGTTTTTTGCCAAACAATAGTGGTAACAAGTATGAATTGTAGAAATGGAAATATGTGCATACGCAAGGAGAAAGCATCACAACAATTTTTTTGAACCAAAGTTAGGAGAGATAAAGAGATTGCTTAGAGATGGAGGAGACAAGTGATGAGAAGGAGAGTGTAAAGGGAAAAGAAAATAAGGGGCTAGTGGAAGACAACATTGGCTCTGCCTTCAAACTTATCCATGCAAAGGGATGACCATGTTGGCAAGATGATGGGTAATAAATCTCACCTCTCCTCTTTTACATGATGTGAGTTGGTAGGAAGAATCGCTCCCTTTGAAACCTTTCATGTGTTACCTATCCTAAGAGAGGTCATAGATGAGGATAAATGGAAATATGGACCAAGTCATTTTCATTGGCGATGAGTCAACCTTTGTTTATCATGAGGCTCTAGTTTACCATTGCATCTACAATGAAATCGTTGCCATAAACAACATTAAAAAGGATACTTTATTCAAATTTCTTACTAAGCTATCAGGGTCTTTGTATAATGTGTGAGAGGAGGGAGAGGAGATTGCATTTAGTCTGTCCATTTAATGATGACAAGAATAAAGTTCCCTATGACAAACATTGCCCCATGGATTCAAGAGTTGAGAAGAGTAAGATCCTATCAGAGTGTTGAGACTTCTACTTATTTTCTGTATTCTACTACCCTATACGGAAGGGCCACCACTATTAAAGTTCATCACTTTGAACGGTCTCAAGTAAGGGTTTCCAAGTTGAAGACAGATCTGGCTTGCCTTTACCATGGTCTGCCTCTTCATATGGTCTTGATGATGAACCACACTTGTTGGTTCAAAACGCGTCGGCCAAAAATTTCTCTTATGTGATTTCTACCGAAAGACTTTACTTACTTCTACTTATTGTTTGAAACTATGCCCATTACCCATGCAAGAGAAGCTATATGTTTTCCGTCAAAGTTAATAATGTCCCTCTCATACTCCTAACATTACATAAACACGTTTTGAAGGAGAAAAAATTAAAGATTTAGAAATGACCTAAAAATATCCATACATAAATGGAATAAAGGATACTAAAATAATATTCATTTTCAAAAAATAATATTCATAAATTATGTCTCACAAAATTTGGTACATTCTAGAAATAATCAAAACCTTATATATATGAATGATTGGATTCCAACATCATTCTTTCAAGGTTTGAGTATCCTTTGTATGTATAAAATTCTTGTACATTTAAGTGTGTAAGATTTTATTTGAAAATGATAAAATCTATTGTAACTCAATTATTAATTGGTAATGAGCATAATGAATAGAATATTGATTATTGTTCACAAATGCTCACTGACCCATCACTCTTTATTTAAGAAAATCATGTCATTTAAAATGATTGTTTCTGATATGTATAAAATTCTTGTTCATTTAAGTGTGTAAGTTTTCTTTTGAAAATGTAATTCAATTCTTAATTTGTAGTAAAAAAGTAATTATTGATTGCTATCCACAAATGACCAGTGAATTTAAAAAAAAACATGACACAATTTATATAAGTAAAATTTTATCTTTTTTTAACAGAAACGGTTGAGTTTTATTTATAAGAAGAGGTTGGGCATGCCAAACAACCTCGATTATAGTCAATTGAGAGAATTTTGACTCAATAGAGTCCTCATATTCTGGGTTTTGTATCAGAGATTAGCTACTGCTTTTGACTTATTTGGTGTGGCTGAGTGTTCCTTGCTTTGCTAATGGCATCTGAGTGTCCTATCTTACATTTCTGCTTTTCATTGATATTTTGAAACTTTCATGGCTTAAGTTAATTCCCGCATAAACTTTAATCCATAGTCCAAATAAAATAGAAACCGCATATTTTAAATCAAATTAATATATAACTTTTCCCCTCCTCTGTAGTACCAAGCTTCTCATCCATACCCGACCCCAATTCAAGGTTAAACCCCGTCATAACAAACTCGCGATAACCATCAATCTTCCCTTGCCAAAATTCGACGCTTATCGCGTCCTTCATAGACTATCCCTTAACACCTCAGGAGCACGCGATATGGGCAGTATTGACCTGCCACACGTCTCCCCCTAAGTGGAATCACGTCTGTTTCATAAAATTCTGCCCAACATCCAGGAGTGGTGCGATGAAAACCGATTTCCACTCCCAGCGAATTAACGCCCCTCCATGGATAATGCGTGATGACTTTCAGATCAACCCCCGCCCAAATCCGACGCTTATAGCATCCCTCACTGTCCGACCCTTGACCTGAATCTTCCATACCCAGCCCTACAACTAGATTAAGACCCTGCCATATACAACGTGCATTAATCATCAGATCTTCCCCCACCCATATCCAATGCTTATTGTGTCCTTCGCTATCCAACCATTAACCCCTCAAGAGCACGCGATATGGGCAGTTTTGTCCTGCCACGCGTCAGGCCCTAAGGTAGATCGCACCTGATGCATGAAATACTACCCAACAGCCAGAAGCAATGCGATGTATACTGCTTACCACTTCTCGCGTCTTTAACACCCCACATTTTCTAACGCGCGATGATCGTCGGATCATCCCTCGACCAGATCCTGTGCATCATGTCCTTCAAAACTGTCCTCTATTTGAATTCAATTCTGCGCCCTGTTAAAACACCCAACACTACTGGCCCATGCGGAAAACCAATTACCTGTCGACTGCTCGCGATGTTAAACCATCGAGGAGTGACCCACACTTTCTCGTCAGTGAAAGTCAGTCTGTGCCAGCCTTTGTTTTGCGAAATTCTATCCTTGATCAGCTCTCCTTATTTGTTAAGGAATTGGGTGCCTTTTAGCTTCTTCATCATTCTTAACCAGCATACCTTGAGTAAAAAGACATCCTTTGTTAGCCATTATATTAGCTTCCTTGTTTAGAGCTTGCAGGACATGGTAGAATGAGCAGGATTTGAAGTTTTGAGTCAACTTTCTTATTCTTTCAAGGGTCTTGTTTAGAGCAGAACTATTGAGTTGGTCGCCCGTGTTAAGGATTTTTATCAGGATTTCAGAGTCCCCGAAGATTTGAAGGTTTTCCCCTCTGTTCCTCAGAGCCAGCTGACATGCTTTAAGCAGTCCGAGGATCTCGGCCTAGTTGTTGGTACTTTGACCTAGGCCCCAATTGAAGTTGTCCTATTTTTGTCCATTTGTGGAGTAAATTGTTCCTCCTGCCCCATATATCCCCAAGTTTCCTTTGGAGGCTCCGTCGAAGAAAATCATGACTTTGCCTTGATTTTTCCACCATTTTTTAAAGTCCGCCTCAGAGATCTGAAGACGCCACTTTGGATTATGGCTAAGCAGGGAGATATTCTTCTTGATGCTGGCATGTCTCAAGGATTCACCTAGCGAGCTGAGCTCTTTAAAGAAGGGAATTGTTTGACTTATGAGGTCTATTTTCAAAAGTTTCTAGCAGCAAATATTTGTCCTTGGCAGTCACTGTGTTGGTGGATTGAAGTCTGTTGTTGAAGATGGCTTCATTCCTAGCCAACCAGATTCCCCAACATATATATTTTGGGATTTCATTCCAGATTTTAGTCCATGTTGAGTTTCTATTCAAGGAGTGAGGATATCTTTCTTTCTAAGTTTCGAAAAGACTAACAACTGAAGACTGCTAAGGGATTTGGGTGTTGAGCCCCATAATTTCTTACAACCAGACCTCTTGAGAAAAGGGGCAGTCTATGAATAGGTGATCGATCGTTTCTTAGTCCTTGCAGCAGAGAGGGCATCTATGTGGACCAATGGTTCCTCTTTTCTCTAAGTTGTCCCCAGTGAGGATCCTTTTGTGCATGAGAGTCTAGCAGAAGAAGTTGATTTTTGGGAGGCCAAATGGGTCCCAGACATGTTGCCAAAGCTTTGTAGTATGGATCTGATGTTGTTGTTCTTGTAGAGCTGCAAAACCCAGCCGAGCTGAGTAAGCTCCGGTCTTCCCCCAGCCCCACTTGTCCCTCGAATGGAGATGCACAGGTGCCAGACCAGTGAGTTTAGCTAATAATTGATGGAGTTGAGGGAGCATCCAATCAGGGGGGCATTGGAGGGCCTAGTTACTCCAATTTCCTGCTTAATCCCATGTGCATATGTCAGCAAGTTTGTGGATACCTTTTTGGATGAGCCAGTTATGCAAATCTGCTATTTCCGGTGCAAGATTTATGGGATGGAGACCCATGATCTTGTCATCCCACAGTCTAATTCTTTTCCCATTTCCTAGAATTCGGTAGAGTTGTTCATTGAAGAATTTCCAGCCTTGGCTACATAGCTTCCACAACGTGGTTCCTTTGTGGGTAGCTCCTTTTTCCATATTCTTTATTGAGAGTCTGTGCAGATATTTTTTAATTGGAACTTGAATTACAGGGTGTCTTTGGTTTGAGAAGATTTTCTAGAGGATCTTCCCTCCCATTTCCAAATTGGCCAACATAGGATCTCTTACCTGAAGTTCGCCTTTTGAAATTAGCCTTTTCACTATGTCACAACTTACTATATGGAAATTTTTTTGGTTCCCCTTTCCTCCTTGCCATAGAAAATTTTGAATCAACTTTGCTAACTGTTCGGTGATCATTTTTGGAGCTAAAAGGAATGAATCTTGGTAGATAGGAAGGGATGAGAGAACTGACTTGACCAGAGTGAGCTTCCCAGCTGAGGTAAGCCATTGACCGCCCCAAGCAGTCATTTTTGCCTTGATTTTGCTGATAATATCCATCCAATGAGGGGCCTTAGTGGTACCCAAGGTTATAGGCAGGCCAAGATACTTGAATTTTTCCCAGGAGACATATCTGGTGAAGTCTAGGGCTTGGGAAATCCTGAGTATAGATTGTTGGTCTACCGCCCAGCCGTACACTGCACTTTTTCTCTTGTTGACCATAGCTCTGGAGACTCTGCAGAAGCTTTGGATAACTCCACTGAAGGCTCTTGATATTTTAATGGAGGCTCCTCCCATAAGGATAGAGTCATATGCGAACAAGGCATGATTGATTTGGGGTTGTTCCGGGTATCACCATTTACTAAAGGGGAAATTCAAGGTTCTCCAATGCATGCTTTAATCATTTTTACAAATTCCGAACTAAAACCAAATGCAGAAAGAACTTGGAGAAGAAAGGAGTGTTTTACTCTATCGAAGGTGTTCACCATAACTAGTTTGATGAGCATACCTTACTCATTGCGTTGATGGATGCAATGGATGATTTCCTGCACTAGAATCACATTGTCGAGGATATGCCTACCTTTGACAAACCCTCCTTGATTGGGAGAGATGAGTTTATCTAGCAGAGGCTTTATTCTATTAGCAAGTAACTTGGAGAGTATTTTGTAGGACACATTGCAAAGTGAGATTGGTCTGAATCTGTCAAATGTCTCTGGGTTGGCTTCTTTGGGAATTAGGGCTAGGGAGGTGGAGTTTGTGCTTCCTCCCATTTTGGATTTTCGTAGGAATCCTTTGATCATTAGGTACAAATCAAACTTGATGATGTCCCAGCAGAGTCTATAGAAGTGTATTGAGAAACCATCAGGTCCTGGGGCTTTGTCTAGTTCCATCTTCCATACATTGCTAATTTCTTCTTCAGTAAATGGCTTCAGGAGTGTTGGATTGTCCTCCTCGTTAACCATCCTTGGAACGTGCTTGAGGAAGTCATGAGCTTTCTCATCATCCTCTGCGCTCTCTTCTTTGAAAAATAACTTAAAGTGAGAGGTTGCCGCCTCTTTTATCAGAGTTGTGCCTTTAAGAACAGTCCCATATGACGAGGTGATTTCAGCTATGTGGTTTCTAGAGAGGTGGGTTCAAATTTTCTTGTGGAAGAAGGCTGTATTTTTGTCTCCAGATGCAAGCCATAAATTGTGTGACTTGAGCCTCAAATATTCTTCCTCTTCTCTAAATGTCCGGAGGGTGCTGATTTGGTGTTCTTGCTCACTCTGGATTTCTGCTTTGGTTATGTCTTGTGACTCCAGGCCCATTTGGAGATCCAACAGCTGCTTTGTGCTCTGTTTTTGTTGGGTAGTGGGAGAGACTGTGGGCTTTTTTATCCATTGCTTTAGGGCTGTTTTGGTGGCTTTTATCTTTTGCTCCCAAACACAGCTAGGTGATCCAAGAACATGGATGGACCATGCCTTATTCACTATATCCAAAAACCCTTCTCTGTTTGCCCATAGTGGGCTAAACCGGAAGGGGATTGGTCCCAAGTTTTCTTCTTCTTTCAGCAGAAGGAGGATGGGTTTATGGTCTGAGTTCCACTTTGGTAGAATTTTTGTGGAGATGATCATCTTCTCGAAGAGGAAGGAACTCTGAAGAAGGAATTTATCCAGCCTGGCTGCCTTGCATTTTTTGTCTCTCTGCTTCTTCTTCTCTAGTCTCTCTGTGAGATTTCCTCCCCACTCTTTTCAAGGGCCTCTCAGATGTTTCATCTTCTGAGGATCCCAATATCTCAGGGGTCTTATTTCTTATCATATCTACATAGGTTGGGGAGCTAGGGGCACCTTTTGGGGTTTGTATTGGTTCCTCTTGCCTTTTGTTTTCTTCCATGTTGTTTTCCTGCTGTTCAACCTCTTTATCTGCTGGATGTTGGAGTTGTTCTGGTGCGTTGAGTACATTAAAGGGGTTTGTTGATATGTCTGCTATTGGTGGGACTGAGTTTCCTTTTTCTTAGTATTCGGGGGGAGCAACCCTCCCAGTGGAGACGACTTTCCCTTTGTTCCTGTTTCTCTGCTTAGTTGGTCCTGATTTCTAAACTTGTGTCCATTGATCTCCTTTCTCCTTCTCAGCTCCATCCTTTGATTTCTTTTTACAATGCTTGGCAAAATGCCCATAGCCATGGTAGTGCTGGCATTTAAATGGGAGTTGCTCGTAGTCTAGCACTTGTATGTGTGTCCAGTCAGCCACCGTGAGTTTAATGGCTTCAGGGAGACCTTCCTCCAGGTCTACTTCTACACAAATTCTCGCACAGGAGTACTGGTCTCTTCTTTCTACTCGGTCGATGTATTTTCCTAGCTTGTTGCCTATGGTTTCTAAGGATTTAGGGTTCCAGCAGTGCAGAGGTAGGTGGGGCAATCGCACCTAGACCGGAACAGCCGAGGGCACATCTTGAGTCGAGTCGAAGTCTGGTGTCCATTGATTCAGATAGAGACCCTGAGGCCCCATGAAATACGGGCCGTTTCTGAATATTAGGTTTCTGTCTTCTGCTACTTCAAATACGAATATAAAGAAGCCTTTGTCGACGAAATGGCTTTTTATTCCTTCTTTAACCAGTGAATGTTAGTTTCTTTGCACCCAGGCTTCTACCGCTTTAGGCGAGGGCTATAAGCCTGTGAACTGGCCAATAAGCCCTCGTTCTGCTAGGTTTAAAGCCTCTTTGCAGGGTTCTTTAGTCAGCAGAGCAACTGGGGGGATGGATTCCATTTTTTTTACAAAATTCTGCTGGTTTTTGGTTGTTGGCCGTTCATTGCATGCTGCAACCAGATCCCAGAATGCAGTTAGCTCAGGTGGCAAGGGAGTTTCCCTTTTGCTGCCACTTCCTGGGGCCATGGCTTTGAAGCTGCACTTAGTCTTGTGGTTTATGGTTCTTTATGCGCTCCCGAGTTGCGCTCCTCTCTCACCAAATCGTCATTTTCCTTTTCATACTTATATAAATAAATTTTCATTATTACCAAATATTTTTAATTTAATATAATAATTTCAAATTATTAATTTATTTTTTTATATTTAAAAATTGAAATTTTAAACCATTAAAATAATAATAATAATAATAAAACAACTTTCCATATTCTCAATATTAAAATTATAATGATGAAAAATGTGACCAAATATCATAGGAGTTGTCTATAATGCGACTTTTTGGAGATTCTGGTGACGGCAGAAGAAATTGAGGTTAAATCTTGATTTGTTGCAGTTAAAATGGTTTTTTAGCTGCATATTTGGATTCAGCACCCTGAAAAACCCGTGGGACGCTTTGATTGTGCAGAAACTAGCTCTTAAACTTGCGATTCCAATAAATTGCTACCGGATTTTGACCAGAAAAACCCACCGGAAAGACTTCCAAAAAGTCGCATTATAGACCACTGCAATATCATATAGCCTTAAAGTGTACAATCCCATTGCAATTAAACTTTCTTATCTAAAAAACTCAAACATGGAAGTTGAGGCCAAAACAAGTGATGTCTATCACTAAGGAATTAAAAAATAAAACAAAAAATTTAGAGAATACCTATCTCCAAGGAATTAAAAAATAAATAAATAAAATAGAATCCATTTGGAAAGCACACGATTCCAATGAGTGGTTAAAGAGTAAGCAATCTCGAATTGCGTGCACGACTCAATTACCAGAAACCACGTATCCTCCACAATCGGCCGGCACGCCTGTCTGTTATTACTAATGTTTCACAATTCCACCACAGATACTGAATGATCCCTTAACACACAAATTGGAAATGGGTCGATTGAAGCTGAAACTCCTCTCCCACCAATGGCTCCGCCTGTCCACGGACACGCCCAGCGAAAGCAAAATCGAAGTCGCAGTGGTCCAGGAAAAATCAAGTGAAGAGTCTGCAACAGCCGATAAGTTCTGCGTTTCGCCTTTGAATAACAAAAGCTTCGATATTGCTTACCCATCAAAGAATCGACAACAGGGGAAATCGCGTGCCACCAGAGAGGCCGAGGTTGTCTCGGACGTCGGCTGCAGATGCCGAAGATCATCCAGCAATTCGCATCGGCTCCGCACAGAAGAAGAAGAAAAACGAGTCAGGGTTAATAAAAGCCGTGCCTGGAAAAATGAAAATACCAAGGGAGAGGGCACTGCGGATCATGGTAATAAAAATTCAGTGCCTTCGTCTGGTTCTTTCCCCATGAATTCTCGTTTTTCTAACGCTGCAGCTAATTCGCCTGCGCCTAAACCAATTTCAAATGGTAAAAAATCCAGCGGTTCCGCCGCCGGTTTCGAACCAGGGACCTGCGGTGCACTGGATAATAAGAATTATAATATTAATTCAGCAGCTCGCTGCAGGAAGAACGCTGAAAATGAGACTGAGAATGACTTAGTAAATTGTAATTGGTGGGCGCGAAAATGCGAAGAATGCGCATGCAGTCATGATGTTGAAGGGAACCTTGGGATATTGCAGGGACGTTGCTGCAGCGTCCATGGTAAAGCTTGCCAAAGCTTTACAGAGGTGAAAAGGTCAGAGAACCCATACTCTGATTTCAGGTGTTCCATGGTTCAGATGATTCTTGAAAATAATATCTATCAGCCTTCTGAATTGAGAGGGCTTCTGGAATGCTTCCTGTCCTTGAATTCTCCAGAGCACCATGAGATTATCGTGGAGGCTTTCACGGAAGTTTGTGTCAATATTTCGTGTATTCTGTCGGAAGGAACTTGATGGATGGGCTGCCATTGCCAAGCACTGTGTATATATATTGTATCTTGTGGATCACTGTGGTTTTTGTTTTGTCAAACAGTATCAATGCAGCGTATGCAGATTTGCATAACAACTCTGGGAAGGAGGAGGTTAGTCTTTCCTTGGGAAATTTTTCTCAGGAGTGTGAACATCATGAGTGTAAGTTATTGACATTATCTACTACTTGGATGGCCGGAACAGAATGGTGTTATTTGTATTTGAAAATATTAGCCGGAACAGAATGGTGTTATTTGTATTAGAAAATATTAGCTATTTTTATTTTCATGGTAGATTTTAGGAATATGGTAGAATTAAGGAGAGCAACGAGGTATTTACATTATTTTTTTAATAATGAGCATCAATAGTTATATATATATATATATATATATATTTTTTTTTTTTTTTTGGTCTGCATATGAAAGGATAGTCATTTTTATACTAATTGCAAATTTCAAAAATATCTAAGAATCTACAGTAATTAGGTTTAAGGGATTCTGAGATATTTTTGGAATTTACAATTTACATAAGTTTAAATTAAAATAATTATAATAAAATAAATATTCAAAAATTAAAACATATTTTGACCAGAGTTATAATAAAATCACTCTATGTTTATTATAATTTTGAATTCTACATGGAAAATGGAGAGAATTCCCATTTCTGTTCGGTATAAGCATTTTGCAAAATGGAGAGAATTCCCATTTCTGTTAGGTATAAGCATTTTGATAAAGCATAAACTTAGTGAAAAAATAACATTTTGAAAAATTTAATCATCTCCTTATAAAAGATCTTTAATAAAATGAATGTTGAATATAGATTTAATATATTTATTTTGAAAAAAATATAATGAAATCACCATATATTATTTTAATTTTGGATTTTATAAGAATGGTGGTGAGAGTTCTAATTTCTTTTACATGCACATTTTAATAAGACATAAATTTATAAATCATCTCATTAAAAGATTAAAAAGATTTTTATGAGTTTATAAATTTAAAAAAAACTATAAGTAAATTAAAATAAGATTTATTAATTAAGTGTGAAAACAAAATATACGTTGTTAATAGTATAAGAATTAATTAAAATTAGGATTCCAAATAAAAATTAAAAATTAAATATTAAAAATATTTTTTTTTGTCCTCAACCCTAATGACATTGCATCTCATATATATAATTTCTATTTTTTCTTTTTTTGTAGATTTAGTCCTGAAAATGAGTCTTGTTCTAGACTCAAACATAGACTTAAAAATGAAGAGTGTGGAATTTCCGATCTCTCAATCCCAAATATTGCACCACAAATCTCCAAATTGCTAAGTAAATTATATTAATAAAAAAGCTCTATTAAATATTATAATGGAAGTTACATCACAGTATGGTTTTACAAAGTTCTAAAATAACAATTTCATAGTCCAAATAAGTAATATTACAAGCATTAAACAAGCTTAGAACATAGATTAATTTTACCCTTAAAAGGGTTAATGCTCCTTAATGTTATATATTCTATAATATATACTTGATATTCTTATAGTCCTTAAAAAAATAATAATGATCATAGTTACTAGTGGCACCATTCAGAATCACACTTGCTAGTTTATTTTTCTAATTCAGAGTTATGATCTCCTAGTCCATCCATCCCAATTTTTTTCTTACTTTAAGTCTCTATTAAATGAATTGTTTGTTCAAGCTTTTGGTTTGCCGTCATGGATTAGTTTTCCCTGTGTGGATTGAATGCCAAATTTCACAGAAGATTAAACTTAGCCTCCAAAACTACCAACCATTACTTCAATTTCATGAAAGCCCATGATTTCTACATGAGAGCTTCACTAGGGGAGAAATACCATACCACTTGCATTCATATTGGGGGATATATAATGAGGAAAAAATGACATAATATATTGAGCATATATTAGGGGGTAAAAGGTTTTTATATTGGTAGGTATAAAAAATGGAGCTCAAAGTTAATGGATATCTACAATATCTAGTGAATGTAAGGGTTTTTTAAATTGGGAAGGTGTATTGGGTTCATAATGGCAGGGGGTTAAATAGTGTGATTTTTAGAGGTATTTTCCAATATGTTGTCAAATTAAGGGTCTTATTTAGTATGCCATGAATGCATGTGATATGTCGGTTCATTGAATGAAGCCCCTTTGGATTTCTACTACATGTATTCTAATCTAACATTTAATTCTATGAATTTCTTAAGCAAGTTTAAAGCTTAAATAAATGTTGGAGTGAATTTGTTCCTCATGTCTTCTAAGAACTCTCCATATTTCTTTTAACTATCTAGAATCCATCTAATGCTCTATAGGACCAATATCCTTTACAAGTGCAATATATTTCATCTCGTCAACAATAGCCACGTAATCAAATATTAGGTGCTTCATGGTTTCCTTTGTCCAAGAATGAGAAGTTGCTTCCCAAAGCTCATGTTCAAATATCATTCAGTCCCAAAGCCATGTGCTAGTCTAAGCAATTGTTTCTCATGTTGAAATTAGAAGTGCAATCTTCCAATTCACTCCAAATTAATAATCCAACAAAAGGATGGTACCCTTAAAAGTTCCAATTCAACAAAGAGATGGTACCCTTAAAAGTTCCATAGCACAAAGAATTATTCCATACATCAACCAAAAAGTAATGAAATTTATTACCTGATAATTAGGATTTTCATACTCGTATATATGTGGAACCATAATACCATTAACCCACATTGATTTGGAGAAATAAGAGAGAATAGATTATAACTATGCAAGTTCAAATTAAAGAGAATGTGAATAAATAATAAAGTTTATTACTTGGTAATTAGGATTTGCATACTCGTACATATGTGGAACCATAATACCATTATCCCACATTGATTTGGAGAAATAAGAGAGAATAGATTATAAGTATGCAAGTTCAAATTTAAGAGAATGTGATTAAAGAACTCTACTAATTAAGAAAAATATGAATAAGGAACTCTCCTAATTAAGAAGAATGTGAATAAGGAACCACCTCATAAAATATTAAAAACATTATGAATAAGGAACTCTCCTAATTAAGAAGAATGTGAATAAGGAACCACCTCATAAAATATTAAAAACATTATGAATAAGGAATTCTCCTAATTAAGAAGAAGAATGTGAATAAGGAACCACCTCATAAAATATTAAAAACATTATGAATAAGGAACTCTCCTAATTAAGAAGAATGTGAATAAGGAATCACCTAATAAAATATTAAAAACATTAGTAAATATATACTAACCTGTTAGCTTTAATTAAATGAAACTTAAAACCAAAACAATCTCATTGCATATAGGAATGTTTTATTGAAAATTCAATTCTAACACTCACTCCAATACCATTTGAATTAAAACCAAAACAATCCCATTACATATAGCAATGTTTTATTGAAAATTTAATTCAACACTCTAATACCATTTGAATTGGTTAATGTAATCTAAACCATAAAATTTAATTGAGTCAAACTTGAAAACCAACGGTTACATTGTGGATACAAATCAAAATGTGTATATACTTTGATGTGGATTTAGATTAAAATAAGAAGGAAATTTCAATTATTTTTAAAGATATAATAATTGATACATATTTTAATTTTAGATTCATGATTTTTTTCATTTTTACAGGTTAAAAAGGTTGAATGGCGTATTTTTTTAAATATAAATATTAGAAATTATAAAATATATATGTATTGAAAATTAAGATGAATAGAAATATTAAAAATTAGTATGTATAGAAAATTAAGATATATTTAAATTAATTTTTTAATATTTTTATTTTTTATTTTTTAGTGTGTTTGTAATTTATGTGAATAGTTTATGGTTTAAGAAATTATGACTAAAGGGTCTGAGAGATCATATTTGGCCTGTACCATATCAATTATTAATATTGTGGGACTTTTTTTTGGTGTTTACTACTCACTCCTATGGGTTTTTATTGTATAGAACAAAATTCTCGAAATACAATCATCTTAGTAAGATTCAACCAATCTTTAATAAAAAGGGAATGGGGGTGGATTTTATCTACTTATATATCTTTGTATCACATAGCCATTAATATAATATCTTTGAGTGCAACTACATGTTTGACCACTACCTTACGTTGTCTCTTGATTTTCAAAGTAGATAGTGATGATTTTTAAGATCTTCTGGTTTGATAATTACTTTTAATGATTCCTTAATTAATTCTTCTTGTGTCACATTCATCATTAAGCAATTACACATAGAAAATCTCAGTTGTAAGACAATAATGACAGTAGAATCATGAAGAGGCGCAAAAAACAAGAGACAAAATTTTTACCTTGGGAAAAACCTAACTAGGGAAAAACCCAACAACATTTTCTTAGAGAAATTGCCCAATTCAACAAGAGATACAATCTAATCATTTAATAAAAAACAAAGTCAGACTGACCACAAACATACCCAACTCAAACCTGGTCAACTATAGACAAATTTAGCCTACTAAAATAGCCTCATAAATTCGGTCAACTTGACCTTAGAATTCAGTCAATTGTGCCACAATGAATTTCGGCTTGCCTCAAAAAACTTTGATCTTCCTCAAAATAATTTTTGGTTTTCCTCAGATGACTCCAGTCTGGCTTAGAAGAAAATTGGTCTATTGCCTCAGAGAACTCCCACATGTGAATAGAAGATAAATAAGTGATTTGAATTTATGCCAAGAGGAAGAAGATGAATTGCCTTTATATAGTGAATCAATGAGTCTGAATGGATGTGTCTCTATGTTGGGCAGACTTGACCTTTTGGAAGAGCCAACATGACATTTGGAGGCAAAAATAAATTCATTTTCAAATTTCAAATTTTATTCTTTCATTTTTTTTAGGGTCAACTCGGAGTGGCTAGGAATCCCGACCATAGCTATTGCAAAATTCAACACTCCCTCTTAGCTAGGGAGGTATTCACATTGACTTCTTCATATGTATCTCATTGTTGAAAAATTTCCCCATCCCAAGAAAAGGTTGAAAGAGCTTGATATGTTGATGAATCCATCCACCTCATGTTCTATTACAAAACTATGTGGAAAGCATTGTGCATTAACATCATGCTCAACAAGTCGTCACTTGGAGCAAAGTCACCAATTATCCAAGTCTTCACTTGGAACCTAATCAACACTTGTGACTTATGGTGAAACCCTAGGATATTACCATTTATGCATGCCATTTGAATGGTAACATACATTCCCAATGATGAAGGCACTAACTCTACCCACTATCCAAGTACCTCTTGGAAATTTTGGGGAGTACTACGGGCCTTGATGCTCTTTGGGCCATTCTCGCTAGCGACATTACATGGCCCTTAGTCAATATCCTAACCTAGGGAGAATGTATGCCCCTTGGTGCTACAACATCAACATTCCCTCTAAATTAGGGAAGCATTCTCAATTAATTTAAGTTTGTCCCTAAAGTATACAAACTTCACCTTGGTACAGAGGCTTTGTGAGAATATCAACATCCTACTTGTATATAGAAAATTCATTAGAGCCTCACTACTCCCTTTTGTACCATGTCCCAAATGGTGGTGGTACCATGATCTCGATGTGCTTCAACCTGTCATCACGGTTGTCTCCCACTCTTGATCAAACAATTCTATGAGTAGCTTTTAAAGCCATATTGCTTCATAACTCGCCAAACTAATTGCAATATACTTAGCCTCTAATTCCTGAGTGTGGTAGATGTTTACTTCTTTCCCAAGCATAATCCAAACTGAATCTTCATCCTGATGTGTTATTCCTGTCTTCAACACTCTCTTCCCCATATAAATTTTTATATCCCTGTAGTTGTTTCCTTCACTAGAAAAATCACCACAACTGCTTGACACTGAAGCAAACCCCGATATAGAAATCTAGCTACTGCCTCTGCAACTTAGCTTCTTAAGATTAGATACCATGGAAGTGGCCATGGATTGGCTTTCCATCATCCCAACTCTCAGAAGGATCATGATAATATTGTTACGTGGCTTCTGCCACACTTCTAGTTCTAACAAATAATGTATCCAATCAAAGATCATTCATTGCGAACTTAGAGGTTCCCTTTGACACTGAAGCAAGTCTTCCTATGGTAATATCAAAGAAGCCTCGGATTAGGCCTCGAATATTTCTGTGAATTTCTTCTTGCAACTACACTTCAGTAGCCTCAGTAGTCTTTGCAGTCCTCCTTTAGGCCTGCGGTCGGGGCTCAAAATAGGCTGTGACCTTCTCAGTTTTTCTTTCCATTGACCTAAGGCTTTACAACCCTCTTCTGGTCACAAAATTGAGATCTACCCAACCTATTCTAGGGCTCGTCCTTCTCTCAACCTGGCTATAATATCAGGGTTATTTTAGGATTTTCTAGTTTGATAATTACTTTCAATGGTTTGTTAATTAATTTTTCTTGTGTCATATTCATCATTAAGCTATTGTTTATAGAAAATCTCAATTATTACACAATAATTATAGTAGATGAAGAGACAACCAAACACAAGGCACAAATTTTTACCTTTGGAAAACCCTAATTAGAGAAAATCCCAACAACTTTTTCTTAGAGAAATTCTCCAATTCAACAAGAGATACAATTTGATCTTTCAATAAAAAACAAAGTCATATTTACCACAAACATACCCAGGTCAAACTTGGTCAACTAGAGACAAATTCAGCCTATTGAGATAACCTCAGAAATCTAGTCAGCTTGACCTAAGAATTCGGTCAACTGTGCCACAAAAAAATTTGCCATAGCTCTGAAAACTTCAAACTTCCTCAGAAGAAACTTTGATTTGCCTTAAAAGAAACTCGGTGTATTGCCTTGGATAAATCAACTTATGAACAGATGATAAGTAAGTGATCAGAATTGATGCCAAGAGGAAGAAGACAAATTTCATTTATATAGTGAATCAATAAGCCCCAATGGTTGTGTCTATACTAGGCCGACTTGACCTTTTTGAGGAGCCAACTTAGCTTAGGTGAGAATACCAACCACAACACAGGGTTTCACTCAATGACCATTTGACATGACACATGAGTTCGTGGCATACTAAATAACAATACCCTTAATTTGACTACATATTGGAAAATAACTCTAAAAATCACTTTATTTAACCCGAATACGAACCCAATAAACCTTCTTGATTTAAGAACCCCCCGCTTTCACTAGATATTGTAAGTATCCAATTTTTCATTAACATTTTTTATATCCCTTGATAGAATAAACGGGTATATTCCTTTGTTGTATTGAATTATCATCAAGGTATTATGTCCTTCTTTTAAACAAACACAAGCGAGGTCCTTGAGATGACCGTCATGATCCTTTTCATCCCCTTGTGGTTTTTGTTTTTCACTAGCATCCAATACCAATGCAAATTGTTTCAACATATTCTTGTGGATTCAAGCATAAAAATATTCAATAATTTGTGATTTAGATGAAGGAGAAATAAGATCTTTATAGTCTGGATTCACTCCCTTTTCCATATTTCATACCTATGTTGATTCCCGGAGGTTTTTTTAACTACATATTTGCACCTCCACGACCAATAACAACATGAATGCATGTTACAATGATGGATTCATATAATATCCCCTGCTTTACAAAATATCATCATGAAAGTGTTGAATCTTGATTTAGATTTTATGCACATTTATCAATAATTCTACAAAATTCTTGGAATTACATGTTTTAATTACAATCGTCCCACAAGTTTTATAGGTGGTTCTTAGAATTTATATGAAACCATGTAGGTCCCCTCAGAAAGAGATAGAATATTTTCTACCCCACCAAGATAGGGATTTAACTCTATATCGTTTGTGACATGCTAGATAATGGCATCCTCTTGATCCCTCACTAATGACAGAATTGTGTTTTCTTGATCGAAGGAAAATTTTGATAGCTACATTTTGTATTTGGCTCATATGATTTATACCGGATCCTTTAATTCCACCTTTCTAATTCCATAAAACATGGAGTTCACTGCAGGAATGGTCAGTATTTTGAATGAAATCAAATGTTCTATTAGGCATGGGAATTTGGCCATTTGAAAAAATAATGAATGGCCTTGAGAACAACAACAATCAAGAGCATCCCTTCTGGCCTCTTAACTCCAATCCTTATTGGCACAATAATATTATATGTAGTAGGCAATGTAATGGGATCTTCATCACCAATGAGAAAACATAATTCACGAAAGTTTATGTAGCGCCCAAGTGGTATCATCATATGCCCCTTTTGAGATGGTATGAATGTATCACACCATTAAAATTACAATTTCCACCATTGTGTATAGATGCCTTTATTGCATTATTTGATATATAAATCATTGTTCTTGACCTAGCCTTGGTCATAGAGTGCATAGGTCATGATTTCGAGTTGCATTTTATAACTCTGGATCACATTTCAAGTTCCAATTGTAGGTAGCATTTAAATTCCACAATGCATTGTAGACTTTTGATGCAACTTGTGTCTTATGTGTAAATGGAATAACCTAGTCACAATAGAACATGCCACATAGTGTAAATAACAATAATGAATGCAAGAGGGTGGATACCCAAAAGTGTTACTTACGATCTCATGCCGGTCGCAACTATAGGTTGCATTTTTTTTTTAGGTTTGGGCTAGTGATAAATGCTATGGGAATAACGGTGTCAGGATGGCAAGCATTGTGGACATAATGTATGAAGATTATGAGGATAAAATGGCAAGAGAGGAATAGGAGAAAGAAAGAGCAGAGGACGATGCTTCGTCTCCATCTTCCAGTGATCACTCATCTTCTTCCTCGTCTTCTCATCATTCAAATGAGGAGATCAATCAAAGACTTCAAGTAGAGAATGTTGAATTGAGGAGAATTATACGAGAAGAGAAAGAGGAGAAGTAGAGATTGCAACTTCAGCTACGAGTCATGGAAGAGGCCTTGGAAAAATTGAAGCGCAACGAAGGCTTAGAGAAGCCATCATCACCTGCTTCAGAATTGACAACTGAGGTAAATAGTGTTGATTGCTCTTCAGTTTCATTTTCACATGAAGTTACTTTTGTTGGAAATATGGAGGTATCCATTTTAGGGATTGGCATGAGACTCCTTACCAAGATGGGGTATAAAGGAGGAGGACTTGGTGTTAATGGCCAAGGAATGACTCAACCATTGGAGGTTGTATAAAGAACTCGATTTGCAAGTTTGGGGTACACTGAAGGAGAGTGTTCAAAGGAAAAAGAGCTTCCAAGGCATTGTCGAACCAATCATAGAAAGAGGGTGATTGGAACACATCAAATTCTTCCCATGATAGTGCACATTGCAGATGAAGAGCTAAGGCAAGCTCTCATCACTAGAATTGCACCAGAGACAGTCAAGAAAGGTATAACCAATCTTGGTATTCTAAAGTTCATTTTGATTACAAGAATGTTAATGATGAATAGAAATCATGGCATAGAAAACTATGTACCTTTTGTGGTTTACATAACCATGTGGTTGTTGAGTGCTGGAAGAGAATGGTAGCAAGAAAGAGGATGAGACGTGAAAGACCTCCACAACAGGGAAGGAGGAAGGTCAAGCAGGTATGAAGGAAGAATACTTTTGCAGTCATTGCAACATAGGTTGACATCAAAGAGTCACATGTTGGAGGCTTCATCCAGAGCAATGTCATAAGGACAAAGCACCCGTCTAGGAACCAGTTGGAAAGGTTGTTCAACAAGCGAATTTGCCACATTATTGGTGGTTCACTTTGTTGTGTAAGAGATGGTTTTACTAGAAGTGGTAGCTTGTCATGGAAACATTTTGTAAATCATGTGTTTCAATATAATTGTAAAATTGATGATATGTTTTCCATCGCTTATTAAAGCAACGATGGTGTTTTGGCATTTTTATTGATAACTAGGGTAATGATTTCTATTATGATGTAAACTTGACCAAAGAGTGTGTCTTATAAACTCTTGGCAATTATGGGGATGCTTAGGTCATGATTTTTCATGTAATCGAACATTTAGTTTGCAAATATTATACCACAGGCTTGTAGAGGATGAAGGTGTCATCTCATCACTTATGGCTTCAAAGAACAAGGGTGAAGGAGAAGGAAGTGTGGCCTGTCAGGACACATGTGGTGCAGACAATGTAATATAACAATTGTAGATTATGTTCATGCTTTTGGAGGACCAAAATCTCCTTAGTGGGGAGGAATGATCTAGATGGATCTATACACGCTTAGGATTCAACAGTGGCCTTGGAAAAGCTCAAAAATAAAATTCATTAGATTGAGGTGAAATGAGGACTAGATCGTAGTTATCATCATCTTGATTCCAACGACATGAGAGACACTCAAATCTGAGTTCGTATGCTCAAGATATAGTTGGTCAAAGTTCTAGTCAAACTAGGCCAACTCGCAGCCACTAACGGCAACATTTTGGTAAAGGGTTGGCACACGGAATTTGGTGGTCAAAAAGGGTGAATTTGTTACCTACTTAATTTGTCTCGTAAACCCCAAAATCCAATTAAAAAAATTTGAATAATATTTCTTATATAAAAATAATTAATTAAGAAAAGGGGGTGGGCCGGGTCCGCTAGAACTGCCCACCCCGCCAATCATGCTATATATAAATTGAATACATTATAAACTAGTTGGTGGGTGGTCAAACGCCACCAAACCACAACCTCTCAACCAAAAATATATATACATGTTATATTAAACAACTGGTGGTATGAAACGACACCAAGCCATGTGAATTGGGGCTGGCGGGGTTTGAATTCGCTCAGCCAACTGACCGGATCGCCACCCGAGAGGCCCATACCATAACCATTGTGTAAATCGTTAACTAATCAAACACCGCGCCTCCAAAAACTATTATATGTTATATTAACATAGCTCCCAACAGTTAGCCATAACTAACCGCCACAGAAAACGCACCACTCCATAACCATTACAATAAACCGCATGACTTTAAACATGCCCAAAATAAAAAAAAACATGCTAAAAAATTATTCAGATGGAATTTTGAACCCCTGACCCAGAGGGTCTCCAACGCCCTATTTCCAATGGATTAACCAATGTGCCAGGCAGGCCACTTTAAAATATCCTTCGGAAATCTTACATAAGAACCTAGATTTTTTCCATTCGGAAAAAATGGAGGAAGGAGCGTCGTGTTGGAAATAATACTAAGAGGGGGGGGGGGTTGAATCAGTATTATCAAGTCAATTATTTTTCATTTCACAATTAGATTTGTATACGCTACTTCAGTTAGTGAAAATTGCGTATATATGCAACTTCAGTTAAGGAAACTAGTGTATAACCTGCATACTTGTAATTTAATTTATTCTTCAGATGTTGATCATTAATCTGTGCATCAAAACCTTATAAATAGTAACCAGGACTAGTAAAACAGAGCAGACAGTCACACACAAGAACACAAGATATAAGGTGGAAACCCAATGTGGGTGAAAACCATCTGCTGCAATTCGTCTCTATCTTCTTTTAATTAGAAACTTCTTTTTACAATGTTTCTATACTGGTGCAGTCTTATACCAGTACGCAGGCTGCTACCTGCAGAAGGCTACAACCTTAACTCTTTCTCTAGTTTCTCCTGGAAGGGAGCTACAACCCCCTTAGCTCTTGTACTAGCTGAGGTACTAGTACATAGGTGCTAACCTACAGAAGGCTACAACCTTCTCTTTTCTTCCAGGGACCACGTTTCATAAATTTTCAGACTGGATCCATCAATAACATCAATCAACATCAAGTATATCTGCATCGACCAATCTCCTTTCAACCAAAACTGAATCAACCAATCACTTCTCTGAATGCTGTAACCAGAATACAGTAACAGTAACCAAAAACCAATCCTTAACCCAGAACACTGCAGCAATAAATAGAAGTAGCTAAAACATATTTTATGAGTCATACGCTACTTCAATATGTAGAACCTGCGTGCATATGTGGCAAACCTGCGTATACGCATTTTTGAAACACCTAACCAGCGTGTATATGTGCCTTTTCTATGCGGAACCTGCGTACAAATCTATAAAAGATAATTTATCCTTTACAAATATTTAGACATCAATTATACCCAGATTATCAGATTTATAGATCAATTCATGTGCCAAATATAATAGATCAAAATCACACAAAGATACTTCTCTTCAAGCCTTGAGATCTTGACCCATCAATAGAACTTATCCTTCTCCTTGCGCTCAGGTTCAGATCCAGCTATGCACCATAACCCAATGACCAGTATTCTAGATCTTTCTCTTCATAAGATATTCAATTCTTGACTGCCTTTACCTCTTATTATATGATCAATATACTATGTCATTTTTTCCTCAATATATATTCCCCAATATAAATGCACGTGGTATGATATCGTTCCTCTTACCCAAAAACAAATAACTCTTATGAAAATTAAGTATTTCTAATAATAATAAAATTTATCTTTTTATCATTAAATCTAATCTATTTAAGCTAAATTAAAATTCATTTTTTTTATCATTAAATCTACTTTATTTAAACTAAATTTTTAAACTTAACTTTTATATAAATTATTTTTTCTCACAAATATTACACATTCATTAATCAAAGTTTTATTACATATTTATTAATCAAGGTTGAAAAATGTAATGCTAAACTCAATCAATACTTTAAAAAATAAGAGTTTTGAAATATTTTGATTGCATTCATACTAAATATAACATGATTTAAGAATATATATATAATTGCAAGACCAATAATACTATTATGGTATGGCTAATAACTAGGTTTTTAAGATGCATTTAAGTTCCAGGTATCCCAAGGTTATAGATATAGCAATCATTTATATTACTAGTTAGGTGTTATATGCATAATTAGGCATTGTAGGTAATTATAGTTAGGCGTTATAGATATAATTACGTATTATAGATAAGAATAACTAAATATTGAAGATGTATTTGGGATTTCTATTTTTTAACTAGATTATATAGTTTAAAAATTATATTTTTTTATTTGAGAAAAAATAATATTAAAAATTTTAATTAAATTTTATTATTAATTTTTTTTTTTTTGTTTTAATGAGATCTTATACATTTAATTTTAAAAATCATGTTATTGACGCATAATTCTGTTGGTATTTTTATAAGGATTTACTTTATTTTTAAATGTATATATACATAATTTTAAGATGATGTAAATATTAGGAAATTTTTTGAAATAAAATAGGTTTAAAAATTAAATAAATGTATTATCAAAATTAATTTAAAAAGAATTAATAAGATTTAAAATAATGATATGATTTTCAAGAGTAAATATTTTTAAAGGAAAAAGAAGAAATTTGTCTTTTTTACTCATATTTTAGAATTATTTCTTTATAAATTTACTCAAATGTCAATTGTAAATATTTTTGGATTCAAAATTTAATTTCACATCCAATGAGATCTTGTATTTGATATTTCAGTAAATTTATAAAGAGACAAGTAAAAAAACACAATAAAAATGTTTTTTTTTTGCATAATTCTTAATTTTTTTTTTAATTATTATTTTATTATTTTTCTTATGAGGTACATTTTATACTTCAAAGTTCCACTAATATGAAATATGGGAATTCTAACTAGACTTTAGATTTATATAGGTTTTATTTATGAAAATTTACTTAAACACCTAAAATTAGAAAAAAAAATTAATTATATATATATATATATATATATATATATATATATATATATATATATTTTTTTTTTTTCTAGCAAAATATAATATACATAATAATTAAATCCAACAAGACCACATGTGACAACAAGTTAGAGGAAGTGTGTCAAAATAATTAAATCCAACAACAACTTAGAGGAAGTGTGTTGCTACAAATATCTCAAAATCGATATCCATCACAAGTTCAACTGGAATTATAACATTGATAAAAGAATTAATGGAGGGTGTAAAGCTTATTATGGAATTCAAAACAATTGTAAATCAACATGTCTTTGAATATGGGATAAAAATAAGATCCACTTTTAGAATCCCGTTCTCTTGTTATTGTGCATAGATATGAAGTTTGGAGATGTAGTATCTCCATAGAGTCATGGAGAAAGATAGAACTGATCCAAAAACAATTTATAACCTATAACCTAAAAATTAAATGAATACACCCTATCATATCCTCATCGAAGCAAGTCTTTCCTCCATTGAGAGCATACCTATAATCAGATATCTAATGTATTAGAAGAGGTTGAATGACATGAAAGATAGGAGGATTCCTAAAATTGCTTCAAACTCTAGCCAAAATTGCCTTCAACTCAAGGGTGGATGGCATAAGGATGCTCATTTTTTGATAGACCATTGGGCAATAAAGCAATATATCATTTTGTAGCATAAGGATAATATCAAAGTAAAAATTACCGAAAAGATTAAGGAGAAATTGTAGTGTGATAAGAGTTAGATGAAAAATGGAAATTAAGATATTATAAGGAGGTGATCAACCCAGTCGTGAAAATAAAAACTATCTCATCTCTTGACTAGTGTAAAGAAGAAAATAAATATTTCTAATATAAGAGCAAATTCTCATGAGCTCTATAATGAAACTTGGGTTTGCTCAATTTCCAAAACTCTATGGAGTGAAAGAGTCTATCACCTATGTGACATTAAGATGACTCAAGATGAAAATCACTTTCTCTTATATTGTCCATTATACACTCATATTATATCTAAATTTCAAAATATTTGTTACACTATAAACCTTCTTGATCTTTTAACTCAACAAAACTATGATGATCTTGAAACACTTTTCTTAATGTTTTTCAAGCATAGAAATAATATTTTGAAGAATTCCAAATAATATATTACCTTCTTAAAGTCAGTTAAAATGTTTTTAGTCTCAGTGAATTTTAATCATCATAAATATCATTATTATATCAAATATAGAATAATATTTCTTATAAAACTTATAAAAAATTCTAAATTTATATAGTCTATATTAATCACATTGTTAATTGTATATAAAACACCACAATAACTTAAAATGATATGTATTTAAATTTCTAGTTCTTACAATTAAACCTGTACTAATTCTTCATATAATATTTATTTAAAATAATTAGATAATTAAAAGTTGGAAGTTGTAGAAAAACAATAGAGACTTACCTCTAATAATATATGCCAATAAAAAAATAAAAATTACAAAAGATTAGCATTTCTATAAAAATATTAGTATTTAAAATGTACGCAATTAATTTTATAATTGTCTACATTTTCATATCAAATGACTTTATTATGCACAAAAAAGAGATGAAACAATGATCTAGGAGAGGGAGTATCACTTATAGTAGTTATATAGTATCTTTTCTAGTTGCACAACCTTCTCCATCGATTGCCCCATCGAATGTATGTCATCATGTCCCCATTGTCAGTATCAACCATAATTCTCTTCTAACTTGAATCCCTTGATGTGGTTCCTACTTAGTTGACACGAATATCTTTTGGTAAAACTTCATTACCCTATGTTTCTTCAAATTTTCTCAGGCAAACTCACTCAATGTCAATTTTTTAGTGGATCTCTTAATCTTGGTTCTCCCTGTAGTCACCTCATAGTTTGAGGGTCTTGTCATAGTTGAATTTATAGATCTATATCCATGGATTTTCACTACTAAGAAGCCTAAAATTTAGGAGTAAGCCTTGATTACCTATGTGTAAAGGATTCTTTATTTTTAGTTTAACATGTATGAGGAAAATGATCGCATACTTAAATCAAGCCCCTAGTTTAGGGGAAAGTATGGACTATGCAAGAAACCATGGATATGTTGATGGGCTAGAATGTACCACCAATAGCTAGGGGGTTTCCCCAGTGTGAAGTCCCAATTAGACCTCACACCATTTCGAATAGGAGCCCCATATGGTATGTATGTCCGAGTATTGTCATGTTGGTTTTTCTCTTGGTTATTAAATGAGGAGAAGTTAGAGCAAGGACAAGAATGAAATGCCCGGATAATGGGAACAAGGTCAACCCAAGATTGAAAAACTACAGAACATGATACAGGAAAGAAACAAGAAGAAGAAGAAGAAGAAGTATGCCATGAGAAGAATCAGTGAGCTAAAACCATCTCAAACATACATGAACAAGAACATGTCAAAGGTTAATTGCAAATCAGTTCACAATAGGTCATCAACATGGAGTGGAATAAGTAAGCATAGATTCAAAGTGGACATGAAATATATAAGCTAAGAATGAGTTCATATGGCCACATGAAAGCACACATACAAACATGATGGAAATACTAGAAATCCAGTACAACCATCATAAAGATGCACGGGAATCCATACTGAGAGAAACTAACTTCTTATTAATGTTGTTGTAAATACAAGTTCATGTATTGCAATCTATCAAATCCCAACAGTGGAACATGGGTTGCTCATACCATTATCCAATGCAAAACCCTAGCCTCACCAAAACTCACCCTATTAGCTTCCAAGAGTTAAGTGCCTCTAGCTCTTCAAGCATAGATCAGTTATCTAATGCTAGTCCCAACTCCAATGCTAAAAAGTCCCTCCATGTTAAAATTATAGCAAGAAAAAGATCCATTTGACTTGTGCCTTAGTCAAATGGAGGAATTCAATTTTCCACATCAATAGGATGAATTGGATTGTAGTTAGCTCGAGTGACATGGATTTGTCTCCTTGTTGGGTCCCTATAATACTAGTGATTACCCCATTACTATTGTAGTTATACCCCTTATTTATATTGTTGTGCCCCTATTACCCACATATTGTTATTTTTGTGCCCCATAGAATCCCTCTATTATTATTTTTGTGGCTTTATATTATTATTGTTAGGTCGGCTGGATTATATTGTGACTCCTTAGACTCCTATATATAGAAAGGAGGTTTTGTCATTTGTATCATCCAAGAATTGTTCATTTATGTAATGTAAAGGAGGTTGCCCCCTCGAAGAGGCTGAATTCTAAGGCGTTGATCTTTCTTTTCTATCTTTTCTTGAGCTGGTTTCATAACATTTGGTATCAGAGCTTTGGATTCTAGGGTTTCGCTGCTCCAAACAGGTCATCGTGGCATTTTCGCTATAAATTTTTTTTCTGTGACGTTTCAGAAGTCGCAAAAAAAACCCATTTGAGAAGAAATTGCGCTAAACCTTGGGTCCGAATTTCAGAGTTTTTCGCGTGATATTTCGGAGATATGATCTGAGGAAGTTGGTCTTTTTGCAGACTCCTGAATTACACTCAAAACAGGTGACCTGGGGAAAATCGTCATAACTTTCTTTCTGAGCATCGGATTGAAATTTCGTAAAAAGGTACAGAAAGAGGACGGACTGTAGTTTTCTTTTATATATTTTTCAGAGTCAAAGGTTAAAACAGTGACACGTGGCACGTCGTACAAGTTCACTCTACTGAACTAGTCTATAATCAAGTCACTGTGGGAGATTTCGCATAACTCTTCCTTGGAGAATCCAATTTGGGTCAGACTTGTGGCATTGGAAAGAGGACATAGAGGGCTACTACAGGTCACAAATTCAGAACTAGATGATCAGAAAGTACAGAGATACATCAGAGGCAATATCGAGCTCCTACAAAGTGAAAAAAGGTGTGTAGATTTTCTTTAATTTTTGCTTAAGCTTGGTTTGAAAATTTATTTTGAAGGAATTCAAAGGGCATAGTAGAGAATTATTATCGGTAACTGATGCCCCGAGGAAAGAAAATGCAAACACCTAGTAAGGAACCTGAAAGCTCTAGCATGACTCATGAAGAAGAAGAAGAAATGCTACATGATATATCAAAATTACAAGAACAAGTGCAACAAGTGTCACTTGCACAAAAAGCAACAGAATCTAAAATGGATGGTTTAAGGAAAGATGTAGAAGCTAAGATGGATGGTTTAAAGAAAGGTGTAGAAGCTAATATGGATGGCATGGAAGCTAAGGTGAATGACATGGACGCTAAAATTGATGGCATGGATGATAAGATGGATAAGTTGCTACAAGAAATAGTCACTAAGGGTGAAAGAGTACTAAAGGAAACTCATGATGAGAACAAAAGAAATGTTAATCATGATTCCATAGACTCTAATGTTGGATCGAAGACTCACCATGTTCCAAAAATCGATATGAGGAAGTTTGATGGCAAGGATCCCGCCACATGGATATTACAGATGGAGCAATTCTTCGATCTCAATAATGTGCAAAACACACAAAAGGTACGTATGGCAACTTTATATTTGGAACCAAATCAGTTTGTATGGTATCAATGGCTTTGTTCTCGTAAACAATTTATCACTTGGGCAATTTTTACGGAAGAATTGATAGCACATTATGAGGATACAAAAAGCAACACTTTTTTTAGCCAATTGATAAGTCTCAAACAAAAGGGTTCAATAATGGAGCACATTGAGGAGTTCCAAAAATTGAACATAAGGGTAAAAGATATTCCAGAGGAGCATAGGATTGATGTGTTCATAGGGTCTTTAAAGGATAATATCCAACATGATGTGCGCCTTTGGGAACCTGATTCATTAGAGAAGGCATTCAGGTTAGCAAGAAAAATGGAAAGCAAAATTATGGCAACTAGGAAGCATACCATTCACAACTATAAAGACGGAAGTGTTGTTGCCCATAGTCTTCCACAACCTACAAGGTTGACACCACAACAATTGGAAGAAAAAAGAGCAAAAGGGCTTTGTTACAATTGTGATAGCAAATACACAAAAGGTCATAAGTGTGCTGAGAAGAAATTATTCTACATAGATTGTGAAGAGGAAGAAGAAAAGGAGCAAGAAAGGTCAAAAGAAGAGGATATATTCCAGGAACAAAGCCTAGATGAAGAACAAATAAATCCGACCATATCTTGTAATGCATTGGCGGGAATTACCACTCCTCAAACCATCAAGATAGAAGGACAAATCAAGAAGAAAAAGGTAATAGTGTTGATTGATTCAGGAAGCACCCACAATTTTATTCATTGTAGGGTAGCAAAAGAATTGAATTGCTTCCTATATCCAGCACCAGAGTGTCAAGTGATGATTGCAAATGGAGGAACAATAAATTGTTCTGGAAAGTGCCATAATATCAAGCTATCCATGGGAGAATATGTATTGACTAGCCCAATGCTTTCCATTCCAATGGGAGGTGCTGATGTTGTACTAGGAGTCCAATGGCTACAATCCTTGGGTACAATAGCTTTTAATTTTCAAGAACTTTTCATGAAATTTTCTGTGGAAGGAAAGGAAGTTGAATTAAGGGGTATTGCAGGGAAACCAGGAAAGATAATCAGCTCTAATGGCATGACAAAGCTTCTAAAAAAGGAGCAAAGAGGTGTAATTGCACAATTATGTTCGCTAGATGTTTCCACATTGGAATCATCTATTTCTCCAGATCTCCAAAAAGTCCTGGACAATCATTCCAAGGTATTTGAGACTCCCAAAGGTCTCCCACCTATGCGTGATCATGATCATGCTATTCATCTGATTCCAGGAAGTGTTCCTCCAAACATCAGGCCGTACAGATATCCATATGTCCAAAAAAGTGAAATTGAACGTATGGTTGCAGAAATGCTAGAGGCTGGTATAATTCAACCGAGTCAAAGTTCTTTCTCAGCTCCAGTAGTATTGGTGCACAAGAAGGATGGATCATGGCGCATGTGTCCAGATTATAGGGAGCTCAACAAGCTCACTATTAAAGATAAGTTCCCCATTCCTGTCATTGATGAATTACTGGATGAATTGCATGGATCAATTTACTTCACCAAGTTGGATCTTCGTTCGGGATATCATCAAATCAGAATGAAGATTGAAGACATTCCGAAAACGGCATTTAGAACTCATGAGGGTCATTATGAATTTTTGGTCATGCCTTTTGGCCTTACCAATGCACCTTCAACATTTCAAGGTTTGATGAATTCAATTTTCAAACCATTCCTTAGAAAATTTGTGTTAGTATTTTTTGATGATATACTAATCTACAACAAGTCTTGGAAGGATCATGTTGAACATGTTGACAAGGTGCTACAACTATTGGAGGAGAAACAATTATATGCAAAAAGATCCAAATGTTTCTTTGGAGTCCAGGAGGTGGAATATTTGGGTCATATTGTATCTCATGAAGGAGTTAAGGTAGACCCTAGCAAAATTAAAGCCATTAAGGAATGGAAAATCCCCACATCCATAAAGCATCTGCGAGGATTTCTTGGGTTGACAGGGTATTATCGCAAGTTTGTTAAGAATTATGGGAGAATAGCAGCACCTCTAACAACATTATTGAAGAAAGATTCATTTTCATGGACTCCGGAAGCAACAAAGGCCTTTGAACATCTTAAAGAGGCAATGTGCCAAGCACCGGTCTTAGCTACACCGGACTTCACAAAAACCTTTATTGTGGAATGTGATGCTTCAGGAAATGGAATTGGTGCTGTTCTAATGCAAGATGAAAGACCCATTGCTTTTGAAAGTCGTCCAATCAAGGGAAAGTTTTTAAGCAAAGCTATTTATGAGAAGGAAATGTTGGCAATACTCCATGCACTTAAGAAATGGCGACCCTACCTAATGGGAAGACACTTCAAGGTAAAAACGGATCATGATAGCCTTAAATACTTTTTAGAACAAAGATTATCCTCTGAAGAGCAACAAAAGTGGGTCACAAAGATGTTGGGTTATGACTTTGAAATCATCTACAAAAAAGGGAAGCAAAATGTGGTGGCAGATGCACTCTCAAGAAAGGATGAGGATGTGGAAGCATTGTTGTGTGCCATTTCTATTATCCAACCAGATTGGATAAACGAAGCAAAGGAGGAATGGAAGAATGACGAAGAAGTGTGGGCACTTATTCGAAAGCTACAACAAGATTCCAGTACTTCTGATACATTTAGCTGGCAAAATGATTCGTTATGGTACAAAGATCGCTTATACCTCTGTAAGAATTCCCAGCTAAAACAAAAGATTCTTATGGAATTGCACACTTCTCCCTTAGGAGGGCACTCAGGATTTTTAAAAACTTACCACAGGGTTAAGAAGGAATTTTTTTGGGATGGCCTTAAATCAGATATTCAAAAGTTTGTGGCGGAATGTTTGGTTTGCCAACAAAATAAAGTTGAAACAATTAAGACACCGGGTCTATTACAACCTTTATCCATTCCAAGCCAACGTTGGGAGGAGGTTTCAATGGATTTTATCACAGGTTTACCCAAGTCTGAGGGAAAGAGTGTCATCATGGTGGTAGTTGACAGACTTACCAAGTATGCACACTTTTGTGCATTATCACATCCATTTAAAGCCAGTACAGTTTCTACTGCATTTATGGAAACAGTTCAAAAGCTACATGGAAACCCAAAGATTATTGTAAGTGACAGAGATCCCATTTTCACTGGAAATTTTTGGACATAATTATTTTCTTGTCTTGGTACTCAGTTAGCTCATAGCTCATCTTATCATCCTCAATCTGATGGGCAAACTGAGATAGTAAACAAATGTTTGGAAGGATATCTTCGTTGCTTTGTATCTGATAAACAGACACAATGGGTCAAATGGTTGCCTCTGGCTGAATGGTGGTATAACACTTCCTTCCATACAGCAACAAAAATGACCCCATTTATGGCACTTTATGGGTATCAACCACCATCCATCACATCATATTTAAGAGAAAATTCTAAGGTTCAGGCAGTGGAACATCACATCGAACATCAACAACAAGTCCTCCAACTCTTAAAGGATAACCTCGTGTTGGCACAAAATAGAATGAAACAACAGGCAGATCAACATCGCAGTGAAAGAAGTTTTGATGTAGGTGATTGGGTATTCCTACGGCTACAACCATATAAGCAAATGTCCCTAAAGCAAGCTAAGAAGGATAATAAATTATCACCAAAGTATTATGGTCCGTACAAGGTGTTGCAAAAGATTGGTACTATGGCATACAAATTGGAGCTTCCTGCAGCTTCTCGATTGCACCCAGTTTTCCATGTTTCATGTTTAAAGAAGGTTATAGGCGACAAGCTCCCAGTTCAAACAATATTGCCAGAACTTGACGAGGAAGGAAAAATTATATTGGAACCGGAAGCAGTCACAGAAACAAGAACTCGACAGCTACGAAATCGATCAATTTCAGAGTATCTTATCAAGTGGAAGAACTTATCCGCTGAAGATTCCACATGGGAGGATGAGAATTTTATGCAGAAGTATCCAGAACTACTCAAGCGTTGAGGACAACACTTTTTTGAAGGAGAGGGGCATGTTGGGTCCCTATAATACTAGTGATTACCCCATTACTATTGTAGTTATACCCCTTATTTATATTGTTGTGCCCCTATTACCCCCATATTGTTATTTCTGTGCCCCATAGAATCCCTCTATTGTTATTTTTGTGGCTTTATATTATTATTGTTAGGTCGGCTGGATTATATTGTGACTCCTTAGACTCCTATATATAGAAAGGAGGTTTTGTCATTTGTATCATCCAAGAATTGTTCATTTATGTAATGTAAAGGAGGTTGCCCCCTCGAAGAGGCTGAATTCTAAGGCGTTGATCTTTCTTTTCTATCTTTTCTTGAGCTGGTTTCATAACACTCCTAGTTAAATCATAAAATTCGAGTTATAGGATAGAAGTAGAGTTGTGCATGGGTTGATTGCTAAAATGTAGTGGTGGAGTTATTGTGAGCTCTAGTCATTAGTAGAGTCAGTAGGAGTTAAGTTGAGTAGTTATAACAATTGTTAACTCACTGATCTCTCAGTTAACTAATCAATTTACTAAAAATAGTACCAGTCATGCATGGAATTCAAATTGCCTAGTTAAGTGGAGGGAAAATGAATAATTTTATAAATTGTTGTATACTATTTGAGTGTACAGGTTTTTCATCAGAGTAGGTGGTCAAATCCTTCAATATTTGCTCAAGGAAATGAGGAATTCTATAATTTTTAAGGGGCTAATTTCCTCGAGGATTGCGTAAGGAAATAGGAGGATAACAAAGGCCTATTTTGGCTAAGTGTTGGTCAAAGCAGGTCAGTGAAAAGGAGATTAGAATTGTAGTGCGAGGTGTGCTTCAGGATTGAAGTAAGACATTGTAATTGATCCATATTCTCATCTGAATTAATGCAAAGCAGCGGAGGGGTTTTTCCCAGTTGGGTTCCCCTTTAAAATCATTGTGTTCCTTTCCGCAAAATAGTAGAATAAATTTGTGTCTCTTGATTTTAGGTCGAATTCATTAGCAGTAGAAAATTTCTTGCAATTTCTACATGGTATCATAGCTACAAAAGACTACATAGAAACCTTGTTTTAGATCTCTCTTAGAGAAATTTCTATTTGCATAGTTTTTGGTGTAGATTCTCTTTAGTGCAGGAAAAATGTCTTTTAATGGATTGAGGCTTGAGTATCCATTAGAGGGAACCTCAAATTTTGTGCTTGGAAAAACAGGATGGAAGTTGTCCTGGATGACAATGGAGTTTGGGAATACACACAAATTGATATTCCAAAACCAGCAACATCAGATGCACAAGAACTTTCTCAGTGGAAGAAAGACGCAACAAAAGCGAGGATGATTAATCTAGAGGGTGTCAGAGATCATCTTGTTTCGAACTTGCATGGAAAGGAGACTCATTTTGTAATGTGGAAAACTCTCACTGATGTATTCCAGAGCAATAGTGATGCCGGGAAATTTGCATTGAGAGATAAACTCAGGAGAATTTGAATGCAAAAAAATGAAACCATTCCTCAGTACTTATCTAGATTCACTCAGCTTCAAGACAAAATTAGGGGAGTAGGATAAAATGTTCCATCATATGAACTTGTGAGATTAGCACTCCTTGGCCTTCCAAAATCCCGGCACAACTGTCAGGATTCAGTTAATGGAAGAGACAAGCTACCAGATTGGGAGACACTTTGGGCTAATTTAGTGTATGAGGAGATCAAAAGAAACACTAGAGATGGTGTCACATCCATATATGATGAGGAATAAGCTTGTGCTCTAGTTGGAAAAGGGAAATAATGCCAAAGGAAAGAAGGCACATGACGAGGTAGAATCTTGCTAGAACCATGGTAAGAAGAAAGGCCTCAATAAGCTTAAATTCTTTTGTTGCCATGAGTATAGACGTTATGCAACCAAGTGTCCACACAATAAATGCAGTAAAGAGCCTACATGAGGAGTAGGAGGAGATGCTATTACATCATAATTTGAATTGGATTTCCTCTGATTGCATGCATGTCAAGTATTGTATGAATCAATATATGGTACTTAGACTCCGGAGCCTCGTTTCATATGACAAGATCTAAAGACTTCTTCAGTAACCTAGAGGATAAGGACCTACAATTACATGTAGAATTTGGAGATGATGGGAGGTATAGTACTAAAGGGGTTGGTACTGTCACCATGAAGAGGGAGTCAGGCTCCCATATTCACCTAAAGGATGTAATGTATGTGCCTGTTCTAAAGAAAAAAATAGTTTCTATAATTGTACTTGAACACCATGGATATGATGTGATGTTCAATAAGGGGGAATATTTTCTGAAGCATGTTTCTACTGGACAAATAAAAAAAATGGTGTTCAAGTTTAAAATTTCTACAAGCTAGAGGTATATTTTTCCATGCATGCGACTCTACCTCTAAGGGTGAGGTGGAGCAGTGTAGAGACTTGTCCCAGAGTTGCAAAGACTTGGCGAGGGTCCATAGGAGAGAAATAGTAGTTGCAGTATACTCTTCTAATGGATCATTACCCTTGCTACAGGGACCCACAATATTTAGTAGTAGAAGGATTAGCGTCAGTTGATGCAATGAGATCTTGGGTGACGGTTGCAGGCTAGTAGCAGTTAAAGACTCAGGAGATAGTTATAGATCAGAGACATAGTTGATTTAGTATTTTGGTTGCTTCTCAGTTGTAGTTGTTGTAGTATTAACACCAACAATGAGAGGGAGTTGTGTTACAGTACATTCCTCCACAGGAGTAGGATTTGGGTTATGCAGAACCCTTTTCTTTCTAAGAGGGAGTGTTAAAATTGTAGCAAGAAAAAGCTCCATTTGAATTGTGCCTTAGTCAGTGGAGAAATTCGATTTTCCATATCAGCAGGATGACTTGGATTGTAGTTAGCTGGAGTGACATGGCTTTGTCTCCTGTTTAAATCAGTAAATTCAAGTTATATGCTAGAAGTAGAGTTGTGCATGGGTTGACTGCTAAAATCTAGCAATATAGTGTAGTTATTATTAGTTAAACTCAGTTATCTGAGCTCTAGTCATTAATATAGTTAGTAGGAGTTCAGTTGAGTAGTTATAACAATTGTTAACTCACTGATCTCTCAGTTAACTATTCATTTTACTAAAAAATAGTCCCACTCATGCACAAAATTCAAATTGCCTAGTTGAGTGGAGGGAAAAGGAATAATTTTATATATTTTTGTATACTAGTTGAGTGTACAGGTTTTGCATCAGAGCAAGTGATCAATTCCTTCGGGATTTGAACAAGGAAATAGGAGGATAGTAGAGGCCTATTTTGGCTAAGTGTTGGTTAGAGAAGGTCAGTGAGCATGAGATCATAATTGCAGTGCAGGGTGTGCTTCAGGATTGAAGCAAGACATTGTAATTGATCCATATTCTCATATGAATTAATGCAAAGAAATAGAGGGGTTTTTCCCAGTTGGGTTCCACTGTAAAATCATTGTGTTCCTTGTGTTTTAATGGTTTCATGTTATTGCATGTCTTTATATCGTGTGTTTTCCTTTCCACACAATAGTAGAATAAATTTGTGGCTCTTGGTTTTAGGTTGAATTCATTAGCAGTACAAAATTTCTTGCAATTTCTACACTCCAAATGAGGCATGAGGGTATATTTATAGAGGTGAGGTGATTGTTCACCTACTGTGAATTTTTTCCTACCTTCATGATTCTTGAACTTCCTCACTGCTTTCTCATGTCTAATGAATGATACATGCCCAATTTATCTTAGCATAATTGTTGGCATTATGATGAGAAATATTTACATTATGTTGGAGAAGTAGTTATGAGGAGAGTAGAGAGGGTTATTAGAAACCTTAGAATGCTTGTTGCTAATGTTGTTGCCATGATATGGTGACCTGCGCGAGCTCATGAATATCGTGGTGATTTTCATTTGTTGTGTTAAATTTCCATTTTCCTTCTACTACACCTACCATCAAGGTTGACACAGTGCCTTGGGTAGCTACATGGAGCCAATTTGCTTGTCTGTTGAAACCCTATTTGTGCAAGCTCTATGAGAATTCCTAGTTCATCTGCATAGATCAGCATCGTCGATCCTTTTCTTCTACCTGCAAACAAATTACATTGGTCATACATTTTGTAGACAAGGAATAATATTAGAGACTTAACAAATTGATTGAAAACAAGATATTAAATTTGAACCTTGTATATTCCTTTGTTGTATTGAATTATCATCAAGGTATTATGTCCTTCTTTTAAACAAACACAAGCGAGGTCCTTGAGATGATCCTCATGATCCTTTTCATCCCCTTGCGGTTTTTGTTTTTCACTAGCATCCAATACCAATGCAAATTGTTTCAACATATTCTTGTGGATTCAAGCATAAAAATATTCAATAATTTGTGATTTAGATGAAAGAGAAATAAGATTTTTATAGTCTGGATTCACTCCCTTTTCCATATTTCATACCTATGTTGATTCCCGAAGGTTTTTTTAACTACATATTTGCACCTCCACGACCAATAACAACATGAATGCATGTTACAATAATGAATTCATATAATATCCCCTGCTTTACAAAATATCATCATGAAAGTGTTGAATCTTGATTTAGATTTTATGCACATTTATCAATAATTCTACAAAATTCTTGGAATTACATGTTTTAATTACAATCATCCCACAAGTTTTATAGGTGGTTCTTAGAATTTATATGAAACCATGTAGGTCCCCTCAGAAAGAGAGAATATTTTCTACCCCACCAAGATAGGGATTTAACTCTATATCGTTTGTGACATGCTAGATAATGGCATCCTCTTGATCCCTCACTAATGACAGAATTGTGTTTTCTTGATCAAAGGAAAATTTTGATAGCTACATTTTGTATTTGGCTCATATGATTTATACCGGATCCTTTAATTCCACCTTTCTAATTCCATAAAACATGGAGTTCACTGCAGGAATGGTCAGTATTTTGATTGAAATCAAATGTTCTATTAGGCATGGGAATTTGGCCATTTGAAAAAATAATGAATGGCCTTGAGAACAACAACAATCAAGAGCATCCCTTCTAGCCTCTTAACTCCAATCCTTATAATAATATTATATGTAGTAGGCAATGTAATGGGATCTTCATCACCAATGAGAAAACATAATTCACGAAAGTTTATGTAGCGCCCAAGTGGTATCATCATATGCCCCTTTTGAGATGGTATGAATGTATCGCACCATCAAAATTACAATTTCCACCATTGTGTATAGATGCCTTTATTGCATTGTTTGATATATAAATCATTGTTTTTTACCTAGCCTTGGTCATAGAGTGCATAGGTCATGATTTCGAGTTGTATTTTATAACTCTGGATCACATTTCAAGTTCCAATCATAGGTAGCATTTAAATTCCACAATGCATTGTAGACTTTTGATGCAACTTGTGTCTTATGTGTAAATGGAATAACCTAGTCACAATAGAACATGTCACATAGTGTACATAACAATAATGAATGCAAGAGGGTGGATACCCAAAAGTGTTACTTACGATCTCATGCCGATCGCAACTATAGGTTGCATTTTTTTTTTAAGTTTGGGCTAGTGATAAACGCTATGGGAATAACGGTGTCACCTAAATATGATAGCACTCCTTACAATGAGAAACCACTATTGTATTGAACACGACTATCATTGGAAAATATATCACTCTTATGCATCGAATGCCTTAAACAAATTCGTCCCCTTAATAAATATTCTTACAAGTGCACCTCACATCGCCATGTATAGTTGTTGGGTGCTCACAGCTTGCATTAGGGTCATAGTGAACATCGAACATGCATTGTTCATTGTTGTTGTGCGTAGGGATATGCACTTTAACATACATTCCATTCAGATTGAATCCCTTGAGATTTTGTGAACCAAAATATTGGAAAGGATTGATGACTATCCCATCCGAGGAGAAAATGTCTCATTGTATCACTTTATGCTTCTTACTATGTTGGCATTTCATGGAGCACAAGGTGTAAGCAGAAGGATAATGATTGAGCATAAAGAGAACATGAAGAGAGGTGTGTTGAGAATCTAAATAATCAAGGAGAGGGGTAGGTGAAACACCCGTTATATAAGGGAGGTCACAACAAGGGGTTGTACAGTGTTTTCAGCGAGAGCGATGGGAGAAAGGGAAGTCACAATTTTATTAGCAAGGTTAGGTTGCATAGTCGCAATGTCATGTAGGTCGCATAAATCGTTAACCTTTTCAAGTTCGGTTTTGCAACTTTGTGAATTAAGGGATCATAGTCCACAATTTCCTCTATTGGTCACATGTCTTCTCTGTAATGTGAGTTGTACTTCAGTTGGAGATGGAAATCACGACCAGCGACCAAGGTCTACTTGTTGCATGTGACCTCATCAACAATGCATTTCTAAAATGCGACTTTAGTGCGCTTGTGAGTTATTTACACTAGCAATTTAAATATCAACTTCATCAACCCAAAAATAAAAACATGACTTCATATATGTTCAAGCAATAAATAACATTGAATGTGTGACTTCAAAACAAATGGCATACCCTTCTTGGGGCGTTAAATATGACGAGCAACATGATTTGAATGACATTGCATTTCTATTAACTAACAGGTGTTTATAACCATAATAAATCTTGGATGATCACGCACACCGTCAAGTTCATAAACCTTTACACTAATCATTCCTGGCCACCCATCATCACCTGCTTGAAGTTCACCACAACAATACAACTAGAAAAACTTCCCCATTTGCCTTGTAGTGGCGATACCGAGCCTCATTATTGCCAAGAGAACTCTATGAAGAAATATATTAGAAAACCATTAAGACTTTCCAATAGCCATCCATCATTATTTATCTCATCTGTGATATAATCCAAACTATCGTTGCACCAGAGCATAAACCAGTTTGATTTTAGTGCTGATGATTGTGTGTTGAAGCTTTTAAAGATTTGATGGGATGCACATATGTGAAACAATCTCATTATGATGATCTAGAAACACCTCAAATGGGGCAACTACCATTGTTATGAATTCCACAAAAACAAACACATTGTATACCAAAGTTAACACATGGAAACCAACAACGTGCTTGCCACTGTCATAGTCTTGGAATATACTTGGTCACATATAGCTTGCATTGTCTTCCTTTCCAAGCGCACATGACAAATTTTGTATTTATTTAAATATTATTATGATGAATGCAAAAGTTCACATCCTTTTCACATGTACTATCATATGTTTTATTGGCATTTGTATATAAAGTGTTACACCAAGATATAATTACTCCAAAACCCATGACCAATGTTTGTCCCTTTTATTATAGAGCCAAAACACTTCTTATAGTGCATGCATGTATTGTTGGTGTTAGGTTCTAGTATAATAGCTCCTGGTTGATTTTCCATGAAAAAATATAAGACCAAGGTCATGGGACATTTATTCCAAGCTGAATATTGGGCAAAACATCCTAGCGGGTGTCACTTTCGGTTTATTATGCTAAGGAAATTGGAAAAGGCATTAACAAAGGAAAAGTGGCAATAATTGGAATTTTATTTATGAAATAAAGGAAAATAGGAGAAAATGAAGGTGAAGAGACACAAATTAGCATGAGAGGAAAATTAAAGGGAACATGAAGAAAATAGAGGCATCAATGATAAAAAGGCTTCTACTCATTTACTCACTCTCTCATTCTCTCATACTCTTTCACACTTAAAGTATTCTTGGATCATTCTTGTAGCACTTTAACATACATTATATTTGGAGAAAGAAGGCAAAGGAAAGCAGGAAAGCACAAGGGAATAGTTGGATCAACAACTACAACTAGATTTCTTTGCAGGTAACAGGTTGCATGTGTGATTTCCATGCCAATTTTTGGGTGCGTGGTATATGCATGTGATTATTTGGTTATGTATTGTGATCCAAGTGGCTTTAGGTATGTTTAGGATTCAGCAGTGGCCTTGGAAAAGCTAAAAAATAGAAGTCATCGGATTGAGGTGAAACTAGGACCAGATCATAGTGCTCGTCCTCCTGATTCCAATGGCATGAATAACACTTAAATATGGGTTCGTATGCTCAAGATATATTCAATCAAACTTCAGGTCAAACTAGGCCAAGTGATAGTCATTAACGAGGGAACAATTTGGAAAAGGGTCGAGGAATGGAATCTGGTGGTCAGAAAGGGTGAATTTGTTTCCTACTTAATTTGTCTGGTAAACCCCAAAGTTCGGCCGAAAAAATTTGAATAATATTTCTTATATAAAAATACTTAATTAAAAAATAGGGGGGGGGGAGGTGGGGGAAGGTCGGGCCTATCAGACCCGCCCACCCCACCATTCATGCTATATATAAGTTGAATATAATATAAACTGGTTGGCGGGTGGTCAAACCCCGCCAACCCACAGCCTCTCCACCAACAATGTATATACATGTTATATTAAACAACCGGTGGTATGAAACGACACCAAGCCATGTGAACCGGGGTTGGCAGGGTCTAAACTCGCCTAGTCACCTGGTCGACATGCCACCTGGGCGGCCCCATACCATAACCATTGCATAAATTGTTAACCAATAAAACACAGTGCCTCTAAAAACCGTTATATGTTATATTAACATAGCTCCCAATGGTTAGCCATAACCAACTGCCACACAAAAAACGCCACTCCATAACCATTAAAACAAACCGCATGATTTTAAACGTGCCCAAAATCAAAACAAACACGCCAAAACAAATATTGCGGATGAGGTTTTGAACCCGTGACCTACGACGGCCCCACCACCCTATTTCCGGCAAGCTAACCAATGCTCTAGGCAGGGCACTTTAAAATATTCATAAGAAATCTTATATAAGAACCCAGAACTTTGCCATTCAGAAAAAATGGAGGAAGGAGCATCGATTGAAGTGGAGGCCGAGAGAGAGTGGAACTAGGTGCAGTGTGGAATCTCTCCCATCCAGATTGAATTTTGAGGTGGGTATATTCTAGGGCAATATTCCATAGAATATTCTCATGTAGAATCTTGGAGGAATCTAAAAGATTCCCTAGAGGGTGATTTTTCACTGTGATAGAATCATGTCAACTTTATACTCAAAAGAACTAGAATTTTGCAGGGATTGTGATGGTGTGATCTGTTTCTCCATCTGAGCAATAGAAATTCATGCAAACAACAACAAAGCATCTTTGCAAAATCTTGTGGAACCTAAAAGATTCCCTTAAAGGCTGATTTTTTACAGAGGCAGAATGATGCTAAATTTATAGTCATTTTTCATAGAATTTCACAAGGAGCGCGGTGGTGTGCTTAGAATTTTCATCTGGGTAGTGGATTTTTCAGCTATCTCTATGGAGGAACCTTTGGGGAATCTTCGAGATTCCTGAGGGTCCATATTTCTACGGTGTCAAAAAGGGGCCAAGTTTATAGTTGTTTGACACGATTTCGTGCCACAAATTCAATGGGGGTGTCCATTTCATTAGTAGAGCTTCACATTTTCAGGCCTTCCTCGAAAGTGGAGGTATATGTTGCAGTTATGCCATGCCTTTCTTTTGATTTGCTGAGATGATGATTTTGTTGTCGAGATCCTTGTTAGAATTATGTTGATGGATACTTGTATGCCATGTCATGTGAGATTTTATTAGCTTATCATGTTGAAGGAGGGACCATTTGAGTGAGAGTTCCCATAGGAGAACATCTCATGGAGAGCATGCCACTTTGGTTGAGGGAATTTATCCTTATAATGACAAATAATGTACCCTGTACTCATCATCATTTTCCATAATTTAATGAAGCTGCCTCCCCACTCTTGACACCGGGCCAAGATACGTAACCCACACTGGGTGAACTCTGTTGTCAATGTGTTTTGTGTCCTTTGATTGATGGTTTTCATTATGTTTCATTTTCTTTACAGTATGCACATGTGGCTTTTCATACTTTTTCATATGTATTTCTGCTAACATCACAGAAGTAAAAGATATTGGTTAATTCTAGTAGCTGAGGAGATCTAGATCAAGTTTGGTATTAGAGTGGTCTTCTGGCTGATGTGAATTGTGAGTGTTAATGGTTGAACATGAAACAAGAAGGAAAATGGAGAACACTAGAGATATCTACGCGGATCTCCTCAGGATGGCACGCATGGTGGACATAATGCATGAAGATTATGATGATAAAATGGCAAGAGAGGAATAGGAGAAAGAAAGAGCAGAGGACGATGCTTCGTCTCCATCTTCCAGTGATCACTCATCTTCTTCCTCGTCTTCTCATCATTCAAATGAGGAGATCAATCAAAGACTTCAAGTAGAGAATGTTGAATTGAGGAGAATTATACAAGAAGAGAAAGAGGAGAAGTAGAGATTGCAACTTCAGCTACGAGTCATGGAAGAGGCCTTGGAAAAATTGAAGCGCAACGAAGGCTTAGAGAAGCCATCATCACCTGCTTCAGAATTGACAACTGAGGTAAATAGTGTTGATTGCTCTTCAGTTTCATTTTCACATGAAGTTACTTTTGTTGGAAATATGGAGGTATACATTTCAAGAATTGGCATGAGACTCCTTACCAAGATGGGGTATAAAGGAGGAGGACTTGGTGTTAATGGCCAAGGAATGACTCAACCATTCGAGGTTGTATAAAGAACTTGATTTGCAAGTTTGGGGTACACTAAAGGAGAGTGTTCAAAGGAAAAAGAGCTTCCAAGGAATTGTCAAACCCATCATAGAAAGAGGGTGATTGGAACACATCAAATTCCTCCCATGATAGTGCACGTTGCAGATGAAGAGCTAAGGCAAGCTCTCATCACTAGAATTGTACCAGAGACAGTCAAGAAAGGTATAAAAAATCTTGGTATTCTAAAGTTCATTTTGATTACAAGAATGTTAATGATGAATAGAAATCATGGCATAGAAAACTATGTATCTTTTGTGGTTTACATAACCATGTGGTTGTTGAGTGCTGGAAGAGAATGGCAGCAAGAAAGAGGATGATACGTGAAAGACCTCCACAATAGGGAAGGAGGAAGGTCAAGCAGGTATGAAGGAAGAATACTTTTGCAGTCATTGCAACATAGGTTGACATCAAAGAGTCACATGTTGGAGGCTTCATACAGAGCAACGTCAGAAGGACAAAGCACCCGTGTAGGAACCAGTTGGAAAGGTTGTTCAACAAGCGAATCTGCCACATTATTGGTGGTTCACTTTATTGCGTAAGAGATGGTTTTACTAGAAGTGGTAGCTTGTCATGGAAACATTTTGTAAATCATGTGTTTCAATATAATTGTAAAATTGATGATATGTTTTCCATCGCTTATTAAAGCAACGATGATGTTTTGGCATTTTTATTGATAACTGGGGTAATGATTTCTATTATGATGTAAACTTGACCAAAGAGTGTGTCTTATAAACTCTTGGCAAGTATGGGGATGCTTAGGTCATGATTTGTCATGTAATCGAACATGTAGTTTGCAAATATTGTACCACAGGCTTATAGAGGATGAAGGTGTCATCTCATCACTTATGGCTTCAAAGAACAAGGGTGAAGGAGAAGGAAGTGTGGCCTGTCAGGACACATATGGTGCAAACAATGTAATACAACAATTTTAGATTATGTTCATGCTTTTGGAGGACCAAAATCTCCTTAGTGGGGAGGAATGATCTAGATGGATCTATACACACTTAGGATTCAACAGTGGCCTTGGAAAAGCTCAAAAATAAAATTCATTAGATTGAGGTGAAATGAGGACCAGATCGTAGTTATCATCATCTTGATTCCAACGACATGAGAGACACTCAAATCTGAGTTCGTATGCTCAAGATATAGTTGGTCAAAGTTCTGGTCAAACTAGGCCAACTGGAAGCCACTAACGACAACAATTTGGTAAAGGGTTGGCACATGGAATTTGGTGGTAAAAAAGGGTGAATTTGTTACCTACTTAATTTGTCTCGTAAACCCCAAAATCCGGTTAAAAAAATTTGAATAATATTTCTTATATAAAAATAATTAATTAAGAAAAGGGGGTGGGTCGGGTCCGCTAGAACTGCCCACCCCGCCGATCATGCTATATATAAATTGAATACATTATAAACTAGTTGGTGGGTGGTCAAACGCCGCCAAACCACAACCTCTCAACCAAAAATATATATACATGTTATATTAAACAACTGGTGGTATGAAACGACACCAAGCCATGTGAATTGGGGCTAGCGGGGTTTGAATTCGCTTAGCCAACTGACCGGATCACCACCCGAGAGGCCCATACCATAACCATTGTGTAAATCGTTAACTAATCAAACACCACGCCTCCAAAAACTATTATATGTTATATTAACATAGCTCCCAACAGTTAGCCATAACTAACCGCCACAGAAAACGCACCACGCCATAACCATTACAACAAACTGCATGACTTTAAACATGCCCAAAATCAAAACAAACACGTTAAAAAAATATTTCAGATGAAATTTTGAACCCCTGACCTAGAGGGTCCCCAACGCCCTATTTCCAATGGACTAACCAATGTGCCAGGTAGGCCACTTTGAAATATCCTTCGGAAATCTTACATAAGAACCTAGATTTTTTCCATTCGGAAAAAATGGAGGAAGGAGCGTCGTGTTGGAAATAATACTAGGGGGGGGGGTTGAATCAGTATTATCAAGTGAATTATTTTTCATTTCACAATTAGATTTGTATACGCTACTTGAATTAGTGAAAATTGCGTATATATGCAACTTCAGTTAAGGAAACTAGTGCATAACCTGCAGACTTGTAATTTAATTTATTCTTCAGATGTTGATCATTAATCTGTGCATCAAAACCATATAAATAGTAACCAGGAATAGTAAAACAGAGCAGACAGTCACACACAAGAACACAAGATATAAGGTGGAAACCCAATCTGGGTGAAAACCACCTGCTGCAATTCGTCTCTATCTTCTTTTAATTAGAAACTTCTTTTTACAATGTTTCTATACTGGTGCAATCTTATACCAGTACGCAGGTTGCTACCTACAGAAGGCTACAACCTTCTCTTGTTCTCCAGTTTCTCCTGGAAGGGAGCTACAACCCCCTTAGCTCTTGTACTAGCTGAGGTACTAGTACATAGGTGCTAACCTACAGAAGGCTACAACCTTCTCTTTTCTTCCAGGGACCACGTTTCATAAATTTTCAGACTGGATCCATCAATAACATCAATCAAACATCAAGTATATCTGCATCAACCAATCTCCTTTCAACCAAAACTGAATCAACCAATCACTTCTCTGAATGTTGTAACCAGAATACAGTAACAGTAACTAGAAACCAATGCTTAACCCAGAACACTGCAACAATAAACAGAAGTAGCTAAAACATATTTTATGAGTCGTACGCTACTTCAATATGTAGAACCTGCGTGCATATGTGGCAAACCTGCGTATACGCATTTTTGAAACACCTAACCAGCGTGTATATGTGCCTTTTCTATGCGGAACCTGCGTACAGATCTATAAAAGAAAATTTACCCCTTTACAAATACTTAGACATCAATTATACCCAGATTATCAGATTTATAGATCAATTCATGTGCCAAATATAATAGATCAAAATCACACATAGATACTTCTCTTCAAGCCTTTAGATCTTGACCCATCAATAGAACTTATTCTTCTCCTTGCGCTCAGGTTCAGATCCAGATATGCACCATAACCCAATGACCAGCATTCTAGATCTTTCTCTTCATAAGATATTCAATTCTTGAGTGCCTTACCCAATAACATGGTCCAAAACCACTTAGAACCAAAACTTAGGACTCAATACCTGGGTTCAACATATTGAATGAGATACCATGGTCCAAAACCATAGGTCCAAATACCAAGGACTAAAAACAAGTTTTCCCACATGTACGCGCTTTTCCTTGCATGAAAGTTAATGCATACACATACACGTCTTTTGATAGTCGATCCCGCGTGTATACGCGACTTGGTTAAGAGGAACCTGCGTATATCTCTTTTTCTTTCATTCTGAGAGCCTAAACTGTGATCTGTCATTTAAGTGAGTTGCCATCAAGGACAACACCTGTGCCATAGTGCCAAACCTGTGTCATAATGCCAACACGTTGAACGAAGTGGAGGTTGAGAGAGAGCAAAACCAGGTGCAGCGTGGAACCATGCCTAGGCAGCACAAATTTTGAGGCGGGTATATTCTATGGGAATATTCTCATGCAAAATCTTGGAGGAATCTAAAAGATTCCATGGACGGTGATTTTTCACGGTGACATAATCTTGTAAAATTTATACTCAAAAGAACCAGAATTTCATAAGGATCATGATGGTGTGGTCCATTTCCCCATCTGAGCAGCAGAAATTTAGGCAGCCAGCATTAAGGAATCTTTACAAAATCTTATGGAATCTAAAAGATTCCCTTGGAGGTTGATTTTTGATAGAGGCGGAATGATGTGGACTTTATAGTCATTTTTCACAGAATTTCGCAAGGGGCGCAATGGTGTACTCATAATTTTCATCTGAGCAGTGATTTTTTTGGCCATCTATAGGAAGTAATCTTTGGGGAAATCTTCGAGATTCCCGAGGATCCAAATTTTGACAGTGTCAGAAAGGGGCCAAATTTATAGTCGTTTGACATGATTTCCCACCACGAATTCAACGGTGGTGTCCATTTTGTCAGTAGAGATTCACATTTTCAGGCCATCCCTGAAAGTGGAGGTATATGATGCAGTTATGCCTTGTCTTTCTTTTGATTTGCTAAGATGATGATTTTTTTGTCGAGATCCTTGTTACCATTATGTTGAAGGATATTTGTATGCCATGTCATGTGAGATTTTATTAGCTTGTCATGTTGAAGGAGGGTCCATTTGAGTGAGATTTCCTATAGGAGAACATCTCGTGAAGAGACATGCCACTCTGGTTGAGGGAATTTATCCTTGTAATGGTAAAGAATGTACTATGTACTCATCATCATTTTCCAGCATGTAATGAAACAACCTCCCCACTCTTGACACCGGGCCCAGAGACGTAACCGACACTTGGTGAACTTTATTATCAATGTGTTTATGTTCTTTGATTGATGTTCATCATTATGTTTCATCTTCTTTATAATATGCACATGTGGCTTTTCATACTCTTTCATACACAATTCTTCTAACATCATCAAAGTAAAATATCTTGGTTAATTCTGGTAGCTAAAGAGATTTGGATCATATATTAATTGGCATGGAAGATTTCCTGGATTAACAATGGTTTTATCCTTGCCTTGCCATTTCTTGGATAGCCATGGTGTTGTGGGTTTTTCCACTTGAATGTTTTCTTATTGGTGCTTATAATTCCTTATGGCTTTAGGTTGGAAAAAATGCTTTGGAATCCCTAGAACAACTTGGGTTGAGTTATTAGTCTTGGATCCTAGGTTGGGACAAATTCTCTGGAGCCCTTGGTGGGTTGAATTACTAGTCCTTGTAACCAGGTTGGACAAATGATATGGAGTCCTAGAAGGTTGTGGGTTGAGTTACTCGTTCCTTGAGTCATAGAAAGCTTGTGTAGAGACTAATATAGTTGGTGTTAGTGTTGTCTGAGTGTAGGGGTGGAATCAATGTGGATGAGGGTTGAGGTGGTTTGGCCTCTAGAAGACTTGGTTTGGTTTTGTTTGGTTTATTCCATGAGATCCCACATTCATGCTTGGAATATGGCGCAGGGGTGATTGGTTGAAAGAGAGATTTGGTTCAACCCAATCTATGGTTGGGTGGTACGTGGAAGTCCTTGACTTGGTTGGTATTTTCCTATGTTAATATGAGACATTTCCTTATTGTGATCTATGAGCATTTGTAGTATTATATTGGTGATATTATGGCTCAGTTTCCATGATATATATGTTGGTTATTTTATGGATATATGTTGGTTATATGATGTGTACCATCTATGGCTCTTACCATGAATTGTTTAGTTATTGATTGGTTAATGAATGCATGGACTAATATGTGTTGTTGCAGCTATGTGGAGAGGCATAGAGCCTTCTTGGTGGTTCTCAGATGAATATCAAACTATTATGATCATATATGCATTCATGACATGTAGCTTACATGTTTTTCATGTGTTTGAGGAAATGTATAGGGTGTTCTAAGCAATCTAGGCCAAGTTCTTGATCCGAGTTTGAATATTTGGCTTTGCCATTGTGTTAATAATGATTCTAGAAAGTCTCTATTACACAGTATTTTGTCACGCCTCCTGCACTTCCTTGTGACATACCCTGAAGTGCCCAAAACATGATCATTATATAGTATACTCATCAATGTATACAGCTCAAATCCCTCCTTTAACTTTGCCTAGAAAATATCTAGAGCTTTCCCTGAAGAAATAGCTCATGAAACCCTAAAATGAGAATCATCGCCCTTATGAAGCTCAAAACCATGATGATCGATTATTGCACCTTGTTAAGCCAGTGATGGAATCCATTTATTCTCTTTTATACTCGTGATGGTCTCAAAAAGGAAGTTTTCCCAAAGAGGATGAGAAGCTTCGTGATCTAAAAGCTTCCAGAGCGGCAAGCTGTAGGTAGTTTCACATATACTCCTAATTTGACCTCTTGGCCTCATCCCTATGAGCTACCTCCTTAAGATGTGGGCCTAATCCTATCTTTGGGGGAGGTCCAACTCCCTCTCCCTGCCTATAAATTTCCACTCTACCTTTCCCAAATTGTTGATCAATGTTCATTTGCACCCTTATGCAGAGCTTATGCTAGAGGCCATTCATTAGACTTAGAGAAGGAGTGTTAGAGAGTTTCTTGGCTTGGACTTGGATTATCACTCAAGGAGAGCCTTTCAAAATCAAGGCTATGGTTGTAAGTGTTATCACTGAAAATGCTGTTGCCAAATTTTTTTAGCCTAGCTTAAAGACAGGGTGTTTTCGTAGCGCCTGAATTCTTTTTAGCAGTTTCGCAGCGCTACATGTTTAGGTGTTTTCGTAGCATGCTACGAAATGGTGGATTTGGCATGTGCACGGGAGGTCGAGTCGAATTTCAGGAATTTTTCAGGAGTGGCTGGATCATCATGGGCCATATGACTTTATTGTGGATGGTGCAAATGTAGGCTTTTATCAGCAAAACTTTGCTGATGGTGGTTTTAATGTCTCTCAGTTAAGCTCTGTAGTCAATGTCTTGCGCCAAAGAAGCCCGAAGAAGAAATGGCCTTTCATTTTATTGCACAACAAGCGTGCCACAGGTGTGCCAGCTGATGACCCTTACAATAAACAGCTGATTGAGGATTGGAGAAAAGCTAGTGCCTTGTATACAACACCAGCTGGGTTGAATGATGACTGGTACTGGCTATATGCGGCTGTGAGTTTCAAATGTTTGCTTATGATGAAATGAGAGATCATTTATTCTAATTGTTAGTTAATGAGTTCTTCTCAAAATGGAAGGAAAAACATCAGGTCCGCTTTACTTTCAATAAATCTGGTCCACAGTTTCACATGCCACCTCCATATTCGATTGTTATTCAAGAGTCTGAAAGAGGCTCATGGCACATTCCCATTAAAGGAGGTGATGACATTGAAATGCCAAGAAGTTGGCTATGTGTTACTAGGTCTCTAGTATGTGGACTTAAGCAACGGTCTGATCCTTCATCCCAGGAAAGAAATACATTGGGCCCATCTGAAGACTCAGGTTCTGAGGTTGTTAATGATGATGTTGTTTCCAAATCAAACACGGACGTTGAGGACACAAGTATAGCCAGGCATGAGCAAAACACCGGCGAGTGTTTATGTTCAACTTTCTCTACAGAAACTGCTCAGTTAACATCAGAAAAAGACAAAAGAAAATGGGGATCGATGTCCCCTTCAAGTCCATGCAAACAACCTTGTTCATATAAAATAAGGAAGGAATCTGCCTGAATGGAGATACTTGCCTTCTCTAAAAGAGTAAACCAGTTGAAGGAAAAAACTTCAGGCAGCAGTCATAAATTATACAATTCTGGTGGGAAGTGTTTCACTTGTCACTTTGCATTTAGAATCATGAAACCGATTATTGGCAGGTGGCAAATTCATGAAATAACATTTATGTCTTGGGCGCAAGTGTTTGATGAAGTGCCAGAGAGAGATTTAGTGCATTGTCTTCGTGGCTTAGCTCCACAAGGGTTCTTTTTCCATGCAAACGAGATGTTGAGGTTTGATAAACATTACCAGCTGTTCGTGCGTTAGTTCCTCCACCGACACTTGGTTGATATTTGTTTTGTCTTTGCCAGAAAAGGGGTTTTAGAAATGAGAGCGTATTATTTGCATGCGGGGCATCACAAGTTTGGGATTCTGTTGCAGCTGCGGATCCATCTTTCTCCCAGAGAAAACATGGGGATTGTGAAGTTCGCAATCGGCACATCTTGCAGAGCAATGTCGGAGTTTTGGGTGTCGATGGTGTAAAGAATGCCCTCATAACGTATTTCGCTCTTTAATGTCAAGCTGATGAGACTGCCAATATATGAATCTGCTGTCGTGCCGGTGGCAGAACCACCATTACCACTCCCACTACCGCTATTGCTGCTCGGCTTCCCCATTTCTTCTGCGTCATTGTCTGCACTGATGATATTATCGTTTGCTCTGCTTTGCTTTCAGATCTAACTTGGGCCTTATGCTTATATATCTTCCACACAAATGTGAAGTTTGCTCTAAATTCCTATTCAGTTGACCCTTGAGATAACATTCGTAACATTGGGCAATTCTGTCAGTGGCCATACATCAACACTGTGGGCGGTTTCTTTTAACTCTTCCAGAGACAGAATGGTCTCTTGCAGCGATGACTTAACGTTGATGGTTTGGGATACAAGCATAAACCCAGCAGAGAGAAGTGGAAATAATGGGCCCTGGAAACATCTTTGCACCATTTCTGGATATCATGATTGAACAATATTCTCAGTTCACTGGTCAAAGAACGGTTTTATTGCTAGTGGAGCATCCGATGATTGTATCAGGCTCTTTAGTGAGAAACACTGTAATTTTTTAAATGCCTTTATCTTTTGCCAAATATTAAATGAATTCGATTCAAGGAAACTGGATCAGATAAATATATTTCGAGGTGGTGCATAATTCTTTCATCTCAGATTACAGAGCATTGGAAAGGAGTTGTAAGCAGTTTATGGAGGATTTGCAGCGGTTCTAGTATCACAGCCAGTTTGGGTTATGTATGTTGCGCCAATCGATATTTCAAACACATTTACAGTCACCTATTAGTGTGGTCTGTTTGGTATATATCAAGACTGATGTAAGTCATTCAGTATTTACCCCAGAACATATGATCTTTTGCATGATGATCGCTTGTTTTCTAAAGTACAAAGGCAAAAATGTCAGGTTCATTGCTGTTACTTGCATTAGTGGGAATCACACTGAAAACATATCTGCTTCAATGCAAACAATTAGGAGTTCAGTTTGAATGAAAAGAAGTCTGTGTTTTTTAATCACACAGCAGTTTCGTAGCGCGCTACGAAACTGCTGTAGATGGTGATTTTAAACACAGAGCAGCTATGGTAGTGAGATGATCGAGAAACTTGAAAGAGAGACACCTGTCTATCAGTATAGCCTATAACACATCCAAGATGTGGCAGTCCGCTCTATTTTGGTCAATTAAAGATAAAAGGCAAGCTTCTTTGGATTCGAATATAGTAAAGCGCATCAAAGACCGACAAACAGGGGCCTATGTTTCAGGGTAACAGAAATATCATTAAAGACAAACATGGAGCATTAAAGGTTCATCACAGCCAAACTAAAAGAAGCCATTTGTCAAAGACTGAATCTGTTCTCTCCTTTTCCTCGTAGGAACACCAGTTTGATTGTAATAAATGCTACTTCCAGCATGATGTAGAAGTAGAGTTTTGTTTGCTTTAGGATTATAACGCTGTCAATCAGTGGTCAGCTGTAATTATTAGTCAGTTAAAGGTTAGTAGGTGTCATCATAGGTGGAATCGAGCTCCCCTCATGCTGGAGGAGGAAGCTCTAGGTAGTTAGAAGCATATTCCTATATATAGCTGGATGATTTATGTATTAAGGGTTGGAGATTTTTATAAAAACAGAGTTTTCATATTGGCTTATGTAAAAAGACTTTGACAGTAATAGAAAGAGGACTTTTTCTTCCCAAGATTCATCTTGTGTCTCTAATGCTCAGAGTACATGTGGCTTGGTTTTATTCATCTTGTTTTACAGTTCACTAAACATGCAATCACTCTGAATTCACCTAGTGCTCAGACTTCCTGTGTATGTTTTTTGAGTTGAGGTTCTTTTTGGTAAATTTTTTGAGCATTTAGACATTATATGCCTTGGTTTCCATGATTGAGTAGCCACTTGTTTACTGCAGAAGTGTATGACTCCATGAGCCCAATGGGAGAAGCCTAATTTTGTTGTTCCAACCAGCTTAAATTTCATCTACTGTTTAAAGAGTTAGCCATCTTTTCTTGCCCTTAATGCATATCAAAAATCTGTGAGAGAGCCCTCTCTGACTAAGGAGGCTAAACCTTAGTCTAAAGCTAGGTTTGAAATAGTTACACATAATCTTACTAAGTAGCAGCCCTTAGTACACGATTTTGTGATAACATTTTGGTGCGTCTGCCGGGAGTCTGAAGTCTATTCATTCCCGAAATCAATGGTTGAACTTCTGAAGGTAGCAGGAGCTCAGGCATCATTTTGAGGCTGCAAAACTACCTTGGCAACTCCACACATCAAAGAATAAATTAGAAGGTGACTCCACTGCTAGAAGATCAGTAGCTTGATGAAGTTTCAAGATGGATTCCACTGCAAGAATGAATGCCAGGTATGCTCCTATGAATCGGTCTCATATCCCTGGTTTTCCAAATCCTATGCCAAAGGTTGATTGGTTAGATGATCTTCCAATATTCAAAGATGAAAAGAAGGATGATGCTGCTCTCCATTTGGTTAGGTTTCACATGCATGTACGCAGTCTTAAGGTTCATTTCCCTGAAGATTGTCTCATGAGGATGTTTATGGCCACTTTAGAAGGAGAAGCATGGTCTTGGTATAAAAGTTTGGAAAATGGTTCATTATCTTCTCTTGCTGATTTCCATGATGTGTTCTGTGAAATGTATAAAGAATGTTATCCTTCTTTGTTGCTGCTCAAAGATTGCTGTAGGCATTCTTTAAATCTTATTCAGTACTTGGAGGATTGTTATGGTGATGATGAATTTACAGATGAAGAAATTTTAGAGGCTCTTCATAACAATGTTTTTCAGCACCAAGGAGAAGGTATAACATTCCATGAAGCATAGCATGAAGAGCAGCAAGAGTTTACCTGTGAAAACCATGTTTTATCCTTAGATATTGATGTAGAGATGCAGCAGATTTGTCAGGTTTCAGATCATGATGGAGATGAAATTGATTGCACTCAGCAAGAAGAAATATTGGAGGAAATTTTCTATGACCCTCAGGCAGAGGAAAAGCTTGCTCAATTTTGTAATTCCTTGCAGCAGCTTATTCCAAATAATAATCATAATAGTGAGGAAAATTCCATTGTTTGTTGGAATGATTCAGAAAAGCAGCTGGATAGCTTGTCAAATAGAAAAGTGGATAGCACATCAAAAGAACCTTGTGTGGTTGCAAATCAGTTGTCTAAAGATGTGGAATATTATGATGATCATCAACATAACCATGTCTTCTTGGACCCTGTAAGTGAATATATGGACAAGCTTTGCACTCCGGTCTTTCATTTTCATTTGCATTATGAAGATCAAGTATATTATGAGTTGAGTTGGTCATCCCAATACCATGGTTATGTTGAGGTTGAATGCAGTCAAGAGCCTCCCATATCAGAAAAGACAATTGATTGGCTTTATTGGAAATATCATGTTGCTTGAGCTACAAGTGGAGCTTGCAGCTGATAGGGTAGGTAGGTAAGATAAATGCAAATAAGCTCAAGGTTGACTGAGCATTTCTTTTTTCATTAGAAATAGTTTTCCTTCTCCTAAAGTCATGCTTGTCAAGCAAATTTCTGTTTGTTAAATAAATTCTATAAGGCACTGGAACTGCAGGTTCTTAGTGCACCACAAGGGCACACTATCCCAAGTGGAGCCACTGTTATCACTGAAAATGCTGTTGCCAAAATTTTTTAGCCTAGCTTAAAGACAGGGTGTTTTCGTAGCGCCTGAATTCTTTTTAGCAGTTTCACAGCGCTACATGTTTAGGTGTTTTCGTAGCATGCTACGAAATGGTGGATTTGGCATGTGCACGGGAGGTCGAGTCGAATTTCAGGAATTTTTCAGGAGTGGCTGGATCATCATGGGCCATATGACTTTATTGTGGATGGTGCAAATGTAGGCTTTTATCAGCAAAACTTTGCTGATGGTGGTTTTAATGTCTCTCAGTTAAGCTCTGTAGTCAATGTCTTGCGCCAAAGAAGCCCGAAGAAGAAATGGCCTTTCATTTTATTGCACAACAAGCGTGCCACAGGTGTGCCAGCTGATGACCCTTACAATAAACAGCTGATTGAGGATTGGAGAAAAGCTAGTGCCTTGTATACAACACCAGCTGGGTTGAATGATGACTGGTACTGGCTATATGCGGCTGTGAGTTTCAAATGTTTGCTTATGATGAAATGAGAGATCATTTATTCTAATTGTTAGTTAATGAGTTCTTCTCAAAATGGAAGGAAAAACATCAGGTCCGCTTTACTTTCAATAAATCTGGTCCACAGTTTCACATGCCACCTCCATATTCGATTGTTATTCAAGAGTCTGAAAGAGGCTCATGGCACATTCCCATTAAAGGAGGTGATGACATTGAAATGCCAAGAAGTTGGCTATGTGTTACTAGGTCTCTAGTATGTGGACTTAAACAACGGTCTGATCCTTCATCCCAGGAAAGAAATACATTGGGCCCATCTGAAGACTCAAGTTCTGAGGTTGTTAATGATGATGTTGTTTCCAAATCAAACACGGACGTTGAGGACACAAGTATAGCCAGGCATGAGCAAAACACCGGCGAGTGTTTATGTTCAATTTTCTCTACAGAAACTGCTCAGTTAACATCAGAAAAAGACAAAAAGAAAATGGGGATCGATGTCCCTTTCAAGTCCATGCAAACAACCTTGTTCATATAAAATAAGGAAGAAATCTGCCTGAATGGAGATACTTGCCTTCTCTAAAAGAGTAAACCAGTTGAAGGAAAAAACTTCAGGCAGCAGTCATAAATTATACAATTCTGGTGGGAAGTGTTTCACTTGTCACTTTGCATTTAGAATCATGAAACCGATTATTGGCAGGTGGCAAATTCATGAAATAACATTTATGTCTTGGGCGCAAGTGTTTGATGAAGTGCCAGAGAGAGATTTAGTGCATTGTCTTCGTGGCTTAGCTCCACAAGGGTTCTTTTTCCATGCAAACGAGATGTTGAGGTTTGATAAACATTACCAGCTGTTCGTGCGTTAGTTCCTCCACCGACACTTGGTTGAGATTTGTTTTGTCTTTGCCAGAAAAGGGGTTTTAGAAATGAGAGCGTATTATTTGCATGCGGGGCATCACAAGTTTGGGATTCTGTTGCAGCTGCGGATCCATCTTTCTCCCAGAGAAAACATGGGGATTGTGAAGTTCGCAATCGGCACATCTTGCAGAGCAATGTCGGAGTTTTGGGTGTCGATGGTGTAAAGAATGCCCTCATAACGTATTTCGCTCTTTAATGTCAAGCTGATGAGACTGCCAATATATGAATCTGCTGTCGTGCCGGTGGCAGAACCACCATTACCACTCCCACTACCGCTATTGCTGCCCGGCTTCCCCATTTCTTCTGCGTCATTGTCTGCACTGATGATATTATCGTTTGCTCTGCTTTGCTTTCAGATCTAACTTGGGCCTTATGCTTATATATCTTCCACACAAATGTGAAGTTTGCTCTAAATTCCTATTCAGTTGACCCTTGAGATAACATTCGTAACATTGGGCAATTCTGTCAGTGGCCATACATCAACACTGTGGGCGGTTTCTTTTAACTCTTCCAGAGACAGAATGGTCTCTTGCAGCGATGACTTAACGTTGATGGTTTGGGATACAAGCATAAACCCAGCAGAGAGAAGTGGAAATAATGGGCCCTGGAAACATCTTTGCACCATTTCTGGATATCATGATTGAACAATATTCTCAGTTCACTGGTCAAAGAACGGTTTTATTGCTAGTGGAGCATCCGATGATTGTATCAGGCTCTTTAGTGAGAAACACTGTAATTTTTTAAATGCCTTTATCTTTTGCCAAATATTAAATGAATTCGATTCAAGGAAACTGGATCAGATAAATATATTTCGAGGTGGTGCATAATTCTTTCATCTCAGATTACAGAGCATTGGAAAGGAGTTGTAAGCAGTTTATGGAGGATTTGCAGCGGTTCTAGTATCACAGCCAGTTTGGGTTATGTATGTTGCGCCAATCGATATTTCAAACACATTTACAGTCACCTATTAGTGTGGTCTGTTTGGTATATATCAAGACTGATGTAAGTCATTCAGTATTTACCCCAGAACATATGATCTTTTGCATGATGATCGCTTGTTTTCTAAAGTACAAAGGCAAAAATGTCAGGTTCATTGCTGTTACTTGCATTAGTGGGAATCACACTGAAAACATATCTGCTTCAATGCAAACAATTAGGAGTTCAGTTTGAATGAAAAGAAGTCTGTGTTTTTTAATCACACAGCAGTTTCGTAGCGCGCTACGAAACTGCTGTAGATGGTGATTTTAAACACAGAGCAGCTATGGTAGTGAGATGATCGAGAAACTTGAAAGAGAGACACCTGTCTATCAGTATAGCCTACAGCACATCCAAGATGTGGCAGTCCGCTCTATTTTGGTCAATTAAAGATAAAAGGCAAGCTTCTTTGGATTCGAATATAGTAAAGCGCATCAAAGACCGACAAACAGGGGCCTATGTTTCAGGGTAACAGAAATATCATTAAAGACAAACATGGAGCATTAAAGGTTCATCACAGCCAAACTAAAAGAAGCCATTTGTCAAAGACTGAATCTGTTCTCTCCTTTTCCTCGTAGGAACACCAGTTTGATTGTAATAAATGCTACTTCCAGCATGATGTAGAAGTAGAGTTTTGTTTGCTTTAGGATTATAACGCTGTCAATCAGTGGTCAGCTGTAATTATTAGTCAGTTAAAGGTTAGTAGGTGTCATCATAGGTGGAATCGAGCTCCCCTCATGCTGGAGGAGGAAGCTCTAGGTAGTTAGAAGCATATTCCTATATATAGCTGGATGATTTATGTATTAAGGGTTGGAGATTTTTATAAAAACAGAGTTTTCATATTGGCTTATGTAAAAAGACTTTGACAGTAATAGAAAGAGTACTTTTTCTTCCCAAGATTCATCTTGTGTCTCTAATGCTCAGAGTACATGTGGCTTGGTTTTATTCATCTTGTTTTACAGTTCACTAAACATGCAATCACTCTGAATTCACCTAGTGCTCAGACTTCCTGTGTATGTTTTTTGAGTTGAGGTTCTTCTTGGTAAATGTTTTGAGCATTTAGACATTATATGCCTTGGTTTCCATGATTGAGTAGCCACTTGTTTACTGCAGAAGTGTATGACTCCATGAGCCCAATGGGAGAAGCCTAATTTTGTTGTTCCAACCAGCTTAAATTTCATCTACTGTTTAAAGAGTTAGCCATCTTTTCTTGCCCTTAATGCATATCAAAAATCTGTGAGAGAGCCCTCTCTGACTAAGGAGGCTAAACCTTAGTCTAAAGCTAGGTTTGAAATAGTTACACATAATCTTACTAAGTAGCAGCCCTTAGTACACGATTTTGTGATAACAGTAAGCTTCCCCTTTATTCTTTAAATAATAATACAACTGCTGGTTCATCTTCCCAATATATATGTTCATGTATGTATTTGTTTGGCATTCCTTGATTAGCTAAATAGATTATTATTGGATTTTCTATTGAAGTTGGTATGCTTTGTTGTCTCTTGGTTGTTTGTGCAGGTACATAAGCGCTAAAAGAAGTAGGAATAAGACCTTGACACAAGTAGTTCGAGGATTTCAACAAAGGGAATTGAATTATCATCAGAGCAAGGTAGGCCTCCTCTCTTATTCTATTTTTCAATTATAATCTAGAAAGATGTCTAGTTGATTGTCCTCTCAAGTTGCTAGACCCACTCATTGGGCTAGAGGGATTGTCTGTCTGTAGAGAGGATTAAACTTGACAATAGTCTCGGACAGTTTTGGGCAGTTGTCTAGAGGCTAGCCTGAATTGTGGCTCATATCTCGAGACTGCACCCTCTGAACTGCGAATTTTGGGCTATAACCACATGGAAACAGTGTCATGTGTGCAGTTGAAGCCCTGCAACCACCCCTCCCATATTTACCCAATTTCACACAAGGGGGAGGAGTGGTTACAGGGTTGTATCAGAGTAGGTTTCCATTCTCTTTGGGTGATATATGATACCACAGGGTGGTATCAAATCTTTCAGGTTCAAACACTTGGACTAGATGGGCTGAATGTATATGGTTATGCATGCCTAGTAGGTCATACATGCATCACGGTGGGAATTATGCAGTTTGTGTCATCATGATGTTTTTGGTATGTTATGATGTTGATATGTTGGCTAAGGTGGAGCATGAATGCATATTATCAAAGCGAGGTTTCAACACTGGACCTTGGGGTAAGATTATAACGTCATACATATTTGTATGTTGGGCATGCAGGTAGGATGGTTAATGGTTGTTATATACATTATGGTTATGTATATGCCTGTCATTTGATTGTTGTTGTGGTTACATGCATGATAGATGCTAGTTGTTCAGTGTGGTCATATGTACATGTGTCGCTTAGTCATGCTTGGTAGTTAACTTGTTATTATATGCATTGTGGTCATACATAAGATGATTATGGTCATTGCATTTAATATATTTATGTTATATGTATCGTTCTAATCTAAATCAACCTGTGCAGATGGTTATGGTTATGGTATTTAGGTATAATTTGACATACTTGTGATATTGTGTCGTACTAATCTGGACTGACTTGTGCAGATGTGATAGCTTCCCATAAGATACATTAAGGTATGAATTTGATTATTTCGTCTATTTGGTTTATCTAACATGGTATATTTGTAGGATATAGAAGATCAGGGATGAAGAACAGAGTAGTGGACTATGGTTCACATGACTCCCCTTACAGGCCTGACATGAAATGTACATAATGGAAAAGTGGCATGATTATGTGATATGTTTTCAAGTACAAAATGTATGAGAAATGAAAATAAGGTTTTTCCAAGTGTGGTTAAACTTAGTAGAGCTTTGGAGATCCCATTTCCATAGTTGGACACTGGAGATCGGGCCATTATAGTAGTTGCCTCCTTCTATCTTAGTGTGGACCATGGATAGTAAGGGGTTATGTTTACAGGTTGTTTGAATGTTTGATTAATTGCATGATATGAGTATGTGTCTATAATATTGCATGAAGGAATGATCTTGTTTTAAGACGATTGTACTAACATAATATGTGTTGAGACAGTTGATATCCACTTGAGTGCAAGTGGGTGCTAGTTGTAGTATTATGACTAATGACTATGAGTTTATTATGACATGGATGTTAGTCTTGGTAAAGCTTGATTACAAATTAGTAGACACAATGTCTTGATATTTGGAACATGTGATTGAAATGTGTGAACAGTTGCAGGGGAACATGCTTGGTAATAGCGTGACATGGTAAAAGTTGATTTTTTTATATAAATAATGCTGAGAGATGTAGGCATAACAATTGGTTTCCAATTATAGTTGGATTCGTCAATAGAATTGGAGTCCCTTCACAGATGATGTATGTACATGTTCATTTACAAGTCAACATGCTGGGTACAACAAGGTAAGGTAATTGGTATGTTGTTATGTTTATTTATGCACTGACAGTTGTGTGTTTATGGTAGTATGATGCAGGGGATTGCATGGCAAAAGAGACTGCCATGAAATCTTGAAGAAGTCTCGGGTTGAGCTTTCCCTTGGAAGCATTGGGAACCCATGGGGATTGAGTCATGGTGTACTTTGAAAGTTTGTACTTTTAGTGCTTCGTGATTTGTTTGCGCTTGATTTTTAGTTTTGTTTATGTTTGGTGCATGACCCTACCACTTTGTTTATGGTGTCATAATGTTATTGTTTTTTCATGGTTTTCTTCTTGTTTTCTTTTTCTCTTTCCTTTTATGTTTTGAGGGTCTTGGGAATTGTTTGAGGAAAGAGAAATTTAATGGAGCTTGGGAAGATTTGAATGAAACCCAATAGGTAATTTAAGGCTCAAATGAATCTCGGTCCATGAGTAAAGGGTAGTTGATGGAAAGGGTATGATAACCAGTTGGACTGGTTGAGTCCATTGGGATAAATGGAAGATGGAAAGACAATCATGAGAAAGGTAACAAGAAAGGTAAATTGAATTGTTTTGAGGTGTCAAATGCCTTGGTTGTATTGGGAACTATTGTTCTCAATGTTGTGCATGGATAAAGGAAGTTCTCTTAACCTTGACCTTATGATATTTGGTAATTATGTTGTAATCATGATTATATATATATATATATATATAGATATATAATTATATATAATTATATATATATATATATATATATATATATATATATATATATATATATATATATATATATATATATATAGATATATATATATATATATATATATATATAGATATATATATATATATATATATATATATATATATATATATATATATATATATAGATATGTCATTGTTTGACAGGGTTGTCAGGGATCATGATTGTTTTATGCTAATGTTTATATGTATATATGTATGTATGTATGTCATTGTCTGAAAAGGTTGTTGGGGATCATTCTTGTGGAGGAATGATTGCTTATGCAGGTGAATGGTAAGAAGAGGTTCCTGGTATCAAGTGGAAGAGTAGCCCTAACAGATCTATGAGGTCAATATCATGTGAATATGAATTGACATTATGTGTTTATACCATGTCCATGTTTATGCTATGCTAGGTAATGCTAAGGGATACATCAGTGGAATGAAAGCAGTGTGATCTGCAACATGTTGGGACAAGCATGGATAGTAGAAAGACACTAGAAGCAAGGTTGCTTGGTAGAGATAGTGTAGTATCTGAATGTGTAGTATTGTTGTTGGGTACATGTGGTGTTGTGCACATGTTGTACATCTGGTGTTGTGTACATGTTGTATATGTGGTGTTGTACACATATGGTTTTGTGTACATGTTGTATATGCGGTGTTGTGTACAGATTGTGTTGTATACATGTTGTAAATGTGGTGTTGTGTATAGATGGTGCTATGTACATGTTGTATACATAGTGTTGTGTACATATTCTATATGTGATGTTGGGCATAGATGGTGATGTGTACATGTTGTATATGTAGTTTTATGTACATATGGTGTTGTCTACATGATGTATATGTAGTGTTGTGTACATGTGGTGCAATATACACATTGTACATATGGTGTTGTGCACATGTTGTACGTGCGATGTTGTGTACATGTTGTACATGTGGTGTTGTGTACATGTTGTACATGTGGTATTTTGTACATTCCATGCATGTTGTGTTGTGTTGTGTATTGTCTTATGTGTATTGTGTTGTCATTGTATAGTGACATGTGCATTCATTGTGTTGTACAATGTGTACATATATGCATTGTGTGGTACACTAGGTGTCGGTGTATGTGTTGTGTTGTGCATCAGGTGTAGGTGTATGTACTGTGTGGTGTTGTATGACGTGTGTGGGTGTATGTGTTGTGATGTACCCTGTGTGTATGTGTATGTGATTGAAGAGAAGAGAAGGCATTGGGTGCTTGTCATTTTTGGAAACTGATCCAGTGGGTGTATGAAAAGGAAAAGAACAAAGGTAGAAGCAAAGGATCGATTGAAGGATAAGTATCAATATTTTATTTCAGTTTTTATTATACATGTGATCTATGATTCTGATGTATGATGGTTGCATGTGATCTATGTTTTTTTATATGATGGTTGTGTTATGAGCTAACTAGAAGTGATATGTTTATACATGATGATTTGATCGAAGGGCTAGTAATTTGACTTGTTGTGACAAGAAGTATGATTTGAATTTATTTCAATTCCTTTGAATCTAATGGAATCTATGTGCTTGGTACATGAAACCATGAAAATGCATGGTTTTTATGGTTGGAACTGGTTGCTAGAATGTTAGCAGCAACAGGGAAATGAATTGAAACATTCAATAGTACGTTGCTAAAGCACTCCAGGAGCAGGGCCATTCTAGGACATTGGTACCCAATAATGTCCATTGATTTCCATGAGCATGTTATGACCGGTATGATGGTTTTGAGGCAGTGATATGACTTGGGTTTTTTGACCTTCCAATGCGAGGAAACCTTGCCAAGGGATGGATTGGTCGAGGGATTATGTGACAAAGAAGGGGATTGGCAGAACTTGGAAGGTGTGTGACTACACAAAAAGGGGGTGATTGGATTTTGTGAGGGATTGTGTAGCAGAGAAGGGAAGGTCGGGGAATGAATTTGTTTTGGTCATTAACGTTGATATATGGAATCATAAGCACATCAGGAGTGTGCCCTGGAGCAATGAATCGGTAATTGTTCACCGAGGGAACATGTAGCACAAGGATCATAATGTTGGATATTGGACGCAAACTTTGACATTAGAAGTAGATTCTGGACATCTTGGGAAGGAGGTGAATCCTGGTATTACTTTGAGGGTGGAGGTTTGAGTTTCTGGATTCCCTTTTTGCTGATGTGAGAATCATATCCTTTTATTTGTTGGTTAGAGAAAATATGCATATGTATATATGTGTATGTTATTGTAAATATTGTATCGAGCTATGGTTATAAAGCTCCATAGACAGTATGATTATTTGTTGGTTGAAGCAAATGTGCATGAGTATATATGTGGTTGTTATTGTAAATACTATAATGAGCTAGGTTATAAAGCTCCAGTAAATGGTATGATTGTCATGTTTTCAGCAGTGGATATTGTAAATACTGCAATGAGCTGTATTATAAAGCTCCATAGGCAGTATGTTTTGTTTTCAACAGTTTGTTGGTCATAGGTGTCATAGAACACTGAGGATGGTGTTACCCTAAGGGGGAGGGGTTTGTAGTAGCCCCTAGTTTATTTTCCATGAAAAAATTATAAGACCAAGGTCATGGGAAACGTATTCCAAGCTGAATGTTGTGCAAAACATCATAGTGGGTGTCACTTTTAGTTTATTATCGCTAAGGAAATTGGAAAATGCATTGGATAAGGAAAAGTGGTAATAATTGGTATTTTATTTATGAAATAGAGGACAATAGGAAAAAAGGAAGGTGAAGAGACACATATTTGCATGAGAGGGAAATTGAAAGAAAAATGAAGAAAATAGAGGCCTCAATGATAAAAAGGATTCTAAGCATAAGTTCATAGCCTTTTGATAGTTTAGTTTTGGAGTTCTTCTCTCATTCTCTCGTTCTCTCATACTCTTGAACACTTAGAGTATTCTTGGAGCATTCTTGGAGCACTTTGGCATACATTAGATTTGGAGAAAGAAGGAAAAGGAAAGTAGGAAATCACAAGGGGATAATTGGATTAGCAGCTACAATTGGATTGCTTTGCAGGTGATAGGTCCATGTGTGATTTCCTTCCCAATTTTTTGATGCATGGTATATGCTTTCGATTATCTGGTTATGTGTTGCCATTGGCATGGAGGATTGTTTGTTTTAACAGTGGTTTTAGCCTTGCCTTACCATTTCTTGGATAACCATGTTGTTGTGGGTTTTTCCACTTGATTATTTTCTAATTGGTGCTCATAATTCCTTATGGTTGTGGGTTCGAATAAAATCTTTGGAAACCATGTAATAGCTTGCGTTGTGTTACTATTCCTAGAGCGTAGGTTGGGATAAACGATCTAAAGCCCTTGGTGGGTTGACTTACTAGTCCCTCAAGTTGGGTTGGAAAAACACTTTGGAGCCTTGGAAGGTTATGAGTTGAGTTACTAGTTCCTGGAGCCCTAGACAGCTCGGGTAGAAACCAATCTAGTTGGCATTAGTGATGTTCGATCTTAGGGGTGGAATCACTGTGGATGAGGGCTGAGGTGGTTTGGCCTCTAGAAGCCCTCGTTCAGTTTTGTTTGGTTTATTCCATGAGATCCCACATTCATGCTTAGAATATGACACATGGGTGATTGGTTGAAAGAGAGACTTAGTTCAACCCAATCTATGGTCAGGTGGTACATGGAAGTCCCTAAATTGGTTGGTATTTTCCTTTGTTAATATGAAACATTTCGTTATTGTGATCTATGATCATTTGTAGTATTGTATTGGTGATTTTATGGCCGAGTTGTCATGATCTCTATGATAGTTATTTTCTGGCTATATGTTGGTCATATGATGTCTACAATCTATGGCTCTTGTCATGAATCGTTTAGTTATTGGTTGATTGATGAATGTATGGACTAATATGTGTTGTTGAAGCTATGTGGAGAGGGAATAGAGCCTTCTTGGTGTTTCTCAGATGAATCTCAGACTATTATGATCATATATGAATTCATGACCTGTAGCTTACATGTTTCCATGTGTTTGAAGAAATGTCTAGATCCAAAATGGATCTAGAATGACCTCTAAGTATAAAAATATTTAAATAAGAAGTACAAGTTGAATGGCGCAAATCACATGTAAATCTGAGAATAGAACCAAGTCAAACTTTGGGCCAGAGAATCAATGGCTATGTCAGCAGGACATGTGGCAACCCGAGATAGAGTCACAGGTTTCTGGTGATGTCAGCGCAACGGATGAGGTGGCAGTCAGAGATTGGCTCATGGCATCAAAGATGTGGAACAAGGTTAAAAGCAGAAAACGTGATTAATGAGGTTAAACATTGTTTACCGCTAAACCTCATTAGGAAACGGACCTGACGGATTTATGAATAAAACAACGAAATTTTTGAGTTCCGTGGTAAACAGTATTGCGGGCGGGCTTCAGGTGGTAAGTGGTATTGGAAGGGCTTCGCCTGATTCCATACACTAGTCGACACATAGCATGCCGCAGGAGAGAGAAAACTGCTTTTTCGGGTGGGTAAGATCCATGCAAGTGGGCCGCCTGAAATGGTCGTTAGTCGTTGGATTAGCGATCACGGATCAGACGGTGAAGAAGGAATGAGCTGTTTGATGATTGGGTTGGATGCGAATCATTACATGAAAGCAGATCAAATGGTGCAGAATGTCAAAGGGTGTTGGAAAACGAGGCATGATAGCCGTCCGATCCATCCATTTTGGTATTCGTGTTAGAGGAAGGCTGACGATCGGGTCCACTCGCGCCCACCGGTCCCTTCGTTGGTAAACTGTTACAGTTTCCACGTTTTAAGGAGGTCAACGAAATGGTGTTAAAGATGATGATTAACACAGAGAAAACAGGGAAGGCAGAGTTGACAGACAGAGTGAGGGAGAACAGAGCCAAAGAGGTTTTGGAACCATCTGGGGGGTCTGGAGGTCGTGTCTCTCAGTCGACTCGAGAGTTTCGAGGTAAAATCTGTGTGAAATACCATTACTGTGTTGAGACTCAGTGTTGAGCTCACACTTGTAACAACCTATAATTGAAGACATAATATAGAGGTCAGCACTGAAAGCTTGGACTAGGAGATGTAGCCAGGAAGTTTGGTGAGCTCCTTGATTATTTGTTGTGTTGAATTGTTATGTTTTCCAATTGTTAAATGTCTGTATTATTCGCAATCTTTTCAATCCATTGCACTAAATAATATAGGCATTCCTGCACATGATTCTGTAATACCTTTTCTTCTTGATTTAGTATCCATTTTAGATCAAGTGGTATCAGAGCATTTGGTTTTGGTTTTATTAAGGTTAGACAAGCTTGTGCTCGATTTTGAATGCTAACTAGATTAAAGCTCAGACTAGGAGAAGGAGAACTTGTTGAGGCTAATACAGAGATTGGAAGAGTCTATTCTCAGAGGAGAATGGCAGAAGAAGCTCCATTGGGATCAAAATCTCTATAAAAGTTTTAAGACATTCCAAGCCATGGTGGAAGAGCTGTATCTGGAATTTAAGAAGGGTCGTGGTGAAAGCACTTCAACACCTAAACCAGCCAAAGGAGCAGATGAACCTTTTCTAGTTGCCCCTCCAGAAGGTAAAGGAAAAGGAGGAATGACTCCTCCACCATCTCCTCCATCATCATCCTTGTCATCATCATCTTCTAGCTCTTCTAAGAAGAAGAAGAAAACTTCCTTAATCAAATTAGATGTGAAGTTTTATTTGCCAATTTATGATGGAGAACTCAATGCATAAAAGCTAGACAATTGGATAAGATAAATTGATGTATATTGCAGGTTACAAAATGTTGATTCAGAAAGGAAGAAGATTTAGCTGGCTAGCCTTTGGCTTGGAGGAACTGCAATAGTATGGTGGGAAGGCAAGACACAAGATGATCTTCAAAAACATGGTAAAATCATTTCTACCGAGAATGAATTTGTTTCTGCTATTAAAAAGCAATTCTATCCTTTAGCTTACATGCAGCAGACAATGATGAGTTGGCAAACTCTTTGTCAGTTGAAGGGTCAAAGTGTACAAAGTTATACTCAAGAATTCAGAAAGAGAGCTTTAACTCTAGGTATATCATTAGACTCACCTGAGACTTTATTGAAGTATATAGGTGGTCTTTGTAGCTATTTAAAGCATACTATTCTCATGTTTAATCCCACTAGCTTAGATGATGTATCAGTTCAAGCCACACATCTAGAAGCTAGAGGTAAGAATGTAAACCCAGAGGTTGGGGGATCATCTAAATATTTTGTAAGAAAGAGCAAGGAAAAGAAGAAACTGAAATGGAAGGAGAGGAAAGAAAACACTGTAAAGAAGGATAAACCTTCATGCACTCATTGCAAGAATGAAGGACATGATGAGGCACACTGCTGGTTTTTGCATCTAGAACTGAAACGTAAGAAGTTTGATGGAAAGGAGAAGAAGAATGCTGCTGCTATTCAACAAGACTTGGGATCATATTCAAGCGATGAAACAACAGTGACAACCACAGTTATTAAAGGTAAATATTATAAAGCATCCACAAGTAATTCTACACAATCTGTTGATAACGAAAGTAATGAGAGGGAAAGAAATCAGATTTTTCGTATTAGAGTGATTTCTAAGCATAATAAGATTGATACTTTATTTGATAGTGGATCACAAGTAAATTTGATTTCTAAAGCAATTGTAAAGAAGTTGGGATTACAAACAAAACCTCATGAGAAGCCATATCCATTAGGTTGGGTGTGTGATAAAACAAATTTATAAGCAACGAGACAATGTAAACTTAGGTTTGCTATTGGATCAACATTTGTAGATGAGGTTGAATTAGATATAGTACCATTGGATATATGTGGTATTGTTTTGGGAATTCCATACTTGTATGACAGGAAAGCTATTTTCTATAGAGCTAAGAATAAGTATCAACTCACTAAAGATGGAATACAATATATTGTAAGAGCTCATAAACTCAAAGGTAATTATTCTCTCATAAACTCAGGATAGATGAAAAGAATTGTGAATTCAAGTAAGCAATTTTTACTAATGCTTGTAAAGGCAAAGGATCCTAATAAATCCAATGAATTTGAAGGTTGTGATTTTAAACAGAAAGTTGATTTAGTTAAAGTTGTTTCAGAGTATGATGTTCTATTTCAAGAACTTAAAGGTCTGCCACCCAAGCGGGAAATAGTACATGATATTTATTTGCAGCAAGATGTTGCATTACCTAACATTGGAATGTACAGGTTGTCAGCTTTAGAGAATGCAGAGATAAAGAAGCAAGTATAGGAGTTGCTCGATAAAGGGTTTATCGACCAACCACATCACCATGTGGATCTCCAATCATGCTGGCGAGAAAGAAAGATGGTTTGTGGAGAATGTGCATTGATTATAGAGCACTAAATAAAATAACGATCAAGAATCGTTATCCTCTTCCTCGTATCGATGATTTATTAAATCAATTGAAAGAAGCAGTTTACTTTTCTAAGTTAGATTTATGAAGTGGCTATCATCAGGTCAGAGTTGCAGAACAAGATGCAAGGAAGATGCTTTCAAGACAAAGCAAGGACTGTATGAATGGTTGGTTATGTCTTTTGGCTTAACTAATGCTCCTGCTACATTTATGAGAGTCATGAATGATGTACTCAGACCATTTATTGATGATTTTGTAATTGTTTATTTAGATGACATTCTTGTTTTTAGTAAGACATGGGAAGACCATGTAAAGCATGTGAAGCAGACTTTAGATGTTTTAAAAAGAGAAAATCTCTATGTAAAACTGTCAAAATGTGAATTTGGCAGAACATCTTTAAATTATTTGGGTTATATTGTAGGGGGTGGTGAATTGAAGATAGATCCCTCTAAGGTTGAAGTCATTGTGAACTGGCCTAAACCCAAATCTACTATAGAGGTTAGGAGTTTCCTAGGGGCAGCACAATACTGGAGAAAGTTTATTGCTAACTTTTCTTTGATTGCAGCTCCATTACATGCTTTAATAGGATTGAAACAAGTGTTTAAGTGGGGAGGCAAACAGAAGAAAGCCTTCGACACCTTAAAAGAAAAAATCAGTACAACACCAGTACTAGCACTTCCAGATCTTCAACATCCATTTGAGATTGAGACAGATGCCAGTGACTATGCCATGGGAGTAGTGTTGATGCAACATGGAAAACCCATATGCTATCATTCTGAGACATTTTCTTCTGCAGTAGTTAATTATCCTACATATGATAAATAATTGTATGCATTAGTACAAAGTGTGAAAAAGTGGAAACATTACATAATGGGTAAAGAAACAAACATACATACAGATCATCAACCACTTCAATATTTGCACTCACAAACTAAATTGCAGCAATCAAGACATTATAGGTGGATGGGTTTTCTACAGCAATTTCATCTTTTCATCAGATATAATAAGGGCATACACAATAAGGTTGCAGACATGTTATCAAGACCAATCATAAATGCATCTACTATACTTAAGCATAACTCAGTAATTGATGAAAGTTACATTGAACAATATGCTCAAGATGTAGATTTTAAAGATGTATATGCAACTTTAAGTCATGGAAAGCAAGTAGAAGAATTGGATTATTATGTAAAAGACCAACTCTTATATCATTTTGGAAAGTTATGCATTCCGCAAACTGAAAGAGTTAACATAATTCGAGAAGCACATACTTCTCTCATATCAGGTCATTTTGGTGTAAGTAAAACAGTTGCACAATTGCAAAGATTCTATCATTGCCCGAGAATGCTTGAGACAGTTTCTAGATATATCAAAGGGTGTACTATGTGTGCTACAAGCAAGCCCAATAATAGGAAATTAGGATTGTACACTCCACTTCCAGTTCCTTCTCATCCTTGGGAAAGTGTTTCCATGGATTTTGTTGGGGGATTGAAAAAATCTAGGAAAGGTCATGATTATTTGTATGTTGTTGTGGATAGGTTTAGTAAAATGTGTATCTTAATACCAAGTAACAAGCAGGTTATAGTTGAACAAACAACAAAGTTCTTCTTTCAGAATGTATGGGTTCATTTTGGGTTACCCACTTCTATTGTATCTGATTGAGATTCTCGATTTGTTGGGAAGTTTTGGTCGAGTTTATGGGAGTTTATGGACACCAGGTTGAAGAAGAGCACAACATTTCATCCACAAACAGATCATCAGACAGAAGTGGTCATCAGGGCGGTGATCCAGTTGCTCAGAGGTTATTGCAACAAGCATCCCAAGCTTTAGGATGAGCATTTATGTTATGTGCAACATGCTTACAACCGTGCCAAGCACTCTTCTACTCAGAGATCTCATTTTGAGACTTGTTTTGGTTTTATACCAAAGTCTCCCTTGGATTTTGTCTTTGGTAAAGACATAGTAGTTGATGGACACAGTGATGTGGACAAAGCAACCAAGTTCATTGAACAAATCCAGGAAATTCACTAGGCAGTACAGGAACAACTGGAAAGAAGTCAAGCCAAGTACAAGGCAAGACATGACAAGCATAGAGTTGAGCATAGTTTTCAAGTTGGTGATCAAGTCTGGCTGTACATCAACAAAGACAGAATGCAGGGTGAAGGTAAGAAGCTAAAACCAATAAGGTATGGACCTTTCAAGATACTTGATAAGGTTGGTGAAAATTCTTTTCGCCTTGATCTACCAGCTTATATGCAGATCTACTCAGTTGTTAATGTTGAAAACTTGAGATTGTATGAACCTTCATTGATTGAAGATCTTGAAGAGCAAAGTTAGTTGCCTTCTATTGAGGATCTGTTGCCTGAGTATCTCAATGAGTTACAAAAGGACACAATTCTAGACAAGAGGGTAAGAACTTCATGTCCAAGGGATACTGAGTACCTGAGAGTAGGGATCAAAGTTTCAAATCCAAGAAAAGAAAGATGGATAGGAATTGGATAAGTGAAGGAACTATATCCTCACTTGCTTGATGGCTAAAACCAACTTTTGGTGGTCCAAAAGCTTTTCAGTGGGGAGCCAAAATGGATCTAGCATGACCTCTAAGTCTAAAAATATTCAAATAAGAAGTACAGGTTGAATGGCACAAATCGCATGTAAATCCGAGAATAGAACCAAGTCAAACTTCGGGCCAAAGAATCAATGGCTACGTCAGTAGGACATGTGGCAACCCGGGATAGAGTCATAGGTTTCTGGTGATGTCAGTGCAGCAGATGAGGTGGCAGTCGAAGATTGGCTCACGACATCAAAGATGTGGAACAGGGTTAAAAGTGGAAAACATGATTAATGAGGTTAAACGTTGTTTATCGCTAAACCTCATTAGGCAGCGGACCCGATGGATTTATGAATAAAATAGTGAACCTTTTGAGTTTCGTGGTAAATGGTATTTTGGGTGGGCTTCAGGCGGTAAGTGGTATTGGAAGGGCTTCACTCGATTCCATACACCAGCCGACACATAACACGCCGCAGGAGAGAGAATACTGCTTTTTCGGGCGGGTAATCTTTGTGCAAGTGGGCCGCTTGAAATGGTCGTCAGCGGTTGGATTAGTAATCACGGATCAGACGGTGAAGAAGGCACGAGCTGTTTGATGATTGGGTTGGATGCGAATCGTCAGATGAAGGCAAATCAAATGGTGCAGAATGTCAAAGGGCATTGGCGGATGAGGCATGAAAACCGTCCGATCCATCCGTTTCGGGATTCGTGTCAAAGGAAGGCCGACGGTCGGGTCCACCCACGCCCGCCGGTCCCTTCGTTGGTAAACCGTTACAGTTTCCATGTTTTAAGGAGGGTAACGAAACAATGTTAAAGATGACGTTTAACACAGGGAAAACGGGGAAGGCAGAGTTGACAGACAAAGTGAGGGAGAACAGAGCCAGAGAGGTTTTGGAACCATATAGGGGGTTTGGAGGTCGTGTCTCTCAGTCGACTCGAGAGTTTTGAGGTAAACTCTGCGTGAAATACCATTACTATGTTGAGACTTAGTGTTGAGCTCACACTTGTAACAACCTGTAATTGAAGACATAATATAGAGGTTAGCACTGAAAGCTTGGACTAGGAGACATAGCCAAGAAGTCTGGTGAACTCCTTGATTATTTGTTGTGTTGATGTGTTGAATTGTTATGTTTTCCAATTGTTAAATGTCTGTATTATTTGCAATCTTTTCAATCCATTGCACTAAATAATATAGGCATTCCTGCACATGAGTCTGTAATACCTTTTCTTCTTGATTTAGTATCCATTTTGGATCATGTCTAGAGTGTTTTAGTAAGTACAGGTCAAGTTCTTGATCCAAGTTTGAATTTTTATCTTTTTCATTATGTCAATATTGATTTTGGAAAGTCTTAGACAATTCTGGGCAGTGGTCTGGAGGTTGGCCTAGAATTGTGGATAAGATATTGGGACCACACCCTCTAAACTAGGAATTTTGGGTTATAACTGCATGGAAGCGGTGTCAAGCATGCAGTTGAAGCCCTATAAATTCACCCTTATATGCTTGTGCATGTTGTTGGGATGTTAATTCATAGAAAATCAGCCCCATCTCAGAGTTTGATCACCTGGGGTGGTTCTTTGGCCCGTGACTGTCCTATAAGGCTTGAGGAATGTCTGTGAGTTGTCAGTTGTCAGCCCCACTTTCATGACTGAAGCTTGGAGTTTGGGTCATTTCATAGTAACTCTTTGTCTGATTTTTAGCTGGGTATGTTGGTGAAATTGGGAAAATGTGGGAGGGGTGCTTACATCTGGCATGACATTCCTTGCGGTATTTCATCAACTTGGCAGATCATCCCTTAGTGTCATCTACATGTGTTTTCATATGGGACTTATAACTGAATCATATTGCATCTATCGCATCCATAGTGAGTGCATGGCACAATATCCCTTTTGAAATGTATGTGACATAATACACACCACAACTTGCATTACCTTGCTATAGCTTATTGAATATCTTAATGTAGGCATTTCTTCCAACCTTTAATGTTCAACATGTTATATGTTATTTGAAAGAACCACACCAGATTTCATCGAAGTGTATTTTGCATCGAATATATATTCCCTTAATACTCTTGTATGACCATTGCACACTCTGTGCATATGTTGACATAACGTAACATAGTATGCATTGGGCACCATGCCTTATGCCTTTTATCATATGCCTTCAATGACTTACCATATCACTATAATATGTGATGATTCCAAGGGATTGCAAAAGAGAGTAAGGTTGTTTCCCTTCTACTCCTAGGTGTGTTATGACTTAGCTCAAATGCTTCCTTTCATGGAGGATATAGATTAGAGTCATGGGAACACATGATTTTATCCTTGCGCACGTTACTGATTAGGAATGTTAACTTGACCAATTGGTGGATGCAACACATATATTATTTTACGCATTTGTGTTTGAGTGTTACATTATTGATATAGTTATCTCAAGACCCTACACATGAAAATATAGCATAAATTAGTCCACTTGTGTGTGTGATAAGATTTAATCATTTAAATACTAAAACTTTGGATGCATAAAAGCATACCTAAGCTTCAATAAATTTAATCTTTCATGCACAATGGTCTTGATACTCAAACACCTGAATGGCCTTGATGATTATGAAATGTGCTTCTCAACATGACGTAATAATATAACATAAGTGCCATGCAATTTCTATTAATCTACATCCTAAAGGCCGCGATTAGATTTATCATGATAAACTTTGATTATGATGATACAGGGTTTCAAGGGTGTGCGAGCGAGGTGGTAATGGAATAAACCCTAATGCATTCGAACAAATTAGGACCAAGGTGGAGTGTGGCTACAAATAAGACACTTGTTAATCATTTAGAATGCATCCCATGAAAAACATGAGTCCTGCAAATGTGTGAGATGGTCTCAGTTAAAGAGAATGATAAAAAAACCCTAATACAAGGATATAAGAAATATAGAGCGTAAGCATTAATAGTATTCAATGAATTCTGGGACATTAAAGAATTCGACTAATCTGAACACAGGCATAACCTTTGGGACCTTGAACAAGCAGGGGGGACCCAAAAATTTAGTGATAGGCCAAAAATTTTAGGTGGGTTGTAGCAGATACAAAAGGATCCTAACCTTTGATCCATTTTTAGACTTTCTTTCCATTGTCTTAATCTAGGTAAATATAAAAACCTTCTACTTGATCCATAAATTTTCATGGATATCCCACTAGAAAATTGATCACAACAGATCTGATAAAAAAATCCAAAATATATACTATAATGGTTATTTTCCTTATAATTATAGATGTATTAAATTACTTTTTCATGCATGCAACATAAAAAATGCATAAAATAGAGAACAAACACAAATACAATCACTCAACCATAATAACACAAGATATGACCTAGGAAATCCTTATAGGAAAAACCCAACTAGAAGGTGAGGTTGCTCTACTATTTCTTTCTCTGAATATAAACGAATACAAGTACAAAGGAGTGACATGTGTAGCCTGTGGGCTGCTATAGTGCACAAACCTCTCTAATTACTTTCTCTCTATCCACTCTCCACTAATCTAATCATATATGGAACAATATGCACTCAAATAGAATGGAAATTGGTTTCCTCATAGTGGCTTGGTTATAACACAACTTGGTAGTTAACAGTTAAGTTTGACTCCTTCAACTCTTAACTAGAGTTACAATAATGACATTTATAGAGTCTTTTTCATCATGATTAGGTGTCTAGCCCATTTTCCATGATGTGGCGTCCTCTCAAATCAAGGTGGTCAAAACTACAATAAAGTTAACTTGTGGGTAGCATAACTTTTACGTACAAACTCCATTTGAGGCCTTCCTTGTGCAATTGGAAAGGTATATGAGTGCAAAATAGAACTAGAGTGTGCATCAATTAAGTAGAAAATATTTATCCCAATAAAAAAAATTTCAATGCCTTAAACTACCTTTGGAGGGTTTCAGACCCCAATTCACCAAACTAGGATTTGTTGATAAAAATGGCCCTGTGAGATAATTCCTCCAAATTTTCCACACTTAATGGTATCATAGCAGGTTTCTTTGGGTAAATTGTGGGAGTTGTATGTGATTGATATTGGTTAAGCCAAAAGTCACAAAACCCCAGTCATGACTAACGAATCTATGAATAACCCTCATGATCACGTAGAGAAGAGGTTTGCACAACTAGAAGCACAAGTCCTATATATAAAACATAATGTGAGCCTCCTCATGGTGACCCTAACTAATAAGCTCAGGTTATTTAGAGAAGATGGAGGTTATAATGTGGAGGTTAGGTTGGAGGGGAAATCAGTAGATCAGGAAGAGATAGATAGGGAACCTAAGAAAGAACTTGAAAATGATCAACCTAGTTTGAGTGCCATGAACCATTCACAATCCCTATTCAAAATGGAAGTGAATATTTACATCAAGCCTTATCAAGGTTAAATTGATCTAAATCTAAATTATTGGTTACCATGATTAGAAGTGTAGGTTTTAACCTCGTACAGAAATTACCTGCATACAAATTCTAAAACACAAAAAATAAACAATAGTAAGAGCATAACACAGAAAACAAATATACAAAAGATTTTCCCCTGGATCCCAAAACTGGGACTACCAGCGTGATTTTTTATTATGTTCCTTTCAATGTTACAATACATATATATACATGCCGAAGCATCCAATACCATGTGTGAAAACCATGCACAAAACCGTAGGTAGGTCCGCCCACCTAATATAGGGTCCAAAAAACAAATTTCCCTGGGTCGCCACCCCAGACCCCGTAGAGGGGGGCTAACTGCCCCCCTGAAATCCCCTGTGGCTCACCCCCGTTGTGCAATCGGTGCAACCGGGGGTGGGCTCTGCCCCCCCTCTAACCCCTCGGCTAACTAGGCCAGCTAGTCGTGGAAAGAATATAACACAACCCAACATTCTCCAACTTGTTGTTTTCTTTCCACAGGGTGGCACATGAGTGCTTAGTCATTTATCTAGCCCTACAATGCCCATTGTTTCTCTACACCAAGAGAACGTCTTAGAGCTCACATATTTTGTCAATGCATCTGCAGTATTCTTCAAAGTGTCCACCTTTACCAGCAACACCTTTTTTTCTTCTATCATATCCCTCACAAAGTGATATTGAACATCAATGTGCTTTGTCTTTGAATGGTAAGCAGGGTTCTTTGCCAAGAAAATTGCACTTTGGCTATCACATTCTATTCTTATATTTCCCTGTACTAACCCCATACTTGAACACAATCTCTGCAACCAGATTGATTCCTTGCTTGCATGAGTGGCTGCCATGTATTCTACCTCTATAGTTGATAGTGCCACTACATATTGTTTCTTACTCATCCAACTGGCTTCACCTCCAAATAGGTTAAACACATACCCACTTGTAGATCTTCTCTGATCTAGATCTCCAACCCAGTCTGCATCAACAAAGCCACGAATATCAAAAACTTTGTCCAATCCTGGTATTCCTTGGTAGCACAAACCATAATCTCTAGTGCCACACAAATACTTGAAGACCCGCTTCATTGCTATCCAATTCTCCTTCCCTGGTTTTGACATAAACTTGCTCAATACTCCCACTACATGTGGAATGTCTAGTCTAGGACAAACCATCGCATACATTAGGCTACCGAGTACACTTGCATATGGAACATGGGACATGTCCTCTTCCTCTTCTTGTGTCTTGGGACACTGTTCAACAGATAACTTTGCACCTACAAGAATAGGAACCTTCACCGATTTACTATCCTACATATTAAACCTTTGCAGTATTGTCTCGACATACTTCCTCTAGTTTAACCAGAGCTTCCTCTTTGTCCGATCTCTTTTAATTTCCATGCCCAGAATATAGTTTGCAGCACCAAGATATTTCATGTCGAATTTGGAGGAAAATTGGGTTTTAAAATCATAGATAATTTCTTTGTCATTTCCAACCAGCAACATATCATCCACATACAAGACTAGATAAATAACATGGGCACCAATTAATTTAAAATACACACAGTGATCTACTTTGCTTTGGGTGAAGCCAAGTCCCCATATAAATATATCAAATTTGTGATACCACATCCTTGGTGACTGTTTTAACCCATACAAATACTTTTTTAACTTGCATACCAACTCTTTCTTACTCTTCACCGCAAAGCCTTCAGGTTTCTTCATGTAGATCTCTTCTTCTAGATCCCCATGAAGAAATGTTGTCTTCACATCCATCTGTTCTACCTCAAAATCAAAGGAAGCAGCAACAGATAAAAGTAATCTAATAGAAGCTACCTTGGCAACAGGAGAAAAAATATCATCAAAATCAATTCATGGCACCTAGGAATAACCTTTTTCTACCAACCGAGCTTTGTATTTCTCCACCTTTCCTTCTGCATTTGTCTTCTTCTTAAACACCCATTTTCTGCCAATGGGTTTCCTTCCAGCTGGCAACTCCACTAGATCGCAAGCCTCATTTTTGTGCAAAGATGCCATTTCATCGACCATGGCCTCTTTCCAGAGTTTTCCATCCTCTGAATCTACTACTTCCTTCACAGTTCTGGGATCATCATCAGTAATAGATAAAGCAAAATTTGAGTAGAAATTAGATGGACTATGCCTTTCTAGCTACCTTCTTTCTCGAATTGATCTTCTTAGAACCGAAGTTGTGGCTCTTCATCTTTTGATTCCTCTTTTGCTGTAGAGTCTGATTCTTCCTCCTTAAGCTCAAAATCTGTATTCTCAGGTTCCTTTGCTTGGACTTCATGTTTAATAACATCTTTCACCTCTCTAAACACCACATCTTGGTTGTACACAACCTTCATTGTTACTGGGTTCCAAAGCTTATAACCCTTTAAACCATCCTTATACCCAAGAAAGATGCACTTTTCATATTTACTATCCAACTTTGTTCTTTTCTCCTTTGGAACATGTACATATGCATCACATCCAAATACCCTCATATGTGAAAGAGAGGGTTTCTTATCAGTCCATACCTCTTGTGGAGTATTATCCTCCAATGCTGATGAAGGTGATCTGTTGACCAGGTAACATGCTGTCTCCACTACCTCTTCCTAGAATTCTTGTCCTAACCCGACACCACTGAGCATGCTTCTTGCCCTTTCCATCAACGTCTTGTTAATTCTTTTTGCAACTCCATTTTGCTCAGGTGTGTATGGAGTAGTCTTCTGCCATGCTATACCATAGTTCTTACATAATTCTTCAAATTCCTTCTTGTAAAACTCTCCATCATTATCTGTCCTAAGCACCTTTATCTTCTTCTGTGTCTGGTTTTCCACCAGAGCCTTAAATTCTTTAAACCTGTCAAAAAATTCAGGTTTCTTCTTAAGGAAATATGTCCATGTATTCCTTGAGAAGTCATCTATAAATGATACATAGTACACAGACTTACCCAGTGATGGAACCTTCACAGGTCCAAACACATCACTGTGCACAAGCTCTAATATTTGTTTTGCCCTCTTACCACCAGAGGGGAAACTCACCCGATTCTGCTTCCCATATACACAATTTTCACAGAAATCAAAATCCATAGATCTATTAGTTATACCTTCTACCATACCTTTACCTTGAAGTATTCGAAGGCCCTTCTCTCCAATATGTCCAAGCTTTGATGCCATAGCATGGTCTTTTCTCTAGAGACCACTAGATTTTCTGCTCCACTTTTAGGAACCACAAAACTGTTGCACCCATCAACAACAGTTCTACTTTGTAGCTTGTACAAAGTTCCAATCCGAAGTCCCCACATCAATACCAGTGCCCCCCAAACCATATTGCAAGTATCTTTCTCGAACACTGTTTTTACATGTGCATCATCCAGCTTGCTTACAGAAATCAGATTTCTGGCTAATGCAGGAATATGCAGAACACTCAGAAGTGTTCTAATCCTTCCACCTTGCAACTTCAAATTGACTTTTCTGTGACCAACGATTCTAGCCTTCCTGTCATCCCCCAAGAAGACATCACCACCATCATATTTCTCATACTCATAGAACCACTCTCTATGGGGAGTGAAGTGAAAGGTTGCACCTGAGTCAATCAACCATGCCTCATGATATACATGCGTACTTGAAGAAGCCAAGTACACATCCCCACCTTCATCTGAGGTGGTTTTTTCCTTTGCAGAAGGAACATCTTCAGATCCCTTTCCTTTTTCAGGAGCTTTAGATTTACAGTCCCTTTTGTAGTGCACTTGCTTTCTGCATTTCCAGCACACCTTTAGAAGTTTTCTTGGATATTTAGATCTCCCTCTAGATTTAGATCTCCCACTCAATGACATATTTTTGTTTCTGTTTTGGGACCGTCCTCGTATAGACAAAGCATCACCATTTTGGCTCTCCATATTTTTCCATCTCATCTCCTCCGTCAGCAAGGATGAGACTATCTCATGAAACTGCAAGGAAGATGCATTGCTACCTATTACAATAACCTTTCTATCCCACGAATCTGATAGAGAATGCAACAAACTAATGCATTTATATTCATCTGAAATTTTAATATCAACAGATAATAACTAACTTACCACAGTATTAAATGTGTTCAGATGCTCTGTCACCGAGTCTTCATATTTCATCCTTAGGTTATACAACTTTTTCTGTAGGAACAGTTTATTCACCAAAGACTTAGATTGGTACAAAGTCCCTAACTTGTCCCACAAAGCCTTCACCATAGCCTCCCATGATACTTTCATCAATATTGAATTTGAGACACACAATTGTATTGTGATCTTTGCCTTCCGATCCAACTTCTTCCATTCTTCATTGGACACTCCCATTGGTTTAGTACCTCGATCTACCACGATCCACTGATCTTTATCCACCAATAGATCCTCCATCTTGAGTTTTTATAACTCAAAACTCTGACCATTAAATTTCTCGATCTTTATCTTTCCACCGCTCTCCATCTTCTTTCACCACCAGAATCGATCCCGCAGATCTCCCACTGAATAGGGTCTACCACAGGCCCAAGAGAAACCCCTCAGCAACAAATGCATCCCCTTGAAGCCAAAACACCTCCAATACCAAATGTAGGTTTTAACCCCATATAAAAATTACCTGCATACGAATTCTAAAACACAGAAAATAAACAATAGTGAGAACATAACACAAAAAACAAATATACATAGAGATTTTCCCCTGGATCCCAAAACCGGGACTACCAGCTTGATTTTTCATTATGTTCCTTTCAATGTTATAATACATATATATATATATATATATATATATATATATATATATATATATATATATATAAATGTCGAAGCATTCAATACCATGGACCAAAAACCATCGTTCCCAAAACCATTTGCAAAAACCATGCACAAAACCATAGGTAGGTCTGCCCACCTAATATAAGGTCCAAAAAAAAAATTCCCCAACCCGCTGCCCCAGACCCCGTAGAGGGGGGATAACTGCCCCCTTCAAATCCCATGTGACCCCACTGCTGTGCACTTGGTGCAGCAAAAGGGAGGTTTTCCCCACCTCTAACCCCCCGGTTAACTAGGCCACCTAGTCATGGAAAGAATATAACACAACCCAACAAGAAGTTTATTTGTAGTGTTCATCATATAGAAGAAGAATATGATATTTGGTTTTCCTGATTGAAATTATATTGTCATTCCTTAACTTGGTGGGAAACCACACCAATACCTTGGGATTGGATAGATATCCTCTAAAGATTAAGTGGGAGGATTTCAAAACCCTCATAAAATCACAATTTTACCTTATTGAGTATGTAGAGGACTAGCAGATCTGGTGGCATTACTTCAAGTAGATGTAGGGGTAGAGTGTATAAGATGACACAACATAGTTAAGAAAGATGTCCATAATGTTATATGTCTCCCCAAAGAACCCATACCTACTCTGAAAGTATTTGGAGGGTCTACGCATCCATCTGTGAAAACAAGTGATGACATTCAAACCTAGATCAGTGGACAAGGCTTGTGTACAACAAAAATACCTAAATAACATATTGTATAGAAGAAAGGTAAATCAAGTGGGTCGAAGTAGAAGAAGCATCAAACCACTTCTAAGGAGGGGAAGAAGAAGTGGAAAGGAGGAAAATATAATAAGATGACATCCATAGCACACTAATGAAAATATCCCAACAACCACTTCAACCATTGTAATTTTGATAGTCATATAGAGGAAAAGTGTTGGAAGTTGCATCCAACGCTTAACCTGAAGAATAGAAAGAAAGATGAAAAGAAGAATAATCTCATGGCCACTACTTTGAGCAACCATGTTGAAATTAGCATGAACACAAATGAGAAGATCATCTATATATCAGTGCAAATGGAGGTGAATATGAGTAGCCTGTAGCAATAGGAAGAGAATGAACATATTGGACTCTTCCACATAAAGGAACAGGTCAAGAAGACAAAGACGATGCTCTGTTCAAATCTATATCATAGGTGAATCTCATTGCAGTAGAGATGGTCAAAAAATTGGAGTTGGAATTATGTGGTCATCCAAGCCCATATCCATTGGGATGGGTAAATAAGGATACAAAAATAAAGGTAACCAAACAATGCAAAATTAAATTTGTTATCAATGTTGATTTTATTGTCGAAGTAGAACTAGATGTAGTTCCCATTGATGTATGTGGAGTGTTGTTTGGAATTCCCTATAGATACATGAAAAATGCAATCTTCATGTGGATATCCCACTAGTACCACTTTGTCTAGGATGGAAAATCCTTCACCATCAACACACACAAGGGAAAGTCCAAAATTTCATTATTAAGTGCCAACCAAGCCAAGAAACCAATTAGTTCTAGCAAGAAGTATGTTTTACTATTTTCAAGAGAGTCAATTTGTAGAGGAGTCAATGAGGGAAAAGTCACCCTTGGACAGGTATACTAAGAAACAAAGATAGTAACTAGAAGAGTTGCTACAAGCATACAAAGATGTTTTTTAAGAGCCTAAAGGGCTACTTCCCAAGAGGAGAGTGGAGCATGAGAAACAACTATTTCCAAACTCTCTATTGCCAATGATTGGGATACATAAGAAATCCATTATATAAGCAAGTGAGATTAAGAATAAATTGAATAAAATACTAGAGCAGGGTGTCACTCGAACAAGTATCTCACCATGTGGGTCACCCATCATCATTGTGCTAAAGAAGGATGGGATTTGGTGAATGTGGATCGATTATAGGGCATTAAAAAAAATTACACTTAGGAATAGGTACCCGTTACCTAGGATGGATGATCTATTGGATAGGTCATAACAATCCAAATACTTCACTAAACTAGAGTTAAAGTCGGGATATCACCAAGTTCAGGTCAAAGAAGAAAATACTTAAAAGACCTCATTCAAAGATAGGAAAGGTTTGTAGGAGTGGTTAGTCATTTTGTTTGGCCTATGTAATGAAATAGCTATGTTTATGTGGTTAATGACTAATAAATTGCACCCTTTTATAGATGCATTCATTATTGTCTATTTGGATGGTATACTAGTATATAGTAATACCTAGGAGGAGAACATCTCACCTTTGACGTAAGTGCTAGAAAATATAAAGTAATATGGGTTTTCACAGTAGCCTTTGGTGTATCTGAGATATGTAATAGGTGGAGGAGAGATGAATATAGATCTTGCCAAGATGGAGGCCATCTTGAAGTGGTCAATGCTTACTAAATTTTCTGAGGTCAAGAGTTTCGTTGGGGTAACTCAGTACTTGAGGAAATCCATAGCCTCGTTTTTAGTAGTAAAATCACCATTATATGCCATAACAACAAGTGGAAAGAGTTTCCAGTGGGAAAATTCTTAGCAAAGTGCCTTTGAGGAGTTAAATAACAATATCAGTCAAGCACTAGTTCTAGCATTACTGAACCCGCAACAACCCTTCGAAGTTGAGATAGATGTGAGTGGGTATATTATGGGAGTATTCTTGAAGTAAGCAGGAATGATTGTATACTACCATTCTAAAGTATTTCACGGGGACATTCTCAAGTACCCTACCTATGAAAAGGAGCTCTAGGCCTCGGTGCAAGTTGAGAAGAAGTGCAAATGTTATCTGATGGAAAAGAAAACAATGATCCAAACAAATCACTAGTCACTACAATACCTACAAGACTAGAGTAAGCTACAATAGACTAGGCATCACAAGTCGATGTTGTTTCTACAAAAATTTCATTTAGTGAAAAGTACAAGAAAGGAAACACAAACAAGTTGGACAACACGCTTTTAAACACACCAACATCAAAGATAACATATTTGGGAAATTTGACACACATGGAGCCATTTCACCCATGATGCATATATAGAGGTATATTTAGGGGATAAGGATTTCAAGAAGGTGTTTCAGGAGTTGTAGCTCTAGATTCATGTGCATGATGTTGACAACACAGTTCACTACCATCTCCATGACTAGTTAATATATAGGATGGATCATTTATGTGTTCCTAAAAGTGTAAGGAAGATAGTGGCCAACTTCCATAATTATGTGTATTTGCGCAAGATGTAAGAACAAGTAGCTAGGTTCATATGAGGACACATGCTTTGTTGTAGTAGTAAAACTAGTAACAGGAAACAAGCTCTATATCATCCCTTTATTGTACCCACTTGTCATTGGGAAATCATTTCCATGGACTTTGTGGGAGGTTTACTAAAGACTAAGAAGGGACATGACTACCTATTTGTGGTATTTGATAGGTTTAGCAAAATGTTTGTACTAATTCCATGTAAAAAGACCATCAGTGGGAAAGAAGCAATGAAATTGTTATTTGAACAAGGCTAGGTGCACTTTGGGATACCAGGGAGCATTGTTTCCGATAGGGATAAGATTTCTCACTAAATTTTGGATTACATTATGGGAGAAGATGGGCATGAAGTTGAAGAGGTATATCACATGCCATCCCCAGATAGATGAGAAAACAATAGTCAATGGGACTTTGGTGTAACTTTTTAGGGGTTACAATCAAAAGCGTTTGAAGAATTGGGACGAAAATCTAGTATATATACAATACTCTTATAATAGAGAGTTCCACTCTTCTACTGGTAAGTCCCCATTTGAAAATTGTTTTGGATATTTTCCATCTTAAAATTTGCATATTACATATTGAAAATAAGGAGGAGTGAGAGGATATTACAAGTGATTCCTTAAGGACATAAAAATTCTTATTAAGATCAAGCTAATCCATATGTAAGTATAAGATACATTGCAAAAGTCATAGGAAACATATACGACCATGCATAATTAACTAATAACAAGGAAGTCCTTCAAGATGGGAGATAGAGTATGGTTATAGTTGAAAAATGAGAGGCTATAAGGTCCTAGAAAGAAAATCGTTGTTATGTGATATGGTCCCTTTGAGATACTAGAAAGTGTGGGAGATAATTCCTATAGACTCTTTCTACCCTCATACATGGAAATTTACTTAGTGGTAAATGTAGAAAATTTTAAGCTCTATGAGTCTTCCCTACTATATAAGTAAGAGGAACAGGTCTTCCCGTCTTTAGAGTATTTGGAACCAGATGCTCAAGCATATTTGAATAAGACCCCTATGCTCAAGCATCTTGAGTATCTTCATGTCTTTGGTTGTGAGGCATATGCTCTTGTTCCTAAGGATAAGTAGTCTAATTTGGATAACAAGGTAGTGAAAATTATCTTCATTAGCTATGGTGTTGGTGTGAAAGGGTAAAATCTTTAGGATCATTTGGCTGAAATTTTTCTATATAGCCAAAATGTTATTTTCGAAGAAGTTAAGCCTTATCCCAGATGGAATAGGAAAAAGATGATGAGAATAATTTAACGTTTCAATTACATTAAAGATTGAGAAACTTGAACTAGAAAGTAAACAATAAGTTCATGAAGGACTTGATGAGGAGGAGGGTTGAGGGAGTCCAGAAGAAGAGGTAGAAACTCCACCTAAAACTTTGACAAGGTCCACTTGCAAAAGAAGACAACCAAAAAGGTATAATGATAATCCTTCTGAAGTTAGATGTATATTTTATTTATCTATTAAAATTAATGGGCTTAGGTGTATGAAAGAGGGAATAGAGATGGAAAATAATAAATCCTACAAATTGGCCATGTATGAGGAAGTGGCTCCACTAAAAAAGAATGATACATGTGACTTGGTCTCATTTCCTAATGGAAAGAAAACCATTGGCTATAAATGGGTGTTCAAGAAGAAGATTAATTTATATGGTAGTGTTGAAAATCATAAAGAAAGGTTGGTTGGAAAAGGATATTCCCATGTTGAGAGAATATATTTCAGTGAGATCTTCTCTCCAGATGCTTAGTTAACATCTATTAAGTTTCTATTATGTGTTGCAGTAGTCCTTGATTTAGAGATTGAAAAAAAAGATGTGAAAACTACATTCTTTCATGGGGACATGAAGGAGGAGATCTACATAAAACAACCAAAGAATTATGTTGAAAGAGGTAAAGATTCATTGGTTTTCAAGTTAAAAAGGTCTTTATATGGTCTCAAATACTGCCCCAAAATGTGATACCAGAAGTGTGATTCTTTTGTGTTGAGATTAGGATTTTTGAGATCCAAATCAGATCATTGTGTGTATTGTTGATTTTGGGGTAGCATCAAATGTACTCTAGCTCCAAAATCTTGTGGAGGGGATAGAATACATTATCTCCAAGACCCAGAAATCGTTTGGAGAAATTCCACCCAGATTGTGGGTTATTAAAATAATTAATATTTTTAGTGGGGTTCCTAAATCTAAACTTAGGAAAGTAAAAATATTAATGGGTATTAATAAAAATATGGGTGAGAAGCTTCTAAGAGGTGAGGATCAAGTCTATTTGAATATTAGATGTTTATTAGGGACTTAATATCGACCATTGATTCATCAAAAGGAAAAGTATAAGAGGAGGCTTGAGGGTCAGTTGGAGACACAATGAGTGATCAAATTAGTTCAGTTTTTCTGGGGCGTGGTTTGTTGAGAAATCAAAATAGTGATTTGAGTTGCAGTGAGAGGAGCAGAAGCAGAGATTTGGATCGAAAAATAGTTCTGAGCCAAAGAGTACCAGGCAGAGAGGCAACAATTGCATTAGAGAGGTAGCGTAGAGGCCTATGCAACCCAAGAAGGGGCTCACACAGTGTTGACATAGGCCAAGAGGGTCTCTTGTAGTGGCAATGCAGGATATTCGTTAGAAGTTAGACATTTTTATGGAAAAGAAAGGTTCTGAGTTGGGAGGTATGAACAACTGTCTTCTTCCAGATCTAGTAGAAGGGGTGATGCATTATCCTAGAGATAAGAGGTTGGCCCAAGCAGAGATTGAGCTAGGATTTTTGTAGTGCTTGCCGGAGTCAGGCCACTCAATGGATCAATTGTGACTTAGAGAATGAGGTAAACCCTCATATGTGTTTCTTGCTACTAAGATTTCTCTAAAAGATTAGCCTGTGTGACAAGCAACCTGTTGTACTCATATTATGCTTGCTTAATAATACAAACCCTCTATTTGCTGCACCGGTCTTCCCATATTGGGTTTTTCCAGGGATGTGTTGTCCAAAAATAACGGTGTCTCTTGTGTGTTTGTCTCACATTTGTTTCAGTCTATGATTTGTATGTCAATGTAGTCTGCAGTAGTGTTTTTCAACACTGTTTATAAATTAAATAACTTGTTGAATGTAATAACAAGTAGGAGATGATAAACCAATGATTGCGGTAGGATTTTTGATGTGTAAGTTCAGAAATTTTCACATAGTATCGGAGCATTGCAGATCATAAGAGAATGAAGACATCAACCAGGAGATTCAGTGAATTTGCTGCAGAGAAGCAATTGTCCCAAGTGACATTGTTGTTTCAGAGGTAGAGGAGTAGCTGAAGGAGTGACGCAAAGGCTCATGCAGTGCCTGTGTTAGTATTTCAAGCATGTAGAGGGTGATGTAGTACTTGAGAGGAGCTCACGCAGTGACTGTGTTATTTCTCTGGGCTAGCGCAGAGCCTGAGAGGCTCAAATCAGTAAGTTGCCAGGGCTGGAGGAGCAGTGTATATTCAATCTGAGGAGTTGGTGGGACGTTGTTGTTGTTGGTACATAACAGTGTCTGTGGAGACAAAGTTTAGGTAGAGAGAGTCACTTCCTTGACAGATTTCTAACCAAAGGAATCTAGATCTGGGTTGTTGAACAACAACAAAGCAGGATTGGAGAGGTGTGATTCGACATTTGGCAGGAGGATTTCCATGAAGGAAATCAGGACTCAGAGGGAGTCTAGAGGAGCTTGTTACTTAGAGGATTTATAGCACCGAAGAAATCTAGATCCGAGTCTTGCTGGAGTAGCAGCAGGAGAGGGAGAATAGAACCAATCATACATTTGGTTGACCAAAGATGGAAGTCAATGGACTGAGGGATCAACACAGATTGGATGGACCATCCGATTTTTTCATCTAGAAGGCCAAGATCCTAGAATTCCTAGACAAGAATTGCATCAAGGACTATGCCTTGAAGGTAGTTGTTGTTCTGATCAACGCTGATCCGTTGAAGAATTACGAGGAGGCTCAAGTGAAGGCTAAATGCATGATTCTAGACAGGGTCAAAGATCATGTGGTCCCACACATTTATGAGAAGGTGTTGTGGCCACCAACAACCCCCCTCCTTATTTAGTATTAGCAATAAAACTAGGTAAGTGGGGACCCTTAGTAAAAATTCAAAAAATTCAATTAAGGCTCATGTATTTTACTCCTTAAGAAAACATCGCATCGTGAAAAGACTGATAGGGCATTTCCTTATGAGTAAAAATGATAAACTGCGAAAGTGCGACGCGAATTCCATCGCATCGCATGCATTAAGAAACACTCACATTGGATAACCTTTAAAAAATCGCTGATATCCAATATGCGATATCGCATATCACAATGCTGCATGAAAAAACACATAACCATTTAATGGTTATAGCAATCCGTGATCTTGCAATAGCGCGATTATAACAATCCGCGATCTTGCGATAACGCGATACTGCGATCTGTGATCTTGCGATTGCGCGTACTGCGATATGCGATTCTGCGATAAGCGCGATCAAGTGACCCTGCGATAACACATCTTAATGAAAAATGCGATAATGCAACATTGTGATGCAAATTGCAGAAACTTTCCATCGCAGATTTTCCTCGGCTCAACATTCAAGAAAAGCTGTCCATAAACCAAAAATTGGATACGCGCTTTAATGATAATTAATGAATGATGCGCCAAGTGTTGATGAAAGATGGTTTTGTGTTTTTCGAAGAGTCAGTTCATGTCAGGTGGCATGTTTTTGTACATCCATAGAGTGTAAATCTTTCTTGTCGATTTTTATTATCATTACTCTCTCCTCATGTGTGAACTGCAGGAACGAAAAACAGAAACAACATGAAGCAATGTGCAGGAAGCAATAAAGGAAAAGGGTAAAGCTCCAATGCTCAGAGACAGAGAAAAGATGCCCTCATAAGTGGATACCACGTGTAACAGAGCCACAGATTCGCAGAACGCTGCTGAGCTATCCATTACAGATCTTTCAGTCACAGCCATGGTTGAATGAGTAGTTGAACAATGCTACTATCAATAGGTGGTTTAACGCTCAAGGTTAGAAGCTCACGAAAGCAGTATGTTTACAAAATTTTGAAGATTATACCTGGTGAAGGAAAAGGCGCTAAAGGTGAAAAACGCATCAAAAAGGCCCGGATCAAAGAACGGAGGCAGTTTTCGATCGCGCACGCTGAGAAAATTGCTCAAAAAGCAAAGTCTCTAACTGCTCAGTCACTCGTAAGCTCGGAAAACGCAAGAAAGCAAAGGCAGAAGCAATTCGAGGATTAACCAAGTGGAACTTGAATTATTACCGGGCATACACAGTAAATCTACATAGCCAGAGGATGACTCTTGAGTATATCATCTATTTTGCTGAAAAAATGGTGCCAGCTCTTACCATTTCTATTTGCTTAGCTCAACCAAAAGCGGAAGACAGTCAGCCGACTCTACCCAGGCAAATATTGAATGCTCGCAACATTAAGGAGCAAATGCAGAAATAGTTAGATATTAGATTTAATTTTAGAAATAATTTTGCTTAGAAAAAGGGCGGTCATTTAAACCGTATCCTGAATCTGTGTAATTAAGTTATTTAGTTAGTAGTATTTAAACCCTTCTCATGCATTTAGAGAAGGGTCCATAAATTTATCAAAAACTTGTCCTCAGAACATGCACTTTTGTACCCTCAAAGGAGGTTTTGGTGAATGAATGGATCAAGATTTGTTGATGTTTGCATTTGATATCTGCTACTGATGTTGCACTTTTGTACTCTTGGTAGATGTTAGAGCAAGGAGAGATAAATCATTGTTGCTTGAAGCTTATGAGTAGGACCAGTCATAAATGGTACTTTTATCTCTTGACCATTTCTGCTTATATGTTAAAGCGATATATAGTTTTTAGTTGTTTATGTATTATTGCATGAATGCTTGAGTTATCATTTGGCACTTTTGTACGGTGGTAGCTATTTATTTATGTTTAATGTATGAATAGCTCATTATGCGATATGCTGTTCACAACTGTTTCGTCTAACTTTTTATGCGAAGTGGTTCATCTTAATTGATTTCCTTTCTTATAATCGCTGAATGATCTTTATTACCAGTTGTTATTTGAAATCTCTTTAGATCACATAATAGAAGAATTACATCCCGGGTTAGCATAGATTTAGATGTGCTGTTTATTAGATTACAATAGCATAGAATTAGATTAAAGTTTGAATTAGAATAGCTTAGATAGGAACTGTTAGATCAGCAACATCCAATTCTACACACACACACATAGATTGGGAAACTGGTCCCATTATCCCCAGTCGGACCCACGATACCAAACGAATAAGGAGCTGCCAACCAAGGTCTGGACCGGGCGGGTATCCCCCTTGTTGTCGACCCGATTTTCAGGGCTTCAACATATTTGGCGCTAGAAGGAGGGCCTGAACTATGAATGGCAAGTAAATCCAAATCTGAATACCATTCTGAGAGTAAATTGCCCTCATCATCTCCCCCGACTTCCCCATTACATTTAAATCCAGAGTTAGAAGTCGCTCGAGTATCAACCGCTGCTACACACCTTGATATTTCCGAACAGTCTACCGTCAAACTTCCTGAAGTTGAATCCCTGATTCACAAACTTCAGGGATCTCCATTTCTCCTCAGAGGTCTGATAAATCTCAAGGCAGCGTGACTTCGCAGTACAACCCTGCTGTTGCTGAGGTACTATCACCCTTAGAGTGGGATAGGGTCATTCCGTATTGGATACTTTTCCCTGGAGAAAGGATGAGTCAGCTTGAGGCTGGCATGAAGCTGACTAGTGTCCTCTCTCACTTCAGTTCTTGAGTCCACTTGGAGGTTCTTGCTTCCACTTGGAGATCTAGACCCTCTTACTCATCACCAGTCGAATTCCTTGATCCAAGTGTCATTTTGGAAGCTTCCTGGGCATTAACACCTTGAGGAATGACTGTGCCACATGTCCCAACTCGCCCAGCGCAGGTAGCCTTCTTTGCAGTTGACATTCAGCGTAGGTAGATAGTGGAGCAGTTGACATTCAGCGCAGATGCTCAGTGGAGCAGTTGACATGATCCAGAATTGCCTTGTTTTTGAGTGTTTTCAGGTGGAGAACTTTTATTCAGTGCTGTGGTTTGCTGACCTTGTTCTTCTAGGGGTAGGAACAACATGTTTAGGGACTTTGGATCCCTTAGATTATGGACATTTCATGCTTCATGCTGTAAGGCACAAAAATTTCTATAACAGTTGCCCCCTAAAGTATGAGGTCGTTTATCGGGTGAAATGCTTTATCAGGAGGATCCGAAGTTCATTCAATCGCTGAGAGGTGACCTGTAATAAAATACAATACAATACATTATTCTTCATTCTGCTTTCATGATCTAGTTGAGGCGGGCATTCCCATGCTCAGCTTTATAAATTCATTTTGGTACATAGAACAGACGATCGTCTGATGATAGACTGATAATTCTCTGCTGAAATTACCATCCTTTGAGTAGGATGATCATCTGCTGCAATGATGTACATGTCAAATGTATTTATATTTCCTGAATATATATCGCAGCCCGGATGGATGAAACTAGATCCGGGGTCTTCAAACTCGTTCGATCTTCACTCTAAGTACAAGTCGATCCATGTGAGAATTGCGCTGAAGTCGAACATGGAAAGACATCGCTTGATTACCGGTCAATGATGTAAACCGTTAATAAGCGCGAGAGGAATGACCGATAATGATAATGACCCTTAAGGTACTGCAGTACAATTCACGTGGTGTGAATAAAGGACTTGGCGTCGAACACCACACAAAATCTTTCGGTCGAAGGTCATTGATGTATACCTGTCGCCGGAAGTGAGAAACTTGCCATTGAGGCATGCAAGCTTCAAAGTACTGAGGGGGTTGTTCCTAGATCAACTTCTTGGATAATGAGTTGAAGTCGACAAGAAGCGATCCGTCAAAGGAGGGCCTTAATGAATCCCACATCAGTGACACGGAACGGAGCTAATGATTTTAGTGGAGGTGAAAACAATCTGTGACATATGATTCAGGGTGGCGGTCATGGATGGATGAAAGATAATGTATGGCAGTGGATGGGACACGGTTGACTCTTTCTGAACAACATCTCTTGAACATATAACGACACTGATGCGATGGATCGGTAGCATTACCCCAAATGTGGATGGTTTGGCGAGACCATGGTGATGAGACCGGTGAATGAAACAACCCAACCCGATGTGATACGGAGGAAAAGTGTCATGTTCAAGAGTGACTTGCTACCATTAAAGCTTTGAGGTTCTCCCAATTTTTCCCCAGTCATTTCTAACCAGTACCTCTTTATTTTTGTCAAGCTTGAGGAGGATAACATATGCTTGTTCTATAACCTGCCCTTTGGGCAAGCCCATCGCTATGTTTTAACGAGCCTAGCGATAGGGAAACTCGTTCTCGTCTAAAGACAAGTTTGTCGCTATTTAATCATTTTAACGAGTCTAACGACAAGGAAAACTCGGTCCTTTTCATTTTTAGAGAGTCTGAAAAGGTACAGAAAGTTAACTTCAAGATTCCTTTTTCGTCATCTAATCCCTTAAGTCCGAAAAAGTATAAAACAATACAGAAGGGATGAGTTTTCGATAACTTTAACGAGCCGAATAAAACAAGCGCTCGACCTTTTTGTGCAATAATCCCCCAGGTCCAAAAAGATTAAAATCTAGAGGAGGGATAGCTCTTCCGGTCACTTTAACAAGCTGGAAGGCCAAAACTCGGCAAACTTTTCATATTTTACAAGTCAGATGAAAAGAGCTTAAAGAAGACTCGTCTTTTGAGGAACGAGTGATAAACAGGGATAGCAGCAGATTCCAGGTACAGGTTGGAATTTTCCAATCACGGCAGTGTCACAAGGATGGCTAGGTGAAATCACTCTTCGCAGCTGTTCCTCAAAATAGGTAAACAATCATATGGAGGTGAACGATCGGCCAAATGACGGTGGAGGTGGCAGGTGCAAACATGACCAAGGTTTTTTATGGCTGATAAATTTACGATCACAGAGGTTATTTACCGGAATAGGTTCATTTTTTATTTAAAAATGAGCTTAAACTCTGGGGGAAACATTGCTCACTGCTTTTATTTATTTTTTAACGAGCATGAAGACCGCGTTAAAACTGCTTGGATCTTGCGTTTATTTTTTAACGAGCATGAACTTTATGCTAAAACTGCTCGATTACCAGTCATAAGATAAGAAATGTCCCCTGTGAGATCTCTATTTTTTAAGGAGTTTCATCTCACTAAGCTTTACTCCATATCCTTTCTTTATGCAAGTTCGGAAACGACTAATCCAAAAAACAGATAAATAACCACTCTTTGCTTGCACTCCAAAAGGTTTGCATGCCCCCAGGTATAAAATACAATTTCAAGGCTGCCCCTCCTCCTTCCCACCTCTGTTTTTCTTTGGGTGTTCACAGCTACTTGTCGTCTTGCCAGTCTAATGTTAACGATACTTGTCTTCTCGTTATTTTAAACGGGTCTTACGCGATACTTGTCTTCTCGTCAGCCCAACTTTTAACAGATCTTTCGCAAGATCGCAAGAGAACAGCTACTTGCGACAAGAGAGCAGCTACTTGCGACAAGAGAAGAACACTACTCAAAGACAAAACATTTGTGTTATTGAGGGAGGCTTGCCTCTTTCTGGTTACCCAAAGATTGTCTCGTTAATCTTTCAAACAAAACATTTCCTCGGCACTGTCTACCGAAATAGACAAGGGTGAATGACTCTTGTCAAACACGTAACCTTGACAAAAGAATCCTATTCTAGAACAACCCCTCTTCCATCCACGGACGGGGTACGGACTAGTCATATTCTCTCGTGGAAATTCTACCTTATACCCAAGGTTTTCTCTGCCCGAAGCAGACCAGGATGCATGCCCCCTGGGTTCCAGTCCCATCTTTCCGAATCACTCGAACTCATCGGGAAGGAGGACTGGGGGTGGAGACATTTCTTGATTGAATAGACCATTCAGGGTTGGTATGTGACTATTTGCGATGCGTGATCCCGGAAATGAAAGTTGGTCTACGAGCTTGACCATTCTTCCTTCGTGTGGAAAACACATTACTCTAAAGAGTGAGGAGACTATTGCTCCCATGCAATATATATAGTCTTGTCCAAGGAGTAGGTTATAATCCAAGGGTCCTTGAACGACCATCACGTTCATTTGAATGGTCTTCCCTTTCAATGTAACAGGCACATTGGGAAGGATCCCTAATGGTCGACTGGTTCCTTTATCGAAACCCGAGAGATTTCTTATCTCAGGCAAAAGCGCCGGGGAACCCAGTGATTTCCAAGCAACAGAGGAAAGGATACTCACAGATGCCCCTTCATCAATGATAGTGCCAGCCATTACCATTCTGTATATTTGGACTATGATTCTGAATGGTATACTGGCTGGCAACCGGGGTCTGCCTAGTTGATTCCAATCAAAGGATACAACCAGGTTGCTTGGTGGTGGGACCAAATATACGGCCGGATATGACCCTGACGATGTTCCTTCCTGCGATAAAGGAATGGGCACATTGCCCTGATGCTCATCAGAGTCTATGTTGATGAAAAGAATCTGGATGGTGTCATCCTTATTCTCTTCGGTGAGGGTGTCATTTGAAGATGAATCTTCAGTGACAGTGTCATTTGACGATGAAACTTCTGAAGGAAGAACCGGGTCAACTGCCGTTTCGACCTTTGGACTTTTGTCCGGTCTGGATTCAGTAGGTTCATTTTCAATGACTGACGCTTCAGCTGACCACTTGAGCGGGCCAGTTGTATTCTCAACCAACGAAGGACTTGGCACGAGTTTTTTGTACCCAGGAGGAAGTCTCAACGGTGAAACCGGACGATCTTCCAAAACTCTCTTCGCTTCGTCTAAGAAGGGACAACGGTGGATGGCATGATCGCCTTCACACAGTCTGCAGGGGGATCTTGCTCCCCCTCTTTGTCTTGAACCTTCACTTTCGCTGGTTGACGGTAAGCATTCAACATGGCTATCAGAGGTTGATGCTCCCGAGTTGTGCAAACGAGGGGACCAGTCCCTTAGTATCCGGGGAATACAGGGACAATCTCTATGAAAGTGGTCTCCTCTACATATGACACATGGCGATTTAGGCCTGGTCTGTGCTGTGTGTGGATTTTTGTCAGATGTCTTTTGCTTGCCCCCAGTCGCCTTAGGCTCCTTCTTCTTCTTCTCTCTCTTCTTCTTCTCCTTCTTCTCCATGGGAGCTTGGCTTTTTCCGGCTCTACCTTGCGAAGACGAAGGATTGGAGGAAGAGTTATAGGAAGTAGAAGGCTGGTGGGCAGCTCTAGACTGATCTAACTGTTGACTCGACTGTTTAGGAACCATGGTGTTCTGAACTACATTGGTTGAGAATAGCCAAATTGGCAGGCCAATTGTCAGTCCTGGAAGCGACAATGTGGCCATGTGGGGCGCACCAACTTCTCCCCAAGAGGAGAAAGGACTAGGATTTCCATCATGTGGAATTCCTTGGTTGGTGCGTTCCATGTTCTCGACCTACAGATCAACGCAGGAATAGGAGGTGATTATGTTCCGTTTAAAATAAATTTTATAACGACGCTTTAGACACAACTTGCTTTTTCACTTTTTAAGAGTCGAGAAAAAGCTAAAGATGACTCTAGTCTCCTTCGATGTTTTAACGAGCCCGAAGTGACAAATGCTCGGATGGACTTTTTCAGTTATAGAGTTTGAAAAAGGCCAAAAGAAACTGCTCTGGAGATCTAGGCAGAGGGTGTGCCAAACTTTTCGCAAAACCACAGAATACGTTTTACGGTACAGGTGGTCGATCTTCGTGAATGCTGTGTTCACTGCATTGCGATCAGTAGGGCGGCCGACACGGCTTCCTATGGATAAAGGCTTTGTTCCTATAGGGGTCTCCCAATATATACATGACGGTACGTGGGAGCACAAGTCCGTATTGATACTTATCGCTTCACCGTGGAGGAATCACCCAACCACTCAACGCTAAGATATCACGTTTAACGACGCCGGAACACGTCTCTAGCTTAGACCTCTATGTGTTTGCATTATGTTTCAATGCGTTGTTATGTAAATTCAATTTATTTTAAGTTGATCTTGTTTAGCAGTTTGCCTTTATGGATCACCACGAGATGTATGGTACAACTCCTAAATGCAGTCTAAGATGATAAGCAAGCTTTTCAATCTTTCAACTTTGAAAATCTTAACTACTGAGGGAAAAGAAAGACATCATCTTTTCACACAGATCATAGAGCACACACTAATGCACTTTTCCCTAAATGAACATACAAGCTGTCAAAATGCACATGCACAATGCAGGTATTTCTTTTCTCTTTCTTAATGTTGATGTGCTACAAAAAGAAAACTGTTGTATAACTTTGAATTCAATTTCAAGTGAAAGCAAACAAGCTTTGTCCAAAATCAAAAGACACCTTAAGGTTTACTTGTTTCGACACTAGAAATACATAAATTCAAACCATATGACGAAAGAAAAAGCTCAATCAGCTATGAACAGCAAACAAACTAACTCTTAAGATCAAAACGACACTTATCACAGGTCTAGATCTAAGAGGCCACAGCAAGACTAGTTCACTTTCGTTATGGGAAACTGCAAATGATGTAAGAAATACACAAAGAACAAATACAGTTTATTTATACAACCGAGGCGGAATAGTGGCAAAGAAAGGTGGTTTCAGATAGGTACATTGACTGATAACAGGCTACAAAAACAAGGATGAAAACAGGGCAATAGGAAGCAGAGAACCCCAGTTGCACAAGGCAAAACTGGTTCAGCGCAGGTATCCCCTTCGGGACCTGCGATGAAATGCAGACTGCCTTCACAGTGTCTGCAATGAAGAGAGAAACTCTCGTTTCTCTTGGTTTCCGGGTTACAGATTGCTAAAAAATCCACAGTTTTTGGCCAAATCAAAAGCTATCAATCAAGTACACACTAAAGGATAATTAGGAGGATGAAAAGCTATCACTAAGAGCTGTTCAGAGTCCTTGTGGATCAGCTCTTCAAATCATAAACATGCCCGGAAACTGAGCTAGAGTAGCTGCCCTCTACTTTGCATTTGAAAGATCCAAATGCAGTTTGATTCGGTACTCCCTGTGTTTAGGAAATGAATAGCAAAAACACAAACAACCAACAAGATACGGTCCCCAGCGGAGTCGCCAATTTGTTGTTGGGAAAAGTATCCAATACGGAATGACCCTATCCCACTCTAAGGGTGATAGTACCTCAGCAACAATCGAAGCAAAGCTATCTAAGATTTCTTCTTTATGAAAGTAAAATAGGGGAGAAAGAGATCCACTAACTGATGTCTTTCGCTAATGGTTGATCCAATCTTCTCTCCTTGCTGCTTGCTCCCAACTCCTTGCTCTTTCACTGGCCCAACTACACCAAGATCCTGTAAAATGGCAAGAGAGGGAAACTACAAGAAGCATACATTCATAATTGATTCAAGGATTAGAATAAATCAAATACACAAGTATAACAATACATCATTGAGACACATGCATATAGAAGAACCTCAAATGCTTTATTAATGGAAGAGGTAAAGTTCAGGAAGTGATACAACCATAAGAGGCCCAATCCAGCATCACCTTCCCAGCAGAAAGAAATCTCCTCTTCACCTCCTTCAAAGCAAATCACCCAATAGTTCTAAACTCAAACCAACATCACTTCCTTACATTCACAAGATTCCAGCCTCCCTAGACCTCATGAGAGAGATCTATATATAGGAGTTTTGGAGAAAGGATGAGTCAACTTGAGGCTGGCATGAAGCTGACTAGTGTCCTCTCTCACTTCAGTTATTCTTCAGTTCTTGAGTCCACTTGGAGGTTCTTGCTTCCACTTGGAGATCTAGACCCTCTTACTCATCACCAGTCGAATTCCTTGATCCAAGTGTCATTTTGGAAGCTTCCTGGGCATTGACACCTTGAGGAATGACTGTGCCACATGTCCCAACTCGCCCAGTGCAGGTAGCCTTCTTTGCAGTTGACATTCAGCGCAGGTAGACAGTGGAGCAGTTGACATTCAGCGCAGATGCTCAGTGGAGCAGTTGACATGATCCAGAATTGCCTTGTTTTTGAGTGTTTTCAGGTGGAGAACTTTTATTTAGTGCTGTGGTTTGCTGACCTTGTTCTTCTAGGGGTAGGAACAACATGTTTAGGGACTTTGGATCCCTTAGATTATGGACATTTCATGCTTCATGCTGTAAGGCACAAAAATGTCTATAACGCCTGCTCATCCCCTGACCAGGCTAAAGAGTGAAAAGTTTGGCATCGAGCCAACCGAATTACCTCTTCCCACCAGGAAAAGAGCAAGGAAATCACCGCAAGAGTCTGACAGAGAGACTCTTTCGTCAACATCATCCATCTCAACTACTTCACCACGAAGTCAACCATCCACGCCTCCACTCTATATCATCGTCCATCCGTCCACTGGAACCCCCACAACCCCTCTTCAATCATCTACAATCGTAGTATCCTCATCCTCCCAGTCGTAGGGATCATCTTTTGCACTTTCCTTTGTTAGCAGTTCAACAATGGCCCAGTCTCCATGGAATAACCCTGGAGCAGTATTAATGCCTGCACCCTTGAGTCAAATACCGGCCCATCCTGAGAAATGGATGCCTAAATTCAATCCCGAGGCAGGCATGCTAGCAAAGAGCACATAAACAACTTCATGCTTTCCATTAATCTCAATGGAGTTACTAATGAAGATGCTGTTGTTCGGCTTTTTCCCTATACAGTGCAAGGAACAGCCGGGTCATGGTACTTTTCATTACCCTCCGGATCCATCACAAGTTGGGACATCTTCCAGGACCACTTCCTAACCAAGTTTGGTGATGACAGGTCTACGAAAACGTTAATCAATGACCTATCCAATCTTAAAGCCGAAGCTAGAGAGCCTACCATGGATTTCAATTTACGGTTCAACAAAATTTTCAACAAAATTCCTACTGCTTCCCAGCCTAGCGAAGAAGTACGATGTGAATGGTATATCGCCGCTCTACCATTCAACATAGCAATCTTCGTGGACAGGGCCAATAAAATAACCTTAGCTGATAACATGAAAGAGGCGATAACAGTAGAGAAATGAATAATAGCCCTAGAAAAGAGATCCACGATAGAGGAACGTAAGTCCAAAAAAGTCACCTTCAAGGAAGACTCCAAGAAGAAACAAGCAAAAGGTCCTTTTGATTTGGAAGGATTGCAGAAAGTTCTAAAGACCATGTCCAATGAGATGGTCGACATAAAAAAGAAAGTAGCAGAAGCTTCTTCGAAAAAGCCCTACAGAGCTTTTGAAAGAGGCCCTTCAACGGATGCAAAGCCACCCAACGCCATTTCAAATGCTGAATCCGAGGAAGAGGAAGAGGAATATGCCACTGAAGGGCAGACTAATGATGAAGAAGTTGTGGAATTACAAGGAATGTGGGATTTCATCCTCCCACAAGAAGAAGATCAAGAAGTATTTCCAGTTAGCACACGAAGCAAAAATCAGCTTGATCCTCCCCAAACTACCCCTAAGTCGAAGAGCGCAAGCTCTCCAACAAAGGATAAAGTCACAACAAAGAAAACAACATCTAAAGCGACTCAAACTAGCCCAGTCCAAACAGATTAAACGATCCATCTAAAACACTGATAGTGTCAGATGAAATGGAGTACAATATTATTGATGACATGAAGAAGACTAGGGCTAATATCACCCTTTATGAACTGGGCAAGTTGAAACATCAACAGAAGATAATGATGAAAGAATTACATGCCGCGCCAGTTGCACCTTTGCCTGCCGCTGTACTTTCTCAAGCTTCCCATAACATGGGAAGACCTCCAACTAATGCGATCAATAAGATTGATCCAAATGACATTGCCCTAATTGGAGGAAGATCAAGATCTCACACTCCCCCGTTTCTCCTTACTTATGAAATATTCAATAAAAATGTGCACAATTTTTTGGTAGATTCCAGTGCTTCATCGAGTATTTTACCCAAATCTATATGTGCCAAGTTAAATGTTCAACCACAGAAATCTGCAGTGCGCATAGTTCAGCTAGATCGATCTCAAGTCGAAGTGATTGGTGAACTAAATCAAGTAACCATAAGATTGTCATCCAACCCGAAGGTATGTCAGGTTATTGGCATTCTAGTTGCCGATATCCCAGAATTCTATGGCTTAATTATAAGCAGGGATTGGTTAGAGAAACTCCATGGATACTTCGCAACCGACTGGTCACACATGTGGCTACCCTACAACGGTAAATCGAATCAAATAAAAGTTGAACGAGAGTTACACCAGAAGTACATAGTAATGGAGTTAGAGGGAGAAAATGAACCAGTAGCATATAACAGCAGCATTATTGGCAATTACTCGGTAGATTCTTTCCTCGGCAATTTCAATGCTCATGTGTCACCCTATTTATAACACTCTGTTTTGTCCCAAGTCGAAAATTTTTCTCGAACTGATAGTTCAAAATGTATCAATTTTTTAGATAAACCTGTAAATAAATCTTTGTTTTGGAAATTATTTTTTGATGGTTCTAGATCTAATGAAGGAGCAGGAGCAGGATGCGTTCTGATCAGTCCAGAAGGAGATAAAATCATGCTCACATGCAGACTCGAATTCGATTGTACAAACAATACAGCAGAACACGAGGCTTTAGTTCAATGCCTGTACAAAGCAATCGTGTTAGACGTCAAGTATCTTCAAGTTTTTGGAGACTCTGAGATTGTGGTTAAACAGGTACGTAACACTATACATTGCTTATCAGGTCATTTAAAACACTATCAATCCTTAGTACAAGATCTGACTGAGCATTTCATAGCGTTTAATATTTCTTCAATCCCCAGACTCCAAAATGCAAGTGCAGACCTTTTGGCTAACGTAGCTTCTAAGCTTATTCCATCCGAAGATTTTAGTCCAGATAGATTCTCAATAGAATTAATCTTTAGACCGTCCATTCCTGACAACATCACAAATTGGAGAGTATTTAATGACGATCCTGATATCGTAAATTTCCTCACGTCTGAAGGATCCCACTCCAATCAAATAATTGACGAAGACTAGCACGATCAACAATTGCAACAAAATAGCACTAACAATGCTATACCTAAGTCGGTGGTCAAGTTAGAAGACTTGTACGATTTGAAAGATCGGTTTAAGAGGTCTACCAATTCAAAACTCCAAAGTTCAACCTTGAACTACGAATTAGTAAACCTAGGGACAGATGCTAAACCACAAAACATTAATCTAGGCCTCGGCCTATCCCCTGAAGAGAAACTACCATATATTAGTCTTTTGAGACAATATAAAAATGTTTTTGCCTGGAATTATGATGAGCTGAAAACATACGACACTTCCATCATCCAGCATACTATTCCCATGATCGATAATGAAAAACTTGTGCAACAAAAGCTGAGAAAGATCCACCCCAATTTAGGAAATCAGATAAAAATTGAGCTCAATAAGTTACTGAAAGCCAGGATAATCTTTCCCGTCAGACATTCCAAATGGGTCTCCAATATGGTACCTATTAGAAAGAAAAAAGGAGATATTAGGATTTGCATTGACTTCTGGAACCTTAACAAAGCCTGTCAAAAAGACAATTTTCCTCTACCACCTATGGAACAGATACTGCAAGCAGTGGCGGGCTCAGAACTAATGTCTTTCTTGGATGTATTTTCAGGATACAATCAAGTGTTGGTACATCATGATGATCAGTTGAAAACCACATTCAGAACTAAATGGGGCACATACGCATATCGAAAGATGCCATTTGATTTGATTAATGCTGGTGCCACATTTCAGAGAGCCATGGATATCGCATTCAAAGGTTTAGTCAATAAATCTGTAGTAATTTATTTGGATGATATAACAGTGTACTCGAAGAAGCGAAGCGACCATCTCAAAGACCTGAAACAAATCTTCCAATGGTGTTTAAGGTATGGAATTTCACTTAACCCAAAGAAATCTTTTTTCGCACTAAGTGAAGGGAAACTTCTAGGATTCATAGTGTCAAAATCTGGTATTCACATTGATCCCGACAGAATCAAAGAAATTTCTGAAATATCCCTACCTCATAACAAAAAATCCATGCAATCTTTCCTTGGTCAAATCAATTTTGTAAAGAGATTCATTCCAGATTTTTCACGAATCGTGTCTCCTTTGCAAACCATGATTAAAAAGAATTCAAATTTTAAATGGGGTCAAGATGAACATGAAGCATTCAACCTGATCAAGCAAGCTATTATTAATGCTCCATATTTAGCGACTCCGAATTTTTCAGAGCCTTTTATTTTATACACATTTGCCTCAGATAAGTCATATGCTACAATTTTAACTCAAGCAAATCAAGAAAAAGCGGAAGCTTCAATTGAGTTTTTTAGCTCAAATTTACAGGGTGCTGAACTAAATTATTCAGACGTGGAGAAACAGGTTTATGCTGTTTCCAAAGCGGTCAAATACTTCAGACCTTTCTTACTTAAAACCCATACTAAGATCATAGTACCATTTCCAGCGGTAAGGAATCTTCTAGTACAGAAAGATGTGGGTGAGAAAAGGGCCAATTGGGTTACTGCCTTACAGGAATATGACATTGAGATCAAACCAGCAAACATTGTAAGAGGTCAAGGCTTCCACAAAATGCTGGCCGGAGCATCACAAATTTCTGAAATTCCATCTGAAGAGGTACAAATGTGTGAGGTAAGCCTAAACGATGCAGAATCATTATATGTTGATGTCATTTATTATCTTAAGAACGGGTATGCTCCTTCACACCTTGATCATACTAAGAAAAGAGCCCTAAGGTTGAAAGCTAAACAATATCAGCTCATAAATGATATTCTTTTTAGAAAAAATTATGATTATGTTCTTCTTAGGTGTCTTGAGAAAGCTGAAGCTGAAAAAGTTTTGCAGGAACTCCACGATGGGCCAGCAGGCGGACACTATGCTAGAGATGCTACTGCACATAAAATCTTACGCGCAGGATATTACTGGCCCACGTTGTTTAAAGACTCGCACAGTTACGTGAGAAGATGTGAAGTCTCCCAAACTACGGCTGGAAGACAAAAGAAGCCGTCCCTACCACTACAACCGGTAAACATCGAGCAACCTTTTAGTCAGTGGGGCTTGGACATAATAGGTGAGATCGTTCCTCACTCATCTAAGCAGCATAGATACATCCTCACGGCAATAGATTATTTTACTAAGTTGGTAGAAGCAATTCCACTCAAGACGGCTAATTCTTAAAATATCATTGAGTTCATAGATCAATTTATAATCACCAGGTTTGGATTGCCATCCGCTTTAATGTTTGATAATGCATCATACTTTTCTGGAAATGCAATGACTGAATTTGCACTTAAAAGAGGATTCAAACTTAAATATTCGGCCAATTACTACCCGCAAGGTAATGGGTTAGCTGAGTTAATGAAAAAAAACCTAATCAGGATTATTAAAAGAACAGTTGAATAGAATCAAAAGAATTGGCACAAGGCTTTGATATATGCTTTATGGGTAGATCGGATAACGCAAAAAGCTTCTATCGACACTTCTCCCTTTAATTTAGTTTATGGGAAAGAAGTGGTTCTTCCGACTCACTTAGCCATTCCCTCTTTGTCTTTAGTACAATACATTGATGAAGTACCCACTTCCTCCTTACAACTAAGACAAATGGAAATAATTAAATTAGAAGAACAACGAGAACAAGCTAAGAAAATGCATGCTCACCATCAAGAACTAGTAAAATATTCTTTTGATTCAAACATAATGACCAGAAAAGATTTTCAGATGGGAGATTTAGTTTTAAAGTGGGACAAGGCTCATGAAGAAAAGGGCAAACATACAAAATTTCAAAGGATGTGGCTTGGCCCTTTTCAGATTTTTGAAGTCGTAGGTCCATCAACGTTTGTGTTACAGGATTTAGCAGGTAAGAGGGATCCTTTGCCTGTTAATGGACAAATTCTCAAGAAATATTTTCCCTAGAAGATTATTCTTCTATTTTTGTAGAATAGTTTTTCTTTTTCATAATAAAACCCGTTGTGAATGGTTACATAAGGCATTTATGAAAAAGAAACCAATTCTCTTTCAGATTTTGAACTTTTCGCTTGTATAAATAGAAAATCTTTTGGAAAACTGATCTTTATTATTGACAGATACAGTTAAAAACTTTAGCCTAGATATGATACTAGTTTCAACTTCAAAGAATTTGATGAAAGCAACCTTTAGTGAAGAAATTGTTTTATCTCAGTATAATGAAAGGTATCAATAACAAAATAAAGATTCTCTGTAAAACAGTTGTTTCCAAAAACTCTATTATTGTCGTCCAGAGCTATCTTAAGGAAACAATGACTTCCTCCCTGCTAAGGAAATCATAGCTTTCGGAGGAATAATCCAAGGATACACTTTATCTTGAAGAATGAGAGGTCTCATCATGAGACGGCTTATCATCATCACAGATATTATAACTTGTTGACTTTTACAATACTGTACACCACAACAGGGCAATGAATCAAGATTGTTGCAATCAAAAGACAAGGGGTCTCATCACGAGCCAGCTTGTTTAGAAAAGTTATAAATCAAGTGAATGACTGTGTCATAATTTGGCTACCAAACCAAGACATTGTTCTTTAAGAATAAAAATAAAATCAAAAGCAATAAGTGTGGATATGGATTTTTTTCTTTGAAAGTTGTAGGTCACCTTAAGTAGGATACAGGATCATTGCTGGGTAATAGGTAACCCTGTCGAGGCTATAAACGCCTGCTGGCAGTAGAGGCTCTACCTACGACAAATGAGCATATTTAAAACTGGTTTACAGAGGAGACTTTGTTTTATCTTTACAAGACCAAGTAATGGCTGATGTAAATACAAGGACTAGCCTGAGGAAGCAAATAATTAGAGTAGAAAGTGGTTGAAACAAAATATCATTGACAGTTTAGAGCATAATGTACTCTATCTTTCCATAACAAAGTTTAATTTTCTGAAAAATTTTCTGTTTTGGAAGTTTGAAAAATTCAATAGAAAAACAGAGATAACTGGTTCTTCCAAGTGAATCGCCAATTGTTGTGGCCACCAACAACCCCCCTCCTTATTTAGTATTAGCAATAACACTAGGTAAGTGGGGACCCTTAGTAAAAATTCAAAAAATTCAATTAAGGCTCATGTATTTTACTCCTTAAGAAAACATCACATCGCGCAAAGACTGATAGGGCATTTCCTTATGATTAAAAATGGTAAACTGCGAAAGTGCGACACGAATTCCATCGCATCGCATGCATTAAGAAACACTCACATTGGATAACCTTTAAAAAATCGCCGATATCCAATATGCGATATCGCATATCACAATGCCGCATGAAAAAACACATAACCATTTAACGGTTATAGCAATCCGCGATCTTGCGATAGCGCGATTATAGCAATCCGCGATCTTGCGATAACGCGATACTGCGATCTGCGATCTTGCGATTGCGTGATACTGTGATCTGCGATAAGCGCGATCGAGCGACCCTACGATAACACATCTTAATGAAAAATGCGATAATGCGACACTGCAATGCTGCGATGCGAATCGCAAAAACTTTCCATCGCAGATTTTCCCCGGCTCAACATTCAAGAAAAGTTGTCCATTATCCAAAAATTGGATACGCGCTTTAATGATAATTAATGAATGATGCGCCAAGTGTTGATGAAAGACAATTTTGTGTTTTTCGAAGAGTCAGTTCACGTCAGGTGGCATGTTTTTGTACATCCGTAGAGTGTAAAGCTTTCTTGTCGATTTTTATTATCATTACTCTCTCCTCATGTGTGAACTGCAGGAACGAAAAACAGAAACAACATGAAGCAATGTGCAGGAAGCAATAAAGGAAAAGGGTAAAGCTCCAATGCTCAGAGACAGAGAAAAGATGCCCTCATAAGCAGATACCGCGTGTAACAGAGCCACAGATTCACAGAACGCTGTTGAGCTATCCATTACAGATCTTTCAGTCACAGCCATGGTTGAATGAGTAGTTGAACAATGTTGATATCAACAGGCGGTTTAACGCTCAAGGTCAGAAGCTCATGAAAGTAGTATGTTTACAAAATTTTGAAGATTATACCCGGTGAAGGAAAAGGCGCTAAAGGCGAAAAACGCATCAGAAAGGCCCGGATCAAAGAACGGAGGCAGTTTCCGATCACGCACGCTGAGAAAATTGCTCAAAAAGCAAAGTCTCTAACTGCTCAGTCACTCGTAAGCCCGGAAAATGCAAGAAATCAAAGGCAGAAGCAATTTGAGGATTAACCAAGTGGAACTTGAATTATTACTGGGCATACATAGTAAATCCACATAGCCAGAGGATGACTCTCGAGTATATCATCTATTTTGCTGAAAAAATGGTGCCAGCTCTTACCATTTCTGTTTGCTTAGCTCAACCAAAAGTGGAAGACAGTCAACCGACTCTACCCATGCAAATATTGAATGCTCGCAACATTAAGGAGCAAATGCAGAAATAGTTAGATATTAGATTTAATTTTTAGAAATAATTTTGCTTAGAAAAAGGGCGGTCATTTAAACCATATCCTGAATCTATGTAATTAAGTTATTTATTTAGTAGTATTTAAACCCTTCTCATGCATTTAGAGAAGGGTCTAGAAATTTATCAAAAACTTGTCCTCAGAACATGCACTTTTGCACCCTCTAAGGAGGTTTTGGTGAATGAATGGATCAAGATTTGTTGATGTTTGCATTTGATATCTGCTACTGATGTTGCACTTCTGTACTCTTGGTAGATGTTAGAGCAAGGAGAGATAAATCATTGTTGCTTGAAGCTTATGAGTAGGACCAGTCATAAATGGTACTTTTATCTCTTGACCATTTCTGCTTATATGTTAACATGATATACAATTTTTAGTTGTTTATGTATTATTGCATGAATGCTTGAGTTATCATTTGGCGCTTTTGTACGATGGTAGCTATTTATTTATGTTTAATGTGTGAATAGCTCATTATCCGATATGCTGTTCACAACTATTTCGTCTAACTTTTTATGCGAAGTGGTTCATCTTAATCGATTTCCTTTCTTATAATCGTTGAATGATCTTTATTACTAGTTGTTATTTGAAATCTCTTTAGATTGCATAATAGAAGAATTACATCCCGGGTTAGCATAGATTTAGATGTGTTGTTTATTAGATTACAATAGCATAGAATTAGATTAAAGTTTGAATTAGAATAGCTTAGATAGGAACTGTTAGATCAGCAACATCCAATTCTACACACACACACTCATAGATTGGGAAACTGGTCCCATTATCCCCAGTCAGACCCGCTATACCAAACGGATAAGGAGCTGCCAACCAAGGTCCGGACCAAGCGGGTATCCCCCTTGTTGTCGACCTGATTTTCGGGGCTTCAATAGAAGGAAACAACAAGGGAGATGTGGGAGATGTTGACCACCTTGTACCAGAGGACTTTCGTTCAATGGAATATGTTTTTGGAGAATCAGATGAGACAATACCATACGCATAAGGGAGAAGAAATATATCCCTTCCTCCTCAGGTTGCAAGGGATTCGAGACCAGTTGAATTTTGTGGGGTCTACCCCATACCTTGAGTTCATGGTCAGGACTTCCCTAAATGTAGTCAATGAAGATTGGTAGACATTTGTCCAAAGTATCTTGGGTAGAGCTTCTCTCCCCAGTTGGGAGGAGAAGTGGGCAGATATTCGACACGAAGAGATCATGAGGCTGACCAAGGTGGGAAGTAGTAGTAGAGTAACATGAGTCAAGAAGGAGGAGGAGGGGGATGTAGCTCTCGCATCAACGGGAAAACTAGGGAAGCATAAGAGGAAAAAGAAAGACATAACCAAAGTCAATTCATGTGTGGGGAACTGGGACATTTTGCCACTTTGTGCCCCAGAAAAAGGGAAAGGAAGAGAAGTATGACTCGAAGGTTGCTCCAATGAAATATGACAAGGAGGATGTTGAAGAGTATTGTGCCATGAGTACTCATGCACCTCTGGAATAGAGTTGGGGCAATATTGAGCTATAGTCTGGAGGACTACAGAAGAGGGTAGGACCCTTGAGGTGCCCAAACTCTTGGATCACATACGGCTACGAGAGCCCTTAACAACAGTAGTATAATGACAATAGTTAGTTGGTTCAAGGGATGATGGAGAAATAGTGGCAGAGATAGAGTGACAGATTCTGAAGCAGCACAGTGGAGGTTGCAGCAGTGCAAGAGGCACAGAGCAGATTGTAGCAGTGGAGTAGTAGTAGAGAGTCAACACATATTAGTAGGAGAGGTAGCTTCAGTATCACAAGGTATCTAGACTGACCAATATGTCAGCTTTTGGGTGGATTTTTAGTTGCTTACTTCTCAGCAACTGAGTTGCAGTGAAATAGTTAGCAGTGGCAGTGCTATGGGCAACATGATGTAACATTTTGAGAGGGAGTTGTAGTACAGATGCAACACTGGTAGTTGTTGTGGAAGTGTCATGGGCAGTAGTACAGGGTGCAGTAGTGTAGTGGATGAAGGGTAGCAGGCCAAGCATCAACAACACATAGGGCTGATGTCATGGATCAGTGTGATGCTTCTATTGGAAGTATTGCTAGAGCACATTCCTCGCTAAGAGGGAATGTTAATTTTGGGGTAGCATCAGATGTGCTCTAGCTCCAAAATTTTGTGGAGTGTCTAGAATACATAAGATCTCCAAGACTTAGAAATCATTTGGAGAAATTCCACATAGATTGTGAGTTACTAAAATAAATAATATTTTTAATGGGGTTCCTAAGAAAAACTTAAGAAAATAAAAATATTAATGGGTATTAATAAAAATATGGGTGAGAAGCTTCTAAGAGGCGAGGATCAAGTCTATTTTAATCTTCACCGTTGATTAGGGACTTAATCTTGGCTGTTGATTCATCAGCATGAAAAGTATAAGAGGAGGCTTGAGGGTCAGTTGGAGACACACCGAGTGATCAAATCATTTAGATTTTTCTAGGGTGTGGTTTGTTGAGAAAATTGAACTAGTGATCTCTTGTTGCCGAGATTTATCTAAAAGGTTAGCCGGTGTGAGAGGAAACTTGTTGTACTCAGATTCTGCTTGCTTAATAATACAAACCCTCTATCTATTGCACTGGTTTTCCTACAGTGCATTTTTTTGGGGACATGTTGTCCAAAACTAACAGTGTCCCTTGTGTGTTTGTCTCATATTTGTTTCAATTTATGATATGTATGTCAGTGTAGTCTACAGTAGTGTTTTTCATCACTGTTTATAAATTAAATAACTTGTTGAATTTAATAACAAGTAGGAGATGATAAACTAGTGATTGCAGTAGTATTTCTGATGTGTAGATTCAAAAAATTTCACATGTATCACAAACAAGAAAGTGACCATTTCCTTATTTTTACTCTATTTGTATGTTTGGTAATAATAATAATTTGATTTGTGATAGGAAGTCTCGAAGTTCAACACAATTTGAAATGAAAGACTTAGGGGTTCTAAATTGTATCTTAGGAATGAATATCATGAGAGACATAACACATAAAAGACTTGGTTGAGCCATAGTAAGTATGTTAACTCTACGCTATAACATTTTTAGATGGAAAATTGCAAACCACTAATTGTTTAAATTTCTAAGGGAACTAAGCTTTTAATTGAGCAATGTCCTACAACACCCATAGACATGGAAGATATAGTTTTTGTTCCTTATGTTAGTTCAGTTGGTAGTCTAATGTATGCTATGGTTTGTACTTAAAAATATATTTCCCAAGCACTAGGAGTATTGAACCTATTCATGGCTAATCCTGGGTGTGAACAATAGGCTGCAATGAAGAGGATCTTCAAATATTTTTTAGGTACCTCAGAGTATTCCATTTACTATCATAGTGATGTTTTAGGGTACCTACACTCAGTTGATATGCAATGTTATGTGGACTCTAATTAGGAAAGTGATACAGACAAAATGATATCTACTAGTGGTTATGTGTTTTGTCTCTTTGGGAGAGCAATGAGTTGGATGAGAAAGCAACACATTATGATCACATTGTCTACTAAAGTTGTAGAGTATATGTCAGTTACTCATGCTTGTAAAGAGGCTATCTAGATTACAAAACTTTCTTCATAGGTAAATTTACTTCATTAACCTATTATCATTCGATTTAATAGTAATAGTGCAATTTTTATAGCTAAAAATACAATTGTTCATGCAAAAAAAATCATATAGATATAAAATACCATTTCATTACAGACATGGAAGAGGATGGAAAGATAATAATTGAGAAATTTGATGCCTTGCATAACGTTGTAGATGCATTGAGAAAACCAACGAGCAAAAATAAATTCAAGTGGTGGAATGAGTGCATGATCTCCTAGGCCCTAGCAACTAGCTTGCAGTTTGAAGTGTTATTCTATTTACCCTTACAAGGTATATGACAAGTAGGAGAATGTTGGGAAAGGTTTCATACACCTTGTAGTGTTGCAAAGTATTTATGTAGTGTTGCAGAGAACATTTCAATGCCATATAAAAATTCTACATCACTGTTGAGAACATTACAGTGTTACGAAGAATTTCCATCGCACTATTGAAAGCATAACAATGTTGTGGATAATTTTTGCAATGTCGCTAGGGTCATAATGTGGTTATTATAGCAAAAATATGTAATGTTTCTAAGAACATTCACTAGGGGAATTTCAAGGTAAAAAATGGGCCTCAAAACAAAAAATGTACTAACAAAATTAACTTTAAAAGCACCAATAGGATTCAAGATGATGATGTCATCCCCAAGGGTAAATATTTTGAAGGGAAGAGAAGAAAACTACTTTTTTTATTGTATTTTTTTGTTTATCTCCTTCTGGGTTTACTCAAATATCAAGTGTAGATACCCGTTGGATGCAAAATTAAATTCAACACCCAACAAACATCCACTCAACATACTTATAAGTAGATACACATAAAAAAATTGAAAACACATGAAAAAAAACTAAATCTTTTCAATGTGGATTTACTCTTAAGTATGCAGAGTGGCTACTTGTTGGGTGTGGAATTTAATTTTGCATCCAATGGGTGTCTATACTTGACATTTGCATAAGCCTATAACGAGATAAACTAAAAATAAAATAAAAAGATTAGTTTCTTTTCTTTTTCTTTAAAAATTAATAGATATTATTTTATTATTTTCACTATTATTTTATTATTTTCCTAAGGCCCATTTTAGACATCAAAATTCCCCTAATGACAATTTTGCAGAGAATTTCTACACCATTGCGGAGAAATGCTATAGTGTTAATAAGAACATTATAGTGATGCAGAAAATTTTTATAGTGTTGCGGAGAACATTACATTGTTGCAGATATCTTTTCTAATGTACTGAAAATATTATAGTTTTGTGAAGCACTTTTGTAGCGCCATATAAAAATTTAGTAGCAGTGTAGAAAATATTTGAACAACTACGAAGAAAACATTTTAACAATGTTATGTTGAGAATATTTTATTTTTTTTTCCGAAGAAAGAGAGTTCATAATTTCTATTAAGAGAGAAATTACATGCTGTTGATGCCAAGGGCATATGCTGTAGTGTGGTTTTCACCACTGTTCAGAAATATATCAAAAATACATCAAGAAAGACCCACTGGGATACGATGGTTCTGTATCCCTCATAGAAATAACAGTGTCTTACAAAAAACCAAAATAAACAGAGTTTTGAGGAGTATATCCCTCATACAGTAATTATAAACCGATCTGTATTGTGCTGTTATATACAATAAGAAACATGTAGAGCAAAATTTATATGGGGGGAGTGTCCCCCTGTAGGAGGCCGTCTATATATGGTCGATGAAAAAACCTGTGCATCCCCTCTGGTTTGTATTCCTCAATCAGCCAGTCTCCTAGAGGTCGATCCGCCGCTTCTTTCGAGAGCCGGTCAGCAGTTGCATTTCTTTCCCTGTAGATGTGAGAAACAATGATCTGGTCAAAATGTGTTTTAAGAAAAACAATTTCTTCCAAGATGTGTTTCAATGAATATGCATGACAGATAGTTTTGTTATTTGCCCAATCAATTACAATCTTTGAGTCCCCAAAAATTTGTAGTTGCCGACAGTTTTTGGATATAGCAAAATAGAGTAGATGTCTCAGTGTAATAAGTTCAGCATGGTTGTTGGTACCCGGTCCAAGACCCATTCTCAGGTGAAAAAAGTGTGAGTCAGATAGATGAAATAATATACCCCCCCCACATCCTTGCATTGGTGCAGCCCCATCAAAATATGCCCAAGGCATGTCTCTGTTGATATTTTTAGGCATAATGTTCCTGGGTGTATTAAGTTTATTTTCAATTGGAATTTCCGTGTATGCCGCACAGATGGACGGCGAGAGAAGATGCCAATTGACCCTACAGTCCTCAAAGATTATGGCATTACGCCTGTTCCAAATGTACCAGGATATCACAGGCGGTAAGTTCCTAGCCTTTTCTGAAGCCACCGCAGACCACCACTGATCCCAGGCTGTGAGAATATCTGCACCCTGCCAAACTGTGTTTATGTTGAGGGTCTGTGTGACCTGGTACCATAGATCCTTAGTGACCTCGCAGGTAAGAAATAGGTGTAGTGTTGTTTCCTCCTCTTTTCTGGAGAGGACACACCAATTTGGTCCAGCGAATGCCCGTTTTCTGAGGATGGAACCAGTAGGTAACTTGTCTGCAAGAATATTCCACATTAGAAGACGAGCCCTTGGCTGTGCTTGTAGATGCCAGATATCAGACCACCAGTTTTTATGGATGTCAGGTTTCTTTGCTTCGATCAGCTTGTAGTAGCCAAGCTTCGGTGCGTAAATACCAGATTTGGCAGGCGCCCAAATGAGCTCATCTTCCTCCTCATGTAGCTTGATGTGCGATTTGGTAAGAGCTTGTATGTAGCCTTTCCAGTATGTGTTCCATTCATCTGTCAGTTGCCACTGACGGTCCGTGACCCATGCCTGTGTGAAGATAGTAGATCGTTGAATATCGCCAATCTGTGCAAGATATTTTATGCCCCTATTGTTTAGATAACGGACCAATCCTTCCGGCAGTAGATGTGCATTCCCTGAGCCAGGCCAAGGGTCTAGGCCAATACGGACTTGTGTGCCATTGCCAATTCTCCATAGCAGGTTATCTCGAATGAGTGGCATAGCTTTTAGCGTGGCCCTCCAGATCGCAGATATGCCTTGTCGGTTCCAAGTGGGTCTGCGGATCCAGTCAATGATGTTGGAGGGCCAAATATACTTTTGGTGTATTACTTCCGCCCATAAACTGTCGAGTTTGAGAAGTGACCAGCCCTGTTTAGCTGTTAACGCTTGGGCAAACTCTGATAAAGATTTTAGTCCCCACCCTCCCCATCTCTTGGGTGTGGAGACCATTGACCATCTTTTCCAAGCAAAAATCTTCCCCTTTTTATTGCCATTCCACAGGAACCTGTTGCAGATTTGTTGGATTTTTTGAAGGATGCATTTTGGTATCCATGTGAGGGACATCCAGTAGACTGGGGTAGCCTCAAGAACAGATTTGATGAGTAGTAGTCTACCTGCTTTTGACAGTAGTCGATGATGCCAGCAGTTGATCCTTTTTTCAATTTTGTTTATAAGCCATGACCAGTGTTCAGATTTATACCCATCCGGCCTTAGTCTGAATCCAAGGTATTTGATGCCATCCAGCATATTATTTTCCAAGAAGGGGAAGTGCTGGGTCGCCAGCTGAGATTCCTGATATGTGCATCCCATCATGGATCTGGTAGATTTCTCCCTGTTGATCTCCATGCCCGTGGCTTTACAGAAGAGTTGAAGTATATCATTTAGTGCAATGGTGTCCCGGACACTTCCATTTAGGAAGATTAAGATGTCGTCAACAAACAGTAGATGAGTAAGAGAGTACTGTTCAGTAATTTTGAGTCCACTGAAGTCTCCATTCCTTTTTGCTGCAGCAATGAGCCTACTAAGCCCCTCCATGACAATAAGGAAGAGTAGTGGGGAAAGAGGGCAGCCTTGCCTGATACCTCTGTTGATGTGAAAGCGAGCAGAGGCTGAACCATTAATAAGGATAGCAAAGGAGACAGTAGTTATACATCCCATAATCCAGTTTATGAGCATGTGGGGGAAGCCCAAATGGGTGAGAATCATCTTTAGGTAGAGCCAGTTAACCTTGTCAAAGGCCTTTGCAAGGTCGATCTTTAGAGATATTCCTTTGAGATTCTTCAACTTTATGGAGTGTAAGGCTTCCTGGGCTGTGCCGATGGCCTCTTGGATGTGACGATTTTGGAGGAAGGCAAACTGTTCTGCAGATATATGTGTGGACAAAATAGGTTTAATGCGGTTGGCAATGATTTTGGCAATAATTTTGTAGAGGCAATTACAAAGAGAGATTGGACGAAAATCATTGAAGGATGTGGGGTCATCAGATTTGGGTATCAAGGCAATGAAGGTCTGATTCATGGGTGGATGTATGTGCCCAGTGATCCGGCTCTCCTCAATGACTTCCAATAAGTCCCCGCCCAGCAGATCATAGAAGGCAAGGTAGAACTCCACTGGCCAACCATCTGGCCCCAGACTTTTATCTTTTTTAAACCATTTGAGAGTACTTTCCAGCTCTTGTATAGTGACCGGTTGATTGAGATCTTCAATGTCCTCCTGTCCAACAAACCGAGGAAAATGTCCTGCAAGATTGATGATGTCTGGTAGATTGATAACATTCGGCGCAGTGAATAGATGCTTAAAATGTGTTACCCCCAAATTAGCAAGTTGCTGATGTGTGGTAGCCCAACCATCTGGTTCACTTGGCAGCTTCCAAATGGTATTTGATGCCTTTCTGCCATTTGCGAGGTTATGGAAGTATTTAGTATTACTATCTCCAGCTTTGAGCCAAATGGCTCTGATTTTGAGTCTCCAGAGTTCCTCCTTTTCTTGTAGAATCTTTGTTTTTTGCCCAAGCAACTGGTTCAGTAATGATTTTGAGTCATCAGAGAGATAGCCAACACCCCTCTCATCAGTCAATAGAGCTATCTGTTCTTCAGTGTCCTTCAGCCTCTGTTCATCTCTGCTCCGCTTTGATCTCGCCCAAGTCTCAGTCATTTCTTTGAGCTTCTTCAGTCTATCACAGAAATCCATCACTTTCCTCTGTTCCCTCAGGGGGGGTTGAGATGCCCAGAACTCCGAGACCATCTTGATGAAATCCGGCTCTTGGAGGAATCCAGCAAAAAATTTAAATGGGGAGCGCAGTTTTAATTTTTTATCGCTGACCTGTAGTAGTATCGGATGATGATCTGATAGTCCCCCAGTGCTGACCCATTGTCTGTACAAGGGGAATAATTGTATCAACTCCTCATGCATCATATATCTGTCTAAGCGCCGCCCCAGAGCAGCCTCACCTGTACGCTGATTGTGCCAAGTAGGGAGCTTCTTGTTCATGGGGATATCCACAAGATGATGTGCATCAAATAACATACTCATTTGATCCGCAATAGGGTCGCTCTGTGCATGATGTCCCCAGGATTCTCCAACCCCTAAGGAGAAATTGAAGTCGCCCCCCAACACTGTATTCTGAGTGATATGATTGCCATTCAGAAAGTTTTGCCAGAATGAAAGCCTATTCTGGTTGGGCCCATAGATGTTGATAATCCTGATAGGGATGCCCAAATCGCCCATGAAAATATCCATGCCAAGAAAGCCACTGCCCCCCCAAACAGAGAGTGGCCTGCTTTTTCTGGGATTTATACCAATGAGCAGACCTCCAGATCGTCCGCACGCATCCAATCCATGTAAAATCCAGCCAGGGAGCAGAGCTTGTAGACTTCGCACCGCCACCTCAGATGTGCAAAGGGTTTCTTGTAGGAATATTATATCGTAAATTGATTCATACAAAAGCCTTTTTAGAGCCAGTCGTTTTTTGGGGTTGGCTAGTCCCCTGTAGTTGTAGGAGAGCCAGATCATGGGGAACCGCAGGTCAGGGGCTCAATAGCTCTAAGTGCCCGTTCAATGGTATACTGTTGCCCCTTGGCGACGTCCGCAACAACATTTTGCTTTGCTGAGTTGATTTTAGATGGTCTGCCTCGCTTTGGCTTGCGGAGGCGTCCAGGGGATGACCCCAGTCCCAGTATTCTAGATCGTGCTCGGGGTCTAAGGTGATAGGGATGTGATCCGGATCCGACCGGAGAGGAGGAGGATTCAGGGAGACCCAGTTCCAAATGGTGAGAGGGAGGTGTGGTAGAGAAGGTGGGGGGAGGGGGAGCAATGGTACAAGGGATGGAGGGGAGGGGGGCTTGTTCTGTGTGGGAGGTTCGCAAAGAAGAGTAAACAACAGATTGCATAGCATCAGAAAAATTGTGAGAACAATTGGGAATGGAAGCATTACCCGGATGAGTAGGTGCAGCCTCCGCAGTCTTGGAACGGGTACGTGGCGGCCCTGGTGTAGATGAAGCCTTCCTTCTAGTGTGCTTTTTGGCGCTATCACCCGTCTTCTTGGATGGAGTCTCCTGTTGAGTCTGCTCCCCTTCCGTAGGATTATTCGCTCCAGTATTTTGATCCACTGTAGTCTGCTGTCGAGGGCCTTTAGTATCCTCAGAGGTCACCCCCGAATTCAGTGGACAATCCTTATAGAGGTGACCAATTTTATGGCATCTTCGACATCGGAATGGTACACCTTCGTAGTCCAGCAGTTGTTTGCGCGAGACATGGCTGTGGTGCAAAGTGATTTTCTCCTCTAATCCCGGCCTGGTGTCCAAATGAACAAGTATACGAGCCATAGTCCTGATTCCCGTTTTCTCATAGGATCTGTCGTGCTCCAGGTAGGTACCTAGAGTGTCCCCAATTCGCTTAAAAACATATGGGGTCCAAAAATGCCAGGGCAGACCAGGCAGGCGAACCCAGATGGGTCCAGCCCCCAGTTGTTCACGTTCCGGGTCGAAGAGAGGATCCCAACGCTTGAGCATGACTGGTGCAAGCTCGATATGCCAATATTGGGAGAGGATCCAATGGGTGTATTCGGGCCTATGGAACTGTAATGCAAACCAGCCCCTCGTGAGAACCATGATATCTGGAAGTTCTTTGAGTAGAGTGCCCCATATCTCCTCCACCCAGAGCTTGAGTCGTTCCACAGAGTAGGTTCGGCCCCTAACCCTACCGACCAGGACTTTGCGAGCGGTTTCCATCACATCCGGCAGCGGTGCTTCAGCCCCAAAGGTGATGTTGAAGTCTGAGTCTATAGCTCGAAGGCACCTGCCTTTTTGCAATTTCTCTGTGCGCTTTCCAAATGGGTGCTCCTTAAGTAGTTTACGGCACGGATCTGATGAGCTGTGCTGAGCGGATCCAGCAGAGCGAACCGGAAGCGGTGGGGTAGTAAAACAACCCGAGCGTATCGGAGAGCGAGGTACAAAACTGCTAGTGCCAGGAAGAAGGGATTGGGAGGAGCGGGGAGGGAGCTGTTGGTTCTGCGGCATAAATGAAACGGAAGGTGATTGTGAGTTTGATGGAGGCGGAGGCGGTGGGGGCTGTTGTAAGGCAGGGCGGTTGGGAATCAGAAGCGGAGTATCGAAAGAAGGCGAGTTTTGTAAGCAAGTGCCCAACAAATGTAACGTCGCAGGGGATAGGGGCGGGCATTCAAGGGCCGGAGAGTCGACCAAGTTGTAGTCTGATATTTTCTTCTTCCCTGTGAGCGGCAGATGTGGCTGTTGTGACGAGGCACCTGTCTCATAGCCCAGTTCAACACTCCGAGGTTTCATAAGAGGCCTCTTCGTATGCGCCCAGATGTCTTGGTGAGGCGTGGGGTCCGCCTCGTAGTCAACGAGATCTTCGTCTCCCATGCTGTCTGTCGGTGCAGAGTATTCCAGCGAGAATCGGCCAGGGAACCGTCCAGCAGAAAGGTAGGGGGGCCAGTGCACCAGTGTGTCCCAGGGGGGACCGCAGAGTATAATAATGCGCTGAGAAACCCGTGAGTAGTTGTCGTGAAGTAGGCCGTCAGTGATCCCTGAACCCAACGCTCAACACGTTCAATGCCATGGATAAAATCGAGCCTGTACAGGAACTAGGGTTTAGGGTTCCGCCATTGTTGCTCCCTTCCCTCGCACTGTCACCTTTTATTTGTTGTGAAGAGAATAATTTTAGCAATGTGCAGAGAGTAATTTTAGTTGTTATGCAAGAAGTAATTGAGCAATGTGCATGGAATACTTTTAGCAATGTATAGGAAAATGTTGAAGCAATGTGTAGAAAATATTTCATTTGTTGTGCAGGGAATGTATCTGTAGTTGTGAAGCGAATATTTCAATATTTGGGTAAAGGAATAATTAATTCAGTGTTGTGCAAATAATATTTCAAGAATGAACAATTTTATAGTGGTTTTATCTATGAAAAAATAGAAAAGCTTAAATGGTTTATGGTTTTGTTATGCATTAAAAGTTACGAGTTGGAGTGGAGGAAAGTGTGGTAGTAGCTTTTACCTTAGTATTATGTTGCCAAATTTTCTTTATAATTAACAAAATATTTGAACACTAATGGAATCTATTTTTTGAACAATACAAATGTGTTTTAGAGTGCGGGGTTTACCTTAAAAAAATTTCCTAGAGTATCTTTTTATCGTTAGTTTGTTGTTCATTTTTAATTTAAACTTTTTTCACATTCTTCTCTCATAAATTAGTATAGGAAATTTATTTCTCATCTTGACTTCCTTTAAAAAAAAACCACTCTCAAAAGAAAATAAATAAAGGCAATTGATCATTAATTTAAAAAAATAATAAATCATCAAATGAATTGATGGGTGATTAATTTGACATGATTATTGTTAGTCATCCCTTTCCCTCAAACATTCAATGAAAACAACATGGAAGCTACTGACTATCTCAAATCCTTTGATGCTTTGGCATAGCATGTTTATTCACGATCCTTACTAACACCATGCAAACACTATAACCATATATAAATGTATATAGAGAGATATGGATAAATGATAAATACCCACTTTTTATGGCATTGCAAATGGATGTTAAATGTGAAATCTCTTTATTAGTCCTTGCCTTTAGCACGACATAGACTCAAGCGATTGCTCAATCATTGACAGAGCATTAATATGTTCTTTGACTGAAGTTTTCCCTTTTTTACCAAAATTTAACCTAAGTTTCTAATGGCAATTTCGCTTCATAAAAAATTTAATGGCAATTTCGCTTCAGCAGAATTTTATTCGACCTCTTATTGGAAACCTCACGTGTCCCAAGGCAACTTTAGATATCGAATTTTTTTATTATCAAAATTATTAAAAGAAAGTTGGGAAACATGCATTTTTATCCAAATTCTAAAGATAAAATACCTATGAGTTTGAACTAATGCTAAATTTCAAGTTATCATTAGTTTGAAAGATTAAATGCTTTATATGTTTTCAAAATTCAATACAAAGTTTCCATTATGAATTTCCACTTACTACTCCTAAATTTCCACTTAATTCTCCCATGCAAAGTTTGGTGTGAACACAAGCTAGATCCTTTTGGCTTGTAGCTATTGTATTTATTGTATTTGTATTTGGAAATCAAAATTATGTTGCTTTATCCTATGCTTCTCAGTCTTATCAAGCCAGGAAAAATATGGTATAGGAAGTGAATCTAGAGAGGAACAATATCGTACAAGAAGTGAGCTATAATGTAGCTTTCCAAATCTTCTTGTATATGTTCATCTCATTGTGTAGGTCCATCACATCCTTAACAACTCTCCTACTATATTTAACTAGAGAGATTGTCGAACAAAGAGAAAACTAAAAAGTGCGTTACAAAAGTGTGTTTCATTAGCGGACCAAAGGCTGTAATCGCTGACCAAAAAAATTGCCAAAGGCTGAAATCACCGATAACAGAAGAAAGAAAATCTAAAGGACAAGGCGATTGTGATATTCAAATAATGTAAGTCATTCCATATTGGATAACCAATTTTATATGTTATTCATGAATAATATCTTATCAGTAAAGAAGAAAATCATATCTACATATCTAGACAGATGTTCATATATACTTACATGTTGTTGGGATGCTCATATATACTTACATGCTATTGTCTTTCCTCTTACATGGTGTTGGCTTGTCTCTTACGACTTCTATGTGATTTTATCAAATTTTGTGTAACTCCTGATTTTTGTGTGTTGCAATAACTAACCACAGGTTACAGAGGCTACAATCACTGACCACGAAAAAACTAGCTAAAGGATGCAATCACCAACCATAGTAGAAAGAAAATATAAATTACGAGGTAATTGTGATATTCAAACCTTGTAATCCATTCCATAATGCATAGCCTATTTCATATGCTATTCATGAATAATAGCTTTTGAGCACTGCACTTTCATGGAATAATTCATGACATCAGCACATACTATGGGTTTTTTGCAATGTACCAAAATTCATAACAACACATTAACAAATATTAACATAGGGTAGAAGGGTAGAAACCCCATATTTATAGAAATTTTTTCATGGATACAATTCCTTATCACACTAAAATCATAAAGCTACCAAATTTTCAATAGTAAATTCTATGGAAACCCCTAAATTATGTGGGCTTAATGATGAGAAAGCCCACAGAGATTTAGAAATATGAAGACATTAAGCCTATCTAACTCTAAAATTCACTCCTCCATAGAGGGAATTTTAGTTCAAAATAAAACCATTGTTGCTAGAATAATATCCCAAGCTTTATATGCTTAAAAAAGGCCCAATATTAATGTGGAATTAATACAAGAAAATGACAAAGATGATATGGAGGTAGAGAAAGTAAATGTCTAAAAACAATAGCTGGGCCAAGAAGGGATGCCCAAAATTTGTGCTTACTTGATCAAATTCTTCTTTTCATCAAATGGACAGTATGGTTAGATGCTTGGATTTATCTAGAAAGTGAAAGGCTAAACATAAGCTTGTCAAATTCACCTCTAGTAACCAAGTTGGATGTCTGGCAATGTTTCTTGTGGCCTTTTCCCAATACTCAAATGTTGGTTCTCCTTGTTGTTTAGGTATTCACCCATCCATATCACATTTGTTGGAGTTCATTTAGAATCCAATTATTGCAATCATTCCTATCTATAAATGATGCATTGTGTCAAGTTCATTTCCATACATATATTTCTCTATGCATCATTTGCCCCTCTAAACTGCAATTTGGATGTTTCCTGCTTGGTACAAACATCTTTTTCTATGCATCATTCGCCCCATATATCTAAAATGAAATTTGGAAGTTTCTTGATTGGTGTTATTTGGTACATTAATTGAAACTCATGTTATAGTCCATGGATATGGTATGATGTGTGGAGTTTGGATTGCCCATGCTCTAGATTTGAGTCCTATGAAACTTAGCTATGGCTGACTGGTATACGCTTTCCTCAGTATCCCTACCAACAACTACAGATATGGAAAATACCTCTATAGGATTAAACCTAGAGCTTCTTTAGCGAACAAGTGGATTGGATGCACTGGAAACATGCATGCAAAACATTTGGAGTGGATGCGTTGACACCCTATGATATAGATCTCTTCATCTACTGGAATTAACCAAGATATTTTACTTTTGTGATGTTAGAAGAATTGCATATAAAAGAGAATAAAACAACTACATGCATACTGAAAGAAGATGAAAACATAATGACGATCATCAAATCAAGGACACAAATAGATTGATAACATAGTTTACCCAGAGTGGGTTACATCTCTGAGCCTAGTGTCAAGAGAGTGGAGGTGTTGTTTCATTAAGTGCTGCAAATGATGATGATGTACATGACATGTTCTTTGTCATTACAATGAAAAATACCCTCAACCTAAGTGGCATGTCTCTCCACGAGACGTTCTCCCTACAGGAACTCTCACTCAAATGGGTCCTCCTTCAGCATGACAATCTAAAAAAATCTCACATGATGTGGCAACAAGTATCCCTCAACATAATGGTAATCATGGATCTCAACAATAAAGACATCATCTCAGAAAATCAAGTAGAAAGGCATGGCATAACTGCATCATATACCTCCACTTTCGAAGATGGCTGAAAAATACAAAGCTTAGCTATGGAAATGGACTACACCACTGAATTTCTAGCGATAAGTGGTGTAAAATTGACTCTAAACTTGTTCAATTTTGACACCGTCAAATTTTAGACCCTCAGGAATCTTGAAGATTCCCCCAAATATTCCTTCCTGAAGATGGTTGGAAAATCGCCTTGTCGGATGAAGATTTTGAGCACACCACTACACTCCTTATGAAATTATGAGAAAAATGACTATAAAGTCGGCATCATTCCGACACTGGAAAAAATCAGCCTCCAAGGGAATCTAAAGATTCCAAAAGATTTTAAAAAGATTCTTAGCTAATGGACACATGCATTACCACTGCTCAAATGGAGATTTTGACTACATGGTTGGACTCCTGGCAATACAACATGAAAAAATGACTATACACTTGTCAAATTCTGTCATTGGAATTTCTCGCCCTCAAGAGAATCTTTTCAACATCTTAAGATTCTCCTGGTTCAATCTTCCACACCCTTTGCAATTCATGGTTCTACCAGGAGTGGTTCTTCCGTCAAGGTTCCGCCTTCGCTCTGTCGCACTCTTCCCCCACTATGCATATGACTGACGTTTAAATATATTTGTGCCAACAGACTTAACAAAGTTGTGGTTGTTGGCCTAGTGGCTAAGTGGGGCGAGTGGGTGTTGTACTACTCAACCACCCCCCACCCCCATTAATGCTAATAGTAGAACTAATAAATAATGAGGACCCTTTTAATTTAAGATAAAATCCCTTAGTTTTAATAAAATAAGACAATATTAGTTTTTTTCACCAAAAAACTTGACTAAATGAGAAATCTCCCTTATCAGAGCTTTCATATCGAAGCTTAGGCCCATAAGACATATTCATAAATAAGCTACCCATAGGCTTTTGTTTAAAATCTATTATCGGAAGAACTTTATCAGAATATTTTAAATATTGTAACATGTCCCATAGGATAAGTTGCGATAAATCCCTCCCTAATTAAAATTTTCAAATATTTTAAGTCTAAAAGTAATAAAGCACGTCTTTATGAATATGATAATAAAAGGCGTGACCCCACAAGATTTCCACGTAGAATTACTAGAGCTTCTGAATATCGGAGCTTTCAATATAAGCATCACTCAAAATACTCTGATATCTAGATCCCTTGATCCTCCAATATCTCTTTTCGCCCAACCTCTGATATATGACATCTCTGATACTTCGATATCCTCATACCATCGATCTCTGATATTCCCAATCCTATGATCTCCGATAAAATTCCCCTATCCATATCAAAACATCCAATCGGTTGTCACTCGTTTCAACCCCCGAAATCAAATCTCTGATACAAGACCTTTGACTTCCCTCCCCGCTTATATTTTAGGCCATTACAATTTAATAATAAAAGCCTATCAGAAAGTAAGAATATCACATGTTTCAAAGATACAACCATAATATTTCTCTGATATAATCCTCTGATATGCTGACATGTACAAAAGCCCATGTGAATCCACATTTTATCATTTAATGGCCAAATGTAACGAATTTATGATTTCGAAGTTCTAAATGATTTCATTATTGCGGCTCGATATCACTAGATTTTTCTCATAAAGACATAAATTGATATGAAATTGGTTATTCGCTCTAAGGAATTATTCAGTTAAGGAAGTCTCCACTTATTCCCATGTTTTCCTTTGCAGGCCAGTCCCAATAAGCAAAGCTCAGCAGAAATGTCTAGGGAAACTAAACCCAGGAAGAAACCCGTTGTTCAACAAAAGCCAGTCGCTCCTTCACTTGAAGCTACTGAAATGACTGTGTTATTCTTTGATACACCCTGCACTCCAGATGTTGAAAGCTCCTCTTGGGAAGCCATTTATAATTTTTTTTAAGATGAAGAACCTAAGGTGACAATGAATATAGCCACAACTGACGATTCCACCCTGGTTTCTGAAACTACTTACAGTGACGTTGCCAATTCATTCTTGCATAAGATTGCAGCCCAACCAAATATCATGCCCTATACAAATATGGTTAAATGGGTTATTTACCATATGAATATTGCAGATAGAAATTTCATGACTAAGAGGAACACATTTATTGGGTCATTTACCAACAATGATTTGAGCAAGATGTATCATTTGCCACAACCTCAGAAAAAATACGGCAAGCAATTTATAAAGGAATTCATGAATGAACATGAGGATTAGTCAGAGGTCATAAAATAATGGAGAAGGGATCCCAACAAATACAAGCGTGAGGATAAGGGTGTGTATGCTATTACTTCCCTTGTTAGCCCATATTATTATACAGTTGTTATGATGTGAAAAATCTATGGTTACTCTAATACCCAGAAATTCTCAAACCAGTGGGTACCACTAATTGATGTTGCATCTGATGGTTATATTATGGATTGGGGAAACATATTATCTGATAGTTTAGCCACTCAAATCCTAAATTATAGGATCCATCGCAATTTTTTCCCAAACATTGTTCCCCCTTTCTATATGAGCACCTATATAATGGATGTTATATGTTTCACCTCCAATTTTACATCTATGGGATGGAAATGGACCATAGAAGACCCTACACCTATCCATATCTATCATAACATACTCTGGGAATCTAAATACTAGCCTCATTTCTATAAAAATTTCCATGGAGTTATGTTTCCCATCCACCAAAGTGTCTTTGGAGAGAAGGCTCATAGGGTTTCACCAAAAGCCAATAATGATTTAATACCAATTGGATGATGGTTTGGATAAGAATCCTTCACTTATATCTGGATCTTCGGTAGTCTTGCAAAAACTCATGTGTTGCCCCTTTATGTTCCAGATAAAATATTAGCCCGAGAGGTAGCCTACCAAACTATAGGGAATGGCCTTTCAAAGGTTTTGAAAGATGCTAAAAATACAATGTGGCCTACCTTTCCTATTCAATTTGGTGTCTATGCTCTTGACAATTTCAGGCATGCTAATCTTGAGATTGAGAAAATTCAATGCCTAAATTTCCCAACTATCCCCAATAAACAATATGATCCTAATGATATTGCCAAGAATGTCACTGCATAGGAAAAACTTAGGCAATTCACGAATGAGCCAGACAAGTTTGATGATTTATTTGAATCATCTTCTATCTATGCAAAGGTTGAGAAACAAGTAGCAGCACAGTTAAGTCTTGAATAATTGATTCAGTTTAATCAGTACATGAATAAAAGGATAACCCACTTGCCTATGGATTTATTGGTGCTTCATCAACAAAATACTGAGCAGGATAAAGTCTCAGCTAGTACAACATAGGACCCTAATGTATCTAAGATAAAAGAGACTGGTACTTCCTCTTCTTCTCAGGCATAAGAAACTCTAATAGGAAAAAATCTAGATGCAATATGGGAGCAGCTCACCAAAGTAATATATCCTAAAAGTATGAGGACTCCATTGTAGATGAAGATTACGTAGACCTATGAAGTTACAAGGAAGACCTCACTTACTATTGAGGCTTCTGATAAAGCTCTAGAAACTAATGATTTAGAATTCATCCCTATATTCCAAACCTCTAAGGTCATTTTGAAAATTGAATAAATTCCTCCTTTTGATGTGTTTTATAGTCAAAAACATAAATTTGTGGTTATCAAAAAGAGAAAAAGAAATATAATTGAACAAACCCAGGCCTTAGTCCCTAGTAATGCTTCCTTTGAAGTAATTTGGAAAGATGCTCAAGCTAATCCTCGTGAGGATCTCAGAAAGCTTTTGCAATTTGCAGGAGAATATGTAGGTGCTACTATTTATAAAGCCTATGAAATACAAAAGCTCCTAAGGGAGAAATATGGAAGGATTATGTAGCTATAATAGGGTTTTGAGAATGAAAAAACAAGTAATCAATCAATAGTAGCAAGCACAGCTTACAGAACTGCAAAATAACTTCAATGACTTAAAGATTCAACATGAATCTAATCTGAAGAGCAGGGATACTCAAATCCAGGAACTTCAACAAAATATTGAGCAATTAAAGGTGAATCCCGAGATAAATAAATTTAAGAAGGAAGCAGGAGAACTAAACAATCTCCTTGCTCAACAACAAGTTGTTTTCTGTCATAAATTAGCCACTATCCATGACTTATGTCAATCAAGCGATTCATTAGTGAATCAATTGTCCGATCTGAGGACATACTATAGGGAAGTTGAGGAGAAGATTTCAGATTATATAGACTGGCAAGATAGTACTGAGGGGAGATCAGTTGATCTCCCTAAAATTGAAGAATCACAGAAAGAGATTGTTTTCCAAGAGTGGGAAATAAAACTCAAGCATGTAGAAATGGAAATCTTCAGTGCTAGGGATATTTCAAACAATCTCACTGAATCTATCAGTGATAGTTTATTACAAGCCAACATGATTTTAGACTTCTCTGAGGATACTTTGATCAATGTGAAATTTTTAACTAAAACATGGCAAGAATCATCGAAGAAGAAGGTTGATAACATCAAGAATCTATCAAAGGTTGACTTGGAATGCCATTGGCATTTCTTAGTTAAACCTCATAGTCAGTGGCTAATGCTGAGGTGTCTCTCCAACATGACCACCCATCTGCTTCTAGCACTCAACGATGTGATATTCACTGCACGAATGCACATACAACCTCATTATCCACTTGAATTAAATCCAATGATAGATATATGTGAACTTCGGCAGCGTATGGGAGAGTAGTCTTCATCTCAGCCATATTCAATTTGTTACAACTTAAATCTATTATTGTTCTTTTACTTTATTTCAAGTGTGGTTTGTTGAAACCACTCCAATATTTTATGGTGCTTTACTATATTTTTATTTTCACTAGAAACTATAAATCCCCTTCATTGATATGAAGAAAGGGTTATGAATTTTGGCAAGAAATATTTTTGTTTGCACTATTGTAACTTGAAGTGATCTTGATAGAAATTGGAATCATTACTATTTCACTTATGAGAAGAGTCAACATATATCTGGTACTACTATTTGTGTATTAGTATTGTGTTTATGAGTTGAATTGTTATTTTAATTATGGTTATCATATTTTTTTTGCAAGAAATTAAGCATTTATCATTATTGATGTGTTTGATTGAAATATTTTAAGTATATGCATGAACAACAATTTCTTATATGTGCAACGAATTTCATCAACTAATTTAATTAACTATTTAATTAAATTAGTTATCTTCATTCGTTTTAACCTCATTAAGTGGGAGGATTTCAAAACCCTCATAAAGTTACAATTTTACCTTATTGAGTATGTCGAGGACTAGCAAATCCGATGGCATTACTTCAAGTAGATGTAGGGGTAGACTATATAAGACGACACCACAGAGTTAAGAAAGATGGCCATAATGTTAGATATCTCCCCAAAGAACCCATATCTACTTTGCAAGTATCTGGGGGGGTCTACAGATCCATCTGTAAAAACAAGTGATTCCATTCAAACCTAGATCGGTGGACAAGGCTTGTGTACAACAATATTACCTAAATAACATTGTATAGAATAACGGTAAATCAAGTGGGTCGAAGTAGAAGGAGCATCGGGACACTTCTAAGGAGAGGAAGAAGAAATGGAAAGGAGGAAAATATAATAAGATGACATTGATAGCTCACTAATGAAAATATACCAGCAACCATTGCAACCACTGTAACTTTGATAGTCATATAGAGGAAAAGTGTTGGAAGTTGCATCCAAAGCTTAACCTGAAGAATAGAAATAAAGATGCAAAGAAGAAGAATATCATGGGCACTACTTTGAGAAACCAGGTTGAAAGTAGCACAAACACGAATGAGAAGATCATCTATATATCAGTGCAAAAGGAGGTGAATATGAGTAGCCTTTAGCAATAAGAAGAGAATGAAAATATTGGACTCTCCCACAAAAATATACAAGTCAAGAACAAAAAGATGATGCAGTGTCCAAATCTATATCATAAGTTAATCTCATTGCAGTAGAGATGGTCAAAAATTAGAGTTGGAATTATGTGGTCATCCAAGCCTATATCCATTGGGATGGGTAAATAAGGATACAAAAATAAAGGTAACCAAACAATGCAAAATTAAATTTGTTATAAATGTTGATTCTATTGTGGAAGTAGAACTATATGTAGTTCCCATTGATGTATGTGGAGTGTTGTTTGGAATTCCCTATAGGTAATGAAAAAAGGAATCTTCATGTGGATATCCCACTAGTACCACTTCGTCAAGGATGGAAAATCCTTCACCATCAACACACACAAGGGAAGTCCAAAATTTCATTAGTAAGTGCCAACCAAGCCAAGAAACCAGTTAGTTCTAACAAAAAGTATGTTTTACTATTTTCAAGAGAATCAATTTGTAGAGGAGTCAATGAGGGAAAAGTCACCCTTGGACATGTGTACTAAGAAATAGAGATAGTAATTGGAAAAGTTGCTACAAGCATACAAGGATGTTTTCTAAGAGCCTAAAGGGATACTTCCCAAGAGGAGAGTGGAGCATGAGATACAAATATTGTCAAGCTCCCTATTGCCAAAGATTGGGATATATAAGGAATCCATTATAGAAGCAAGTGAGGTGAAGAAGAAATTGCATAAACTACTAGAGCAGGCTGTCGCTCAACCATGTATCTCACCATGTGGGTCACCCATCATCATTGTGCCAAAGAAGGATGGGATTTGGTGAATAGGTATCTATTATAGGGCATTAAAAAAAATTACACTTAAGAATAGGTACCCCCTACATAGGATAGATGATCTGTTGGATAGGTCATAACAATACAAATACTTCACCAAACTCGAGTTAAAGTCGCTATATCACCAGGTTTAGGTCAAAGAATAAAACACTTAAAAGACCTCATTCAAAAATAGGAAAGGTTTGTAGGAGTGGTTAGTCATTTTGTTTGGCCTATGTAATGCACTAGCTATGTTTATGTGGTTAATGAATAATAAATTGCACCCTTTTATAGATGCATTCGTTATTGTCTATTTAGATGGTATAAGAGTATATAGTACTACCTAGGAGGAGTACATCTCACCTTTGATGTAAGTGCTAGAAAATATCAAGTAGTGTGGGTTTACATAGTAGCCTTTGGTGTATCTAGGATATGTAATAGGTGGAGGAGAGATGAATATAGATCTTGCCAAGATGGAGGCCATCTTGAAGTGGTCGATGCCTACTAATGTTTTTGAGGTCAAGAGTTTCATTGGGGTAACTCAGTAACTAAGGAAATTCATAGCCTCATTTTTAGCAGTAAAATCACCATTACATTCCATAATAACAAGTGGCAAGAGTTTCCAGTGGGAAAATTGTTAGCAAAGATCCTTTAAGGAGCTAAAGAACAATATATGTCAAGCACTGGTTCTACCATTATTGTACCTGCAACAACCCTTCAAAGTTGAGATAGATGCGAATGGGTATGTTATGGGAGTATTCTTGAAGTAAGGAGGAGTTATTGTATGCTACCATTCTAAAGTATTTCACAGGGACGTTCTCAAGTACCCTACCTATGAAAAAGAGCTCTATTCCCTAGTGCAAGTTGCGAAGAAGTGCAAACATTATTTGATGGAAAATAAAACAGTGATCCAAGCAAATCACTAGTCACTACAATACCTACAAGACTAGAGTAAGCTTCAATAGATTGTGCATCACAAGTCGATGGTGTTTCTACAACAATTTCATTTAGTGATAAAATACAAGAAATGAAACAAAAACAAGTTGGAAAACATGCTTTTAAACACACTCATGTCAAAGTTAACATATTTGGGAACTTTGACACACATGGAGCCATTTCACCCATGATGCATATATAGAGGTATATTTAGAGGATGAGAATTTCAAGGTGTTTCGATAGTTGTAGATCTAGATTCATGTGCATGATGTTGACAACACAGTTGACTACTATCTCCATGAAGAGCTACTATATAGGATGGATCATTTATGTGTTCCTAAAAGTGTAGGGAAGATAGTGGCCAACTTCTAGAGTTATGTGTATTTTCCTAATATGTAAGAACAAGTAGCTAGGTTCATATGAGGACACATGCTTTGTTGTAGTAGTAAGCCTAGTAACAGGAAACAAGTTCTATATCATGCCTTGCTTGTACCCACTTGTCATTGGGAAATCATTTCCATGGACTTTGTGGGAGGTTTACTAAAGACAAGGAAGGGACATGACTAACTATTTGTGGTATTTGACAGGTTCAAAAATATGTGTGTACGAATGCCATGTAAAAATACCATCAGTGGGAAAGAAGCAACGAAATTGTTCTTTGAACAAGTCTAGGTGCACTTTGGGATACCAAGGAGTGTTGTTTCCGATAGGGAAAATATTTATTGCTAAATTTTGGATTACATTATGGGAGAAGATGGGCATGAAGTTGAGGAGGTATATCACATGCCATCCCCAGATAGATGAGAAAAAAATAGTCAACAAAACTTTGGTGCAACTTTTGAGGGGTTACAATCAAAAGCGTTTGAAGAACTGGGACGAAAATCTAGTATATATACAATACTCTTATAATAGAGAATTCCACACTTCTACTGGTAAGTCCCCATTTGAAACTTGTTTTGGATATTTTCCATATTAACATTTGGATATTGCATATGGAAAATAAGGAGGTCTGAGAGGATATTACAAGGGATTCCTTAACGACATAAAAAATTCTTATGAAGATCAAGCTTATCCATATGTAAGTATAAGAGACATTGCAGGCGTCATAGGAAAAATATACGACCATGCATAATCAACGAAGAACAAAGAAGTAGTTCAAGATGGGAGATAGAGTATGGTTATAGTTGGAAAAGGAGAGGCTATAAAGTCCTAGTAAGAAAATCATTGTTATGTGATATGGTCCCTTTGAGATACTAGAAAATGTGGGAGATAATTCCTATAGACTCATTCTACCCTAATACATGGACATTTACATAGTGGTGAATGTAGAAAATTTGAAACTCTATGAGTCTTCCATACTATATAATTAAGAGGAACAGGTCTTCCCATCTTCAGAGTATTTGGCACTAGATGCTCAAGTGTCTTTGAATAAGAACCCGATGCTCAAGCATCTTGAGTATCTTCATGTCTTTGGTTGTGAGGCATATGCTCTTGTTCCTAAGGATAAGTAGTCTAATTTGGATAAAAAGGTAGTGAAAATTATCTTCATTAGCTATGGTGTTTGTGTGAAAGGGTACAAGCTTTACGATCTTTTGGCTGAATTTTTTTTGTATATCCATAATGTTATTTTTGAAGAAGTTAAGCCTTATCCCACAATGGAATAGGGGAAAGACGATGAGAATAATTTATTGTTTCAATTACCATTAAAGATTGAGAAAGTTGAACCAAAAAGTAAACAATAAGTTCATGAAGGACTTGATGAGGAGGGGGGTTGAGAGAGTCTAGAAGAAGAGGTAAAAAATCCACCTAAAACTTTGATGAGGTCCACTTGGAAAAGAAGACAACCAAAAAGGTATAATGATAATCTTTCTGATGTTAGATGTATATTTTATATATCTATTAAAATTAATGATCTCAGATGTATGAAAGAGGAAATGGAGATGGAAAATAATAAATCCTACAGATTGACCATGGATGAGGAAGTGGTTTCACTAAAAAAGAATGATACATGTGACTTGGTCTCATTTCCTAATGGAAAGAAAACCATTGGCTATAAATGGGCATTCAAGAAGAAGATTAATTTAGATGGTAGTGTTGAAAATCATAAAGCAAGGTTGGTTTCAAAAGGATATTCCCATGTTGAGAGAATATATTTCAGTGAGATCTTCTCTCCATATGCTTAGTTAACATCTATTAAGTTTCTATTATGTGTTGTAGTAGTCCTTGATATAGAGATTGAAAACAAAGATGTGAAAACTACATTCTTTGATGGTGACATGAAGGAGGAGATCTACATAAAACAACCAAATAATTATGTTGAAGGAGTTAAAGAATCATTGGTTTGCAAGTTAAAAAGGTCTTTACATGGTCTCAAATACTCTCCCAAAATGTGATACCAGAAGTTTGATTCTTGTATGTTGAGGTTAGGATTTTTGAGATCCAAATTAGATCATTGTGTATTTTGTTTATTTTGGGGTAGCACCAGATGTGCTCTAGCTCAAAAATTTTGTAGAGGGGCTAGAATACATAAGATATCCAAGACCCAGAAAGCGTTTGGAGAAATTCCACCGGATTGTGAGTTATTAAAATAATTAATATTTTTAATGGGGTTCCTATGTCTAAACTTAGGAAAATAAAAATATTAATGGGTATTAATAAAAATATGGGTGAGAAGCTTCTAAGAGGCAAGGATCAAGTCTATTATAATATTATACATTAATTAGGGACTTAATATTGACTGTTGATGCATCAAAGTAAAAGTATAAGAGGAGGCTTGAGGGTTAGTTGGATACACACCGAGCGATCAAATCAGTTCGATTTTTTTGGGGCATGGTTTGTTGAGAAAATTGAACTAGTGATCTCAGTTGCAGTGAGAGGTGTAGAAGCAGAGATTTGGATCGGAAAGGAGTTCTAAGCCAAATAATACTAGGAATAGAGGCAATTGTCACATTAGAGAGGAAGAAACGAGGCCTACACAACTCGGGAAGGGGCTCACAAAGTGTTAATGCAGGCCAAGAGGGTCGCTTGCAGTGGTAGTGTAGGATATTCGTCAGAAGTTCAAGATTTTGCTAGAGAAGCAAGGTGGTGAGTTGGGAGGGTTGAATAGCCATCTTCTTCCAGCAAATCAATCCAACAAAAGGGGTGACGCGGTCTCCTAGAGGCAAGACGTTGACCCAAGTAGAGTTTGCGCTAGGATTTTTGCAATACTTGCCGGAGTCAGGCCACTCAGTGGATCAGTTGTGACTTAGAGAATGAGGTAAATCCTCGTATGTATTTCTTGCTACTGATATTTCTTTGAAAGGTTAGCTGGTATGAGAGGCAACTTGTTGTACTCAGATTCTGCTTGTTTAATAATACAAACCCTCTATTTGCTACACTGGTTTTCCCACATTAGTTTTTTCGAGGGATGTGTTGTCCAAAAATAACAATGTCCCTTGTGTGTTTGTCTCATATTTGTTTTATTTTATGATTTGTATGTCAGTTTAGTTTGCAATAGTGTTTTTAAACACTTTTTACAAATTAAATAACTTCATGAATGTAATAACAAGTAGGAGATGATAAACCAATGATTGCAGTAGGATTTATGATGTGTAGTTCAGAAACTTTCACATAGTATTAGAGCATTGCATATCATAGGATACTAAAGACATCATCTAGGAGATCTAGTGAATTTGTTGTAGAGAAGAAACTGTCCTAAGTGACAGTGTTGTTCAAAGGCAGAGGAGCCGCTGAAGCAGTGACACAGATCCAGAGAAGTGACGTAGAGGCTCAGGCAGTGCTCACGTATGCATTTCAAGCCTATAGAGGGTGACATGGTACTCAAGAGGAGCTCACGGAGTGACTGTGTCAGCTTTCTGGCTAGCCAGAGCCTAAGAGGCTCAAATCAGTCAGTTTCCAGGGATGCAAAAGCAGTGTAGATTTGATCTGAGGAGCTGGTGGGACGTTGTTTCCTCTGGTACATAACAGTGTTTATGGAGACAAAGCCGAGGTAGAGGGAGTCATTTCCTTGACAATTTTTTAGCTAAACAAATCTAGATCCAGGTTGCTGAATAACAACAAAGGAGGGTTGGAGAGGAGTTATTTGACATTGGTGGGAGGATTTACGTGAAGGAAATCAAGACTTAGAGGGAGTCTAGAGGAGCTTGTTCCTTAGAGGATTTCTAGTGCTAAATAAATCCAGATCTGAGTCTTGCTAGAGTAGCAACAAGAGAGGGAGAACAGAGCCAATCCTACATTTGGTTGACCAAAGATGGTAGTCAATGCACTGAGGGATCGAGATAGATTGGATGGAGCATCCAATTTTTTCATCTAGAAGGCAAATATCCTGGCAGTTCTAGATAAGAATCGCATCAAGGACTATGCCTTAAAGGTAGTTATTGTTTTGGTCAACGTTGATCCGATGAAGAAATACGAGGAGGCTCAAGTGAAGGCTAAATGCATGATTCTAGACAGGGTCAAAGATCATGTGGTCCATACCTTGCTGAGAAGGAAACAACAAGGGAGATGTGGGAGACATTGACCACCTTATACCGGGGAACTTCTATTCAACAAAAGTTGTTATTGGAGAATCAGCTGAGACAATACCACATGTAGAAGGGAGAAGAGATCGATCCCTTCCTCCTCAAGTTGCAAGGGATTCAAGGCTAGTTGACTTCCGTGGGGTCCACACCATACCCTGACTTCATGGTCAGGACTATCGTAAATGCAGTCACTAAAGAATGGGAGACATTTTTCTAGAGTATCTTGGGCAGAGCTTCTCTCCCCAGTTGGGAGGAGATGTGGGCAACTCTGCGACAGGAAGATATCAGGAGGCTGACCAAGGCGGGAAGTAGCAACAGAGGAGCTCAAGTCAAGAAGGAGGAGGGGGAGAATGTTGCTCTCATATCAGCGGGACAACCAGGGCAATAGAAGAGGAAAAAGAAAGATATAACCAAAGTCAGATGCTTCATGTGCAGGGAACTAGGACATTTCACCACTCAGTGCCCTCAGAAGAAGTGAAAGGAAGAGAAGTATAACTCGAAGGTTTCTCCAATGAAAGATGACAAGGAGGATGATGACGAGGATTGTGCCATGAGTACTGATGCACCTTTAGAGAAGAGGTGGGGTGATATTGAGTTGTAGTCGGGAGGACTACAGAAGAGCGCAGGATCCTTGAGGTGCCCAAACTCTTGGATCACATACAGCTATGGGAGCCCTTAACAATAGTAGTAGAATTTCAGGAGTCAGTTGGTACAAGGGATAATGGAGCAACAATGGCAGAGCTAGAGTGCCAGAGTCTGAAGTAGTGTAGTGGAGGTTGCAGCAGTGTGAGAGACACATAGTAGATTACAGCTGCGCAGTAGCAGGAGAGAGTCAACATAGATTAGCAGTAGAGGTAGCTTCAGCATCACGAGGTATCCAGACTGACCAGTATGTCAGCTTTTGGGTGGATTTTCAGTTGCTTACTTCTCAGCAACTAAGTTGCAGTGCAATAGTTAGCAGTGGCAGTGTTATGGGCAACATGATGCAACATTTTGAGAGGGATCTGTAGTACAGATGTAGCAGTGGCGGTGGCAGTGTCATGGGTAGCAATGTAGGGTGCAACAATGCAGTGGATGAAGGGAAGCAGGCCAAGCATTAGCAGCACAAAGGACCAATGTCGTGGATTAGTGTGATGCTTCTATTGGAAGTATTGCTAGAGCACATTCCTCACTAAGAGGGAGTGTTGATTTTGGGTTAGCATCGGATGTGCTCTAGCTCCAAAATTTTGTGGAGGGTCTAGAATATATAAGATCTCCAAGGCCCAGAAGTCATTTGGAGAAATTCCACACAGATTGTGATTTATTAAAATAATTAATATTTTTAATGGGGTTCCTAAGTCTAAACTTAAGAAAATAAAAATATTAATGGGTATTAATAAAAATATGGGTGAGAAGATTCTAAGAGGCGAGGATCAATTCTGTTTTAATCTTAGACGTTGAATAGGTACTTAATATCAGCCATTGATTCATCGACAGGAAAAGTATAAGAGGATGCTTGAGGGTGAGTTGGAGACACATCAAGTGATGAAATGAGTTCGATTTTTTTGGGGCGTTGTTTGCTGAGAAAATCAAACTAGTGATTTGAGTTGTAGTGAGAGGGGCAGAAGAAGAGATTTGTATCGGAAAGGAGTTTTGAGCCAAATAGTACCAGGCATAGAGGCAGTAGTCACATCAAAGAGTTATAGCAGAGGCCTCCGCAGCCTAGGAAGGGGCTCACACAATGCCGATGCAGACCAAGAGAGTCTCTTACAGTGGCAGTGCAGGATATTCGTCAGAAGTTCAATATTTTGCTAGAGAAGCGAGGTTTTGAGCTAGGAGGGCTGAACAATAGTATTCTTCTAGAAAATTGATCTAGCAAAAGGGGTGACACAGTCTCCTAGAGGCAAGACGTTGGATGAAGCAGAGGTTACGTTGGGATTTTTGCAGTGCTTGCCAGAGTTAGGCCACTCAGTAGATAAATTGTGACTTAGAGAATGAGGTAAACCCTCATTTGTATTTCTTGCTGCTGAGATTTCTTTGAAAGGTTAGCCGGTGTGTGAGGCAACCTATTGTGCTCAGATTCTTCTTGCTTAATAATACAAACCCTCTATCTACTGCATCGGTTTTCCCACATTGGGTTTTTCCGAGGACTTCTTGTCCAAAAATAACAGTGTCCCTTGTGTATTTATCTCATATTTGTTTTAGTTTATGATTTGTATGTCAGTGTAGTCCGTAGTAGTGTTTTTCATCATTGTTTATAAATTAAATAACTTTTTGAATGTAATAACAAGTAGGAGATGATAAACCAGTGATTGCAGTAGGATTTTTGATGTGTAGATTCAGAAATTTTCACATGTATTACAAACAAGAAAGTGACCATTTCCTTATTTTTACTCTATTTGTATGTTACTTTGGTAGTAATAAGAATGTGATTTGTGATATGAATTCTCGACGTTCAACTCTACGCTTTAAGATTTTTAGATGGAAAATTGCAAACCACTAATTGTTTCAATTTCTAAGGGAACTAAGCTTTTAGTTGAGCAATGTTTTGCAACACCCATAGACATGGAAGATATAGTTTTTGTTCCTTATGTTAGTTTAGTTGGTAATCTGATGTATACTATGGTTTGCACTTAAAAATATATTTCCCAAGCACTAGGAGTCTTGAACCTATTCATGGCTAATCCTGGGCATGAACGCTAGGTTGCAATGAGGAGGATCTTCAAATATTTGTGAGGTACCACTGAGTATTCCATTTACTATCACGATGATTTTTTAGGGTACCTACACTTAGTTGATATGCAAGGTTATGTGGACTCTAATTAGAAGGCGATATAGACAAAAGGATATCTACTAGTGGATATGTGTTTTGTCTCTTTGGGAGAGCAATGATTTGGATGAGAAAGAAAGACATTATGGTCACATTGTCTACTAAAGTTGCAGAGTATATGGTAGCTACTCATGCTTGTAAAGAGGCTATCTAGCTTACAAAACTTTCTTCATAAGTAAATTTATTTCATTAACCTATTATGATTCGATGTAATAGTAACAACATAATTTTTATAGCTAAAAATACAATTGTTCATGCAAAGACAAAGCATATAGATATAAAATACCATTTCATTATAGACATGGAAGAGGATGGTGGCTCCAGCTGGGGATGGCACTTCTCAGTGCGAAGTGTCAAGAACATAAGATTGGTAGCCTTGAGTTCTCAATATCTGCATTGTCTTCAATTTGATTTCTTTTTGTAGTAACTTCATCAAAGTAGGCTTAGGGCCTTCTCTTCGGGCTTCAACCTTTTTCAAATGAGTCATCCAATCAAAAACATAAAATACTATGATATTTACAATGGAATGAGGGAAATCTGTGTGCTTATGAGAAGTAATGCTTCAACATCCTGCCATTGACAGGACCTCCTAGTAGCTTTGTCCCATCCAACTCTTTGAGAAAAAATGCATTATTTCCTCTGAAAGCAGAAATAATGTATGGACCTTTCCAAAGATTTTAAAATTTACCATGTTTCCCTTTATCTTCTCTTCTTGAGTCCCATTTTAGCACTTGGTCTCCCAGGTTGAAATCATCAACCTTGGTTCTTTTGTCAAAAGAAATTCTTTATGTTTTCCTGGACAACCTGAGTTCTATTGTATACCTCTTCTCTGGACTGCTGTAATTGAATTGTCTGATTTATCATTCTTTGTATATCATTTGGTTCATTTTGTATCTCTTGAATAATCTTCATAACTGGCACTCCCATGGAAGAAGGGAAAATTGCATCCATTCCGTAAACCAGTTGGAATGGGGACATGCCAATTGATTTCTTTGTATTCAATCTGTCAACCCATAATGCGTAGATCAATTTGTTATGCCATGAATTCTTATTGTCTTCCAGTATCTTCTTAATGATTTTTACCAAAATTTTGTTTGAGGATTTAGTAAAACCAATTACCTTGAGGGTAATAAGCTATTGAATGACCTAAAGAGATATGGTACTTGTGACAAAAATCCACCATCTTTTTTTATTTGAAAGTTGCAGCATTGTCAGTGATAAGTTTCCTAAGACAACAAAATCTGGAAAGGATATTGGTTTCAAGGAATTTTACAATAAAAAAATTAGTTGTAACTCTAGAAGGGATGGATTATATCCATTTGGTAAAGTAGTCTGTGGTAGTCAGGATCCATTTGTGTTGGGCAGAGGAAGGAGGATGAATTTCACCAATGAAATCCAATCAAAGGTTTGGCATTTATGCCAAGCAGTTACCATCTTATGGATGTCTGGGAAGAGTGTAGGACAATAGAAACCATCTCTAAGGATTTTATTAGCAGTTGTTTTCCAATAAAGATGGCCTCCATAGTCACCTTCATGGAATTCCTGCATAACTCTATCAACATCATCTTTTAACAAACATTTTAGTAATATACCTCCAACATCTTTCCAATATAATGTATTTTCAATAATGCAAAACTTGACTACTTTTAATTTTAGAAATCTAGCCTTTGTTTGGATAATCCAGGAGGAGCATTCAAATTGAAAAGAACATACAAAAGGTCTGCATACCAGGGGGAATTTAAGAATGCTTCATCTATTGGTGGAGTACTTGGCTCCTCTCGATCATCCAAGACAAATACCATGTTGATATCCAGTGCATTAAAATTTTATTCAACCATCAGTTTGGCTAATCCTTGTCCTTTGATCAACTTAGTGGGTTTGATTTCTATATCATATTCCAAAATGACAGCTATCCATTTCCCTCATTTTCCATCGGCCCACTTTGTGTTATAATATCTTTGACAACCACATTAGGCACATAAGGAATGATATCAGAATGTAAAATATAAACTCTAAAATCTTTTATTGTTTTGACTAGGGTGAATGCCTGTTTTTCCATGATATTGTACTTTAAAGAAGAATCTCTCAAAGCTTTCCTAAAGAATTCTATTGGTTGTTCATATCCTTCTTTGTTTTTTTGTAATAGTACAACGGCAATAGTATGTTTAGATGAAAAAGAAAAGATAATAAAATCTTTGGTGAAATCTAGGCTAATTAGAACTGTAGCTTTTGTTAATGCATGTTTGACTAGATCAAAATATTGTTTGGCTTAAACATTCCATTTTATTTATGTTTCTTTCTTAATCATGTTTTTTTATGTTTCTAAGCAGTTTAGCAAGATTTGGTATGAACCTTCTCAAAAAATTAATTTTCTAATAAAAGATTGAAGTTACTTTTTGTTTCTTGGATGACTAATTTTAAGGATACCTTCAATCCTACTGGGGTCAATTATGATTCCATATTTGGAAATGATATGGCCTAAAAGTTTTCCTTCTTCAAGCCCAAACAATGTTTTCTTGGGATTCAGTGAGATACCAAATTTTCTCCATTTTTCAAATAGTCTTCTCAAATGTGCTAGGTGTTCTTCATCAGTCTTTTATAAAACTGTGATGTCATCAAGATAAATCACAATAAAATGTCCAATTTCATCTGCAAAAGCAATATCCATTGCTCTTTGGAAAGTAGTTCCCTAAGGAGTAGTAAAAGTTGTTTTATCTTGATCGCCAGGAGATACTAAAACTTGATTATATCCTGAGAAACCATCTAACAAGGAGATCCTACTAGAACCTACTACTCTTTGTAATATGTGATCCATTTTTGGTAAGGGGTAGTTGTCCTTAAGGGAAACCTTGTTTAGATTTCTAAAGTCAATGCACAATTTTATTTCACCAGTCTTCTTTCTTGTAGGCACAATATTGGATACCCATTTGGAATACCTGATTGGGACTATGATTTTAGCCTCATACATTTTCTTGATTTCCTTTTCAACCAAGGGCATTAGGACAGGATTTATCCTACGCAACTTCTGTTTAAACGGTTTCTAGTCTTCCTTGATTGGAATTTTGTGTTGTATAATGCTAGTATCATAAGCTTTCAAATCCTCATAGATCCAAGCAAATACATCTATGAATTCTTTAAACATAGCTATATACCTTCGTTTTGCCATGATGGGTAGTGATTTTGTCAGTTTTATGATTTTGGGGTTTTGCTTACTGCCTATGTTGCATTCTTCAATGTTTATTCCTGTTGGTTCCATTTTTGGCTTTTTGGCAACGTCCTTAAAGTCAAACAACTCTTCTAAAGGGGTAAGCCCTCTGGGCAAAATGTTATCCTTGAGTTGAAGTACTTTGAATTCCTCTTTTTCTGGGTCTTCATGTATTTCAATTTTATGTGTAGTTTTATTTGCTAAAATATTTACATCAAAACAACAAGTTGCTCTATACTAATATGTACATCAGTTTGATTGTCTAGTCCATCCTCCAAATCTATGTTTCTATTCTCAAATTCATCTTTTGATTGTAAAAAAATCTCAATTTGTTTATCACTTCCAAAAACTTGCCAGTATCTCATGTTATCAGGTACTACAGGACGATGTTTCACCTCAATTGTGTGTTGTTTGTTTGGGTGAGGTAATTTGCAGGTGCTGGCTGAAAAAACTAAACCATTTGCCAGTACATTCTGGATCCTTGGGATGATAGCAAGGTCATACTCTTCAAATGTTTTTAGGAAATCAATCACAACATTTCTGTACTCTCTCAATCTAGGATGCTTTGCAGAATATTGTCCTTTAATTTGTTTTATGATCAATTCAAAATCTCCTTGGACTGAAATTCTTCTAGCACCTAATTTTTTAAGCAATTTCAAGCCTAATAGTAATGCCTCATATTCTACGATATTTTTTATACAAAGAAAATTTAGTTTGTAAGAATGACCTTCACCCTGATTAGTCTTTGAATTGTACAGCCAGACTCCTACCCCAGAACCTGTTCTACCACATGAACCGTCAAAAGTCATATTCCAAATAGGCTCTGTTTCAGGGATCTGTTGTACAATTGGTATTTGTGGGTTATGCTTTTCATTAAAATCAATTTCTGCATGAGTGACCTGTGTATCTATAGTCCCAACATTATACAGAATGAAGGAATCAAGATAAGTATGGACATAATAGAAGGGATAGTTGTCTAGCTTTTCCTGGCTGGTCACCATATATTTCATTAAGGTTTCTCTATACAGTGTTCTTGGTTGGATAAATACTGGTATTGTGGCATATGTCATATCCATTTGAAGTGTTCCTTGTAACTTAGCCACCCAAGAACATGACAATAGCATGCCATACTTAGGTGGAATGTCTTCTACCACTATGTCCATGACTAAATGTTTTGCTGGTATCTGGGCTAATGTGACACAGAGGTCCTTGATAAGACCTAGACACCTAACCTTGCTAGTTTCAAATGAGCAGAAATATTTGTATTGTCTAGTGATTTCAAGTCCAAGTTTTTCCATAAGAGTCTTTGGCATAAGATTATGAGATGCACCTAAATCCAACATGGCATTATGAAGAATTTTGTCGTGAATATTAAGGCTAACATAAAATGGGGGAACACCTCCTTCTTGAGGCTTGCCATCAACTTTTGGTCCAAACAACAGCTTAGGCTAATCATCATTCAAGTTCACAGTATCGGTGATTTCTCCTATGTTGAGTACCTTTAGAACCTGAGATCTATACACATTTTTGTTTATCAATTCAGTGAGAGGAATAGAAATTTTGAGTTTAGCAAGTTCATTCTCGATACTGAATGGTGTTTGAATTTTAAGCAGATTTGAGAAATCAGCTCTTTCAGCCACTACTTTTGTGACAAGTTCAGTTTGTTGACTTGTACTAGGAATATCAGTTTGGACAGTTTTAGTAGAAACATCAATTGTTTTCCTAGTAACATTCTCTGTGTTCTTCTTTTCTGAACTGTTTACATTTTTCTTAGAGCTTTCAGCTGTTTTCTTGAGATCAGGCTCAACAGTGTTCTTGGCAGGGTTATCAGAATTATTTTTGTTTGATTTGTCACTATTTTTCTTACTTCTAAGATTATACTATCCGTGGAATTCTAATATGGAATTCTCAAATCCATGTTTATAGTCATCAGATTCTTTATATTCCAACTCTGTTTGAGCTAACAAAAACAATTCTTGTTCCTCTTGTGTAAGAAAAATATAACTATCTTCATTTGTCCCCATTAAATTAATTTGATTTTCCTCAACTTCTTCAACCACACCTACATCTTCATCAGCGTAATTTTCTTGAAATGGGGGCCTAATTTGTTGATCTAAGCCTCTTTGTTCTCTTTGTTTGATTTGTGGAGTGTTTCTTCTGGGATTTGGATTTCGGTTCTGGGGAGCAGGTTGGTTTTCCCTAGGGACACTTCTCTCATTCAAACTTATTCTCTCCATCATTCTTTCCATGGTCCTCACTAAGGAATCAATCTTAGCATCTGCTACAGAAGTTGAAGCTTCTTCTCTTATTGTCACCCTTCTTTCAGTTTTCATCCTAGCTCTTTTTGCTTGTAAATTTGCTTCTACACTCACGACATCTCTTTGCATCGCTTCTAATGTTGGAGAATTCCTTTCCCTAAGCTGGTAGGACATATCTATATCAAATCCATATGGGAATTTTATCAAGGCTAAATCCTGTGGTGGTTTAAGATTTATAGGAATTTCATTATAGGTATTGTTGAATCTAGCACAATAGTCCTGAACACTTTCACCTACTTCCCTCTTAATATTTTCATATTCTCATAAAATCTACAGAGGGTTCTTTTTGACTTCCCATCTATTAAGAAAGGTTTGGTGGAATGCAGGGAGATCATTTATACTATTTGCAGGAAAAGATTTAAACCATTTCCGAACTTCTCCTCCTAAAATTTGAGAAAACATTTTGAGTTTGACACTTTCTTTTTCTACCACTTGTAGGTCAAAACAATCATTCCTTTTATCCATATGATGTTGGGTTATTAAAGGACCAGTCCCGTCAAATAGTGTGATTTTTGACTGATAGTCTTATGGCATATTGGCCAATGGTGCTGGTAACACCAACGGAGCATACCTCGCTACCATGATTGGTGGTGGTGGAGGACTATTGGAAGGAAGCTGAACAGTAGATAAGGTTGGATTAGCACTAGGTGGAAATGATAGTAAAGGAATTTGAGTAACCTTGTGTGGAAGGATAAAAGAAGGGGTGGGAATTATGGAGGCAGTAGGACTTAGTGACTAAATATGTGTATATTGAGATGTGATGGAAGAAGTTGTTATGCTTAAGGCAGTTAATTCTACTGAGTGTTGAAGGTAAGCATCATCAATTTCTGAGGTGAGATCTGTTACTAAATCTTGAAGAGTATCAAAGTGTTGTAAGAGCTAAAGATCTAATTCAGTTTGTGAAGAAAGTTCTCTCACTGGGCTCTTTGGTAAAACTGATGGATCAAAGATAATATGATCTTTCCAATTCTCTGATTTAGTCTTGAATAAGCCTTGATCAAAGTGTAAATGAAACTGGATATCCTGAAAGGTAACAAATTTTTTAGGGAGTGAGTTGGCTCTGTGAAGGAATCTGTTGCTTTTATAACTCTTAGTTCTGGGAGTTTTTCTTAAGATCTTTTCTGGATTGTCTACTATGGTAGGAGGATTTGGATCTGGGTGGGATCTAGTAGAGATTCTTTTGGGAGCCAATGTTAAAATTTAAAATATCGACAAACTGAATATATATAGGAGTATAAAGGAAACCAATCTTAGGAATAATCCTATCATACAAAGCTTTTGACTGGGTACTTTGAATTCGAGTTTAATGGAAAATTTTCAATAGTTCCCCAATATGGTTGCCACTATGTTATCACCCTATGATTTTTAGGATTGGCAAGAAAAATATCATAAAGGACACATCAAACCACTTTGGAGTCTAGGATCTAGCCATCCTTGGCTCAGAGAGGGCTCTCTCTGTATATTTTAAGATTTGATTTTTCTTTCTGGTGCTTTAATATTTTAGGCTAGTTATAAAAATAAAAGATTGATTAATTGATTTGATTGGTTGGTTGGGATAGATTCTTGTTCAAACTTTTTCCATTGGGCTATGGAGTTGACAGTGGATTGTAGCATCAAATTTTTTAGAGCATTTGCAAGGCTAGATTACTATATCTACTGGATCTTAAAGCACAATAAGGAATGAAATGATAGAATAGTGAAATCAGTAGTGGTTAAAAAGAATTTAGGTATTTCTTAACCAGACTTCAGAGGAAAACATTTATATAGTAAACACAGACAGAAATAAGGTGCTCTAACAACATATCTTATTATAAAGTTTTTGTTTTACAACAAGATTCGAATGATGCACATTGAAGGAAACAACGAAACATTTAACACAGAAAGAAAAAAATCACCAGATAAACAATATCTAAAGTATCTTGCAAATGGTCTTTATTATCAATGCTCCAGCTCCAAAATTATAGTGCTCCAAAAAAGATTTTTTTTTTTTAGCTTCTTGGGTCCAACCCCTAATACTTCCAATGCATGAAGTATTTAACTAAAATCTACAACAACTACCATATACACTTGGCAATTTGTTATTAAATACAATTAAACTAAAATTTGAGTAATGTAACCACGAAGTGGTCACGATGAGATAACTTGGACATATGGTCCCTTTTTTTCCTGAATGTCATTGCTGGGTAATCAATTATGTTGTAGTGGTTGATTTGGTTGCTCTTTAATAAGGTGTGTTGGCTTTGCTAACTCGACTGGGTGTTGACTCAGCTCTGCATTGTTCCTTCAATCCTGCTTGTCCTATTCCTCTTGGTATTCACACAAGTCACTCCATCCATCTTCATCTGGTATTTTAACTTTGATCAACTTGTGGTATATCTCATCTATTTCTGTGTACCGTGAAAAAGTAGGCTTCACTGTGAAAACATGTTTCAATTCATGTTCAATGAAAATTGAATTGGTGATGCTTCCAACATTTCTCTTCCTATTATGCTGCCTCTGATATTGGAGTGATTGACAACATCCTTTGTTATGTACTTTAACCTCTTGACTGTTAGAAAATTATATATTACGGAGCAATGGAACACATAAAATATTGCAGAAATATAAACACAGAAAACACACAAAACAAGAGAGACACAGATATATGTGGTTCACCCAGTTTGGGCTATGTCCACCCCGAACAGCCAGTCCTTCCTTTCTATTATCCAACAAAATGAAGAGACATAACCTACAACAAATCCGTTGTAATATCCTCTGTTTTCTCTCACAGTCTCACCTCTCTGTTTCTCGCTCACAGAATACACATCTATTTCACAGCCTCAAATACAATACCCTCATACAAAGAGAGGGGTTGCCTTCTAGGGCAAAAAAAACCCTAAACTAAACATAAGTTCTACCGTCAGATCATCCGCCTAATGAATGGCCCAGATTGACTAGAAATTACTATACTTTTACAAGGCAATTTTACATTTGTTTTTAGCTTCGGGGGCGCTGCCCCCGATCCCCCCCGGACCCTCGCAGGGGGGACAAGTCCCCCCCGCATCCCCCCGCGTGGAGGGGTGTACAAACTTCCTGGGGTATACATCCGGCTGAAACAAAGACCTCTGAACAATCATGCTCTACACACAACAATCTCCCACTTGGAGAATGATTGTAGAAACTCCACCGCTGCTTCATTTGCTGGACAATGACTCCTCTTTGGACTTGGCTGTTTCTCATCTTCATCGTCATCCTTGAAGACCAATTGAAACTGAGCATATTCTCAGTTTCTCCCTGGTTACCACTTTTGTTAGCATATCTGCAGGATTCTGGCTAGTGTGTATCTTTTCCAGCTTCAACTCTCCATCTTCCAACACTGATCGTATGAAATGGTACTTGAGCTGTATGTGTTTAGTCCTAGAATGAAATGCTGAGTTCTTTGCAAGATGAATGGAACTTTGGCTATCACTGTATAACATGCCCATATCATGCTCCTTACCCAATTCACCCATAAACCTTTGTAACCAAATCATTTATTTACTAGCCTCTGTAGCAGCAACATACTATGCTTCTGTTGTTGAAAGTGCAACAACACTTTGGATTTTTGAAACCCAACTGACAGCTGTTCCTCCAACAGTAAATACATATCCTGTAGTGCTCCTCCTATTATCTCTGTCACCTGCCATATTTGCATCAACATATCCTTGTAGGGAGATGTTTGAACCACCAAAGCATAATGATTGATTTGTGGTACCTTTCAAATATCTGAGAATCCATTTCACTACCATCCAATGTTCCTTTCCTGGATTGTTCATGTACCTTCTTACAACTCCCACTGCATGTGCAATATCAGGCCTTGTGCAGACCATTGCATACATTAAGCTTCCAACTGCTGATGCATATGGAACTTTAGACATATAATCCATGTATTCTTGGGTCTTTGGGCACATTTCCTTGCTAAGTTTGAAATGGATAGCAAAAGGTGTACTAACCGGTTTTGCATTGTGCATGTTAAATCTTTTCAACACCTTTTGTATGTACTCATTCTGAGACAATGTTAATTTACGATTTTTCCTGTCTCTAGTTATTCTCATACCAAGGATTTGTTTTGCAGCTCCCAAATCCTTCATTTCAAATGAATTTTCCAATTTTATTTTGAGCACATTTATTTCCTGCATGTTAGATCCTGCAACAAGCATGTCATCTACATACAATAACAATATAATATAGCTGCCATCATTTTGCTTTTTCAAATAAACACAATGATCAGAGTGACATCTAGTATAACCTTGTTCAGACATAAACTTGTCAAATTTTAGATACCACTACCTTGGAGCCTGTTTTAATCCATACAAGCTCTTCTTCAACCGGCACACTAGTTTCTCCTTCCCTTTCACCTCATATCCTTGTGGCTGTTGCATATATATCTCTTCCTCCAAATCCCCATGGAGAAAGGTTGTCTTTACATCTAACTGCTCAAGATGCAAATCTTCAGCTGCTACAAGACTTAAAATAGTTATGATTGAAGTCATTTTAACAACAGGAGAAAATATTTCATCAAAATCAATACCTTTCTTCTGTGCAAACCCCTTCACCACAAGTCTAGCTTTGTACCTCTGTTTTCCTCCATCTTCTTCCTTCAGCGTGTAAACCCATTTATTCTTCAATGTAGTTTTTCCTGTAGGCAACTTGATTAAATCCCAAGTCTGGTTATGCATTAAGGAGTCCATATCTTCTTCCATGGCTACCTCCCACTTCTTCCTGCTTTCAACCTGCATTGCTTCTTCATAACATTCGGGTTCACCAGAATCAGTCAACAATAAATAATATAATGAAGGAGAGTATCCTTCAGGGGGTCTACTTATCCTGGTAGATCTTCTAACACCACTTTCAGGTGTTTGGGGTGCCTGTCGCTATTGTGGTGGTTTCTGTTGTTGATTATTATTATTTTCAGGCACCTTTACCTTTTCAGTGATTTCATCAAGAACTGCGTATTCCTTGTTTTCCTTTTCCTGTTTCTTTTCCTACAACTGATTCTTATACAAGACCTTTTCATTGAATATTACATCTCTTCTCCTAATGATTTTGTGATTTTCGTAATCATATAAGCGATAACCAAAATAATTAACACCATATCCAATAAAGGTACATTTCTTTGACTTTGCCTCAAGCTTTGTTCTATTTTCTTTATCAATATGGACAAAGTCCTCAAAACCAAAAGGCTTTAAAAAAGAGTAGTTTACCTTTTTACCTGTCCATGCTTCCTCCGGAACACCACCATCCAAGGAACTTGAAGGCCCTCTGTTTATTAGATAAACAGCAGTATCTACAGCATTTGCCCAAAACTGTAAAGGCAATCCTGCATGCAATCTCATGCACCTTGCACGCTCCATGATTGTTCTGTTCATCCTTTCTGACACACCATTTTCTTGTGGTGTTCTTGGAACTGTCTTCTCTTTGCGAATTCCATGTTCTGAATAGTACGTATCAAACTCTTTGCTGCAATATTCACCTCCATTGTCTGATCTAAGACACTTCAATTTCTTTCCTATCTCAATCTCAACCAAAGCTTTCCATTTCTTGAAAGTATCAAATACATCAGATTTGTTCTTAATACAATAAATCCAAGTTTTTCTAGTTGCATCATCAATAAAAGTAACATAATAACGAGAGCCACTGAGAGATGATACCTGAGCAGGTCCCCATACATCTGTATGCACAAGCTCTAATTTTTCATTCTTCTTTTCTTTCCCAACTCTGAGAAATCTGACTCTCTTATGTTTTCCATAAATGCAATTCTCACAGAAGTCCAAATCAACATTCTTCAAACCCGGCAACAAATTCCTTGAGTGAAGAATATTCATCCCCTTTTCACTCATGTGTCTGAGCCTATGATGCCATAATGCTACATTTGCTCCTTTGGAAGTTAAAGCATTAACAGAGTTAGAAATACCATTGCATAAATACAATGTACCAACCTTTTCGCCTTTTGCTATTACCAGGGCTCCTTTGGTGACCTTCCAAGCTTTATCTGTGAAAGTTGTCACACAACCTTCACCGCCTAGCTGCCCTGTTGAAATCAGATTTTTCTTTAGATCTGGAACATGCCTTACCTCCTTTAGTAGCCATTGGTTTCCATTCTGTTGTTTTACTAGAACCTTACCCATTCCAATAATTTTACAGGGTTTATCATCTCCCAAACAAACTTGTCCAAAATCTCCTTGAACATAGTCATGAAAGTATTTCTTATCAGGTGTGGCATGGAATGAGGCCCCTAAATCTACCACCCAGGAATCAGTAATATTTTCGAAAGAAAGAATCAAAGCATCTTGTAACACCTCACCTGTCACATTTGCTTCGTGATTGTTTTCTTGCTGTGCATCTCCTTATTTTCCCTTTTGAGATCTACAGTCTTTCTTTAGGTGTCCTTTCTTTCCACATTTCCAGCACACTATCCCCAATTTGGACTCTGCACTAAAAGCATTTCCCGATGTCTCACTAGGGATTTTCCATCGCATTTCCTCGCTAAGGATAGCACCGACAACATCATCAAACTTTAAAGTACTAGATCCAGAAACAGAGTTACTAATGGCCATTACCAAACCATTCCAACTTTCTGGTAATGAGCACAAGAATAGCAGAGCTCTAACTTCATCATCAAAGTTTACCCCTACAGACCTTAACTGACTTGTAACTGTATTAAAATCATTTAAATGGTTTGCAACAGATCCACCTTCTGACATATTCATATTAAATAACCGTTTCATAAGAAATACCTTGTTTGAGGCCGAGGGTTTTTCATATAGTTTCGACAACGTCTGCATCAAACCCTTTGTCGTGGTTTCCTTCGAAATGTTGAAGGCGACTAACGTAGCAAGGCACAACCGTATTGTTCCGAGTGCCTTTCTATCGAGAAGGTTCCATTCTTCGTCTTTCATACTCGTCGGCATCTTTGTTTTTCCACCCAATGGTAGGTATAGATCTTTCTGATACAGATAATCTTCCATCTGCATCTTCCACAGCGAGAAGTTTTGGCCGTTAAATTTCTCGACCCTAAACTTACCATCTTCCGCCATTGCTCCCACTCGAACCAGGAACCCTTGTTTCCTGCGAGTTTATCAGCCAAATAGACCTTCAGCTCTGATACTAGTTGTTAGAAAATTATATATTACGGAGCAATGGAACACATAAAATATTGCAGAAATATAAACACAGAAAACGCACAAAACAAGAGAGACACAGATATACGTGGTTCACCCAGTTTGGGCTACGTCCACCCCGAACAGCCAGTCCTTCCTTTCTATTATCCAGCAAAATGAAGAGACACAACCTACAGCAAATCCATTGTAATATCCTCTGTTTTCTCTCACAGTCTCACCTCTCTGTTTCTCGCTCACAGAATACACATCTATTTCACAGCCTCAAATACAATACCCTCATACAAAGAGAGGGGTTGCCTTCTAGGGCAAAAAAAAACCCTAAACTAAACATAAGTTCTACCATCAGATCATCCGCCTAATGAACGGCCCAAATTAACTAGAAATTACTATACTTTTACAAGGCAATTTTACATTTGTTTTTAGCTTCGGGGGCGCTGCCCCCGAGCCCCCACCAGGGGACTGCTGGCCCCTGAACCCCCCAACCAAGGGGGATCGGCCCCCCCGGACCCCCGCGGGGGGGACAAGTTCCCCCCGCACCCCCCCGCGTGGAGGGGTGTACAAACTTCCTGGGGTATACATCCGGCTGAAACAAAGACCTCTGAACAATCATGCTCCACACACAACATTGACATAATCTTCTCTATTCATGAGTTTATCATTAATGACAAACAAAGAAGGGAGCCCCTTTTGTGTCAAAGGTTCAATTCTGCTGAAAAATCTGTTTACTGACTGCTCCAAATTCTGGCACTTCTCCTCGAGATGTACAGTCAAGTTCTTCTTTGTCAATACCTTTTTCACCTGTAGAATAGATTTTGTTCGGTCTGCTACTCCCAGCTCTTCTAGCTCATACCTGTTCTTTGAATTTAGAATTTTGATGATTCTGTTGGTTATTGTTGGCATGTCTCCTAGCTCTAGGTTAGTGGTTGAAATAACCTCCTTAGATTTTTCAACTAGCTCCTTTACTTCAAATATAATTTGGATGTTGGGCTAGTTCTCATTCATGCCATTGATGATATTGTTCTAGATGATTTCCTTCACCCTTCCTAGAGTGTTACCAATTGACGATTCTTTTTTAGATTTATGCAATTTTTCGATTAATGTTTGTGCCCTTTTCATTTCTACTGAATGTGCACTTTCATCTCTTTTAATATGGTCCTGTAGAACGTTGACTTGAGTTTCCAGTCTCTTGATTTCCTCTGTTTGAAGATTCATGCTCTCCATGGATTTGGCTAGTTGTTCTATACTGCTTCCTGTCCTTGTAGTAGTAGTTGCTGGAGTAGTAGTAAGAATAGCTGTAAGAGGGAGAGCCTCCTTCTCTTGTATCATATTCTTCATCTCTGTTTCCATTTGTTTTATTTGGAGTGACTGCTCCATTATCAGTTTCATCATTTCTGCCTCTGACTCTATGTTTCCTCTATTTCTTTGGTCAAGGGATCCTATGTTGTAGGCATTTTGAGTTGTTTTATCAAGGTTGTTATATTAGTCTCCTTCTTCTTAATTATCTCTTCTAATTCTTTCACATTTGATGGATCATATCCAATTTTCACCACTACGTCTTCCAAGGACTTAATCCTATTATCTTTTGATTAAGATGAAATATTTTCCATGTTCAGCTGAGATTGGGTATTTGATAAAGCCACTTGCACTTAAAAAAAACTCATAGAGGTAATTGTTAGAGTGGAGGAGATCATCTCACCTATTTGCTTATGCATTTCCAACTGATCAATAGGATGAACATTTCTGGCATCAAACTCAAAGGAGGTATGTTTGTAATCAACTTGAGTTTTAGGTTCCGTTGTTTGTGCTTCAAGGAATGCCATATGCATTTTTCCTTTTCCTGAATCGAAAGCTAATAGAAGTCTGCCTTGGGAAGTAGAACTTTGCTTCCAGAACTGAGCATAAGTACTCTTTTTCAACATTTCATTTATGATATTTATCTCTCTGAAAGTATCAAAAATGGTCTCCTCCTTTTCTCCTGTTACATTTGCAGATGTGGAAACTTGGAGAGTTTGTTGCCTTTCTGAGATTGGAGTGGTAGGAAAAGATCAACCTCCTATTGGAGATGAATCAGGAATATCACTAAGATTAATAATTGTTTGCTTTGGTGATTCCTTGCCTAGGTCCATGTCCATGTGTATCCTAGCCATTTTTCTAAATTTCAGTTTGAACTCTTTCATAGAAGTATCAGTCCCTGGTGACTGATCATCTCTTGGTCTTTTCCCGGTTGTTTCTTTTTCCTATTCCTTGCCCTTGTTTGGTCTATCCTATGTACTTTTCCTTTCTTGTTGCTGTTAGGACCTCATATTGTCTCTTTTTGACCATATATTTTGCTATGATGTCATCCTTTTTCAACTTACATTTAAAGTCCTTGTTACTGTTTTAACCCAATTATTCCAAAGGTACACAATATTTCTTCTCATCACTATATGTTTAATTACTTTACATATAATTACGCTATCTTCATTGTTAATCATTCAATTGATAGTTGCTGAACGGTTAAAGAACAATGTGTAGTCCACGTTGCTGAAACTGCCTGGAGATTGCAAGATTACTTCTACAGTTGCTGAAACAGTAGGAACAATGCGCAAATCTCGTGGCTGAACAGTTGTGATTTGCGGTCTATATTTGAAAGCAACAGAAGAAGATCATCGAAGGAGCTGCTACACTGGATGTAACGATTATGATCTAAAGACAGTATTATTGTAACAGCATTTTGTTGATGGGAAAACTGACTTCCCTATTTTTGTATAAAGGGTTAAAATAGGACTTACAATGTAATCTATTATAATAGATGTATCCTCTTTAAAAAGAGGAGACATCTACATTAGAAAGGGATGAACAGACTATGGGGAAAGGCTTAGTTGAAGGAACAGAACTAGAATCCTTTTTCTGTAACATGACATATTGATGGATGAATAAAATCTTGTTCTGAACATTTCTTTCTAGTTCTCAAATCTTGTGAGAAGGACAGGGCCCACCTTCATCACAAGATTCACCCATTATATTTCTGCAGTGTGTTAAGTGTGTCTTTTATCCATGCCTTGTTAACAGTACTGTTTACTGAATATTGTTTTCACATTATTGCTGAAACTCTGTTTTCTTTCCAATTGATTGCTGCATTATTTAGTTTATCCACAGTTCATTTATGAGTGTTTCATTGGCAATTGAGTTTACAGAGTGAGTTGGCAGCATGGTAATCAGAAACAGGTGCTGAAGATTCCTACTCTGGGAATAGGGTCTTGTTCTCTGTTACAGCATAGCTAGTGCTTTCCTTTGTAGATTGATTCTTTTTCATTAGATTACTCCTTTAATGAAATTAAGCCTTCTTTGGTAGCTGTCTGCAATAGATTGTTTTTGTTGTAACTCAGAGTGGAGCTTTAGTTTGCTTAAGCAAGGTGTGACTAGTCTTTACTACAACTTTTATTGCTTTTAAGATTGAGTACATATAATACGCAGTTGCCTTTGAAATAAACAGACTTCCATGGGTTGACAATTTATGTAGCACTTGGTTGTTTGAATTAATAAGAAATTAAAGTGACCAACATTTTGGCGCCATTGCTGGGGAAGGAAATCATAGATTTTAAAAGCACTGATGATTTTATTTTAGATATGTAGGATGCATGAGAAGACACAAGAAAACTAATCCTATAGGTGGCAAGGGCAAAAGAAGAGGAGGAAGAAAAACTTTTATCGATGAGATTATTTCAAAAGCTGAAACTTCTCAGAGGCTAAGCTCTCAGAGGCCACAGACTCAGCACTCTCTCCAAACGGACTACGAAACAGAGGAAGTAGTGGGACCTGAAAGGGTTGAAGAGATAGTAGAACATACTGAGGAACCAGTGCAGGACATTGAAGAATCAATAGAAGCTATTGAAGTTGAGGAACCAGTTCAGGACATTGAGAGTCCAACAGAAAGTGCTAAAGATCGGGCAAGTGCAATAGGGGAACAACCAATGGATGGAAACAATGAAGGACTCTTTGGCAGAGGACATGGAGGAGGAGAAGGAAGAGGCGAGAACTCTCTCTCCACCTTGGAATTCCCTATTGGGGAACTTCCTAGAGGAGCAACTCCTATGAAGAACATCCCACTCTCAGCCTTACCTAACTTCCATGGTTTATCCTTTGACGACCCTGATGAGTTTCTTTTCAAGTTTGATATATTGTGTAGAAGTTATGATTATGTTACTAATGCTAAAAAATTGAAGTTATTTCCAGCAACATTAAAAGGAAATGCACTAAGATGGTTTATGAGCTTGGGAGGTCATGTGATCACAACATGGGATCAGATGAAGGAGAAGTTTCTGGCCAAATACCAAGACTATTTCTGGACGAGAGAAAAGGGAGGAACTATTCAAGATGGTTCAGAAGGAGGACGAAAATCTGGAGGACTTTGTGGAAAGACTCCAGTATAATCTGCAGAGATCCGATCACCCCAATGTAAGTAAAGATATTCTTAAGACAATATTATTGAAAGGGGTAAGGGATGATTGTTTAGATATGCTAAATATGCTTGGTAAAGGGGATATATCTAAAGAATCATATGATGAAATTGTCAACCTCTGCAAGAGATGTTCAAGAGGGGCTACAAATAGATCAAAAAGCAGGGACAATACATATTCAAGAGTCCAAAAATCAGCCAGTGGGGGAGCAACAAGAGCTAAAATAGGTAATCTACTTGAAGAATTTAAAACTGAAATGTTAAGCTCTTTTTCTTCACAGATTGATACCTTGCAGGTTAAGAGAAAATAGGCAGAGGCAGAAGCTGCTTTAGCTATCTTCTGTCCTAAATGCAGAGAAAAAAATCCACTAAGGGAATGCCCATTGGACAAGGTACAAATTTGTACCATTTGTGAGAAGGACCATGAAACTCAACAATGCCCTTCTTTACCAGGGATAAAAGCAGCGTTGCAACCAACTGAGGAGGAAGCTGAAGCAGTTTATTTGCTGACACAGAGGAGGCAATGGCAACCACGAGGACAAGGTACGAACTCTAGTATGCCATTTAATCGTTGGAATAATTATCCTTCTTTTAATCAAGCAAACTACCCACCCTTCAACCAAATGCAATACCCACCCTTTAATCAAATGAATTTCCCACCCATGCAACAAACAAACCCTCCCTTTGTAGACCCTGCAATGTGGACTCCTTGGCCTCCATAGCAATCTTATTTTAATCAATGGAACCCAAACTGGAGAGCTCAACAAATTCCATTCCCAAACCAATTTCCTCAGTTTCAGCAACAACTCTCTCTCCCGTCAGGTGCTCCACCGAATAATTAGACAATGAGACCCCAGCTGCCTGTACAACCAAACCCTAACCCTAATAATAATAAAGTTGTGCAAGTCATCGATATTCAGAACCTGCCTACATCTCCTGTGCAGTGTAATGATATTCATTTACGATCCGGGAGAGTAGTTGAGCCGATTATTGATGATATTACCTCTTCTGACTCTGACAAAGAAGAGACAGAAAAGAATAATTTACCTAATAAGGGTGCTGAAACAGTTAAGCCACCCTCTAATAAAATTGCTGAAACAGTAGAGCCACCATTCCCTGAGCGTCTAGCTCTTACTAAGACACCTGAGCCGCCTACTTTTAATCTTCTAGGGGAATTGCAGAATCTTTATGTTAAAATTCCACTTTTACAAGCACTCAGGGATGTACCGATTTATGCCAGAACTGTCAGAGACATTTGCATCAAGAAACCTGGTAGGAAAGCTAAAGACCCCCTTACAGTTCATGTGATGGGTGATCTAGCTGCTTTAATGTTGGGAAAAACTCCTCCTATAAAATATGGTGATCCAGGCCATCCTACGGTCATGGTACAGGTTGGAAAAACTATTGTTTCGCGAGTTTTGGTAGACTTAGGTGCTGCTATAAATATTATGACCCTTGAAACTGCACAATTGTTACAGCTGAAAAATGTAATCAGAGAGACACCAACCATCCTGGAATTAGCTGACCATTCCACAATCAAACCAGAAGGGGTTATTGAAGACCTGATCATTTCAGTTGAATCCTGGAACTACCCAGCTGACTTTGTTGTATTACAGACTAAAACAAAGTTGGGGGGACATCCTCTGATTTTGGGGAGACCCTGGCTGGCTACATCAGATGCCTTTATTCGCTGTAGATCAGGTTCAATAACAATTTCTAATGCATGTGAAACCAAGCAGCTTACTCTTTACACTCATGCTACACCTATGATTAACAACGATGATTTTGTATGGTTAGACTATGAGGATAATGACACTTAACCCATTTTGACCATTAGACAAGCCTTGACTCTTAAAGACACCACGGAAGATGAAGTAATTAGTAATTTTATTTCTGAACCTTCCTCGGTCACTTCTGAAACATATAATCAGTTAACTGTAATTTTGGAACTGCAAACCCAAGAAAATCTTAAATCTGAAAATTTACCTCAAACATCAACTGCTATCTCCTCTAAAAGGATAACAATAGAAATTGAACCTGGCAAAACATTGAACATAAACCCCAATTTATCAGATGCTGAAACACAACAGCTAATGAAGTTGCTCCGTGAAAACAAGGAAGCATTCGCATGGGACTACACAGACACGAAGGGGTTCTCTGAATTATATACTCATCGTATTTATATTAAGGAGGGGTACCGACCAGTCTATCAACCCTAACGGCGAATGAATCCCAATTTGACTGAAATTGTTAAGGAAGAACTTCAAAAATTGCTTAATGCAAGGTTTATATATCCCATATCTGACAGTGAATGGGTTTCTCCATTGGTGATAGTACCTAAGAAAAACGGGAAATGGAGTGTGTGTGTAGATTATAGAGCCTTAAACAAAGCCACTCAAAAAGATCATTTCCCCTTGCCATTCATTGATCAGGTGCTAGACAGCTTGTCATGAAAGAGATTCTTTTCCTTTTTAGATGGTTTTAGCGGATATAACCAAATCAAAATTGCACCCCAAGACGAAGACAAGACCACTTTTTCTAGTCCTTGGGAAACTTTTGCCTATAGAGTTCTCCCATTTGGACTATGTAATGCTCTAGCAACATTTCAAAGAGCAATGATCGGAATCTTTTCTGATATGCTTAATGACTCTATGGAGATATTTATGAATGACTTTACTCCTTATGGTGTGACTTTTGAAGATGCATTACAAAACCTTGAGAAAGTATTTAAATGATGTATACAAGCTCATCTTTCCTTGAGTAATGAAAAATGTCATATGATGATGAACGAAGGAATTGTATTCAGACACTTAATTTCATTCCTAGGGAATCAAGTAGATCCATCCAAAGTACAAGTAATTCAGACTCTTCCTATCCCTAAAAGACAAACTGATGTAAGAAGTTTTTTAGGACATGCTGGATATTAGAGAAGATTTATTAAAGATATTTCTAAAATAGCTTCTCCTTTGTTTGTGTTACTTATGAAAAATGTTGAATTTAAGTGGACTGATGCCTGTCAGAAAGCATTTGATGAACTTAAGCATCAGTTATCTACAACTCCTATTCTAAGGGAACCTGATTGGGCACTTCCATTTCATATATGCTCTGATGCTTTGGATATTGCAATTGGAGCTGTCTTGGAACAAGAAGAAAATAATCTTCCTTATGCTATCTATTTCATTAGTAAGAATATGACCCCTGCTGAGCTTAATTACACAGTTACCGAAAAGGAATTTTTAGCAGTCATTTATGCTATTAATAAATTTTGACATTACATTACTGGTTATCCTACTTTTGTTCATACTGACCACTCGGCTATTAAGTATTTAATGAACAAATCTGTCACAAATGCTCGAGTTACTAGGTGGTTATTGTTATTACAAGAATTTGATATTACAATTGTAGATCGACTAGGTAAAGAAAATGTAGTTGCTGATTTCCTTTCTCGGATAAAAACTGATGATAATACTCCAGTAGATGATTCCTTTCCTGATGAATACTTGTTTGCAGTATCTGCTCACTCACCTTGGTATGCAGACATTGCCAATTATTTGGTTGCAGGGAAGTTACCATCACACCTATCACACTAGGAGAAAAGAAAGATCATTCAACAAAGTGCTCGGTATAGCTGGATAAGTGGGTGTCTTTTTCATACAGGACTTGATCAGGAAATTCGAAGATGCATTAGAGAAGATGAGGTTTATGATATACTGAAGGCTTGTCATGATGGCCCTTGTGGAGGGCATTTTGTTGATAAGAGAACAACACATAAAATTCTTAGGATGGGTTATTATTGGCCCTCACTTTTTAAGGATGCAAAGAAATATGTCAGGGCCTGTGATAGCTATCAGAGAATGGGTCAACCTAATCATAGAGATGAAATGCCACTGAACCCCCAGGTAATACTTGAACCTTTTGAAAGATGGGCTCTAGACTTTATAGGACCCATCAATCCTCCATCCAGTCAAAGAGTTTATATATTGGTTTGTACAGATTATATGACTAAATGGGTGGAAGCGAAGGCACTTACTAGAGCTAATGAGGAATCTGTTTTAACCTTTCTATTTGAAGAAATCTTTGTTAGGTTTGGAGTGCCTAGAGAACTAGTCATAGATGGAGGACCTCCTTTCAATTCTCATGGTTTTAAAGCTATGCTTCAAAAATATCATATCAATCATAAAATGACTACACCTTACCACCCCCAAGCTAATGGTCAGGTGGAAAGTACAAATAAAGTCATAGAGGCCATTTTAAAAAAAACGATGAAGGAGAATAGGAAGGATTGGTCTCAAAGGTTGCCTGAGGCATTATGGGCTTATAGAACTACCTGGAGGAACACTACAGATTTTTCACCCTATGAATTGGCTTATGGTAAAAGTGCTATTTTTCCCGTGGAATTTGAAATTAAAACCCTAAGAACTGCTTTAGCTGTTAACCTTGATTAGATTGATGCATAGACAGCTAGGTTGCAGCAGCTTCAGGAATTGGATGAAAAGAGGTTGGATGCCATCCATGAAACAACTATGATTCAACAGCAAAGAACCAAGTGGCATGATAAAACTATTAAGCATAAGTAGTTCCAACAAGGTAATTGGGCTCTATTGTATGATTCTCGGTTTGAAAATTTTCAAGGAAAATTACGAACAAGGTGGTTGGGACCTTACGAGATAGATACTGTTTTTCCCAATGGAATAGTAAGGCTCCTAACAATTGATGATTCTAGAACACCATTGTTAGTGAATGGGTATCGGCTCCATTCGTACTAGCAACCTATTTCTAAGGAGGATTTTAAGGCCACTTGCATGGCAGATTCACATTATATCTTTTGGGGGAGCCTGCTGCCCCTCATTTCATTTAATCTCTGCATTATATATTTCTTTATTAGATTAGATTTCTTAACTAATAATCCCTGTCAAGGGTTGCCATGTTACAATTTATTATCTTGCAGGTCTCGAATTGGGAGGCTGGTTGAAAAGAACAATTGTGTTGCAAGCAGGATCAAGTTTCATTTTGGGAAACATTCTCATCTCATCTCAATTCATAGCTCATTCCCCCACATTACCTCTCAACAACATTGTCCTATTTCTCTTTACAGCAACGTCTCTCTTTATTTTCCGATTGCTGAAACACAAACTTTTCCCATTTTTTTTTCCGTTGCTGAAACACCAATTTTTCTATTGCTGAAACACTAACTTTTTCCATCTCTCACTAAAACACCAATTTTTCCCATAATTGAAACATTAATTCCTCTCAAAATGATGAATACATATTACTTTCCATTGTGAGAATCATCTATTGATCCTTATAACTTTGATCTTTCACTACCTCCTCCTATGTTTATAAAAGCCTTTCATATAAATACCCTCATATTACAAAACCCTTTTTCATAACCATTGGTGATCTATTAGCGACGACATTATATTTTCAGAATATCAATCAAAGGTAAACATGAGGTATGCATTTGTTATGTGTAAATATTAAACTATAGTTAATGAGAAGATTGTGACATGATTACCGCAATCTCCGTACATTCAAACTTATCATTTTAGCCGTAGTTGGGGGGGGGGGGGGGGAATACCAAAATTTTGCAATCATTTCACGATACGCCAATCACCGTCGTTTTTTTACCACGATCATGTCCTGTCACCCCATCTTTGTCCTATTATGTCACAACCTCATTTGCAAAACTTACTCTGTTTCGGGTGCAGTAACTCGGCTCTGTACTGTGCATTTTATTGAAGCGAGTAACTATGGGAGGTAACGCTATTCGAAATGAACCCGGCTCAACAGCTCTATTGGAATTGCACCCAGAAGTATATCAGATTTTTCAGCAGGAAAGCTAGGTAGATTGTTTTCGAAGGCTTTCGGGATTTGATCCTCAGCAAGTCCTTGAATTCGCGCGTAATCTACAGGAAGGCCACTCTACTGTTCAAGGAGTCCGAATTCTAGTAACAGAGGATGATATAGCATAGGTTTCAAGTTTACCGGCCGATGGCATTTGATGGTTCAATCATAAACACATCATTTTGAATGCACAGCAAGACTTTCTTCTACCGGGAGAGCAGGTCGAGCCTAAAGGCAGGGGTGTTGCACTTCATTCATTACCACTTCCATGGCCGACAATTACCAAAATTTTCAAGCACTATCTCACCTACGAAGGACATTACCGGGTAGTTTATTAGCATGATTTTGTCCTGTTGAATCATTTGAGACATGGTCAACTATTAAATATGCCGTATTATCTACTTGGGTGTCTAAAGAATATGTCACATTATTGTTTGAATGCAAAGTACCCACACCTTTCCCTTACCCATCATCGTCTCGTCCAGCTTTTAATTCAGAGAGGTTTTGCCCAACAGAATCCCCCTCCCCTTAACAACCCACCCCCGGAACCCCATGAAGCTGCTGAAATTCCTCAAGCAGCAGCCGAAAATCCCCAAGAAATTACTGAAGTTCCTCGAGCAGCAGTCGAAAATCCTGAGGAAACTGCTGAAATTTCTCAAACAAAAGCCGAAAATCCCCAATTAAATGCCAAAAATCCTCAACAGACCCCTGGAATCCCTCAGCAAATTGAAAATCCTTCTGCACAATAACCAGGGAGTGTCTTTGATTCCCCACCACCCACAACTGTTAATCTAATTGACCCCTCCACTACATCAACCCCGCTCCATAATTTAGCTGAATCATCCATTCCCATTGTCCATATCCCTAGTGATGATTATGATGATAACATTCCCATTGCTAAGCTAAAAAGAAAAAGGCAAGAAAAGGCTGCACCCCTACCAAAAAGATGAAAAAGGGCCTCAATCAAAGAAGCTATCACTCCTGATGACCCTCCTACCCCAGAGAAAGCTGCTCATAAAAGAAAAACCAATGTTCTTCCTGCCTTTTTACCTCAAAGACGAACAAAGACGTCTTCTAAAGCAGCAACTGAAACCACTACCCTAAATTCCCCACCTATTATCCTAAAACCCCATACTCCACCATAGTCCGAAGGCCCTGAATCTTTACCTACCTCACCCTTGGGTACTGAAATGCAAAATGCCCAGAATTTTATGACATCATTCCTTTCGGAAAACATAGCTGTCACACAAGAACCAGCTACCGACCCAGCAACCGCCACACAAGAACCAACTGCTGATCCATCAAATTTAGATACCCAAGATGATGAACAGCATGTAGCTACCCCACAAGAAACAGCTACTGACTCAGCAGTTGCTACACAAGAACCACCTGCTGATGTCCATAAATTAGGTGACCAGGACATAGCTTCTCCACAAGAACCAGCTACTGACTCAGCAGTTGCCACACAAGAACCACCTGCTGATGTCCATAAAATAGATGACCAAGACGTAGCTTCTCCACAAGAATCAGCTGCTGACTCAGCATTTGCCACACAAGAACCACCTGCTGATGTCCATAAAATTGATGACCAAGATGTAGCTGCCCCACAAGAACCAGCTACTAATTCAGTAGTTGGTACACAAGAACCACCTGCTGATGAACAAAATATAGATAATCAGGAACCAACTACGCAGTCAGCAGCTGCCACACAAGAACCATCTGTTGATATGCAAAATTTGGATGCTCAGGATGATATAGCTGTTACAGAACCAGCTGATGATTCAGCAGATGTCACACAAAAACTACCTGCTGAGGCCGCAAATAATGAAGTTGCTACCAAACAACAACCCTTCCATCCACTGGAATGAGCTACTAAGACTGTGACTGCTACACAAATCCCAGTCACCTTGGCTTCCCTTCTACGGGAATACGAGTTTCTTAAATCGGAGCTTGAGGTTTATAAGCAAGAATTAATAATGGTAAGGGAAGCCTATGAGAGAGAGCTTAATTTGTATACTTTAGCTCATGCATCATCCACAATTGAGAAAAGTGTAGACAAAGATCAATATAAAGAATACATGTGTAGCCAATGTGGTAATATTTATCATCAAGTTGGTTATAAGATAGTCGAAGTTCCATTGCCTGGAGCCACTCCTGCACCTAATTCTGTTACAACTAAAAAGGAACACCCTGTTGTTACACAAGAACGAGCAGGGCCTTCAAAGATTTTTGAAAAATAAATTAAACCACAAATATCTCGGCCTACTCTGGGTGTTAAAACTGAAAGTCCTGCATCAAGGCCTACAAAGATTGCGTTTACTCAGACTGAACCTCAACATTCAAAGACTATCTTCACTCAGACCACAAGCACTCAAGCACAAATGGATATATGGAAGAAGGAATATGTTATGTCACAGGAAAGGATCTTGCAGGAACATAAATTATCATGGAAAAATCATATATATGCAAATTGGGAAGTGTTGGAACAGTGTCGTGCGTAGAACAAGGAAAATAAAAAGTTAAAAACTAGATTGTCTCTCATGTTTGATCTGGTTCAAAGATTACTGGCCACCAGGAAACCATCCTTTAATTATTCTATGTTTCTTGTAGAGCACCGAGCATTCTTCCAAGTAAAGGAAATCAGAGATGGATAACCTCATGAGGTATCTACACCTCAACAGTTTATCAAAACATTCACAGAGGCATCAGTCAGTGAACAAAATTTACTCTGTGAACTATACCTCCATAATAAAGCCATGCATGAGGATAGAAAGCTTAATTTGATTCCTCTGTTTGAGGACATTCAGAATATAGCCTTTGTTTCTTTCCTAGCCAATCAGCTCACGTGGAAAAATGCCTTCCTTTCAGCAAAACACAATGAAGATAATCGCCTTTTGTGGATTCGATCCGAACCACAGAATGCTGTTGTTTTCGTCGCAGAATATCATCGGTTTTTAAGGGAACCAGGAATGACCGAGCATCGTAGAGAATTATGGGCAGCAGTCTTAAAATATTTCCAACATTATGTTAAAGCCAAGGGAGCTCTTGCCTTACAGGCAAACAATTTATTTTGGGAACACTGCCCTAAGGAGAGAAAGGAATATCATCCCTTTAACCCTCTTAATCTTCAAACAACAATTTCACGGCTACCTAACTATGTCAAATACATTCAACAGCGTGCTAAAAAATGGTTAGGATATCATTTTCACTTCCCTCTTCTATGGCTGCCAGCACAACAATATAAGGCTTATTTCATGTTGTCCAAAAAGGAGGAGCTCGCAGCATGGCAGAGATTACAGAACGTCCAGGGTTTCAGAGATTTGGTTGATAGCACCTTCTATACTTACTGTCTACGTAATTTGCACTGTACAACCAAATACTCAGACTTAGACTTAGAGTAAAAGTTGCATGAGGACATGCAACCCTTTCAGTTGGGGGGATGTTAGGACCTCATATTGTCTCTTTTTGACCATACATTTTGCTATGATGTCATCCTTTTTCAACTTACATTTAAAGTCCTTGTTACATTTTTAACCCAATTATTCCAAAGGTACACAATATTTTTTCTCATCACTATATGTTTAATTATTTTACATATAATTACACTATCTTCATTGTTGATCATTGAATTCATAGTTGCTGAACGGTTAAAGAACGATGTGCAGTCCACATTGCTGAAACTGCCTGGAGATTGCAAGATTACTTCTATAGTTGCTGAAACAGTAGGAACGACGCGCAAATCTTGTGGCTGAACAGTTGTGATTTGCAGTCTAGATTTGACAGCAACGGAAGAAGATCACCGAAGGAGCTGCTACACTGGATGTAACGATTATGATCTAAAGACAATATTATTGTCACAACATTTTGTTGATGGGAAAACTGACTTCCCTATTTTTGTATAAAGGGTTAAAATAGGACTTACAATGTAATCTATTGTAATAGATGTCTCTTCTTTAAAAATAGGAGAAATCTACATTAGAAAGGGATGAACAGACTGCGGGGAAGGCTTAGTTGAAGGAATAGAACTGGAATCCTTTTTTTTGTAACATGACATATTGAAGGATGAATAAAATCTTGTTCTGAACATTTCTTTCTAGTTCTCGTCTCCTGGGGAATCTTGTGAGAAGGACAGGGCCCACCTTCATCATAAGATTCACCCATTATATTTATGCAGTGTGTTAAGTGTGTCTTTTATCCATGCCTTGTTAACAGTATTGTTTACTGAATATTGTTTTCACATTATTGTTGAAACTCTGTTTTCTTTCCAATTGATTGCTGCATTATTTAGTTTATCCACAGTTCATCTATAAGTGTTTCATTGGAAATTGAGTTTACAGAGTGAGTTGGCAGCGTGGTAATCAGAAACAGGTGTTGAAGATTCCCGCTCTGGGAATAGGGTCATGTTCTCTGTTATAGCATAGCTAGTGCTTTCATTTGCAGATTGATTCATTTTCATTAGATTACTCCTTTAATGAAATTAAGCCTTCTTTGGTAGTTGTCTGCAATAGATTGTTTTTGCTGTAGCTTAGAGTGGAGCTTCAGTTTTCTTAAGCATGGTGTGATTAGTCTTTACTACAACTTTTATTGCTTTGAAGATTGAGTACATATAGTACGCAGTTGCCTTTGAAATAAACAAACTTCCCTGGGTTGACAATTTATGTAGCACTTGGTTGTTTGAATTAATAAGAAATTAAAGTGACCAACAACTGCCTAGGTGTTTGTGCACTTGAAGAAGAAAGTATTTTCTCCTCAGCCTCTTGCAGGGTTTTGGGCATCCACTCTATCTAGTTCATGAATTTCTCTATTTCAGGCCTATGAGTGTGAATATAAGGTGTTGATTTTTTTTCCACCCTTTTCTTGGAGATGATTCCCCGTGGGTCATAGGACCATGTGAAGCTATGATTGAACTTCATTTCTTTCAATTTCTTGTTAGCCTCCTCACTTACTGCCCTGTTGTTGCAAATAAAAGGGCCAATCTGGGATTTGATCCTAAATTGAGACTTCTTCTTTGCTGCCACAAAGTGCACTTCATCTGCATGATATACTCAAGTGAAAAGATCCTCACGTGGAGGAACTTTGGTAGCTTGTAAGGGGCCAATTCACATTCATATAACCTTAATTCTGTATAGTTTTGGTACAAGTACCAATCTCGTGTTCTTGCTTGGTCTATTAGCTGCATAATCCTTTTAATTTCTTCACTAATTCTGGGTTCTAATGTACCGCTGAGGAGGCTCATAGCAAGATGGACAAACATTTCTATGAATGTTATGTATGTGAAGTCCCTTTGTGATCTGAAATGAGGGTTTAACATCTTTTTATACTTACAAGAACCTCCCACTCCAAAGCTTAACAAATATATGATCTAGCTTATGTTGACAATTGCAAAATTAAGTACTTGAAACAGTTGTATGTCTTTGTTTTAACTGTTTAAGTGCTTATTTGTTCATGCTAATATTAAACACATATAACAGTAAATGAAGCAATAAAACAACCACACATAATAGCAATATAATGTAGGAGTTCACCCTAATATCATGGGCTATGTCTCCCTGAGCTCTTGTCAACTCGACTTGGCTCTTTGGGATTATGGTAAATCTTCTTTTACAAGTTCCACACTTAACTCCAAAGATTAATGAACTGAACCAATGGGCTTAGAATACCATCTATATCCCTGGCTATCCTCACTTTGCAAACAAATCTAAGCTTCCTTGGACTTGATTCCTATAATCAATGCACCGAGTTGACTTGAGATTCTAGATGGCACTAACTACCTCAGAATTGTTCAACTATCTTTGGAACTTCTTCTTCTATCTCTAGCAACACATCAAACACCTACAACAGACTGATCATTTGATCATTTGTTTTCTGAAACTTCCCTATAGCTTCTCGGCCCTTAGAAGTCTTCAGATTCTTCTACAAATCCCTACAATGGATTCAGAAGGCTCATTACAATCAGAATTAACTGTTAGATCATGGAGAATGAGCTCTGGTAGCTCCTGCAACTGCCTCCAACCTTTGGTGGCTCTTGTTAGCACCTAAATCTGCCTTAGGCTGAAGGAAGGCAAAATTCAGGGTAACCACAAAAAACGCTCAGTCTAGTAGCTAGCCCTACCAGAATAGGAGAGGGTCTCTCCGAGTCACGCTCAGTGAATGGATAAATGAAACGGTTTTGATGACTTACTGTGAAATATTTATCTTAGGCTAGTAAGTGAATATGGATACAAGAAACAATTTTTATGAATGACTGAGCTTCTGGGATAGTATGGGACCAATGGTTAGCAAAGAACAGAGAATTTAATACAAAGGCACAGATTACTTCGTGAGGCAAGGCAGGTGGAAAGTGTAGCAATTTAGTTTGAAATAATGTGGAATGGAGAGATTGTTTGGGAGAGTGAAAAGGGCATAGGAACATGAATCCTTTTCAACAGAAGAACACTAAACATGAAATTTTCCCACAGGCAGAGCAATAAAATTGAATTCTACCTTATATAACTCAGAAAATTTCACTGGAAATGAACATGAATTGAATTATGAAACATAACGAAATACATATGAAAACATAAGAGACACATTTGCTACACTCACAACCACATGAATCTCATGAAACAGAGCCACTGCCTTTCATTAATTCTCTCTAAAAAATACACAGTGAAGAAGTAGAGTTTCTTTCCCACAGTCTCCCAGAAGTTACAAGCCAACCAACCCTTTGCAAATGGTTTGCATACAATATATGGAATGTGCCATGAAGAGATAGAACGCCCAAGGGTTGGGGAGTTACTCGAATCACTGCAAAATGGAGATGAAGAGCCAACCATCAGCGACAAGTGCAGCGTTACAAACATGACAAATGGCTTGGGTGACCGTTTTCCTTCCTTCGCCACTTGGATAGAAGCCAATATAGAGAGAAAATACTTTAAATGCCACCTTAGGTGCCAAAAAACTGAAATGTAGATGAGTGGGCCCACTTGGAGAAGTCGCGAATCGAAATTTCGCGAAACGGAAGAAAATTTGGCAATTTTTCCTGTGTGCGCCGCGCCATTTTCTCTGTGCGCTGCGCTACTTTGGAGCTTGATTTGAGGCACTTGCAGGTGTCCAAAATGTGCCCAAGTGTGCTTGTTGGAAATCCTGTCCTGTCTACTTTCTAACCCAAGTGGAATTTCTAAATTTGGTGCTCATTTTCCCCTCCAAATCTTCATTCTCCCAAGACTGCTTCCTATGTGTCAAAATAGGGGCAGAGAGGTCATTTTTTGGGTGTTTTTGACCTCCTGGAGACTCAGATCTTGCCCAAATTTCTTTTCCAAGCACCAGTAGTTGTGATTTTTCATGCTGAATCCAAAAATGCAAACCATTCTTCATTTGGAGCTCCCAATTTTTAGCATCGCGCCACTGGGAGAAAAAACTTGTGTTTTGCCCAAAAATTTGTCATGTGACCAAAATTTCCCCAAATTTCTTGAAATTTGGGCTGGAGGTCCTCTATGAAGTGCTATTCTATGCTAAGGAAGCTTCAACCAAGATTCGAAGCTGATCTTGCTCTTTTGCCTCTTTTGCCTCTTTTGTTGCTTTGCTCAATTTTGCCTTCAAGCTCTTTATCCGGGCCCTTGCACTCATGTTTCGTGCCCTGTAATGGAAAGCCATGTGTCTCAGTAAGGCATGGTCCTTGTTGGCCTTGTTCAGCAGCCTATCCAAGTGCATGTTAACTCTCTCTAGATTGGCCTCCCGATCCTCATTGATCTCTTGTTCGATTTCTTGCTCGATAGGAGTCAAAGTGACATGAGCCTCTTTGTCACTTTGCCTCTTTGTCTTCAGTATATCATGTTCCATGAGGACCTGTTTATGACTTAGTTGTTTGTTTTCTTGCTCCAGGTAAGTGATGACAAACTTAGCTCTCTCTAAGTTGTCCACCAAAGCTTGTATTTGGGCTTCTTTCTCCTGAATAATGACATCTTTGATAGTTTCCCTCTCTTGTGATTTTGCCTCCCTTATGAGGCTTTCTTTGTTGCCTTCTCCTTTTTGCTGAACTGTCACTTGTTGTCTCCTCATCATAGTCAGAATCACCTCTATCCATGATTTAATCAACTCTCTTAGTTTGCACAGTTTTGACAATGTAAATGGGACAATGTAATGGGGATGAGTGGTATATTCTAGGGTTTGTAGGGATGAGTGAATTTTATATGGTTATGGGGAAAGCATAAGCTATGAGAGTGAGGGGAGGGTTTTGGGAATGAGATGTAGATGAAGGTGAAGGGAATAATGGGTAAATATTTTGAGTTATCATGTTGGGCAATGGAATAGACAAACTAATTAGGGTTTATAGAGGGAAATTAGGGTTTAATAATAGGAGTGGAGGAGAGGTCCAGAATATCAAACATGCAAGCCAAACATTGAGTGAAGAGAGGGAAATTACTTGTAAAAGGTGAAATTGGAGGAAATTTGGTGAGAATTTTCAATTTGGAGTGATTTGATGAATTTCATGCCTTATAGCCCTGCGCGCCGCGCCAATGTAAATTTACACTGGAAAATTTCTCCCTGTGTGCCGCGCTCTCTATGTGTGTCGCGCCCTTTTCCAGGTGACTTTTGGAGGCCTTCCTTGTGTCCAAATTGGGCACGGGATAGCTTGTTGGAAAGGTATTTGAGTCTAATTTTCAATACAATCAGAATTTGTCAATTTGGAACTCATTTTCCCTATTAAAAATCAAATCTCCCAAGACTGGTCAAAATGTGCCAAATGAGGCTGCCTAAAGATAGAGTGCTGTTACAGTCAACTTTTGAATGCCTTTCTCAACTCAAAATTGAGCTCATGATAGCTCATTGGAAATCTATTTGTGTCTAGTTATCATTTAACTCATCAAGAAAGTCATTTGGCCAACTGAGCTAGGAGAAAATGTGATTTGCCCAAGGTCACTTCAGAGGTGCATCAATTCTCCCGAGGCAAATATATTTTTATCATTTCTCCAAAACCATGACACCTGTGTAAAAAGTGAAGGATTTTTTTCTTAATTGGAAGGTTTTGGACAAAAACCTCTCTCAAGTTTCTAAAATGCATCTTTTATTGCTCAGAAACATCATTTGAGTGAAACTTATCCCGATGTGTGGAACAAGGGATTTGTCGAAATGAAGCGAAATGAAGGGGATAGGGAACTTCTAAATTCTTGAGGAAATTTTGGAAAGGAGGGAGGGATGTTAGTAAGTAGGGAAAAGTTTAATCTCAGATATTGAGTGAGGGGAAGGGGTCCAAAAAGGCAAAACACAGGTCCAACCTAGAAAATTGCCAGGTTGTAGCAAGAAACTAGGGTTTGTGCGAAAATGAGGAATTTGGGGGATCTCAGTGATGGGAAGTGTTTGATAAGGTACTTTAAGGATAGGGGAAGGTGTATGAACATTAGGATACAAGTTTCGCCAATGATTTGGCCGTCCAAGAGAAATTGCCTTCAAAACCCTAGGAGAGGGAAATGACCTTACCTAGGCGCAACTGAAGCATGAACAAGGTGTGAAATGACCCAGTGGAACTTTGAAATGATAATGAAAGCCCTCTGAATGATGGTACACTCAGTTGAATGGTGACATGGACCGACATTTGGACAACTTTGAAAGGAGTGAAAGCAAACCCTAGACTTAATGCCTAGTGACCAAATTTTACTTGAAGACTCACTGAAATGATAAAATTTGACCTTGACACCTTAAAATCACTTTGCAAGAGCATGTTTGATCACTGAAGGAAGGATGCAAATACTGAAACTAACATTGGCTCCAATGGGGGATGGTAGCTCCTCAGAGGTGCCAAGAACTGTAGATCTTTGGGTGAGCAGACAGTGCCTTCGTTCATTGGGCTATGGAGTGCATTATTCCGACAAACCAACATGATTCAATTTATTGAATAAAACTTGACTGAAACTAACTCAATGCAAACTGACATGACTGAAAAAACTTGACTCTAACAAACTAACTCAAAATACTAAGAACTGAACTTAAAACTTAAATCTTGGTGGTAGTACATGACCACCTGCATTTCTTACAAGACTATATATCATCAAACTATATCAAACTGCCAATGTAACCAATCAAGAAGATGGCTTCTTGACTGATTCTTCCGATCAGATCTTCTGGTCAACAATTGATACTGGTAACTGGGCCTCCAAAAACATAATTGACCATGATCTCCTTCATCACTGAATACTGCAATAATGACCTTCACTGCTAACTGTAACAGATTTGCCATTGGATCATGAAAAACATGAAGATTTATCTCCTGCTGAGGAAAAAAGATGTCTTTTTCTTTTGATTCTGATCTTCCTTCATAATGTACTTCAGAAAAAGTATGTTCCTGGTCCTCAAAAAATTATGAACAAGCAGATGAGCAGATTTCCTCTTCAAAGAACACTTCAAAGCATGAAACATATGAGGAAGAGTCTGAAAGACAATCCTAAATGTTCTGCTCTTTGGTAGCCTGAATGTATTGTAGGTCACCTTCATATGATATGACAGCGAGATTGTCTTTGCGTTCATCAATCATGAGAAAAGAAACTTCGAATGGTTCTTGAAACCCAAGCATGACATTTCTATCATCTACCAATGATTCATCCAAGGAACCTTTTTCACTTACTTGAACAAAATTCTCATCTTGTTGTTCATGAGTTGACTGGATTACCTCTTCATGAAGACTGTGTTTTGATGACATGAGAACATTTGGATCCAAAACTCTGTCTTCTTCATCCCAGATGATTTCAGCAGCAGAGTTCTCTTTCATGGGACTTAGTACAAGGTTTTCTTGGTCACCATAATCCGAATCTGGATCTGAAAGGGTTGACTTAACGTTATCACATTCTGAAAGTAGAACTGGACTTCCCTGCATGCTGTCTTCTTCTATGGACAGATCCGAAACGACACTTTTTATTTCATCACTTTCAGCCATATGGAATTCTTCAACCTGCTGATCTATAAAGCTGTTCACCGGACTGTCATTCTTTTCAAAAGAGGAAGAAGTTTCACCAACACTTTCTTGACCATGTGTGCACTGCAAATCCGCTTTAGCTTGAGCTGGAACATAACCGTGCAAGAGTTGACCTATCTCGTCTTCAGACAAAGGAGATAAGACCTTTTGTTTCCTTTCGCGCAAACAGTGATTGTCTTCATTAATTTCAAGTGAAGGTGTATATAAATATTCCTCATACCGTTGATCCATTTCATGTAATTCCTGTTGACTGTCAAGATGCAAAATTCTTTCCTCTTCCACCATACTACAATCTTGATCATGCTGCAAATTTTCATGATCGTCTTTACGTTGCTGAAAGGGATTTTCATCCAGGGCTTCCATGATCTCATCATCCATAAAATTATCATCCTCATAGTATTTTTCAAGGCTTTCAATAAAAGTAGAAGCATGTTTGCAACAGTCATGAACTATATTTTATGATGGATAAGAGTCTTTATATCTTTCAATGAACATGGCATGAAAATCCTTTAAACAGTAAATACAAGCAGGCGGAAAACTTTCATACCAAGATTGGGCTTCACCTTCTAGAGTGGCCATGAATATCTTCATTAAGCAATCTTCAGGAAAATCAACCTTCAACTCGCGAATATGCATGTGAAATCGAACTAGATGTAAAGCAGAGTCCTTCTTACCATCATCTTTAAACGTAGGCAAATTCCTTGACCAATCGACTTTCGGAATCTTATTTAGAAATCCTGGAACGTGATCTCAGCTCACGGGAGCGTATCTTCTTGCAATCCGTTCCATCTTGAAAATCTCCAAGCTACCGATCTCTCTATAGTAGAGTCACCATGAAACACCGATTGCTGGATTCTTCAGTGAATGGAGTCGCCAGGTGAATGATTTCAGCCATCTTCTTATGTCTAATAGTTGTTCACCATCAACCATCAGATCTGAGCTTGATAGATGTACTGGGGCAAAACAATCTTCAAGCAAACCATTTTGTCCCCAGTGGAGTCGCCACTATGTTAGCACCTAAATCTGCCCTAGGCTGAAGGAAGGCAAAATTCAGGGTAACCACAAACCATGCTCAGTCTGGTAGCTAGCCCTACCAGAATAGGAGAGGGCTCTCTCTGAGTCACACTCAATGAATAGATAAGCAAAAAATGGTCTGAGATGACTTAAAGTGAAGTATTGATCTTAGGCTAGTAAGTGAATAGAGATACAAGAAACAATTTTTTATGAATGACTGAGCTTCTGGGATGGTATGGGACCAACGGTCAGCAAAGAACAGAGAATTTAATACAAAGGCACAGATTACTTTGTGAGGCAAGGCAGGTGGAAAGTGTAGCAGTTTAGTTTGAAATAACACGGAATGGAGATATTGTTTAGGAGAGTGAAAAGGGCATAGGAACATGAATCCTTTTCAACAAAAGAAGAACATTGAACATGAAATTTTCCACAGGCAGAGTAATAAAATTGAATTCTACCTTATCTAACTCAGAAAATTTCACTGGAAATGAAAATGAATTGAATTATGAAACATAATAAAATATATATGAAAACATAAGAGACACATTTGCTACACTCACAACCACATGAATCTCATGAAATAGAGTTGCTGCCTTTCATTAATTCTCTGTCAAAATATACAGTGAAGAAACAGAGTTTCTTTCCCACAGTCTCCCAGAAGTTACAAGCCAACCAACCCTTTGCAAATGATTTACATACAATATATTGAATGTGTCATAAAGAGATAAAACTCCCAAGGGTTGGGGAGTTACTTGAATCATTACAAAATGGAGATGAAGAGCCAACCATCAGCTACAGGTGCAGCGTTACAAACATGACAAATGGCTTGGGTGACCGTTTTCCTTCCTTCACCACTTGGATAGAAGCCAATCTAGAGAGAAAATACTTTAAATGCCGCCTTAGGTGCCAAAAAACTGAAATGTAGATGAGCGGGCCCACTTGGAGAAGTCGCGAATCGAAATTTTGCGAAACGGAAGCAAATTTGGCAATTTTTCCTATGTGCGCCGCGCCATTTTCTCTGTGTGTTGCGCTACTTTGGAGCCTGATTTGAGGCACTTGTAGGTGTCCAAAATGTTCCCAAGTGTGCTTGCTGGAAAGCATGTCCTGTCTACTTTCTAACCCAAGTGGAATTTCTGACTTGGGTGCTCATTTTCCCCTCCAAATCTTCATTCTCCCAAGACTGCTTCGTGTGTGTCAAAATAGGGGCAGAGAGGTCATTTTTTTGGTGTTTTTGACCTCCTGGAGACTTAGATATTGCCCAAATTTCTTTTCCAAGCACCAGTAGTCGTGATTTTTCATGCTGAATCCAAAAATGCATACCATTCTTCATTTGGAGCTCCCAATTTTTAGCACCGCACCACAGGGAGAAAAAACCTGTGTTTTGCCCAAAAATTTGTCATGTGACCAAAATTTCCCCAAATTTCTTGAAATTTGGGCTGGAGGTCCTCTATGAAGTGCTATGCTGTGCCAAGGAAGCTTCAGCTAAGATTTGAAGCTGATCTTGCTCTTTTTGTTGGACACCTAATCCTCAATGGGTTAGTGTGGAAGCCGAATGGACAAAAGGAGTCCAAGAGACCTTGGGATGTGAAACCCAATGGTCACCACCTGTACTATAAATGTAAATCATTTGTTAATAAAATTGTACTGTAATGTTTTATCTTTCCTATTTTATGTTGCTTCCCATGTGTGTTTAACATGGTATCAGAGCAGGCATATTCTTGCCCTGCATAATTATTTTGAGCCATTTGTTTTATAGCTTTTCTGTGCAAGTCAGTTCTACATTTCATGAATGTTTTATCAGCTGTATTTTAGTTGCATTATTTGCGTACAATTCCCCAAATAGAAAATTCTGACATACCTCATGCTTTGACGCTTCAACTGGCCTGAACGCATCATTATTCTCCTGCTCTGACGCTTCCATTGGCCTAAACACTGCTCCTGTAGCTGCTCCACCTGCATACAAAACACTGCTCTCTGCATACAAAATGCTCCTCTCTATCTATTATTCACCTGTGATTCTCTATTATTCTCTACTATTATTCTACGCATAATTGACCTCTCTACGCTCTCTAGTCTCTCTGCCTGATATTGGTGTAGGTTGTGCATTTCCTACGTTGTCAGATATGTGTCAGTCTCCATCTGGCCATTTCTTCCATTATTTGTCAGGCTTCTAACCTGCTTTAGACATTTCTGGCCTGCTCAGACCCATCTCCTATTTGTCTGCGTGCACATATAATGCCTAGTTTGGAAGTTAATTGTGTTGTTAGGATCGTTCATATTCGTCACTCACTGTAATGCTTTGTGCTCCAAAGCCTTTGCTGACTGTAACGCTCTTAAATTTAAACGCTGCTTGAACACAGAACCTCCTGGCTCCTGTCGTCCTCATGCGCCAAGGCGTTATTCCATAATTTCACCATTAATTTCTTATGCTCTACTATGCATCTGCGGGATTGGTCAATCGTGATAGCGATTGCCCCTCGTCTCCAGTGATTACGGTTTACTTCCATGCTTTCGGAAACATGAAGGATGTTTTCTCATGCCAGTTTCGAATCCAGTTGTCGTTAGGTTTATACCTTACTCTGTAACAACACGATTCATGTAGTCTTTTTAAAAAAAAAGGGGCATCCAAGGGACCACCCGGCGCTAAGAACAATCATTCATCCATGAAGGCATCTTGTTTAGCAGCATCGAATGCGCTCAAGACCTGATCTTTGGACGGGCGCTCATGAGCAACCTTCGCACTTATGAAACAATTTGGAACTGCAGCGACAACTGCAACTTCGTCATCTCCAGAAGGCGAACTGATAGGAGCACCTTCACCGGGGACAGCTAGAGCAAGCGGTGCAGGATACCAAGACACTAGGCTTATTTATAAATCTGTTGTTGAGAGCCATACTCCCGAGACAATTCTTTGTTGTTGTTGATCGAACTGACCTGCGATGTGGCATTTATAAGTACCAATGAGGATATTATTGATTCTTTTGCGTGTTCCAAGTCTTGCGACGGCTCGAAGTTTCTGTGTGTTGCTGGAGTAAATACCAAAACAGCCCGCTTTTAACATGAAACGGCCATGGACGGTTCGTCCGATATAATAGTTCGCAGTCAGCCCAGGTATATGGTTTCAGCAGGGGCTTGCACGAAACTTGTACTGGCAAGTTTTACTGCTGGTGTTATTGTGGATTTATGTTGAATAAAAGTTTTTGACGTCTAGTTCTGAGGTTGCTGAAGAAATTAGATCATTGAAGTTCAGATCTATTGCATTTGCAGAGTGTATTTAAGTGATAGGGTTCATGCAGTTATTCCTCGTACAATCTTTTGGCATTGCCTTTTTGTGGTTCTGTTTTCATCACGAGATATTGTTTGAAATGAAAGAAACTGCGCCTGTCTCACTACTTTGGAGAGTGTAATTGATTGCTAAAATATCTCCGCTAACCAATACATGAAAAGAAGATTGCATCCTGGCAAAATAGGCAATTACAAGGTAATTTTCCTCCTCGTCGAGTTGAAGGTTGTATTCATTTCTATGCCATTCAATGCATATGAACGCTTTCTACTGGATCGTGGTGCTGGACGGTGTATTCCATTTGTGTTAAACGTTGAACAATTTGGAGATAGTGCGATGGTCATTTCAATTCAATTCTGGAATGTGCTTTGATCAAAATCCTGAGCTATAGAATCTGTTTTGAGTGTTAAAGTTCTGCGGAAAGACCGTGTAATGGATTGCGTTACTCCTGTTTTGAGTTGAAGGCTGTAAACATGAATCTGCTATGTACAATGGACTTAGTCTACTATGCGTTGGAATGTTCAAAAAAAAATATCACTGATCAAAATAGAGAAGAGTAACAACATTGCGAGTTTCCTTTATTTGATACCCCATTGTTGTAAAGCAGCTGGATGTAAACATCGTGTATGAGATTTGCAGAACAACTAACGATATTTGGAGCAGTGTGGTCGTGTTATACAAATATGTTGAAGATTAAAATCATGTGCGTTATTTAAAAACTGAACGTTGTTCTGTTGGATAGAACGCTATCTCCTCGGCACTATTTTTGAGCTCAACAAAATTCCACAGAAACACTTCTATTTCGGGTGTATACATTCAGTTAAGTGACTGTCTAGTGGACTAATTTTCTGTGTAGTAAAAAAAAAAAAGGGGAGTGCATTTTTGGTCATTTGATTGTTTTTACAAATACATTGTTGATTTGATTGTCTGAATAATGGAGAAAAATCATGGATTATTAGAGTTATTAAGCACTCTAATCTTATCTACTGATGGAAGTACAGTTAAAGTCAACAAAAACACTCTCAGAGATATTCAAAAATCTTTACAATATGCACAGGAAAAGATTGATTTTTTGCATCTTGAATCACAGCTACAACAAGAAGAGCTACATCAAGAAGAGCTACATCAAAATAGACATCATTCTGAACATGTTTCTGTTCAGAACATTGAGACTGCAACCCATCAGAAGCAAGTCAATAATGTTACAGCCGGTTCAGATTTAGTACCCAATAAAGCAGAAATTGTACATGCAAATGCAGAAACTCAGTCTGCACTTCCCAAGCCCATCATCAGGCCTTGGGAATAGCTTGTACACAACAAACGCAGAACTAGTCTTGGATATGACAAGGACTTGTCCTTTCATATTCCAGACTACACCAAGCCCATTCAGTTTCAGAGTGCTAGATTCATTCATGACAGTTCACTTGCTCCTCATGACAGTTCACCTCCAGTTGTTCCAGATTCTACCCCTCTTCCACAGCAGCAACAAATTGTGAAATGCCAACACTGCGACCGAGTTGGCCATTTGAAAGATCACTGTTTTGATCTTCATCCATGTAAGAACTGTCATAAAACCAGTCATTCTTCACATAATGCTTCAGAAATAAACGTCCTGCAAGAAAAAGATTCATCTTGGATGGATCGCTTCTTGGCAATGGGCATCAATAGCCAAGAAGATATTCCAAACACATGTCAGAACTTGTTCCAGAGTATTGAACAATCTTGCAGTTGAGTTTTCTCCATCATCTCACCTTGTATCTGACAGGGGGGGAAATGATGGTCATCTACAAGCTTCAAAGCCACATCAAGCAAGCCTGAGCCACAACTTGCCACACCAGTTTCAGAGTCGTAGCCAAAAACAAAGATGCCCATGAACATGCCTTCAGTTGGCAATCTGGGAGACTTCCTCTAGCAGAAGACTTCAGCGTCTTGCCAGTTTCGGAAGAATTCCAAGATCAAAATTGAGAACACTTCCTCTAGCAGAAGACTCTAACTTCTTTCCAGTTTTGGAAGAGTTTCAAGAATTGCATTAAGCATTCCAGAGTTGTTGGTTATCCTTAAACCATCACAGGTTGAGACTTCCCTTTTTAGGTTGAAGTTTTCCCTTTTATGCGGGGTGAGACCTCCCTTTTATGGTTGAAGGTTTCCCTCTTCAAATCAATAGGAGCACTTCCTCTAGCAGAAGACTTCAGCTTCTTGCCAGTTTTGGAAGAGTTCTGGGAACTGCACTAAGCGTTCCAGTGTTGGTGGTCATCCTTAAACTACCACCCTTTATACCAACATCTCAGAGAGCACATTCAACCTAGTGCTACCATGCATTTTTGCACATTTTGTATTACAGCTCTCTTCTTGGACTCATACATAACCCTTCGGATTAAGGGGGGGAATGTTGGACACCTAATCCTTAATGGGTTAGTGTGGAAGCCGAATGGACAAAAGGAGTCCAAGAGACCTTGGGATGTGAAACCCAACGGTCACCACATGTACTATAAATGTAAATCATTTGTTAATAAAATTGTACTGTAATGTTTTATATTTCCTATTTTATGTTGTTGCCCATGTGTGTTTAACACTTTTGCCTCTTTTGCCTCTTTTGTTGCTTTGCTCAATTTTGCCTTCAAGCTCTTTATCCGGGCCCTTGCACTCATGTTTCGTGCCCTGTAATGGAAAGCCATGTGTCTCAGTAAGGCATGGTCCTTGTCGGCCTTGTCCAGCAGCCTCTCCAAGTGCATGTTAACTCTCTCTAGATTGGCCTCCCTATCCTCATTAATCTCTTGTTTGATTTCTTGCTCGATAGGAGTCAAAGTGACATGAGCCTCTTTGTCACTTTGCCTCTTTGTCTTCAGTATCTCATGTTCCATGAGGACCTGTTTATGACTTAGTTGTTTGTTTTCTTGCTCCAGGTAAGTGATGACAAACTTAGCTCTCTCTAAGTTTTCCATCAAAGCTTGTATTTGGGCTTCTTTCTCCTGAATAATGACATCTTTGACAGTTTCCCTCTCTTGTGATTTTGCCTCCCTTATGAGGCTTTCTTTGTTGCCTTCTCCTTTCCGCTGAACTGTCACTTGTTGTCTCCTCATCATAGTCAGAATCACCTCTATCCATGATTTAATCAACTCTCTTAGTTTGCACAGTTTTGACAATGTAAATGGGACAATGTAATGGGGATGAGTGGTATATTCTAGGGTTTGTAGGGATGAGTGAATTTTATATGGTTATGGGCAAAGCATAAGCTATGAGAGTGAGGGGAGGATTTTGGGAATGAGATGTAGATGAAGGTGAAGGGAATAATGGGTAAATATTTTGAGTTATCATGCTGGGCAATGGAATAGACAAACTGATTAGGGTTTATAGAGGGAAATTAGGGTTTAATACTAGGAGTGGAGGAGAGGTCCAAAATATCAAACATGCAAGCCAAACATTGAGTGAAGAGAGGGAAATTACTTGTAAAAGGTGAAATTGGAGGAAATTTGGTGAGAATTTTCAATTTGGAGTGATTTTGATGAATTTCAGGCCTTTTAGCCCTGTGCGCCGTGCCTCCCATGTGCGCCGCGCCAGTGTAAATTTACACTGGAAAATTTCTCCCTGTGTGTCGAGCTCTCTATGTGCGTCATGCCCTTTTCTAGGTGACTTTTAGAGGCCTTCCCTGTGTCCAAATTGGGTGCAGGATAGCTCGTTGGAAAATTATTTGAGTCTACTTTCCAATACAATCAGAATTTTGCAATTTTGAGTTCATTTTCCCTATCAAAAATCAAATCTCCCAAGACTGGTCAAAATGTGCCAAATGAGGCTGCCTAAAGGCAGAGTGCTGTTACAGTCAACTTTTGAATGCCTTCCTCAACTCCAAATTGATCTCATGATAGCTCATTGGAAATATCTTTGTGTCTAGTTATAATTTGACTTATCAAGCAAGTCATTTGGCCAACTGATCTAGGAGAAAATTTGATTTTCCCAAGGTCACTTCAGAGGTGCATCAATTCTCCCGAGGCAACTATATTTTTGACATTTCTCCAAAACCATGACACCTGTGTAAAAAGTGAAGAATGTTCCCTTCCTTGGCATGTTGTGGACAAAAATGTCTCTCAGTTTTCCCAAATTCATTTTTTATTGCTCAGAAACATCATTTGAGTGAAACTTATCCCGATGTGTGGAACAAGGGATTTGTCGAAATGAAGCGAAATGAAGGGGATAGGGAGCTTCTAAATTCTTGAGGAAATTTTTGGAAGTAGGGAGGGATGTTAGGAAGTAGGGGAAAGTGTAATCTCAGAGATTGAGTGAGGGGAAGGTGTCCAAAAAGGAAAAACACAGGTCCAACCTAGAAAATTGCCAGGTTGTAGCAAGAAACTAGGGTTTGTGCGAAAATGAGGAATTTGGGGGATCTCAGTGATGGGAAGTGTTTGATAAGGTACTTTAAGGATAGGGGAAGGTGTATGAACATCAGGATACAAGTTTTTCCGATGATTTGGACGTCCAAGAGAAATTGCCTTCAAAACCCTAAGAGAGGGAAATGACCTTACCTAGGCGCAACTGAAGCATGAACAAGGTGTAAAATGACCCAGTGGAACTTTGACATGATAATGAAAACCCTCTGAATGATGGTACACGTAGTTGAATGGTGACATGTACTGACATTTGGAAAACTTTGAAAGGAGTGAAAGCAAACCCTAGACCTAATGCCTAGTGACCAAATTTTACTTGAAGACTCACTAAAATGATAAAATTTGACCTTAACACCTTAAAATCACTTTGCAAGATCATGTTTGATCACTGGAGGAAGGCTGCAAAGACTGACACTAACAGCTCTGAACTCCAGAATCAATCTACTTGGATAGAATTCTCCATGAAGATGACTTCTTCAGCTTCTATGGATCATTCCATCAGCTTTAGAAGGCTCTATTTAGTCTATCGAGCCTCTTATTTCACTCTCTCTGAGTTTCTCTGGCTCTTGGGCTCTGCCTCTATCTCTCGGGCTCTGCCTCTATTTCTCTGGACTCTCTAGACCTCCCCCCTGTAAAAATACTCTGTGAGTGCTTTTATGTGGTATCTCCACCAATATTAGCAACCGCACCTGAATTCAACTAAACTTAGCACATCCTCTAAACTTTAGCCACTCCACCAGGCTGACCGTTAGAGGTAACTGTTGCCGTAACCGTTGGGCACGTTCATGAAGGATAAGCCCTTATCGCACATATATCTGGCGGTTAGGATAATCCTCCATAAAGCTTGCGACCAAGTTAAACCTGAACCATCGATCTATCCCATCAATCCAACGGATGTCGCGTCATTTGCTAGCCAACTTGCTCAGACAATCTCCGCCATTGATGTGACCCTGCTCAATCCAACAGACTTCAGTCAATTTCATGCAGATTTCATGCACGAATGATATCTAACCAAAGGCATGCAAGAAAAGCAGCTTTTCTCTGCTATGTGTCAACCACTGAGTGGAATCGCGTGCTCTTGGTAGATTACCTCTTCCAGCCTTTCACCCGCGTGATATACCGTTTACCACTTGGCCGAATACTACCCACGTGCTTAATTCAGAATTTAAATAAAAGGTTCTTTATAAAGGTTTTTGCGCTTAACAAAGGTTTTAGCACTTAACAAAGGTTTTTGTGCTTAAGGTCAATATTAGCCTTTTAACCTCTTAACCTTTTATCTTTACCTTTGTTCTTGACTATGGTTAAGGTTTTGGATCAATTTCTAATCACTTTGATCCTTCATCACCAAGGTTGTCCAGAAGATGACAGATTGGGGTTCACCTTCTTCATTTAACTTGCTCATTACAAATTGAAATCTGTCTACCTGAAAATAAACAAACATGTACACTAATACTGAAGAATACTGAAGCACTTCCCCTGTGATGAAATTTATGAATTGCTCGTGGACGGAATCTGCTAGGAACTGACTAAAATTAAACAAGATAGAGGGCTTTGCATCAGATGAAAATATGGACATGAAACCTATTATGGCCTCATCAGGCCACTAATCTGAATAATAGCCTATCAAATATGATAGTATAGTGACTATATGTTTGGTTCTATCAGGGAAAGCAGAGGAGGAATATGGGGGATTTTTGCTAGGCAGTGGGGTCTGTTCAGTCATGAAGAGTTCTAGGGTTTTAGCTCTTTTGGCAAAGTCTAGTCTCTGGTACATTTCACTGAGGATTTCATGGGAAAAAGGAGTGGTTCCTTAAATGATAGGAGCTTGCATCATCTGCATTATGGATTTAGCATCAATGGTGAAAAATATTTCTCTTGCAGGGGCTATTACTACTCTTTGTTGTGGGTTATAGGAGGACTGTCATTTTCTAATCAATTCTGGGTAGCTATGGGTTTTGGGGAAAAAGGAGAAAGGAAACGTTGTATCCCAGACTCCTATATCATATGTTTCATCAACGAATTTATCCTCCCACCAACAGTAGATGTCAAAGAGGTCAAATTCAAATATTGTCTCATGTATCTTGAAATATCTATCTACAAGTGGAATATGGCCCAAGTCCACTGGTGGATGCACCATTGGATTGAACAACTCATGTTCTTTCTTCTTCGGTGGCATGGTTATCTTCTACAAATTTTAAACCTGGACTATCTTTGGATTTGCAAGTGAACTGCAATTAGAAAAGGGATGAGAAGAAGAGGGAAATTGGAGAGGAAAAATAGAAAGGGAATGAGTAGAAAATGGGATTCAAGAAGGGGAATGCCTGCTAAATGCAGATAAGTGAAGCTTTATGCAACCGTGTTGATAATTTGATTGTGTCAACTACTTCTATGTGTATGCCTGAGAAAACTTTCACTTTCACCTGTAAGTAAAGAGGACATATCAAAATTTGGTAAATGAGTGAAAGATGATGCCTTTGTAATTTTCAGAGATTTCCTGTTGAAGTGGCATGGAGTGGCGCGAGTTTGTTGGATAATGGTCCAAAGAATTTAATGTGAAAAAAATGAGGCGCGGGATGGAGGTGATAGGTGGATGGGATAGAGTGGCATTACGGAGTGGCGGGATTGGCGAATGGCCATAACAGAGGAGTGGTTTGTTTGAAAGCGGAAACCACTTTTCACAGGGCCTATGGAGTGGTAAGTGGAATTAGTGGGGCGATGCAAAATTATGGTAGCACGACACGTAGGCAGTAGGAAACCACTAATTTCGGCCCCCCCCTAGCATTAACGTTCAGAGGGTGAGGGGGGGCCGAAAACTCGTATGGGCTGTTGGATCAATCATGGAGTGTGGGGATTTGACAGAAGGTGCGGGGTGGGTAATCGTTGATGTGACGGGCATGTGGGTGGTGAGGTTGGAAAATGAAATGGGGGGCAGAGTATAGAATGAAATTAGGAGTATAGTATAAGACCCCTATCTTTTTTTTTAATTTCTTTTTTCCATATTAGGAAAAACACATGAAATATGTAATAAAACATTAAAAGGAATTTTCATGTCCTTTTCCCTTTATAATTCTTTCAATCTACCTACCCTTTGTTTCTAATCTAACATTTTTTCCTTTTTTGTAGGGTGCATTTGGACTTGCAGACCCTTTTTTACTTTCTCCCTTTTTTTTCTAACCTACTCTATCACTTATCTCTCCTATTGGTCCAGATTGAACAGTTGAACCAATTTCATTTCTACCTAGCTACTGATTTTCCAAGCTTGAACTATTTGGCAAATCTTTATTTTCTACCCTATCAATAGAAATTGAAATTTGTTCAATCATGCTTAGACTGTATGAATTGAACAATATTTGGTGTTTTCTTTTCTTTCCATTTTTTTTCTCTTTTGTTCTTTTTTTAATACCCTCTTTTTTTTTTTGGAAATCAATTGAATATTGAGATCTATGAACAATATAAAATCTGCAAAATGTGAGATACTCAATCACCTTGAGATCCTATAAATTATAGGACCCTAACAGGATGGAAAGGTAATACTTGAGAAATTTGATGCCTTGCATAATGTTCTAGATGCATTTTCAAAACCAGTGAGTGCAAATAAATTCAAGTGGTGAAATGAGTGCATGGTCTCGTAGGCCATAACAACTAGCTTGCAGTTTGAAGTGTTATTCTATTTGGCTTTACAAGGTATATGACAAGTGGGAGAATGTTGGGAAAGGTTTCATACACCTTGCAGTGTTGCAAAGTATTTATGTAGTGTTGCAAAGAACATTTCAATGCTATAGAAAAATTCTATAGAACTTTTGAGAACATTATAGTGTTAAAGAGAATTTCCATCGCACTACTGAAAGCATAACAATGTTGTGGAGAATTTTTGCAATGTCACTAGCGTCATTATGTGGTTATTATAACAAAAATATGTAATGTTGTTAAGAACATTCATTAGGGGAATTTTAAGGTAAAAAATGGGCCTCAAAACAAAAAATGTACTAACAAATCTAACTTTAAAAGAACCAATAGGATTCAAGATGATGATGTCATCCCCAAGGGTAAATATTTTGAAGGGAAAAGAAGAAAATTACTTTTTTAATTGTATTTTTTTCTTATATCCTTATAGGTTCACTCAAATATCAAGTGTAGATACCTGTTGGATGCAGAATTAAATTCAACACCCAACGAGTACCCACTCAACATACTTATGAGTAGATACACATAATTTTTTTTTTGAAAATACATAAAAAAAACTAAATTTTTTTCGATGTGGATTTACTCTGAAGTATGCAAAGTGGCTACCGATCGGGTGTGGAATTTAATTTTGCATCCATTGGGTGTCTATACTTGACACTTGAGAAAGCCTATAAGGAGATAAACTAAAAATAAAATAAAAATATTAGTTTCTTTTCTTTTTCTTTAAAAATTAATAAATATTATTTTATTGTTTTCACTATTATTTTATTATTTTCCTGAGGCCCATTTTAGACATCAAAATTTCCCTAATGACAATATTACAGATAATTACTACAACATTGCGAGGAAATTCTATAGTGTTACTAAGAACATTAGAGTCATGTAGAAAAATCTTGTAGTGTTGTGGAGAACATCACATTGTTGCAGAGATCTTTTCTAATGTACTGAAAATATTATAGTTTTGTGAAGTACTTTTGTAGCGCTATACAAAACTTTAGTAGCAGTGTAGAAAACATTTGAGCAACTATGAAGAAAACATTTTAACAATGTTATGTTGAGAATATTTATTTTTTGTGAAAAGAATAATTTTAGTAATGTTCATAGAGTAATTACAGTTGTTATGCAAGAAATAATTAAACAATGTCCATGGAATACTTTCAACAATGTATAGGAAAATGTTGAAGCAATATGTAGAAAATATTTCATTTGTTGTGCAGGGAATATAACAGTAGTTGTGAATCGAATATTTCAATATTTAGGTAAAGGAATAATTAATTCAGTGTTGTGCAAAGAATATTTCAAGAGTGAACAATCACAAAGAATAATTTGCCAGTGGTTTTCTCTATGCCAAAATAGAAAATCTTAAATGGTTTATGGTTTTGTTATGCATTAAAATTTAAGTGTTGGAGTGGAGGAAAGTGTGGTAGTAGTTTTTACCTTAGTATTATGTTGCCAAATTTTCTTTAAAATTAAGAAAATGTTTGAACACTGATGGATAGAGCAGAAAAATTATTTGTTGAATAATACAAATGTGTTTTAGAGTGTGGGGTTTACCTTAAAAAGTTTTCATAGAGTATCTTGTTATCATTAGTTTGTTGTTCATTTTTAATTTAAACTTTTTTCACATTCTTCTCTCATAAATTAGTATGGGAAATGTATTTGTCATCTCAACTTCCTTTAAAAAATAACCACTCTCAAAAGATAATAAATAAATAAAGACAATTGATCATTAATTTAAAAAAATAATAAACCATCAAATGAATTGATGGGTGATTAAGTTGACATGATTATTGTTAGTCATCCCTTTCCCTCAAACATTCAATGACAACAACATGGAAGCTACCGACTATCTCAAATCCTTTGATGCTTTGGCATAGAATGTTTATTCACGATCACTACTAACACCATCCAAACACTCTACCCTATATAAATGTATATAGAGAGATATGGAGAAATGATAAATACCCACTTTTGATGGTGTTGCAAATGGATGTTAAATGTGAAATCTATTTATTAGTCCCTGCCTTCAGCACGACATGGACTTTGTCGATTGCTCGATCATTAACAGAGCATTAATATGTTATTTGACTAAATATTTTCCCTTTTTACCAAAGTTTAACCTAAGTTTCTAATGGAAATTTTGCTTCACCAAAATTTTAATGGAAATTTTGCTTCAGTAAAATTTTATTCGACCTCTTATTGGAAACCTCACGTGTCACGCGACAACTTTAGATATCCAAAAAAAAATTATCGAAATTATTAAAAGAAAGTTGGGAAACATGAATTTTTATCCAAATTCTAAAGATAATATACCTGTGAGTTTGAACTAATGCTAAATTTCAATTTATCATTAGTCTGAAAGTTTAAATGCTTTATATGTTTTCAAAATTTAGTACAAAGTTTCCATTATGAATTTCCACCTACTACTCCTAAATTGCCACTTAATTCTCCCATGCAAAGCTTGGTGTGAAGCCAAGCTAGATCCTTTTGACTTGTAGCTATTGTATTTATTGTATTTGTAGTTGGAAATCAAAATTATATTTCTTCATCCTATGCCTCTCACTCTGATCAAGCCATGAACAATATGGTACAGGAAGTGAATCTAGCCAGGAACAATATCGTACAATAAGTGAGTTATAATGTAGCTTTCCAACTCTTCTTGTATAGGTTCATCACGTCCTTAACAACTCTCCTACTATATTTAACTAGATAGATTGACAACCACAGAGAAAACCAAAAAGTGTGTTGCATTAACGGACCAGAGGTTGTGATCGCTAAACAAAAAAATGGCCATTGGCTGCAATCACCAATAACAGAAGAAAGAAAATATAAAGGACAAGGAAATTGTGATATTCAAATCATGTAAGTCATTCTGTATTGGATAACCCATTTTATATGCTATTCATGAATAATATCTTATCAGTACTGAAGAAAATCATATCTACATATCTAGATAGATATTCAAATATACTTACATGTTTCTGGGATGCTCATTATACCTACATGCTAATGTATTTCCTCTTACATGGTGTTGGCTTGCATCTTACAACTTCTATGTGATTTTATCGACTTTTTTTCAACTCCTGATTTTTGTGTGTGGCAATTACTAACCACAGGTTACAGAGTCTGCAATCACTGACCATAAAAGAACTAGCCAAAGGATGTAATCACCAACCATAGTAGAAAGAAAATATAAATGACAAGTCAATTGTGATATTAAAACCTTGTAAGTCATTCCATAATGCATAGCCTGTTCCATATGCTATTCATGAGTAATAGCTTCTGAGCATTGCACTTTCATGGAATAATTCATGACATCAGCACATACTATGGGTTTTGCGCAATGTACCAAAATTCATATCAATGAATTACCAAATATTAAAATAGGGTAGAAGGGTAGAAACCCCATATTTACACAAATTTATTCACGGATACAATTCCATATCACACTAAAATCATAAATCTACCAAGTTTTTCAACAGTAAATTCTATGGAAACCCCTAAATTATGTGGGCTTAATGATGAGAAAGCCCAAAGGGATTTAGAAATATGAAGACATTGAGGCTATCTAACTCTCAAAGTCACTCCTCCATAGAGGGCATTTTAGTTCAAAATAAAGCGATTGTTGTTAGCAGAATCCTAAGCTCTATATGATTAAAAAATTCCCAATATTAATGTGGAATTAATACAGGAAAATGACCAAGATGATAGGGAGGTAGAAAAAGTAAATTTCTACAAACAATAGCTAGGCCAAGAAGGGATGCCCAAAATTTGTGCTTACTTGATCAAATTCTTCTTTTCATCACATGGACAGTTTGGTTAGCTGCTTGGATTTATCTAGACGGTGAAAGGCTAAACATAAGCTTGTCAAATTCACATGTGGTAACTGACTTGGATGTCTGTCAATGTTTCCTATGGCCCTATCCCAATACTCAAATGTTGGTTCTCCTTGTTGTCCAGGTCTTCATCCATCCATATCACATTTGACAGAGTTAATTTAAAATCCAATTGTTGCAATCATTCCTATCTATAAATTATGCAATGCGTCAAGTTCTTTTGCATAAATATCTTTCTCTATGCATCATTTTCCCATCTAAAATGAAATTTGGATGTTGCCTGCTTGGTACAAACATCTTTTTCTACGCATCATTCGCCCCATAGATCTGAAATGAAATTTGGAAGTTTCCTATTTGGTATTATTTGGTACATTAGTTGAAACTCATGTTATAGTCCATGGATATGGCATGATGTGTGGAGTTTGGATTACCCATGCTCTAGATTTGAATCCTAGGACACTGAGCTCTGACCAACTGGTATACGCTTTCCTCGTCCTACCAACAATTGTAGATATGGAAAATCCCCCTATATGATCAAACTTGGATCGGAAAGATGGTGGATCCCTCCATATGATCAACCTTGGACCGAAAAGATGGTGGATCCCTCTATAGGATCAAGCCTGGAGCTTCTTTAGTGAACAAGTGGACTAGATGCACTAACAACATGCATGCAAAACATGTGGAGTGGATGCATTGACACCATGTGATCTAGATCTCTTCATCTACCAGAATTAACCAAGATATTTTACTTCTGTGATGTTAGCAGAATTGCATATAAAAGAGCATAAAATAATCATGTGTGCGTATTGAAAGAAGATGAAAACATAATGAAGATCACCAAATCAAGGACACAAACACATTGATAAAAGAGTTCACCCAACGTCAGTTACGTCTCCGAGACCAGTGTCAAGAGAGTGGAGGGTCGTTTCATTAAGTGTTTCAAATGATGATGATGATGTACATGGCATGTTCTTCATCATTACAATGACAAATACCCTCAACCTGAGTGGCGTGTCTCTCCACGTGATGTTCTCCCTACAAGAATTCTCACTCAAATGGGTCCTCCTTTAGCATGACAAGCTAAACAAATCTCACATGATTTGGCAACAAGTATCCCTCAACATAATTGTAATCAGGGATCTCAACAATAAAGACATCATCTTAGAAAATCAAGTAGAAAGACATGGCATAAATGCATCATATACCTCCACTTTCGAAGATGGCCGAAAAATGAAAAGCTCAGCTGCGGAAATCAATTGCACCACTGAATTCCTGGTCATAAGTGGTGTAAAATCGACTAAAAACTTGTCTAATTATGACACCATCAAATTTTGCACCCTTAGGAATCTTGAAGATTCCCCCAAAGATTCCTTCCTAAAGATGGCTGGAAAATTTGCTTCTCAGATGAAGATTTTGAGCACACCATTGCACTCCTTATGAAATTATGAGAAAAACGACTATAAAGTCGGCATCATTCAGGCCTTGGAAAAAATCAGCCTCCAAGGGAATCTAAAGATTCCACAAGATTTTCAAAAGAGTTTTAGCTAATGGACACTTGCATTTCCACTTCTCAAATGGATATTTTGACTACATGGTTGGACTCCTAGCGAGAAAACATGCAAAAATGACTATACACTTGTCAAATTCCATCACTGGCATATCTGGCCCTCAAGAGAATCTTTTCAACATCTTAAGATTCTCTTGGTTCAGGGATCCACACTCTCTACAAGTCATGGTTCCACCAGGAGTGGTTTTTCGTCAATATTCCACCTCTGCTCTGTTTCACTCTCCCCCACTATGCAAATGACTGACGTTTAAATATATTGGTTCCAATAGACTTAACAAAGTCGTGATTGTTGGCCTAGTAGCTAAGTCAGGCAAGTGGGTGTTGTACTACTCAACCACCCCCCCCATTAAGGTTAATAGTAGAACTAATAAATAATGGGGACCCTTAAAATTTAAGATAAAATCCCTTAGTTTTAATAAAATAAGACAATATTAGTTTTTTTCACCAAAAAACTTGACTAAATTAGAATTCTCCCTTATTAGAGCTTTCATATCGAAGCTTAGGCCCATATGACATATTCATAAATAAGTTACCCGTAGGCTTTTGTATAAAATCTATTATCAGAAGAACTTGATAAGAATATTTTAAATATTGTAACATGTCCCATAGGATAAGTTGCAATAAATCCCTCCCCGATTAAAGTTTTCAAATATTTTAAGTCTAAAAGTAATAAAACGCTTCTTTGCAAATATAATAATAAAAGGCCTGACCCCACAGGATTTCCACATAGCATTACTAGAGCTTCTGAATATTGGAGCTTTCAATATAAGCATCACTCAAAATACTCCAATATTCTGATCCCCCGATCCTTCGATATCTCTTTTCACCCATCCTCTGATATATGACATCTCTGATACTTCGATATCCTCATATCACTGATATCTGATAGTCGTAATCCTCTGATCTCCGATAAAATTCCCCTATCCATATCAAAACTTTCAATCGGTTGTAACTCTTTTCAACCCCTGATATCAAATCTCCAATACAAGACCTTTGACATCCCTCCCCGCTTATATTTTTAGCCATTACAATTTAATAATAAAAGCTTATCAAAAAGTAATAATATCGCATGTTTCAAAGATATAACCATAAGATTTCTCCGATATAATCCTTTGATATGCTTATGTGTACAAAAACCCATGTGAACCCACATTTTATCATTTAATGGCTAAATGTAATGAATTTATGATTTTGAAGTTTTTAACAGTTTCATTATTGCTGATCTAGGTGGATATTGGTAGCCACCTGCCAATTCCACTTGGACCCCCACCATTGCTTCTTTCAGCTTTTTAGTTTCCTTAATTGTAGCACAGTTTACTATTTATAGCAGTTTTTCGGGTCTTGAACTTCTAGAGCCATTTTGAGGCCCTAAACGACATTTTTTGGGAAAACTGGGAGCAACATGGGTCCATGGACCGATGTTACTCTTCCCAAAGTTGTATTTCTTGGATAGATCTTCCTAACAAGATATTGTGTGCATCAAACATAGATCATATGCCAAAGTTATGACCCCAGGAAGTTGATGCACCAATTTACCCAAATGGGGCCCACAGTTTGGTGTTTCATCTTCTAGGGTTAGGTTTTTGGATGTTTAGGGTTTTCCATTATTTCTCAACAATAAATATTCCTTCGAGGCTCATTGTAACACAATTCAGAGGCATGTAGCCGCCACATCTCTTCTCAGAGATAAGCTACCATCGCCCTAGCTGGTTTATTTCCATTGTTGTTTGTATTCATATTTCAATATTTTACATTAATGAAATGAAGTATTATTTCCACTGCATCTCTGTGTTTATGGTTATCTCTATAATTTGTTGCGTTCCCACTTAAATTTGGATCAGTGGTATCAGAGCGATTTGCTTTTTCCCTGTTTTTCTTTACATGTCCCCAACGAGGTCGGGATATAAAGAGTTAGGGCTTGAACTAGTCGAATCTTTGCAAGACCAGCCTCGCAAATCCTGACGACCTCCCATGGCGGATGAAAAGAAAGATGAGGGGGCAGTAGATCCTATCAAAATCTTTCTCGAAGAATCCCTCGAGTGACAAAGGAATGCGATGATGGACAACTTTGCCCAGATCCTTCAGCGGTTACCCAGGGGTGACGCATCGGCTTCCAACAGCTACTCTGGAAACACCACACCTTTTAAGGTACAAGTTAATTTTGAAATCACCATATTCGAGGGTCAGATAGACGCAGATGCCGTCGATAAATGGTTAAATCTGCTAGAGGGTTATTTTCCTGTTCACGATTTTTCCAGTCAGGAAAAGATTATTTTCGCTCTTCTCAAAGCAGCCCCCCACATCAAGGATTGGTGGGAAACCTACTACGAGTAGAAGGATGAAAGTATAGGCTCACTATTTTTAGCTGCACCCACTTGGGATTCATTCTGGGATGTCATCAAGAAGTAGTACTACCTTGTCGAAAGCTATGAGGATCAATACATAAATTGGACCACGCTGCGGCAGGGGAGGGACCAAGACATGCCAGAGTTTACCAATATTTTCCATACCCTTCACACAAAGTTGAGTATCAAGGATTTGGAGCAGCATTTGGTACTCAAATACCGCGGCTGCCTGCACAAGTACATCCAGGAAGAAATAGAATTCCTGAACATCCCCTCGCTCGGTACAACATACCGATATGTTGTCAAGGTCGAGCAAAAGTTTAAACAGAAGAAGCAAGACTTTGGATCTGTGAATTTGAAGCAAGGGAAAGTTGCCCCCAAATCACAAAACAAAGGACAAAGCCACGGCGAGGCGACCCAAGACAACGCGCCAAAGATGTAAGTAAAGAACAATGCCACGAAGCCGAAAAAGGACACAAGAAAGTGGTGTGAATTCCATAAGAGCTCCACTCACACAACAAGTGAGTGTTGGGCCAAGCAGTCACTGGTGGCCGAGCTAAAGGTTTCAGAATTAGATACATGTTCTGACTCTGAGTCAGAACCTGACAAGGGTAATGACAAAGGGAAGCAAATTATTGATGCGGAGCCCAATGCCACCATTTCCACCATGAAGATACAGAAGGAGGAACCCGAAGATCTAGAGGAGTAGGAACGTCTCTTCCACTCATAGATGTGGGTAAAGGGCTCCCCGCTACAGTTCATTGTCGACAACAGGAGCCAAAAGAACCTCATTTAGGCAGAGGTCGTGAAGTGGCTGGGCTTACTGACCATAGCACATCCACAACCGTACACCATAGGGTGGCTTCACCAAGGACGGGATCTTCGCGTGAGCCAACAGTGTCGCCTTCCATACAACATCAAGCCCTTCACAGATGAGGTATTGTGTGACATTGCTCCCCTTGAAGTTTTTGATGTATTATTAGGAAAACCATATTTGTGGAAGTGAAATGCTGTGTATGAATTAAGGCCCCGTGCTGTTATTGTTACTTTGGGAAATAAGTTGTACAGGATACCGGAGGTAGCACCACCTACCACCATCTCTTTGGTTACAACAAAACAATACAGTAAGCTCATTTCCAAAACCGGGAAAGTTGCTTTCCTAACGATACGCCCTCAAGGAAAGAAGAAGACGGTGGCCATGACCTCCAAATAGGGCCCCTTCGCATGAAAACTACAGATGGACAAGGTCATGGAGGAGTATGAGGACATCTTCACCTCCCCTGTAGGAGTTCCTCTGCACTGTCAAGTCAAGTACTCCATCGATCTGACCCCAGGTGTGTCGTTGTCCAATATATGGTCGCTCTGTTCTGGAGAAAGATGAAATCAAGAGGCAGATTCAAGAGCTGCTGCAGAAAGTTCACATCCGTCTGAATTCATCGCCCTGTGGGAGCCCAATCGTGTTGGTACAGAAGAAGGATGGGACTTGGAGACTCTGTATTGACTATCGGGCACTAAAAAAGATCACTGTCTGTAATAGGTACCTGATCCCACGGATCATTGACCTCCTGGATCAACTGAAGGGGGTAAAATATTTCAGCAAGATCGATTTGAAGTCAGGATATCACCAAGTACCAGTTGAACCCTTCAATGTGTGGAAGACTGCCTTCAAAGCCAAGGAGGGCCTTTTTGAATGGTTGGTTATGCCTTTCATATTGAAGAATGATCCTGCAACCTTCATGAGGCTAATGGATGACATCTTGCGGCCATTCACCAACTCATTTGTAGTGGTATACTTGGATGACATCCTGATCTTCAGCCAGAGTTGGGAAGAGCACCTCCACCACATCCGACAAGTTCTCCAAACACTGCGGCAACACAAGTTATGTGCCAATTTGGAGAAATGCACTTTTGGCATGACCCAGGTTCATTATATGGGATACATTATTGATGAACAGGGAGTGCATGTGGATCCAGCCAAGATCCAAGTCATTCAGGATTGGCCATCTCCAGCCACTCTGACAGAGCTCCGCAACTTTCTAGGTCTTTCCAATTTCTATCGCAAGTTCGTGTTGGGATTTTCTCATACCACTTGGCCCTTGAGTCAAGTCACCAAGGGAGGGGCGAAAGAAAAATTATTTTGGTCTGAATCTCAACAGAAGGCATTCACGGAGTTGAAAGATCGCCTCTGCACAACACTAGTGATCGCATTACCAGACTTGCAACAACCATTTGAGGTCGAGACAGATGCCTCTGACTATGCTATTGGGGCAGTCCTTACTCAACACAGGCATCCAGTGGCATATCACAGTGAGACACTTTCAGACATAGTTTGGTTGTATTCCATTGTGCAGGCCTGCCAACAATGGAAGCATTAGATTTTGGGGAAGGAAATGGTCATCCACACATACCAGCAACCCCTGCAGTTCATACAGACCCAAGGGAAATTGAAGAATGATCACCATCAGAAGTGGTCCACATACCTGCAATATTTCCATTTGAATATCAAGTATAAGAAGGGCAGCACCAATAATTTTGCAGATTGGCTCAGTTGACCATTGATCATGGCATTAACCACTGTGCTCAACTCTTGTGGGCATGAGACTTCTGATTGGCCACTTGTCTACAAAAGTGACCTAGAATTTAGCCATACATACCAGACACTCTTGGAGAGTCAGCATGTTTCAAATTTTCACCTCCAAGATGCCATATTATGCCACCTGGGTCACTATTGTGTTCCTTCAAGCAAGCGTGCCAAGATGATTTGGGAAGCACACTATAGTCGGGCTGCTGGGCATTTTGGGGTCGAGAAAATGGTGGCAGTACTATAGAAGTATTTCTATTGGCCAAATCTTCGATAGGATGTCGGGAAGTACATCAGATCATGCACTGCCTGCGCTATTGCCAAATTGACCATCAAGAAGCAAGGCCTTTGTACCTTGCTGCCCACCCCTAGTCGACCTTGGGAATCCATCTCCATGGATTACATGTTAGGCCTTCCTTCCACTAAGCATGGAAACGACTGTGTTTTTGTGGTCGTCGAAAGGTTCTCGAAGATGGCATTATGGCGGCCCGCAAGAAGAATATCATAGTAGAAGCCACTGCTAAACTCTTCTTTGAATGAGTGTTGGTACACTTTGGGATCCCACAGTCTATAATCTTAGATCGGGACAACAGGTTCCTCAGTACATTTTGGTCCAGTCTGTGGTCAATGCTGGACACCAAACTCACTAAGTCCACAACCTTCCATCCTCAAACTGATGGCCAGACAGAGATTGTCAACAGGATGATCGTACACATTATGCTCATGTACAACTCAAAACATCCATGCACATGGGATGAGAGCCTCCCCTATGTTCAACACAACTAGAACTGAGCTCTTCACAGCTCGACCGGCCACAACCCTTTTTAGGTGGGCTTGGGGTTCTAGCCACTATGTCCCATTGATGTGGCCATTCCATTTGTAGTTACTCACGCAGATTTGGCTCATGTCCATTCCGACACAGATAAGGCAACCAACTTCATTGATCACATCCAACATATTCGCCAGTAGGTCCAAGGCATTCTGGAGAAATCAAATGCCAAGTACAAGCAGTGACATGATCAACATCGGGTGCCACACAAGTTTCAGGTGGTTGAAAAAGTCTGGTTGCATTTGCAAAAGGAATGCCTTATCGAAGCCTATCGGAAACTCAGACCACTCCAATACGGTCCTTACACCATTACCAAGGTTGTGGGAGACAATGCATTTGAGCTCAGCATTCCCCCATTCCTTGGCCTGCACCCAGTGTTCAATGTGGAACACCTTAGGCCATACTTTCCACCATTACTAGACACATCCAACATTGCAGAACAACTCACACCCACAGATTTAAATCAATATTGCATGGAACAAGCTGCAACTGATCAGATTATGGACACACAGATCAAGCACACTCGCCGAAAGAATATCCAACTTTATCGAGTTGTCAAATCAGGCCAACTCCTTCACCAAGGAAAGTGGCTCACTAGGGACCAAGTTGAGTAGAAGTTTCCTCATCTCATGGAGGAACTCAACGCAATGGGGACCATTGCTTCCTAAGGGGGGAGGAATGATCCAGGTTGTTATAAGGAAAAATAGTGTCCATTTAGAGATGCTAGTGCCACTAAAATGGGTAGCTATCTTAGAAACAAACAGATTAAAGTTATTTGTGTTTTCCTTTATGAGAGATAGATGAGAGAGAAGCAGAGAGCACCAACCTCAGTCTTTTTCTAGTCTCCTTGCTTGTTTCCTCTCTCCTTTGATAGAGCTTTCGCCACTCCTTTCTCGCTTGTCCCACTTCAGAGAACACTTGTAGAGCCAAGGTAGCAAAATACCATCAAAGCATAGAGATCTATAACCATAAATACTGTAGGATCAGATATACATTAACCATATAAATGCATACATAAACAAGATTCAGGGATATACAAGCAAATGGAGGAAAACTCAAATAGCTTTATTGATAGAAGTAGTAGAAGAGAGGATTACAACCAGGCTGTCTGATCCAGCATCATCCTCCCAGTGTGAAAGCCCTCTTCACCTCATACAAAGCAAGATCACCCAACAATGTTTTCAAAGAGCAACAAACAACACTTCCTTGCAAATTACAAAATTCCAACCTCTGGATCTCTTGGATGAGGGATCCATATAGATGTTTTTAGGAGAGTGAGTCAGCTTCTAGGATTTTGATTAGTGTCATTTCACTGATAGTTCTTGGTTCCACTTGGAGATTTCAGATCTCTTACTCATCCTTGGGAAAATTCAGAGAGGCAAGTGTCATATGAGTAGTTTCTAGAAGATTCTTTGGGTTTCCACCTAGCACACTGCTTCTGCCATTTGTCTACTCTCGCTCATTGCAACCTATAGAAGGTATTTCTAGTATGCATCTCACCCCCTGTGTGTAATAGGTGAGATGCATCACACCCTATGCATGGAGTAGTCTGTATGGTCCTGTTTTGACTAGTTCTGAGTAGTTTTTCATGGAGAACTTCTGGGAGATGATGTAATCAGCTGACCTTGTTCCTTTAGGGTATGAAACAACACTTTTAGGGGTTTAGAAGCTCTTGGTTTATGGACATATGGGATTGGGGTTGCAATGCCCAAATATGTCTATAACAGTTGCCCCCTAAAGCATGAGGTCGTAAATCCTTTTGATGTCAGGTGAAATTCTTTATAATGAGGATCTGAGGTTTTTCGAACTGGAAGGTGACCTGTAATAAGATAAAACACAATACATTATCTTCATAATATTTTCATGATATAACTGAGGTCGGCATTCCCATGCTCGGCTTTATAAATTCATACTCATGTACATAAGACAGACAATCGTCTGTGTGGCAGACTGATGATTCTGGTAGAGCCATCATCCTTTAGTTTGGATGATCATCTATGCAGCTGTGATGTACATTTGATGTCTTTATTTTCTTGAATATATCGCAGCCCGGATGGATGAAACTAGATCCGGGGTCTTCAAACTCGTTCAATCTTCACCCGAAGTACAAGTTGATCCATGTGAAAATATGTTTTGATGCCGAACATGGAAAGACATCGCCTGATTACCAGCCAATGGTGTAAGATGTTAACAGGCGTGAGAGGAATCACTGATAATGATGATGACTATCAAGGTACTACAGTACAATTCACGTGGTGTGAATACATGAGTTGATGTCGAACACCACGTAAAATCTTTCGGTCGAGGGCCATTTATGTAAAGCTATCACCGGAAGTGAGAAACTTGCCATTGAGGCATGCAAGCTTCAAAGTACTGAAAGGGTTGTCCCTAAGTCAACTTCTTGGATAATGAGCTGATGTCAACAAGAAGTGACCCGTCGTAGGAGGGCCTTAATGAATCCCACATCTACAACACAGAACGGAGCAAATGATTTTGTGGAGGTGAAAATGATCTGATGATACAAGGTTCAAGGTGGCGGTCATGAAAAATGGAGAGTGAAGGTATTGCAGCGGATGAGACGTTAGCTAGGTTGGTGAATTCTCTGAGCGACTTCTCTTGAACATATTGGTGACACTGAAATGGATTGGTAGTGTTGACCCCAAGGTGGATGGTATGGTGGACCAATGGTGATGTGACCAGTGAACAGAATAACCCAACCCGACTCAATCATGGTGACGAAGTGAAAGTGTCATGTTCAAGAGCGACCTGCTACCAATGAAGCTATTCAAGTTTTCTTCCCTTTTCCCCCAGTCATTGCTGACCAATACCTCTTTATTTTTGTCAAGCTTGAGGAGGATAACATATGCTTGTTCTATAATTTTCCCTTCGAGTAAACTCGTTGCTATGTTTTAACGAGCCTAGTGACAGTGAAACTCATTCTTGTCTGCATGGACAAGTTTGTCGCTATTGTTTTAACGAGTTTAATGACGAAGATAACTCGGTCCTTTTCAATTTTAGAGAGTCTAAAAAGGGACGTAAAGGCAACTCCAGTGGTATTTTTTCATAATGTAATCCATTAAGTCTGAAAAAGTGTAAAATAATATGAAAGGGATGAATTTTCGATAGTTTTAACGAGCCGAACAAGACAAGCGCTCGATCTTTTTGCGTAATAATCCCTCAGGTCCAAAAAGATTAAAATCTAGAGGAGGGATGGCACTTCCGGTCACTTTAATGAGATGGAGAGGTCAATTTCTCAGCAATCTTTTCATATTTTACGAGTCAGATGAAAAGAGCTTAAAGGAGACTCGTTTTTTGATGAACGAGTGATGTTTTTGGATAACAACTGGTTCCAGGTAAGGTTTGGAACATTTCAATCATGGCAGTGGAAAAGGGGTGGCTAATAGAATCACTCATCGCAGATGTTCCTCAAAAGGGTAAACAATCAAATGGAGGCATATGATCGGCTAAAAAAGAGTGGAGGTGATGGTAAGAACATGACCAAGGTTCAAAAGCTGATAGTCATGTGATCAAAATGGTTATTTACCAGAGGTGGGGTTCATTTTTTAATGAGCTTGAACTCTATGGAAACGTTTGCTCATTGCTAGGTTTATTTTTTGACGAGCTTGAACTTCGCGTAAAATTGCTTATGGCGAGGTTTATTTTTGAACGAGCTTGAACTTTGCGTAAAACTGCTCATGGCGAGGTTTGTTTTTTAAGGAGCTTGAACTTTGCATAAAACTGCTCGTGATAATAGTCAGAGATGTTGATTTCACCATTAACACTATGTTCTTTTGACAGTCGTGCTGCCTGTTCAATTACTCCATCAAATCGATTAGAAATGTGAATACATGCTTGAAAAATGAGTTAAACAACCATATTTTACTCGAACTACGTGAATAGTAACATAAAAATAGTTTTTAGCTCTCATTTTTACCATTTCATTCAAATTTGGGATTTTTGGAGCTTTGGAGGTGTTTTCCCCTTTGATTTTCACAAGCTGATTTTGGGAGATTCTGTGGACTATTTTCGGCGCCGTCTGGACCAGGTAGGAGCTAACCTTGAGCTCTTCATTTGCATTCTTTCCTTTTCTGATTTTGAGCATGCTTTCTTGTTCTTCTGGGCCTCTGGGGTTTGAACAATTCGTTCTCTCCCCATCGCACCCAGTGTACATCGAAATGTGCGATGAATATTGAGCTGGCCATTAGCCAGTCAGGATGAATCTCACCCAATACATAGCTAGGGTGCGATGGGCGCAAAAGGGAAAGTTTATGCATTGTTTCTTCATGGAAATTTTGCATGTTTTTTCTTGAATCAGGATCCTAATTCTTCTCTTGTTTGTTTTTCAGAGATTCATTAGATCAATATGGTTGTTACATGGCGTGAACACGAGCATGAAGAAGAGGACATGTTTTCTTTACATGATCCAGGTATGGTGACTGCTTTACGGGACTGTGGTTTGCTCAAATTCTTCCGCATATCTAGCATGAGGTAACAAACCAACTTGTTGCAATATTTTCTCTATGCATGGGATCCTACCAACCAAGTGTTCTAGATTCGAGGTAAATTCATCCCTTTGATAGTTGAGGATATCTACTTCTTGACCGGTTTATCAAGGCGTGGTGCCCCTCTCTCACTATTAGGATCTGCCCGTGGAGGTGAATCCGTGAGGGATTATATTCGCCGATTCTGTAGAGATGGATCTCAGCTAAGCAGGGATGACAAGATCAGTATTCGAGATGTCACTGACCAGTCCTTGAGGACAATCTTATTCACCTTTGCTAGATTGGCTGGTAGCACGACTCTTCATTTGGCCAACAAGTCTTATATGCAGTATGCTCCGGAATGCCTTGAACCAAAGGTATTCAACTGGTGTGATGCAGTACTTCCAGTTATAAAATAACAAATCACCAAGGTGAAGAATGGAAGATCTAAGAACTTTGGTTATGGTTCTATTCTCACTACCTTTGTCTTGGAGAAGATCCCACCGATGCAACCATAGTACATTTCACTGGTACTGTCGGTACCAACCGAACCATGGATGAAAAGATGGGTCGATCTTATGGCCAGAAATGTTGGTCAGACACAGATTTCATTCTCTGATGCCTTCTTTGAGTGGTTCGATCATCAGGAGATGGTATTTGCTGAGTATCCATATGCTGGGATGGATTTACGGGGTGACCCAGATTTGGTGCTGCCGGCCGGCGAGCAGTGGGGGGTTATAGGTAAATGTTTTGACCATATCCCTGTTTATTGTTTTTATAATGTTCTTATGTCTTTTAAATGCTATCAAAACTAATAAAACTCATATATTCATGCAGATATTGGACCCGTGCGACCAACAATGTGCCCAAGGGTAGCAGTTGTCGTTCCAGTAGGAGAGGCTGTAGGGAGGGTTGTCCTTCGCGATCTGGATGTAGCCGAGACCCTTGCAGTATTGGAGGTTAATGTCGAGGGTCTCACCCTTGGTATCCAGGATGTGAGGACCGACGAGTTTCCTTTGAGATTAAAGTGCCATACTATTGGCGTGCCAAGTTGATGGACTAGGCTCTTACGTATGATCACACAGGCGGTGACTTTTTATCACCAGCATCATTAGTCTAGGGTGCTTTCTACATTTTTGAGTTTTTGGGTCATGTGACCAATTTTGTCTTGGACACAGAAAATTTTGACAAAATATAAATATTTATATATATTTTTGATTTACGGAGTTTTATTTTGGTTAAGTTATATGACCCTGATGCAAATGTTGATTGAAATGCTTTCTTTTATAAATGATGCAAATGTCTATCTAACACATAATTTGCTAATGAATCAGTTAATGTGTTTAAGTTTCAGGAAATGTGTTAATATTGAATTGAATCAAACTGCCTTTCCAAAGTCCTAACCCTTAGGAACATATGATAGATAGCTAGATTCCGAACAGAATATATGGTAGTAAGTTGTAGGATGACAAGTTGTGAATCTAGCCTAACAAAAAGTCGGCGTATGCCACGTGCGATGGCATTAGAGAGAAGTTATATCAACGCGCTATACTTAGCGATGTTGTTCGTTGATCAACCAATGCATACTCCTCTGAAACTCACTAACTCGCTGCTTGGATAAAAAATGGCCCAGGCCACAGAAGATAGGTTCTGCGTACTATGACTAGGCCCGTCGGCATATCCAACGAATTATTCCAATAGGTTCGACATTTGTAACAAATGAAAAAGACGAATTACCTAACGAAAATGATCACTCTTGATGAAAACAAAAATGTAACAAACGCATATGAAGAGGTCACTACACTTAGTCAAGCATAGTAACGCTTAAGGTACAACCCATTTCGGGGTTGCACCAGTGGAATTCCATTGTAATCTACTAGCTCCTAGGCTCCTTTTGCTAACTCTCATTTAACAATGTAGGGACCCATCCACAAATATTGAAACTTGCTTGCTCCCAATTTATCAGATTCCTGATCGTAAAGCAAGACCAGGTCACCTTCTGAGAAGACATGGGGTTTGAAATTTTTGTCAAACTGCACCTTAACTCATTTCTTATGGGCTTCGTTAGCCGAGGCAGCATCACGATGGGTTTCATCCAATTGGATTAGTTCCAGGAAACAAGCCTCTTCCTCTGAAGTTATGGGGAGAAGGTGGATTGCGAGCTTGAGAGATGAAATCTCACATTAAATTGGTAAGACGACTTCTAGGCCATACAACAGTTGAAAGGGTGTAAACCCGGTTGCATTTCATACCGAGGTTCTATACACCCACAAGGCTGAGTACAGGATGAGGTGCCAACTTCGTTTGTGGACTCCGATCATCCTTTGCAGCATGTGCTTTAGGACTTTGTTGATGGCCTCAACTTGTCCGTTTAGCTTGCGGATAATACGGAGTAGAACTGTCGTGGGACAATCCTAGTTTGGCAGCCAATTCGACCATCATGTGATTGTGAAAATGCGATCCATGATCTGAGACTATAGTCTCTGGAACACCGAACCTAGAGACTACATGATTAAAAAAGAAAAGAGCAACTGTTTCGCCATTGTTGTTTAATGTAGGCATTGCCTCGGCCCATTTCGTAAAATAGTCAACTGCAACTATGATATACCCATGCCCCCTGGGCAAGGTGGGGTTACATGTCATGAAATCTAAGCCCCATTTGGAAAATGGCCCAACAACAAATATTGGTTGTAAAGGTGCGGGTGGTATTATAGTTTTGCAGTCGAAGATTTGATAAGCATGGAAACTTTTGATTGCGGTTATGCAATCTTTGAACATTGTTGGCCAAAAGTAGCCTACTCGTAAAATCTTTTGCACCATAGCATAACCAAATTGATTCCCCCCACACGCGCCTGAATGAAAATCATTTAGGACTTTTTCGGCCTCGTCATGGGTGAGGCACCTTTGTAGAACCGTATCGATACCACGATGGTAAAGCATATCACCGATGATCATGTAGTCTTTTGCTTGGTATTGGGTACGTCATTGTTCAGAGCGAGAGGTATTAGGCCTGTATGTTTGGGTTTGGAGATAGATGATTATATCTCCGTACCAAGGATTTCTTGACGATATCATAAACAAAGATTCATCCACAATTGTTGCTTTGGATGTTGAATCGTTGGATGATGATGGGAAACCACATAATAACTCCATGAAAACTAGAGATTTCTTTGATTTGGATTTTACGAATTCCAGATCAAACTCTTGCAAAATAGCTATCCATTTTGAATATTTTCCCCCAAGTAACTGACATGACAGAATGTAAGTCATTGGGTTGCAATCTGATAAAATGATAGTTTTGCAAAAGAGGATATAGTGTCGAAATCTCTGTACTGCTTGAACAACTGCGAGAACCAGCTTTTCAACATAGGAGTATTTTCTTTCTGTATCATTTAAGTTTCGGCTTAAATAATAGATAGGATGTTCTATTCCATTTTCTTCTTGAACTAAAACCATTGTGATGGTTGTATCTGCTGCAGCTAGATACAGGTTAAAGTATTTTTGATAATCAGGAGCGTACATTAATGATGCTTTTAATAGGGATTCCTTTAGAGCATCAAAGGAAGCTTGTGCAACCTGATCCTAGTTAAAGGGTACTTATTTTTTCAAAAGACACGTATAACCTTTAACAATTTTGGCATAATTTGGAATGAACCTCCTAAGAAAGTTCACTTTCCCTTGGAGTTTCTGAATCTGAAGCAAATTTGAAGTTGGATGCATATTGATGATTGCCTAAACCTTACATGGGTCGAGTCGAATTCCGTCCTTAGAAACTACGAAGCCAAGTAAACGACCAGAACCGACACAAAACACACACTTGTGTGGATTGAGTCATATCTTGTAGTGTCGGCAACGTAGAAATATAGCTCTCAAATGCCGCGGATGATCAGTCTGCTTTCGCGAATGAGCCGGAAGATCGTTGAGATATGGTTGAACGATGTTCTTGATGTCATGGAAGGCATAATTCATAGCCCTCTAAAAAGTTTCCCCTGCGTTCTTTAAACTGAAAGGTAATTTTCAGTAGGCGAATGTGCCCCACGGACATATAAATGCAGTCTTTGACTGGTCCTGTGGGTGGATATTTATTTGATTATACCCAGAAAATCCATCCATAAATGAAAAGATTTCGCATTCGGTGTGTTTGTCAATTATCTAGTCGATGAAGGGTGTAGGGTAGTTGTCCTTTCGACAAGATTGATTTACATCCCTGTAATCAATGCACACTCTAATCGTTCCCTGCTTTTTCATCACAGGAACAATATTCGATACCCAATCAGTTAGAGGAACTGGGTAAATGAAACCAGCATGTAAAAGTTTTTCAACTTTTGCCTTAATGGCAACGACTTTCTTCGGGTGCACCTGCCGAAGCCGTTGTCGTACCAGTTTGACATCTGGATACATCTTGATTTCGTGTTCAACTATGCTCGAGTCAATGCCTGGCATTTCTTCGTATGACCATGCAAATACATCTCTGAATTTGTGAAAGAGAGCGCAATATATTTCTAGTTCTAAAGAAGAACAAGATTTGCCGACATGAATATTCTCTACAACATTAGGTTTGATCGAGATATTTATGGTGATAGTTTCTTCAATATTGGATAGATTTCACTCTGAATCCACCATATTTATAGTATTTGATAGAAAATAAAAAACGTAAGGATGGTCAAGGTCACTAGAATAATCTTTGTTGTAATCCAAAAGATGGGAATGATGGTGGTAATCTTCCCATGGTGCCTCTCCTATCATCATTGACTGAATAATTCCTTCGTCTGTAGAATGTACATGTGACCAAGGATCTGAAGAGGTGCCATATTCCTTTGACCTATCCACCCAAACACTCGATGAGCGTTGGTTTGGGTTTGCCACCCAGGCTGAGAAAATTGATTGCTACAAAATCTCTATTGGGCTTGGAGGCAAAACCTATTGATGATCCATGCTAACAAAATGTTCGGAAATCTTCTGAATGGAAGATATCATATTGCAGGTTCCTACTATTGCCACTTCTGCCAGATTACTCAGAGGTGGTAGGGAAAAAGTACCCATCAAGGTAGGGTCTTTCAGTAGGCCTACTCTGACATTTTGAAGCGAATGAGAGATTCCATGGATCATTGGAATGCTTCCTGTAACTTGTGAAATGTTGGGGAGAAAGGTTTGTTGATCAACGATTGTAATTCCTCCTTTGAAAGGAAATGCATCTTCCTAAAGTAAGTTGATACAACAGCATCCATGGCATAAATCCAGGGCCTTCCCAGTAAGATATTGTAATCGAGGTTTCCATTGATAACTTCAATGTCAATTTCTACAGTTTTTCCCCCCAGTTCAACTTGTAAGTTACTTAAAATCCCGTACGGGGTGTATGTTCATCCATCGAATTCTTTTAATGTCGTTGATGATCTTGACAAGGGTGGTGATGCAGGTAGATGCCCCTCATCAATAATCGTTCGATGAATAGTTTTTTTGAGGGCAGTCACTTGGATGAGGAAAGCGAGTTGAGCTGGTAATTGAGGTTCAAATCCTTTATGGTTAAATGCCACTAGATTGGAATCCATTGGGTCAATCCCACCTATTGCTGATAATAGAGCCTGTTTTTTGGAGGGGCAATTTTGCAGTACTTCAAGTGTTGACATAACAGACGGTGTTTGGGCCAGATCCTTTACTATATTATAGTTCTGTGCTGCTCAGGCACGAGGATTAAACGTCGGTTTGTGTACTAAACCCTTTGGCGGCTTTATTGTTAGCTCAGGAATGATGGGTGGCACAACTTCGGTTGAAGCTATTGTCAAACTACTAGGTTGATCTGCAGCCTTGTTGTTCGACAGCTGTGGATTCCCGTAATCTTTATTCCTTGTCAATATCAAAGAATCATTTTGCTATTTTGAAATGGATAATATAAGCACTTGGGATGGGGAAGCATTATCGCTAGCAACCAGATTGGTTTCTGGGTTTGGAAACGGATCCGTTAAGACTGCTGAGGTTTTTGAGGTCTTAAAGAACTTCTTAATCTTAGCTCTATGTGGACAATCAATCATCTAATGGTCTTCGTCACAAATGTGACACGACGAAGGAGGTTTCTTTTTCCCAGAAGGGTTTGCAGAAGATTTTTCATGAGACGAATCATCCTATTTCTTCTTTTTGCTTTTCCCTTTTTTCTTGCCCCCTGGTTGCTTTGGTTCTTTGCCTTTATCGATCGACACGACATTAACCTCCGAGGCAAGAAGTTCTTCATTTGTATTTTGACCAGAAACCATACAGGCCTTCTTAGATGTAGCCTTCATGGTTTTCATGCTGGTTGTGCCTATCATGCCATCATCGTCATGAGAGTCTTTGCTTGATTTAGGAGGAGGAGGAACAGAAAACTTTGGTCTGGGAGCATCAGGAATTTTGTCATAGAGTGTGCCAAACTGAGCATAAATCAAGTCTAGATATTGCGCATGAGCAATGACTTGATCTTCAATGACAACTCCCCTCTTAGCCACATCTTCTGTGATAGAAGGTAACAATGACTTAATAAACCATTCAGCTAGCTGCTGATTAGGAACACATGTTTTTACCATTCGACAATGACGTCGCCACTCATGAATATGATCAGATATGTGAGTGGATGTCATTTGCTTAAAATTGGTAAGAAGATCCATTCCTGTTTCATACCTTATGGGTAACTGAAAATGGGTTAAAAAGGTTGTGGCAAGGGCACTGAAGTTATCGAATGAAGCTCTAGGCAATTCGATGTACCATTTTGCCACTGGACCAGTTAACGTTCGCTGAAAAAGGCGAAGCCTAATCGAATCATCGTTGAGAGTGTTGGACGAACACCACAGATGAAAAGTCATCACATGATTCGACGGATCTTCACCCGGATTTCCATTGAATTTAGGAATATTTGATGGAAGTTTATGAGGAATCACCAGCCACCAAGGGGCGTAAGCAATTGGATCATTTGTTAGCCGATTTAGATCTGGTAATTCCAATGTTGCAACGAAGGGCAACTATTGATTTAGGTTTGGTGAAGCATACCCAGGATAAGATGGGATCACCTGAGCAGTGGGTCTTTGCATACCAGCATAATGTATTTGATGCTGATAACTTTGATAAGGTTGATGGGCATAACCATTATGATATGATTGATGGTGAATGTTTTGAATATACGGTTGCCCATTACCCGCAAAGCTTTGTTGCTCAGGTCCTCGATAAGCATGTTGGAATTGTGGTTGTTGATATTTCACTAGCCATGGTTGTGAAACCATTTGTTGTTGTCGAATACTGGATGTTTGACAAAGATGAGGGTTGATACTACCCGTTTGAGCCTGAGTTGCTTCAGTTAAGGAGCCACTAATCGGCGATTGTGGTTGAGTTGCTGAGACAAGAGGTTGTTGTATTACGACCTAAGAGACTTGAGGTTGACATACAACAGGCAGTGCTTGTACTTGTGACACAGTTACAATAGCTGGTGTACTGGGAATATTCGACACAGGTAGATTTGGTTGCATTGAATATAAAACTCTTGGTTGTTGAGGTAGTATTGGCACCCAACCACTGGATGTAATTCTAGCTTGACCTGAATTTTGTTGTGAAATCTCATATGGTTGTTCTCCTGGAGGGAACAATGAAAAGGCATATTGCCCCCCATATGGCGGCAATCCAATGTTCAAATGAAAAATTGTTCCTTGTAGACTGGACTGCCCAAATTGATACTGTTGTGGAGGATCAATTTGCTGAGACTCAACATAAGAAATTCTAGATATTACTCCAGACGAACAAATTGGAACAGACCACACTGTCGAAATAGTCCCTGGGTGGACTCCATCTAGCAGTTGAGAGCTAGTTGGGACAGATGGTACACCAGCGAACATTGTTAGAGTAGTGGTAGGAAGTTCTACTACTGTTGTATCGGATGACACAGTCCTAGATGTCGATGGTTGTTCAGACATATTGAGTCTATCCAAAAGACTTCCTAGTGATTCTACAGGAACTTGTGATGAAGGTTGACTATCTTTTGAATTAGAAGGATATAGGTGGATCCTAGTTCCAAAATGTAATGGGGTACTGGATGGAAGATCCTCCATAATTTCTTCTATCGCAATCAGTCTAGGTGGAAAATGCAGACCGTCAGGTCCGTAAAATATTTCTGGTTCCGAAGAAGGTGCACACTCTCCAGTGACAGATGTTGGAGGGTTAACACTTTCCGAATCAATCCTAGATGGAACTGATTCAGGAATAAATGTGTTTGCCGTTACAATAGGATCAGTTCTAGTTTCCTCTTGTAACTGTGGAACTTCTTTTGTAGAGGCAGACATACCAGAGATAGTTTGAGTAACTGGAGTTTCTGTGGATGTTGAAACATAGGTTTCAAACAAACCAAGAGACTTTGATCTAGTCAAATGAGATTGCTTGGCCCGGGATGGTTTCGTTTCTAGAGTCAAAGACGGTTGACTCATTAGTCTCCGCGAACGACGGGGTTTTGATTGAATTTCTTCCACGATTGCAGATTAATTGATCAACTCAAAATAAAAATGGTAAAATGTTATTCCAAATTAAATGAATTTTATGACGCTTTGACACAACTTGCTTTTTCAATTTTTAAGAGTCGAGAAAAAGCTAAAGATGTCTCTAGTCGCCTTTAATTTTTAATGAGCCTGAAGTGACAAGTGCTCAAATGGACCTTTTCTTTTAAGGAGTCCGAAAAGGAATGAAAGTGACTACTCTGGAAATCTAGATAGAGGGGATTACCAAACCAATTGCAAAACTGTAGAATACTTTTTACGGTACGACAGTCAAACTTCCCGAATGCTGTGTTCAATGAATTGCGATCGATAGGGCGGCAGACACGGCTTCCTAAGGATAAAGGATGTAGCCTATTGTGGTCTCCCAATATATACTCGACGGTACGTGGGAGCACAAGTCCATACTGGCACTTGTCATCTCAAAGAGGAGGAATCACCCACCCTACGATGAAAGTGATAGTTACCAAGCTTTATGACGCCCGAATACGTCTCTAGCCTAGACTTTCTAAATGTTGTGCGTTAGGTTCCAAAGCGTTTTTATGTTCTTTGAATTTTATTTTACAGTTGATCTTTCTTAAGAAGTTTGCCTTTAAGGTTCACCGCGTGATGTAGATATACAATTCCTAAATATGCAATCTAAGATGATAAACAATTGTTTACTTTCTTTTTGCAATGAAAATCCTAGCTACTAAGGAAAGAGAAATGAAATTCTTTCAACATAGAGCAGAGAGCACACATTAGATGCACTTTTCCTAAATCAATTTCAGCATGCAGTCTTAATGCAAATGCACATGCATGTATTGTTTTTCAGTTTCCTTAATGTGAGAATGACAAAAAGAAAACAAAGTATAGATCTGAACTATTCTCTTTCAAAGCGACAGTACTAACAATTTTCTTTTCAAAAAACGAAAGTAGGGTCAAGACGACACTTTGCGATTTTGAATTTAAACTGCTTTCGACACTTGAAATACTAATGATTCAAATCAAATACAATGGCAAAAGTGTAATCGACTGTCTAAAAGAGGAATGCTTTGTAATACTCTTTTTCTTGACTGAAAACGACACTTGTGACACTTTCAAATCAAAAGACGACAGTTTGATTAAGCTACTATTTGCAAAGGAGAATTGTAAATGATGAAAAATACATTAAAAAACATTCACAATTCCTTCTAATGGAGGCTGAATAATGCAAAGGAAGATGGTTTCAACAAAGATATATTGATCACAAACAACAAAACTACTGAATAAAGCTGAAGACAATGAAGAAAAAACCAAAATCTGGAGGCAGAAACAGTCTCATCTGATCATCGCACCCGTAACACAGGGAAACAGGGATGCATCTCACCTACAACATGTGGGAGGTGTGATGCATCCAAACTGCCAAGAAGAGACAGTGCAATGGTCCAGGGACGAGACTGTGCTTGGTTTTTCACTCACAGTTTGCAGCTAAGTTCAAGGGTTTAAGCTTAGCTAATGATATTCAGTAAACACAAGGTATAGGGGCTGATCTAATGAGGTTATTTGAGCTACCACCGGGGCATTTAGGATGTTTGCAAGCTAGATGTTTAGTTCATAAACCAACCCAGAGATTGACTGAAGAAATGTTGATCTACTTTGCAGTTGCATAGCAAAATCCATTCGAAGGCTTGCTGGCTTAACTTCAGGCTCCATCTGTGATTTATAAAGCAAACAACAATAGCAAAACAAACAAATTATTCGCTCCCCAGCGGAGTTGCCATTTTGTTATCGGTAAAACTAGTGTCCATTCAGAGCTGCTAGTCCCACTAAGATGGGTAGCTATCTTAGAAACAAACATATTAAAGTTACTCATGTTTTCCTTTATGAGAGATAGAGGAGAGAGAAGCAGAGAGACCCAACCTCAGTCTTTCGATAGTCTCCTTGCTTGCTTCCTCTCTCCTTTGATAGAGCTTTCGCCACTCCTTTCTCGCTTGTCCCACTTCAAAGAACACCTGTAGAGCCAAGGAAGCAAAATACCATCAAAGCATAGAGATCTATAACCATAAATAATGTAGGATCAAATATACATTAACCATATAAATGCATACATAAACAAGATTCAGAGATATACAAGTATATGGAGGAAAACTCAAATAACTTTATTGATAGAAGTAGTAGAAGAGAGGATTACAACTAGGCTATCTGATCCAGCATCATCCTCCCAGCATGAAAGCCCTCTTCACCTCATACAAAGCAAGATCACCCAACAATGTTTTCAAGGAGAAACCAACAACACTTCCTTGCAAATTACAAAATTCCAGTCTCTGGATCTCTTGGATGAGGGATCCATATATATATGTTTTCAGGAGAGTGAGTCAGCTTTTGGGATTTTGACTAGTGTCATTTCACTGATAGTTCTTGGTTCCACTTGTATATTTCATATCTCTTACTCATCCTTGGGCGAATTCAGAGAGGCAAGTGTCATATGAGCAGTTTCTAGAAGATTCTCTGGGTTTCCACCTAGCACACTGCTTTTTCCATTTGTCTGCTCTCACTCATTGCACCCTACAGAAGGGCTTTCCAGTATGCATCGCACCCCCCGTGTGTAATAAGTGAGATGCATTGCACCCTATGCATGGAGCAGTCTATATGGTCCTGTTTTGACCAGTTCTGAGTAGTTTTTCATGGAGAACGTCTGGGAGATGATGTAATCAGCTGACCTTGTTCCTTTAGGGTATGAAACAACACTTTTAGGGGTTTAGAAGCCCTTGGTTTATGGAAATATGTGATTGGGGTTACAGTGCCCAAGTATGTCTATAACACAGGTGGATATTGGTGGCCACCTTCCAAGTCCACTTGGACCCCCACCATTATTTCTTTCAGCTTTTCAGTTTTCTTAATTGTAGCACTGTTTACTATTTTTAGCATTTTTTTGGGTCCTGAACTTCCGAAATCGTTTTGAGGCCCTAAACGACGTTTTTTGGGAAAACTGGGAACAACATGGGTCCATGGATTGATGTTGCTCTTCCCAAAGTTGTATTTCTCAGATAGATCTTTCTAATGAGATATTGTGTGCATCAAATGGAGATCATATGCCAAAGTTACGACCTCGGGAAGTTGATGCACCAATTTACCCAAAAAGGGCCCACAGTTTGGAATTTCATCTTCTAGGGTTAGGTTTTTGGATGTTTAGGGTTTTCCATTGTTTCTCAACAACAAATAGGCCTTCGAGCCTCATTGTAACACAGTTTAGAGGCATGTAGCGGCCACATCTCTTCTCAGAGATAAGCTACCATCGCCCTAGCTGGTATATTTCCATTGTTGTTTGTAAGCATATTTCAGTATTTTACATTAATGAAATGAAGTATTATTTCCGCTGCATCTCTATGTTTATGGTTATCTCTATAATTTGTTGCGTTCCTATTTAAATCCAGATCAATTGTGACTTGATATCACTATATTTTTCTCATAAAGACATAAATTGATATGCAATTGGTTATTCGATCTAAGGAATTCTTTAGTTAATGAAGTCTCTACTTATTCCCATGTTTTCTTTTGCAAGCCCGTCCAAATAAGAAAATCTCAGTAGAAATTTCTAGGACAACTACAGCTAGGAAGAAACCCGTTTTTCAACAAAATCCAATCACTTCTTCACCTGAAGCTACTGAAATGCATGAATTATTATTAGATACAACCTGCACTCTCGATGTTGGAATCTCCTCTTGGGAAGCCATTTATAAAAATTTTGAAGATGAAGAACCTAAGGTGACAGTGAAGACAACCACAACTGAAGATTCCACCCTGGTTTATGAAACTACTTACAGTGACATCACCAATTTATTCCTGCATAGGATTGCAGCCCGACCCAACATCATGCCCTATACAAATCTGGTTAAATGGTTTATCGACCATATGAATATTGCAGATAGAAATTTCATGACTAAGAGGAACACAGTTATTGGGTGATTTACCAAAAATCATTTGAGCAAGATGTATCATCTACCATAGCCTCAGAAAAAATATGGCAAGCAATTTATAGAGAAATTCATGAATGAACATGAGGATTATTCATAGGTCATCAAATAATGGAGAAGGGATCCCAACAAACACAAGTGTGAGGATAAGGGTATGTATGTTATTGCTTCCCTTGTCGGCCCATACTGTTATATAGCTGCTATGATATGTAAAATCTATGGTTACTCTAATATCCAGAAATTCTCAGACTAGTGGGTACCACTAATTGATGTTGCATCTGATGTTTATATTATGGGTTGGGGAAACATATTATATGATAGTTTAGCCACTGAAATCTTGAATTATAGGAGCCATCACATTTTTTTCCCAAACATTGTTCCCCCTTTCTATATGAGCGCCTATATAATGGATGTTATATGTTTCACTCTAATTTTACATCTATGGGATGAAAATGACCATAGAAGGCCCTACACCTATCCATATCTATCATAACATACTATGGGAATCTAAATACCAACCTCCTTTCTATAAAATTTTCCATGGAGTTATGTTTGTCATCCACCAAAGTGTCTTTGGAGAGAAGGCTCATGGGGTTTCACCTCAAGCCAATAATGATTTAATACCAATTGGATGATGGTTTGGAGAAGAATCCTTCACTTATATCTGGATCTTCAGAAGTCTTGTAAAAAACTTATGTGTTGCCCCTTTATATTCCCAATAAAGTATTAGCCCGAGAGGTACCCTACCAAACTGTAGGGAATGACCTTTCAAAGGTTTTGAAAGATGTTAAAAAGACAAAGTAGCCTACCTTTCCTATTCAATTTGGTGTCTATGCTCTTGACAATTTCAGGCAATCTTGAGATTGAGCACATTCAATGCCTACATTTCCAACTATCCCCATAGACAATATCATCCATATGATACAACCAAGAATGTCATTGCAAAGGAAAAACTTAGGCAATTCATGAATGATCCAGGCAAGTTTAATGATTTATTTGAATCAACTTCTATCTATGCAAAGGTTGAGAATCAACTAGCAGCATAGTTAAGTCCTAAATAATTTATTCAGTTTAATCAATACATGAATAAAATGATAGCCCACTTACCTATGGATTTATTGGTGCTTCATCAACAAAATAAAGAGCATGATAAAGTCTCGGCTAGTACAACACAGGCCCCTAAGGTATCTAAGATAAAAGAGACATGTACTTCCTCTTCTTTTCAGGCAGAAGAAACTCTAACGGACAAAAATATAGATGCAATACGGGAGCAGGTCACCAAAGTCATAGATCCTAAAAGTTTGAGGACTCCATTGCAAGTGAAGATTACAAAGATCTCTGAAGTTATAGGGTAGATCTCACTTACTCTTGAGGCTTTTGATAATGCTCTAGAAACTGATGATTTAGAAGTCATCACTGTATTCTTGACCTCTAAGGTCATTTTGAAAATTGAAGAAATTCCTCCTCTTGATGTGTTTTATAGTCCAAAACATAAAGTTGTGGTTAGCAGACAGAGAAAAAGAAAGAGAATTGAACAAACCCAAGCCTTAGTCCCTGGTAATGCTTCCTTTGAAGTAATTTGGAAAGATGCTCAAGCTACTCCTACTGAGGATCTCGGAAGGCTTTCGCAATTTGCAGGAGCATATGCCAGTGCTACTATTTATAAAGCCTTTGAAGTAAAAAAACTCCTAAGGGAGAAATATGAAAGGATTATGCAGCTAGAATATAGTTTTGAGAATGAAAAACAAGTAATCTCTCAATAGTAGCAACCACAACTTGGAGAGCTGCAAAATAACTTCAATGACTTAAAAATTCAACGTGATAGCTAAATTTAAGAAGGATGCAAGAGAACTAAACAGTATCCTTGCTCAACAAGAAGTTCTTTTATATCATAAATTAGCCACTATCCATGAATTATGTTAATCAAGTGATTCATTAGTGAATCAATTATCTGATCTGAGGACATATTATAGGGAAGTTGAGGAGAAGATTTCAAATTATATAGACTGGAAAGATAGTACTGAGGGGAGATCAATTGATCTCCCTAAAATTGAAGAATCACAGAAAGAGATTATTTTCCAAGAGTGGGAAATAAAGCCCAAGCATGCAGAAATGGAAATCTTTGTTGAAATATGGCAAAAAGAATATTCCAATTTAATTTGTCCTTGAATTAATTGTGAATTAAAATTGAATTTAGTCTTAACAGCTACTTGGAAATAATTAATTAATTAAATTTAAATTAATTAGTTGGAGAAATTCAAGTTAGAAGTCTCTGTGAAGTCATGCAAGAGTTATCCCTTAAATTAAGGAGATAAGATTGAGTTATATTTGAGTTGTAATTAGTTAACTCAGTTTACTGAGTTAATTCCAGTTAAATTAGTTCCATACTATCTGAGGAACTAATAGTGAGTTAACAGTTAGTTGATGCATGCATGCACTCAACTAGTGCTACTCCAGTTAACTGAAGATTACCTCTTCAGAAACTCATGCATATCTATTCTGAGAAAGACTCAATTGATATTAAAGTCAAGGACAGTGTACTATCATTTGCATGTGTTTTCTCAAAGAGAAAACTCATGCATGAAGTCAAGGATTTATCCTTGAGGATTGCACAGTTTTGGAGGATGATCATCCACTTGGTAAGATGTTTTCCTCTTGGTTGAAGGAGAATCATACACAAGGAACAACGTAAGAAAATAGGAGTTTGGAGGGCAGAGAGGAAGGCTGGAGAGAAGCCAAGATTGCCTGTGGGAATCTGTAAGGATTGTATTGAGAGCTCGCTGGCGATGAGAACTAAGGCTTTGTATAATTCCTATGTATTTCCACATGTATGATAATACAATAGTGTGGGGTTTTTAGCTGAGGATTTCCCCAAAGTATTTTCATGTGTATTGTGCGATTGATTCTTCTTCTTCTGGTTATATTGTTCAGCTCAATCTTTAAGCTTCCACAAATTGATAGTAGAAGTAGGTTATAGTATTATTCTTTGATTTATATTGCATTATCGAGTTAACCTACACAGATTTTCTACATGGTATCAGAGCTGTGAATAGTATACTGAGAAGAGAATTCAAAGTTTGAAGTTCGGGGTTGCAGGTGCAAATCAAATTCATATCATACTTCAAGGTTGGCCAATGGCGTTCTATGGCTTAAGACTCGAGTATTCCTTGGAAGGTGGCTTGAATTACGTAGCATGGAAAGATAGAATGGAGGCTGTATTAAAAGACAATGGCTTGAAGGAATTCATTGATAAAAAAATCCCAAAGCTAGCTTCAACTAATGCACAAGAGCTTGCTGAGTGGAAGAAGTGTGTGGCGAAGGTGAGACGGATCATCCTTGAGGGAGTTCGAGACCATATTGTCTCAAGTCTCCATGGGAAGGATACTCCATATTCAATGTGGAAGACATTAGAGGACCTCTACCAGAACAGTAGTGACTAGAGGAAATTGGCACTCAAGGATAAGCTTCGAAGAATCAATATGGAGAAGGGCGATACTATTTCCACATATTTGAACAAGCTCACCACCTTCAGAGATGAGCTTGCAAGTGTGGGAATAACTACTGCCGATGATGATATGGTGAGCCTCGCTCTCCTCGGCCTTCCAAAGAGTTGGAATAGCTACCAGGAATCTATGAATGGAAGGGAGAAATTACTGGATTGGGAACGGCTGTGGTCGGATCTTATGTAGGAGGAGATTAGGAGAGTACACGAGATGGTTCTTCATCCAAGAATGATGATGAAGAAAATATAGCCTTAGCAAGTAAGCACTACAAGAAAAAAGATCATTGGTGAGGATCATGCCTGTGACGGACCTTTAAGTTCCATCACCAATGTGACATATGGTGACGATATTTAAAAAAGCGTTGTTGTAAGTGTATATAGTGATGGTCCTTTAAGGTTTGTCACCAAAGCCATTTTCAATGACACTTTTGGTGAGGTCGTTAAAGGCTCGTCACTAATTCTCTCTTTGGTGACAATTTTGGTGAGAGTCATTAAATGCCCATCACTAATTCTCTCTTTGGTGACACTTCTAGTGACGATATTTTATTGATCATCACCAATGATCTTTTTGGTTACTTTTGGTGATGGTCAATAAATGTTCATCATCATTGATCATTCCAATGAGTTTTTTATGATGCTTCATGCTTGTGACAGACCTTTAAGGTCCGTCACCAATGTCGCATATGGTGATGGTCTTTAAAAAATCATTGTTGTAAGTGTATATACTGATGGTCCTTTAAGGTTTGTCACCAAATCCATTTTCAATGACACTTTTGGTGAGGGTTGTTAAAGGCCCATCACTAATTTTCTCTTTGGTGACACTTTTGGTGAGGGTCGTTAAAGGCCCATCACTAATTCTCTTTTTGGTGACACTTCTAGTGATGATATTTTATTGACCCTCACCAATGCTCTTTTTGGTTACTTTTGGTTACAGTCAAAATATGTTCGTCATCATTGATCATTCCAATGAGTTTTTGATGAAGCTATGTACTTGTTACTATATTTTTTATCAAAAGATAATAATTTAAGACCATTGTTGTGGAGTCTTTTTTATTATGTGTCCAAGGTCATAGTGGTTATAATAGTCAATCAATTTGTTAAGAATTAATTAGTGTGTATCATTTCCCTCAAGTCATAAGAATATAGTTTTCCTATGAGTCAACACATGATTCATCTCTATTAGGTTTATTATCTAGTAAATTTCCTTTAAATAAAGTTCCACTAGTGTGTGTAGGAACTATATTATTTAATACATAATCAAGCTCTATGAATTCTATTAATGAGAGAGACCTAACACTCCTCAACACTCATGGCACACCTTAACATGCTTTGGAACAATACACTAACATTCCTTGGCACCTCACATGCCTTGGAACATCTTGCCATGAGTAGGATTCCCAAGCACATGTTGGCATGCCCTAGCATAGCATAGCACTCCTCTATCATGTGTTGGCATGCCCTGGAACACCTTGGCAAAATATTGCATTGAAAAACATTAGAACTTGGCACACATTGGTACTTGGCATGTATTGGAACATATTATAAGTGTGCCTAGCATGCCCCTTTTGAAAAAGAAAAAGTCTCGACTTATTAACCCTCTTATGTGTTCATTTCCTTGCATTTTATCTTTTTTATTCCTTTTGTTGCCTTGAAACTCCTTGGTGCATATTAGCATACTATGGCACCATGCACATCCTAGCATGACTTAGCACCTGGAATGCCTTGGCACTATTTGGCACATGCTAGCACACCTCGAAAATACCTAGCATACTCTAGCACTTCTTAACATTTCCTGATATTACCTGGCGTGCCTTACCCGTGCTTAGCATACCTTGTCACTCCCTCCTTGGCATGATAGCTAGCACTCATTAACACTCCCCGACGCACCCTTATATTCATTCACTTCCATGTATTTTGACCTAGTGCTCCCTTGTGTTGTCCTAGTATTTCCTAACACTCCTCAGCATGCATTGGAACTCTCTAGCACACCTTAGCACTCTTTGATATTCTCTTCCACTTCATAGCATGCATCACACTCCCTAACGCACATTGGCACTTGGCAAGTATTAGCATGCTTGGCATGCGTTGAGATGACTTGGTATGACTTGGCATGGTTTAATATTAAAGTTATTTGAGATCAATTATTGGAAACTAGATGAGAAGAAACGGAGGAAGATTTGGCACTTAGAATGCATTAACACTTGGCACTTGGCACCTATTGGCACCTAGTGTTGGTTTTCCTAGAATGACCCTCATGGAAAAGGTAAATTGATGACTTATTAACCATATTATGTGCTCATTTACTTGTATTTTAACTTGTTCCTCCCTTTTGTTCCCTTGACAGTCCCCGGTATGCATTGTCACACCCTTGTACATCTTGGCATGCCTTCGCATTTGGCACGTCTTATCTTGTTTGACATGTCTTTGTACTATCTGGCACATGTTAGCATATTGCCCTAGCATTCCCTAACACACCTTGTCAGTCATGACCTTACACCTAGCATTACATTTTTCCATGACTTGGGAACATTACATTTACTAGAACACATTGGCACTCCCTAGTTTTCATGCCCTTTGTTATCCTCCACAATGTCCTGGGCTGATGAGGAGATCAACGAAGGTAATCATAGACCAAGATTTTAGTTTGCTAGCTAGCCCTACCAAACTAGAGAGAGCTCTCTCTATGCAATCACAATAAGAGATGACTGGAATGTAAAGGATTTTATGCTATATAGCTAGGTTCAAGTGGGTTTTGGAAAATTTAGGGTTTTGTTGCTAGATAAGGGAGAAAAACCAGGTAGCTAGGTTAGAGGATCAAAGGGTTACAACAAAATATACAAAAAGGAGGAAGGTAGCATTAATTTTGTGATGGATCTTAGGGTTTTTGGTGTAGTGTAGTGTTTAGAAGAAGCGAAAGGTATTAATGAGCATGAAACATGAATTCATTAAGCAAGAAATAAAGCAACACATAATGATTTTTCCATCAAAACAGAGATTTATGCAAAGAACTTTGTTTATAAAATGTAAGGAAAACCATTGAATAATTGATGAATGGAAAGAGAAGATTAACATCTTTCATATAAATCTATAACAAAGAAGAAATAACATCACAAACTTACTGCACATGAATTCCTAGATAATAGTTACAAATTGTATCCTTTGATTTCCATAAAATGTCCAAGTACAAGCTACAATAGTTCTCTCCTCTGAAATCCAACCCCTTCTATCACTGAGAAACTGATACATAAAGACCAAAACAACATCTCCCCACTCTTAGGGGTTGAATCAATGACTCTAGGAACTGTTCCATGAGGTGTTATAGCCAAACCCTAATGTTTAGGGAAGTTAAAAATGACTTCTACAATTAACTTTGACTCCAACCTCTCTCATAAATGAGGTCAAATTTACATCAAAAAAACCTATAAATACTAACCACCCATTATTTACACTTACTTTTATCCCTCACATTCATCTACTTCACCCTTTTGACTTTTACCAGAGTCAAACTAGGAATTACAAAAAATTACAGAGTGAAAATTTTACAAAAATCTTAGAAATTTCCAGGTTTACAACGAGCTGTTGGAGGCCATTTTTGAGTGCCTTTCTAAAGTCAAAATCTATATCGGAAGCCTTTTCTAGAAATCTGGGAGAGTGTAAATGTCTTTAGAGTATTTTTTCACTCAAAATGACCAATTTTTGGCTAAGATGTGGCCATTCTCGCAAGGTGTCTCCAGGTGCGCAATGAAATGGAAAGAGAGGGGCAGAAAGGTGATTTTTGGCCTCTTTTTTGTAGATTTTTCAAAACCTGAGCCCCAGACCAGGAAAGTGGGAAAATAGGGTTTGATATGGGGTCGTAAGCTTTCCAAAAATGCTGATTTTACATCATTTGGAGCCCTGAGGAAGAAGCAAAGCGTGAGCTCATTCTGCTGCTAGACAAAAAATTGCCAAACAATTGCAAGTCTACACCAAAAAAAAAAAAAAACTCCAAACCCTACCAAAATTTGCCCAGAGATGCCTCCTTAGCACACCCAGAACTTTCTATCACTCCCTATCATACATTATTATTCATTCATTTCCATGTAATTGAAACGTCCTTCCTTGTGTTTCCCTGACACTACCTAACATACCTTGTCAATGCCTCCTTAGCACACCCAGAACTTGCTAACACTCCCTATCACACACTCTTATTCATTCATTTACATGCAATTGAAACTAGTCCTCCCTTGTGTTTCCCTGGCACTCCCTAGCATGTGTTGGCACCACACCCTAGCACTTGACACCTCTTGGCATGCCTTAGCACTTGGCATGTCTTGGAATGACTAACATGCCTTGGAACTTTCTAGCATGTGTTATCACTTCTTGGCATTCCTTGCACACCTTGGCACTCCCTAGTTGTCATGCCCTCATAGATAGCCTTACTTTTTCTATGACTTTGGAACCCAACCAAGTCATTGAAAAAATAGTGTTGTCCCTAGACAAAAGTCTCCCTTTATCTAAAATTGCTTTTTCCATCCCCTTATCATAATCATATGCTTACCTATTACAAGTCCTATTATGAAATTATCCTAATACACTTCGTCCTTGGGACACCTGGAAGACACTCTTATTTGTTTGTTTCCATGCACTTTGACCTAGTTCTCCCTTGTGATGCCCTCACACTCCCCAACACTCCTCAACATGCATTGACAATGTCTGGCATGTGTTATCACTCCTGTTCATTCCTTGTAATGCCCTGGCACTCCTTAGCTATCATTCCCTCATAACTACCCTTATTGGTTTTAAGACTTGGGAACCAACCAAGTCCTACCTCGACTACAACATCTTGACCAAGTTACAGTTAATACAATTATACTATCCCTTGTTCACCTAAGAATGGCCTATAACTCATGTTAGGCTACTCATGCCCAATCTTATCTCATCTCAGTTAAGAATTTAGCAAGTCAAGGCTCACGTCTAACCATGGCCATAAAACAACTAAGCAACATAGTTTACATCTTGACATGGCATAACACCTGGCATGTCTAACAATCCCTTGGCACTATGTGGCACATGTTGGCGTTTCCTGCATGCCATGGCATGCTTTATCACTCCCTATCATACCGTACCACTCCTTGACATGTCATGGCACTCTTGCATGCCTTGGAACTACCTGGCATATAACTTTTTCACTCCCTCCTTAGCACACTTGGAATTCACTGACACTCCCTATCATACACTCTTATTTGTTCATTTCCATGCATTTTGAACTAGTTTTCCTTTGTGTTTATGTCGCACTCCCTAACATGCATTGGCACACCCTGACACACATTTACATACCCTGGCATGTCGCCCTAACACTCTAGCATTTCTTGGCACCACCTAACATACCTTTTCGTCCCCTCCTTAGGACACCTAGAACTCGCTGACACTCCTTTTCACACACTCTTAGTCATTCATTTCCATGCATTTGAAACTACTACTCCCTTATGTTTCCCTGGCACTCCATAACACTCCGTGGCATGCATTGGCACACCCTAGCACCTGACACATCTTGGCATGTTTCCCTGGCTTCTAATATGCCTTAACACTGCATAGCATACCTTATCACTCCCTCCTTAGCACACCTGGAACTCACTAACACTTGCTGTCACAAAGTCTTAATTGTTCATTTGCATGCATTATTTTCACCTATTACTCCCTTGTGTTCCCCTAGCACTCCTTAACACTTCCTAGCATGTATTTTTGATGGAAAAAACACTATATATAGGGAAGCTCATCCTCCATTTGTGGACAAGCAAATTTGGTTAAGTAAGTCTGTAATAAGAAGTGCGAAGATAACCAACCAAGAGAAGGAAACAAAGAGAGAAGATTTTGGTGTTGTTTATGGGTCTGTTTTAGGGCTAATAGATCCACACGTGCGAAGGAAGGAAGAACTATCTACTACAGAAAAGGTCGAAGATCTTGTTGTTGTCCAAGAAGTTGAATCAAGGAAGAAGATAAGCAAGGTTACACGCCGAATTATAATAAGAGTTCATACCATCCAAGCGAAGAAGATCAAGGTTCAAAAGGTTGGTCAACCACATGTTCTAGGGTTTATGCAAGAGGGCCAAGAACTACAAATCTGATCCATGGAATTGGAATTTGAAGGATAGTCGAGTTATTCAAGGAAGAAGCCTGATCATTGTTGACTCAAGGAAAAATAAGGAAGTGGAATCAAGGAGGTTTGTGACTTGGTCTTGGAGAGGTCATTGAGTCAAGGGTCTAGGCCATGGTCTTGGTATTCGTCAATTAAAGTCTATATAAGAAGAAGATCTCGTTTGGGTTTTCCTCTCATGTTGGAGAGGTTTTGGCCCTGGTTGATCGCATATTCTATGTGTCTCTTGTCTCCTCATTGTTTATGCATTGGTAGATGTTTGATGAAGAATATTGTTTTGAGCATTGTTTGTTATTGTGGATTAGTCTTGAATGTGTTTGTGTATGAAAAATTGGTTGGGTTTGTAAACTCTGAGTAGAGTAGTGTTTGATTGATGCATGCTTCCTACAATAAATTTTGTCTCTTACTTAAACAATTAATTTAGTGGAAACCTGGGTATTTGGACAATTATTTTGGAATTTATGCACCTTACAAGTACATCAACTCATATAATGCATAAATATAATGGAAAGTTGTAACGTGTTGCATCATAGAAAGGATGTTGATAAAATATGATAGCTTAAATGTACATGATAGTTTGGAAAGGTTGGGAATAAATCTTATTTAGTCATACGTAACCTAATCAATTCCTTTTTTAATATTTAAATGTACATGATGATTTTGAAAGTAGGTGGGTAGCAATTCTTACTCATGTCATAGCAGAGAATATTTTAGGGGCGAATGTTCGCCCTTTGGCGAAATTAAGGGGTTTTAAATTTTTAGTGGGCGAATATTTTGTATCATGTACATTTTTACAAATCACCTCAAATAGCCCACCTTATTTTAAGGGAGAGGGTAAAAAAGGTAAATTTAGCCCTTGAAATTAGGAGCTACAACCTTCCATTCGCCCATTTTCAAGAATAGGTTTTATTTAAGTGAATCCATTCGCCCATTTTCAAGAATAGGTTTTATTTAAGTGAATCCTATGGGCCAAATACCATATTTATAAAAGAGGTATGGTAAATTAATAAAATATAAATAAATGAGAAGTATGGTAAATAAATAAAACATTTTTTATATTTACTCCATAAGTCATCTTATATACATGCACGGGTGTAAACAAATAAAAATATAAGTAAAGTGGAGGTATGGTAAATAAATAAAATGTCTTTTATACTTATTTATGGTAAATAAATAAAAATATAAATAAACTAGACATATGGTAAATAAATAAAACCTCTTTTTATATTTAGTCCATAACCCTCATTCTATTTATGAATGCTCAAGAAAGAGCTTTTATTTAAGTGAATCCTATGGGCCAAATACCATATTTGTAAAAGAGGTATGTTAAATTAATAAAAATTATAAATAAACAAGAGGTATGGTAAACAAATAAAACATTTTTTTATATTTACTCCATAAGTCACCTTATATTTACGAACACTCAAAAAATGCGTTATATTTAGGTGAAACCTATGGGCAAAATACTATGGGACAAATACCATGGACTAGATTGTTATTAATACCATGCAAAAAAACATTGTTAACCCTAATATTAGTATTAATAAAAATAAAAATGGCACATGGTATTGACCCATGGTATTCACCAAAATGGCACATGGTATTAACCCATGGTATTCACCTGGAATTTAGCCTATTTAAATGGGGGAATTAAACCAGCATAGATCCATCTTTACTCTGGATCTACTAACCCCGAGAGGTATCAAATATTGTGATATGCAAACTAGCATAGAGTGAAAAAATATTTGATCCCTCTAGGGGGATCAAGAGTAAAAATGGATGTTGTAATTTAATGTAGGTTAAACATTTTAGCTTGGTTAAAATAAAAAATAAAATAAAAATCAACTGTTAATTTTATTAATTTTTATAAATTACTAATAGTAATTTTTAAGCTCCAGGTTTATGATAACCCATGGTAATACCAAGACCTTACAAGATTTTATAATTGAGTAAAATATTCACCATGCGTGGTGAGAGATTCGCCAAAAAATTATATATACATATTATATTATTGATAAAATCGCCTTCCATTTTTCCTATATACCATGGAGATTCGCCCATTTATTATACTTATAGATTTGGGGGGGTTCTTAAAATTTTCTATGTGTCATAGATAGCCTAATGATTACTTTTCTCTATCTATAATGATACTAGATACAAAACGTTTTTGTATTGTGTGCTTCTTCAATTTTTTTTAATAATATATCATGTTATAAAAACTTTAAAATAAGCTTCTCACTTTGGTTCTTTCAGTTGTGGTAAAATATAAACCCAGCTTCTGAAAGTAGTGTTATTCTAGAGGATACCAACAATATTTTTCACTCCA